>CM062807.1:726327482-727050815 GCA_031772625.1 Pinus tabuliformis
CAAGTTTGTCTCTATTTAATGATTTTAACGAGTCTAACGACAAGGATAAATCAGAGTCCTTTTCATTTTTAGAGAGTCTGAAAAGGTACATAAAGTTAACTCCAAATTTCCTTTTTTCATCATCTAATCACCTTAAGTCCGAAAACATAAAAAAAAAAGTATAAAATAGTACAGAAGGGATGAGTTTTCGATAGTTTTAACGAGCCGAATAAAACAAGCGCTCGATCTTTTTGTGCAATAATCCCTCAGGTCCTAAAAGATCAAAATCTAGAGGAGGGATAGCTCTTCCTGTCCCTTTAACGAGCTGGAAGGTTAAGGACTCGGCAATCTTTTCATATTTTCGAGTCAGCTGAAAAGAGCTTAAAGAAAGACTCGTCTTTTGAGGAACGAGTGCTAAACAAGGTTAGCAACTGATTCCAGGTACAGGTGGAATTTTCCAATCACGGCAGTGTCACAAGGATGGCTAGTGAAATCACTCTTCGCAGCTGTTCCTCAAAATGGGTAAACAAACATATGGAGGTGAACGATCGGCCAATGGAAAAGTGGAGGTGACGGTGCAAACACGACCAAGGCTTTAATGGCTGATGATATTATATTCACTGTGGTTATTTACCAGGATAGTTCATTTTTTAACGAGCTTAAACGCGGGTGGAAACATTTGCTCGATCTTATGTTTATTTTTTAACGAGCATGAACTATGCGCTAAAACTTCTCGGGTCTTGCGTTTATTTTTTAACGAGCATGAACTGTGTGCTAAAACTGCTCGAATCTTGCATTTATATTTTTAACGAGCATGAACTGTGTGCTAAAACTGCTCGAATCTTGCGTTTATTTTTTAACGAGCATGAACTGTGTGCTAAAACTGCTCGATGATAAGTTTGCATACCCCCAGCATAATAATGCAAATCGAGGTGCATGCCCCCAAACTTCATTGCATTCAACTTGGTGGTTGGAATGAAGGTTTACCTTTGAGATTTGAAAGAAGATTGTTTCATTTTTTAATGAGGTTGACACAGTAAAAGAACTATCCTCATGACTCCTTATTTCATTTTTTAACGAGGTTGACACGAGATTAGAACCGTCCTCGAGCCCACTGTATTTACAGTATTTCTATTAGGGCGATGATCCACGCTGAAAAAATGTTTAGGAATCTTCTAAATCCATTAGATATAGAAGATTTCATATTGTAGGTTTCCACTGTGGCCACTTCCGCTAGATTACTTGCAGGCGGTAGGGCAAAAGTACCCATTTAGGCAGGGTCTTTTAGGAGACCTAATCCAATATTTTGAAGCGAATGATTGCTTCCATGGATCATTGGAATGCTTCCCGTAACTTGTGAACTGTCGGGGAGGAAAGTTTGTTGGTCGACGATTGTAATTCCTCCTGGAATGGGAAATGTAATCTTCCTGAAGTAGGTCGACACAACTGCAGCCATGGCATATATCTAGGGCCTTCCCAGTAGGATGTTGTAATCGAGGTTTCCATCAATTACTTCAACATCAATTCCTACTATTTTGCCCCCTAGTTCAACTTGCAAGTTACTTAAAATCCCATATGGAGTGTATGATCGTCCATCAAATGCTTTTAACATTGTTGACGATCTCGACAAGGGTGGTGAGCCTAAATTCTTCCAGCAACTCAGCGACATAATACACGTAGATGCCCCCTCATCAATAATTGTTTGATGAACAGTTTTGTTGAGGGCTTTCACTTGAATAAGGAAAGCTAGTTGAGCTGGTAACTGAGGGTCATATCCTTTATGATCAAAGGCCACAAGATTGGAGTTTGGAATTGGGTCAATTTCACCTATTGCTGATAATAAAGCTTGCTCTTGGGAGAGGCAATTTTGCGGTACCTCAAGCGTCGACATAGCGGACGGCGATTGGGCCAGGTCCTCTATTATATTATATTTCTGTGCTATTTTTGCACGAGGATTAAATGTCGACTTGTACACTACTCCCTTTGGCGACTTTATCATTTGTTCAGGAATGGTGGGTGGCATAACTTTGGTCAAAGTTGTTGTTGAACTACTAGGTTGTTCATTAGCCTTGTTATTCGACACCTGTGGATTCCTGTAATCTTTATTCCTTGCCAAAGCATCATTTTCTGCTTTGAGATAGACAACATAAGCACTTGGGATCGGGAAGCATTTTGATTAGCAACCAGTTTGGTACCCGAGCTTGGAAACGGATCAGTCAATACTGCTGAGGTTTTTGAACTCTTAAAGAGTTTCTTAACTTCATCTATATGTAGACAATCTCTCGTCCAATGATCCTCATCGCATATATGACACCCCTCAGGGGGTTTCCTTTTTCTCCCTTTCTTTTTCTTCTTGCCCCCTGGTTGCTTCAGTTGTTTTCCCTTGTCCGTCGACGCGGCATTTACTTCCGAGGCAAGAAGTTCCTCATTTGCATTTTGACTGGAAATCTTACGGGCCCTTTTAGATGTAGCCTTTGTCGATTTCGGTCTGTCGTGCCAATCACGCCATCAATGGCATGAGAGTCATTGTTTGATTTAGGACGAGGAGGAATTGAGAATTCTGGTCTAGGGGCATCAGGTATTTTGTCGTAGAGCGTGCCAGACTGAGTATAGACCAAGTCCAGATATTGTGCACGAGCGATGACTTGCTCTTCCGTTATGACTCCCCCCCTTTGCCACATCTTCCGTGATTGTAGGAAGTAAGGATTTGATAAACCATTCAGCTAATAGCTGATCGGAACATACGTTTTTACCATCCTACGACGACGTCGCCACTCATGTATATGATCAGATATGTGAGTGGTCGTTGTCTGTTTGAAGTTGGTTAGGAGTTTCGTTCCCATTTCATACCTTATCGGTAATTGAAAATGGGTTAAGAAAGTCGTGGCTAGGGAGCTGAAATTGTCGAACGAGGCTCTAGGTAATTCAATATACCATTTTGCCGCTGGACCCGTTAACGTCCTCTGGAAAAGGCGAAGCCTTATCGAATCATCGTTTAAGGTGTTTGATGAACACCATAGATGAAAGGTCATCACGTGATTCGATGGATCTTCACCTGGATTTCCATTAAATTTAGGAATGTCCGATGGAAGTTTGTGAGGAATCGTTGGCCACCAAGGGGCGTAAGCAATTGGATCATTTGTTAACCAGTGTAAATCGGGTAACTCTAAAGTTGCCACAAATGGTAACTGTTGATTCAGGTTAGGTGAAGCATACCCAGGGTACGATGGAATTGCCTGAGCAGTAGGCCTTTGCATACCAGCATAATGCAATTGATGTTGGTATGACTGATACGGTTGGTGGACTTGACCACTGTAAAGTGGTCGATTTTGACCGTTTTGAATGTACGGTTGTCCGATGTTCGCAAAGATCTGCTGCTCAAAACCTTGGTATACTTGTTGGAATTGTGGTTGTTGATATTGCACCAGCCACGGTTGCGAAGCCATGTTCTGTTGTGCTATACTAACCGTTGGACCAAGGTGTGGGGTAATTGTACCCATTTGGACCTGTGTCACCCCACCAGTAGGCGATTGTGGTTGAGTCACAGGGTCAAGGGGCTGTTGCATTACAACCTGAGAAATCTGAGGTTGACACACAACAGGCAACGTTTGAACTTGCGACACTGTCACAATAGCCGGTGTGGTCGGGATGTTCGACATAGGTACACATTGTTGCATAGAATACACAACCCTTAGTTGTTGAGGTAGCATAGGTACCCAACCACTTGATGTAACTCCAGTATAACCTGAATACTGTTGTGAACTCCCGTATGGATACCCTCCCGGAGGGGGTAATGAAAGGGCATACTGCCCCCCATACGGTAGCAATCCGGAACTCAAGGGGATTGTTTGTCCTTGGGGACTGGATTGCCCAAATTGACCTCCAAATGGATCAATCTGGTGAGTTTCAACATAAGAGTTGCCGATATTATTCCGAAGGAACAAACTGGAACAGACCACACTGTCGAAATAGTCCCTGGGTGGACTCCTTCTAGCGGTTGTGAGCTAGTCGGGACAGATGGTGTGCCGACAAACATTGTCGGAGTGACGACAGGGAGTTCTGCTGTCGCTGTGTCATTTGACACAGTCCTAGATGTTGACGGTTGTTCAGACATTTTGAGTCTATCCAAGAGATTACCTAGTGATTCTACAGGAACTTCCACTGGTGGTAGACTAACTTCTGATGTAGAAGGAAATAGAGTGACCCCTACTCCAAAATGTGTTGGAGTACTTGCTTGCGGATCCTCTACAATTTCCTCTATCACAATCAAACCAGGTGGAAGAGGAAGACCGTCAGGTCCGTAAAATATTTCTGGTGCCGAAGAAGGGGTTGAATCGACAGCGACAGTTGTTTGAGGAGCAAGACTCTCTGAACCGGTCACAGATGGAACTGGTTCAGTAACACAAGTATTTGCTCCCAGACTAGGATCAGTGTTACTGTCCCTCTGTGGCTGTTGAACTTCTTCTGTAGAGGCAGGGTTTCCATAAATGTTTGGAGTAACCGGAACCTCCGATGTCGTCAGAACACTTGTTCTAACTTTAAGAGGAGATTTGGAACCGGTTAAACGAGTTCGCTTTGTCTGTACTGTTTTCGATTCCGGAGGCAAAGATGGTTGACTCGTAAGCCTCCGCGAACGATGGGGTTTCAATTGACTTTCTTCCACGATTGCGGATTACTCGATCAACCAAAATACAAAAGGGGAAAGTGTGTTTCCAAATTAAATGAATTTTTTAGATGCTTTTAGACACAACTTGCTTTTTCACTTTTAAAGAGTCGAGAGAAAGCTAAAGATGACTCTAGTCTCCTTCGATGTTTTAACGAGCCCGAAGTGACAAATGCTCGGATGGACTTTTTCTGTTATAGAGTCTGAAAAATGCCAAAAGGAACTGCTCTGGAGTTCTAGGCAGAGGGTGTGCCAAACTTCTCGCAAAACCGCAGAATACTTTTTAGGGTACGGGCGATCGATCTTCCTGAATGCTGTGTTCAGTGCATTGCGATTAGTAGGGTGGCCGACACGGCTTCCTAAGGATAAAGGTTTTATGCCTATAGGGGTCTCCCAATATATACACGACGGTACGTGGGAGCACAATCCGTACTGGTGCTATCGTCCCTCAGGAGGAATCACCCACCATCAACGAGATCGACAGTCACCAGGCTTTACGACACCAGAACACGTCTCTAGCCTAGACCTCTATGTTGTGCATTATGTTACAAAGCATTGTTAAGTTCATTCAATTTATTTTAGGTTGATCTTTTTAGAAGTTTGCCTTTCAAGGTTCACCACGAGATGTATGATACAATTCCTAAATGCAGTCTAAAGATGATAAGCAAGCTTTATATCTTTTCAACTTTGAAAATCCTAGCTACTAAGGGAAAAGAAAGACACCATCTTTTCTCAAAGAGCAATCAGCACACTCTAATGCACTTTTCCTAAATCACTCATGCAAACTATCAAAAATGCAAATGCATAATGCAGGTGTTTGTTTTCCGCTTTCTTAATATTGATGCCTACAAAAGAAAGCTTTTTGTACAACTTTGAATTTGCTTTTGAATGAAAAATACAAACAAGTTTACTTTTTCGAAATCAGAGAGGGTAGAAGAGATTACAACACTTAACGATTTTCGAAATGAAGACTTGTTTTGACACTTAAAAGAGACAAACTCAAACCAAATGCAAAATTAAATGTATAATCAATCTGCAAACAGCCAATGAACTCTCTTCTAAGATCACAATCAACAGATCTGAATCAAGGGCTACAGGATGACTATTTCACTCATGCAAAGGAAAACTGTAAATGACGCCACAAACACATAAAAACACTCACAGTCTTTTTGTACAAAAGGAGGCGGAATCTAAGCAGAGAAAAGGAGTTATTAGACTAGTACCTATGCTGGTTATAGGCTGCAAAAATCAGAGATCAAAACAAGGCAAAACAGAGCAGAGAACCCCAGCTGCACAAGAGAAAACTGGTTCAGCGCAACCTCAACGCAGGGGTTTTGACATTCAGCGCAGCTAGCCTTCACGGGAACTGTGTTGAAATGCAGAATCCCTTCACTGGGTCTGTGCTGAAGGAGAAACTCTCGTTTCCCACAGGTTTTGGGTCACAGATTGCTATTTAATTCACTGTTTTAGGCCAAATAAAAGCAACAAGCAAGGTGCAATCAAAGGGATGCTTTGAGGGGTACTAAGATCTATCACAAAGGATCATCAAATCATTTTTGAGTCCATTGTTCAGATCATAGAAAAATCCAGTGATTGGATCAAAGCAGCAACTGTCTACTTTGCATCTGAGAATAGAAGATGCAGTTCGATTGTTGCTGTTGAGTCTATGAAACAAACAATGATAGAGACACAAATAAAATGACTAAACAGATTTCCCCAGTGGAGTCGCCAATTTGTTGTGGGGAAAAATGCCTATGCAGGATGATCCTATCCACCTAAGGTGTGACAGTGCCTTAGCAACAAACAGAGACAGCTATTCTGGTTTCTTCCTTTATGAAATGTGAAAGAAGAGAGATCAATAGACTTACCGGTGTCTTCCGTTTGTCCCTCGATCCGGTCTCTCTTCTCTTTGGGAGTTCACAGCTACTTGCCTTCTCACTCGTCCAACTTCAACAGGTTCCTGCAAGATCACAAGAGAACAGCTGCTTGCAACAAGAGAACAGCTACTTGCGACAAGAGAAGAACACTACACAAAGACAGATATTCACATTCATAACTAGTTTAGGATTAGAAATAAACTAAACATACTAATGCATTCATACATCAAAAATACATCAGCATATAGGAGAAACCAAGATAGCTTTATTGATGAATAACAAGGTTCAGGAAGAGATACAACGCAGAAGGCTCCAATCCAGCATCTCCTTCCCAGCAAATGGAATTCCTATCTTCACCCCCCTCAAAGCATTAAGCACCCAATGATTCCAATCTCAAACCAACAACAATTCTTTGCAATAACAAAATTCCAGCCTCTAGATCTCATGGAGGAGACATCCATATATAGATGTTTGGAGAGAGGATGAGTCAGCTTAAGATCTGACTAGTGTCCTCTCCCTCTGTCAGTTCTTGAGTCCACTTGGAGGTTCTTGCTTCCACTTGGAGATTTGGAACCTCTTACTCATCACCAGTCGAATTCCTTGAGGCAAGTGTCATTTTGGAAGCTTCCTGGGTTTTGACACCTTGAGAAATGAGCCTGCCACATGTCCACTCTCGTTCAGCGCAGGTAGCCAGTGTTCCATTTGACATTCAACGCAGGTAGCCAGTGTTGGCTTTGACATTCAGCGCAAACAGCTAGTGTAGCCACTGAAATGATCTTGAATTGACTTGTTTTTGAGCAGTTTCTGGTGGAGAACTTCTGTGAATTACTGTGGTTTGTTAGCCTTGTTCCTCTAGGGGTAGGAACAACATGTTTAGGGACTTTGGATCCCTTCGATTATGGACATTCCATGCTCAATGTTGTAAGGCACAAAAATGTCTATAACACTCCTAGCCTAACATGGTATCAGAGCTAGCTCCCAAAATTAGCCTTTATTTTTAACTCCCTTTTGCCATTTCTGCAATCTTCTCCATTTCTGCATTCTATCGGGAATGGTTCTACCCTTATTCCTATTGAGGTACCATTCACTTCTATTACATGATTGTTCTTGTTATAAATATTTAGTATGTGTTGTGATTATTCAAGAATCCTTTTTGTGGGTGTGGAATTTAGTCGAAACTGCTGAGATAGTTTGTGATTTTTTTTCTTGAATTGCTAAGCATTGAGATAGACCAGTGCAAGGCATTCTCCCTCACTCCGCATTTGACTCCTATAGTGTTTTCTGGGTCATTTTGGTGCAAGATTACAAGCTTTGGTTTGTGAATTTTTTTATTTTGTGAGTACTGTATACCGAGTCTTCAAGTTCGACTATTGGCATACGTAGTCCCTGTCCTTCACTGTGCTCCTCACACCGATTTATCCTTCCAACTATGCTTCAGTACCTACCCACATAGGTGACTCCTCACTGCACTCCCACAACACCATTCGAGTCACTACAGCAAGCCATACCACAATCGATTAGCCTCCCGTAGTGAGTTATATAATGCTGCTCTTGAACACTATATCGTTACCCTCCCTACCACCAGTTCACAACATACTCCTCCTAAATGTTGTTTCATTATCCTCATTGATCCGATTACACAATGCACACCTCACACCAATTATCATGTTGCACAACACTCCACTCCCAGTTTTTGTTTTTTTATTACTACGTTTAATATATTACCATACCCCCGCAATGGAACCCAGTCCGCCCTTGATTCTAGCGGAACACATTGTGTTGGTTTGTTTTTCATATGGTACATACATTAATAATCCTCCACACTCCCAACCGGTATCAATATAATACCATTCCCTCCTTTCCACCTGCATTCAGGCCATAGTCATATCACAATCTAGGTTATGCATTAATATACCATGTGGTGAGCATGGAGCATTGACCTTAAACTTCCCTACCATAACTCCGTCGGTCCAACTATAACCTCCCCCGTCATAAATTTGTTGGTCTAATCATTACCTCCCCTGCCATACACCTCCCACATGTACACCCTTCCCCAGATACACCTCCCTCACATAATACCTCTATGCAAAAAAAAATACACTAGAATTTTTTTACCGCCACAAGTGAAAATTTTCACAGTATATTGCCAGCAGCGTGTATTGTTTTTACATAGTACATAGTATTTGAGATGCATTAACTAATATCAATTGTTGGAGTAGTCATCTCTGGAAAACAGAACTATCCAGAATCATTAAGGAATATTAAACACACTCTCATTTTTAATGAGTTGTGGAAAGGAATTTGTGAAGGAGAAGGAGATAATGAACCTGCAAAGCCCACCCACCTCGAATAAGGAGATCACCATTTGGGAAAACAAGAACGACAAGGCCTATTCCTTGATTTTAGCATCTATAAATGGAGAGGTGAGTTGCCATATTTCACCATTTTCAAATTCTTTTGAAGCCTTACAGAAGTTGAAGGAACTTTATGACTCACACTCTAAACTCAAAGTTGTCCAATTGATGATTAAATTGTTCAATCTTGGATTGAAAAATGATGATCCTCTTTCTTTAGTATCAGAAGTAAGATTTATTATGCATGGTATCAAAACCACTAGTGTTCAAATACACATTCTTCTTACAACTTATGTCAAGGCACTATATCCCACTTATTCATATTATCTTGAGTCATTGCAAGAAAGTGGAAACATCAAGGAGATTACCTTTGACTCCCTTGACAAGAATTTTGTTGGGAGAGAGAAGGGTTTTGGGAAGAAGACAACTCCTCATTCTTTTGAAGAAGCTATGTGTCTTGCACATAGAGAGAAGGATCATGCTCAATATTCTTCTAGAGGAAGAGGAAGAAGAAATTTTAGAGGCAGGGTGGCAAACATTTCCAAGGAGAAAAATTTGATCTTCATTGGATATGTTGCAATAGAGATGGACACGATGCATACACATGTAAATTTCCTGGGATAGAATTGAGCAAGAAATAAATGAAGCCAAAGGTAAAACCCATGACAAAGAGAGAGGTAAGGCAGACTAATCTGCTCATTATGTTGTGGCACATTGTATATTGGAGTAACTGAAGACTCATTTAATGCTTCACTTTCTTCTTGGAAAAATAAGTGGTTGCTTGATTCAGGAGAAACTTGCCACATGAAGTTTAGAAGATATTTTTTTGAATAATTTCCTAACAATGTCGATGGAGCAATATACTTTGCAAACAAATCATAACTCAAGCTATCATGACTTAGTACCATTAGACTCAAACTGTCTAGTCTTCTAGATGTTCTTTTGCATGATGTTTTATATCTCTCAAAGCTAAGGAAAATTTTTTTGTCTTTGGTCCACATCCACCAAAAACTAAAATCCATTAATATGTTTGATGGCAAGGTTGAGGTCAGAAAAGCATCAGATTGCTCACTTGTTATTATAGGGATAGAAGAAGAAAGACTTCTAAAGCTGCAAGGTAACTTTACTCATGCAAAAAAATTCTCATACAATTATCATTATGATGAAGGTACATTTCCATCCATTATTTTATGGCATGCTATATTTGAACACCTGAATTATGAAAACCTTCTTATGTTGAAGAAAAGTGGTGTTACTATTTTGCCTACAATTTCTAGGAAACTTAAGCAATGTGATTCTTGTATTCTAGGAACGCATAACAAGCAGTTTTCTCATGATTCACATTCTAGATCACATAGAAAACTTGAACTTATTCACTCACACTTATGTGGCCCAATGCTTGTTCCTTCTGCAAATATATAATGACATTTATTGATGACTACATGAGAATGTGTTGGGTTTATTTATTGAAGAACAAATCTGATGCTTTTCAAACGTTCAAGAACTTTCATGCATGGATTGAAAATGATGCACAATATCATATTGGATATATTTGTTGGCATTATGATAGAAGTGTTGTCCTTGATGGCAACTCACACAGATGACAGATCATAGTGCAGCAGGTCAGTAGCAAAGAGTTGATGATCATACTACAAAGAATGAAGAAAGAAGAGTATATACGCAGGTTCACTATATACCAAGTCGCGTACATATGCAGGTTATACGCAGGTTCACTATGTACCAAGTTGCGTATATACACAGGTTCGCTATATGCCAAGTAGGGTATACACACAGGTTATACACGCAGGTTCACTATATACAAAGACGCAGGGATTTCTGATCAAAAGTTGCGTATGCGTATGCATGCACTTTCATGCATGGAAAAGCGCGTACATGTGGGAAAGCTTATTTTTGGGTCTCTGGTATTTAGACCTATGGTTTTGGTCCTTGTTATTCGGTTCGAAGTGTTGAACCCAGGTATTGGGTCCCTAGTATTGGTTCTCAATGGTTTTGGCCCATGGTATTGAGTAAGGCCTAAGACTATAAAAGGAGAAGAAGATCATTAGGCAAAGGCATTGAGAAAGTCTTGAATATCTGATGAAGGATGAGATCCAGTATGCAGGTTATGGGTTCATGATGCATTGCTTGATCTAAGCTAACGAGGAATCTCAATGGTTGATGGAGAACAAGATCTAATGATAGATCAGGATCTAAAGGCTTGGAATGAATCATCTCTATACGGTGTGATCTTGTTTAGTCTAGATCTGTATACTAATGCATGTAATGTTCTGTAAATGTTATGATCTAGGTATAACTCAAGTTTGGAATAGATTCAAATCATGAATGAATATTTATAGATGTATACGCTAGTTGACTATGATAAAAGCACGTACATACGCAGGCTAGATACATCTAAGTAGCGTATACCATATGAGCTATGATGTTTTAAGTTACATGTGTTTCTGGTTGTTGTTGATGATTTCTGATGACTGTTTACTGGTGTCAGTATTCTGCATATTCATATTGTTGATTATGTTTAGCTTCACTATTGGTGGATGAGATCTATAATGGATCAGGATCAGAATGACTTATCTTTATGTGATCTAATGAACTAGATCTGGTTGCTAACATACATATTATCTTTGTATATGTAATGATCTGGGTATGTCTAAAGTCAGGAAGTGGAGCGAAGTTATAAGTAAGTAATTAATGACATATACGCTGGTTCACCTTGGTGAAGTTGCGTATACATGCTGGTTCGACACTCCCAAGTAGCGTATGCACTCTGATGCATGATTTTTGATGATACAGTTGGTTCTGAATGTTGTTGTAGAGTTCAGTGTTCTTCTCTATGTTCTGGTGACTGCATTTTGTTGACAGGATTTCAATGATTTAGTATTGGGTGATTCAAATATTGATGATGCTAGTGTTGATTGATTGTGTGTTTCAATGATATTGATGGGTCCAGTATGAAAATTAGATGAAACGTGGCCTTCAGATTATGGTGTTGTGCTTCAGGAGTATCCAGTCTGAAAATTTTTGAAACGTGGTACCTGGGGGAAGAAAGAGAAGGTGGTAGCCTTCTGTAGGTCGGCACATATGTACTAGTACATCAGCTAGTACGAGGGCTAAGGGGGTGGTAGCTCCCTTCTAGTAGCAGCTGGAAAATGAGTGAAGGTTGGAGCATTCAGTAGGCCGACACCTACGTACTAGTAAAAGGATCAGCTAGTACAAGAGATAAGGGGGTGGTAGCTCCCTTCCAGGAGAAGCTGGAGAATGAGAGAAGGTTGTAGCCTTCTGTAGGTAGAAGCCTGTGTACTAGTATAAGACTGCACCAGTACAGAATCATTGTAAAAGGAAGTTTCTTATTAAAAAGAAGATTGAGATGATTTGCAGCAGGTGGTTTTCACCCACATTGGGCTTCCACCTTACATCATGGTGTTCATGTGTGCTTCTTGTGTGTGATGATCTGTTTTATTTTACTGCTCCTGTTTATTGTTCACATGGCTAATAATTTTCTGATACACTCATTAAGGATCAACTAACTAAATCATAAGTCTACTGGATATACACTTGTTGCATTACACATAGTTGCGTATACACACGGTTTGCCTTAACTGATGTGGCGTATATGAATCTTAATATGGAAATGAAAATGTTATATTGATTTGATAATACTGATTCACCCCCCCCAGTATTATTTCCAACAATTGGAATCAGAGTAGGTCCTTTGGTAGAAGCTTGATCACTTGAAGGAGATCCGTAGATCAATGGGAAAGAAGCTTAAGAAGAAAGCGCCTAAGAAGAAGAAGACATCTCAGAAGAGCTATGACAGTGGGAGAATCAATTGGGGAATATGTGGAAGAAGCACTTCAGATTTAGAATCACTTCAGAATGAAGATGAACAAGCAAAAGAATTATCAGGTATGAATTTGTTGTCCTCTGGTGATACATTTATCCATCCATTTGAAGATGATGAATGTGATAGCGGAACAACTAAATTTTCTCTTATGGGTGAGCAAGAAAGATTTCAAATAGAGGAAAAATTTAAAAGGCTTATAGACAAAATTAGAGATCAACAAGATCTATTGAACAAAAGGGAATGTGCCTTCAAAGAAGAAGCTACCAAACTAAAAGCTCAACTAGAGGAAGGAAACAAGGTAAGGAAGTTATTCGAGGACAAGGAAGATTAATGTCAAAAGTTGCAGGATGAAATGACATCATTGAGAAATGAAGTCAATGAAAGGAGCACAACAATCAAGAAACTCAGAGATATATCTAGTTACTATGAAAGTCTTGAAGCTACGATCCCCTTGCTAAAAGAAGATGTAGAAGAATCAAATAAGCAGAATAAAGAATTATTCCAAGCTCTTGAAAAACAAGAAAAAGAAGTTCTTGAATTAAGACACCAATTGGAAGAAGGAAGAAAAGTTGAAGAAAACATGAAGAAGCATTATCGTGAAAAGGAAGAGCAACTTCAGGCTGAGGTAAATATTCTAAAAGATAATTTAGAAGAAAAGGATAAGCTCTTACGATTTCAAGATAGTACTAAGATCTTGGATGATATTCTTAGTAATCAAAGGTCTCCTGCTATCAAAACTAGTCTTGGTTTTCATGAATCTATTGAAGTTGAATCTAGTTCACAAAATAAGACAAGGAACTCTAATGCACAATCTGAAATACTCAAGAAGGAGATGAGAGGTCAATCCCATCAACAACCAAGGAAAGAAATTCTTCAAAGAAAATCCTTTACTCCTCCGATGAATAATGTTGAATGTTATGTATGTCATAATCTTGGACATGTTGCAGCCAGATGCAGAAGTAGAATGGTTCAAGACCATCACACAAAAAGATCATCACGTTCCAGGTACTTTAAGGGATATTGTTTTTCTTGCAATATGTTTGGTCACAACGCCATTGATTGCTACATAAGGAATATGAAACATGTAAGATGTTATGCATGTAACAAGCTGGGACATATAGCAAAGGAATGTAGGAACAAAGTACGGGCACCATACCAAAAGGAGAAAACATCATCACACTTGAAGATATGGAAGAAGAAGGAAGTACAGTCAAAAAAATGTGGCACAACACAATGTACAGACATAACAGACTCAGAGGGAACTGAAAGTGTGAAACTTCAATGTTCTAAATCTCATACGCAAGTTTCATGAAGAAAAGTTGCGTATATATGCGAGTTAGACACTGCACCATCGCGTATATGTTAGTTTGAAGAAAAGTAGTGGGACAGACTCAGGAAAAAGGGTCTGATATGATTCAGTCCATTATTTTCTCTGTTTGATAATGGTTACAATCTGCTGATGATGTGTGGAAATGTCTTGATACTTGTAAAATGTTTAAAAGTGTTTTGATCCTAAATTAATGATGATGATGCCTTGATACTTCTTGCTAATATATGCAAGATGGCACAGGTTCAGGGGGAGCATATGCCTTTAATAATGCATTGTTGGCATTATGGTTAGTAGTCCTTGGTGATGATGCTTATATGGCTAAATGATATATCTTGCTATGATATGGTTATGAGTTGTCCATGACAAAATCTTCTTGGGGTTACATAGTTGATGTTCAGATTAGATTTGTGGTTGATTCTTTGATGATGCATATATGGTGCTTACATGGTGATCTTCATAAGGATAAGGAGAAGTACAAAGCTTGAATTCACATCTTCATTACTTGATGATGAGTCACTCATATGCTGCTACCCTCATATGCATAAAAATCATATAATATAGTTATGATGCAGGATTCCTATAGTTCTTGGCGCTCATGTGGATGAGGATTGTTGTTGTTGATGATATCAAAATGTCTTGACAAATGATCTTGAGCTCAAGATACATAGTGCTAGATACATGAATGATTACTAAAAGTTGCATTGTTGGAGACATAATGATGATAAGTTCTTACCTATATGATGATAGGTTGATACTTACATATGTTGATTGATGCAGATGTTCCCAAGTGATGATACTTGGATCATGTAGATCTTGATGTTGATGAGATGGCTATGGTGTTTTTCACATATGATATAATGTGAATGATTCTGTTCAAAAGGATGAGTTGATGCAGACATAACATATACAGGTTTCTGGTCTAGATGATGTTGTCAGATGATTATGGAGCAGATCATACATTGTGTATGATAGTTGCTGATGACTATCATGATCTTATTTAGATGTTTGGTCTCTATTATAAATGTCATGTAAAGGTCATATCAAGACTCATGATGTAATAGTTTGTCTCTATCTATTGTAGTCATTTGATGAATCCCTTTTGGTCATATGATGTAATTTGTACCCCCGCTATGCATGGGAAGGATGATGTAATACTTCAGTCATGTACAAACATTTGGTATCTGGCGTATCCCCACTTGGTTGGGTGGATGAGTCAATATTGGTATATCCCCACTGGGTTGGGAGATGGATGTATGTATGAGTCCTTGGTGATAGGTAGGTCATTTATGATAGAGTCAAGTTCTTCTTGTAGAGCATATTTTTGCAGACCTTGCTTACAGTCAGGGCGAGCATGAACAACACACTTCAACAGAGCAAATATTTCAGCATGTACTCAGAGGGAGCATGGACAGATTGCTACACCTTGGCATATACAAAGGGGGAGCTCATTCATAAATTTCAGTAGGTACTTAAGGGGAGTATGGACAGTGGAATGTTTATCAAGGAAAGAGAATATCTTGGTCCACCCTTTGCCCTTGATGTCAAAGGGGGAGAGTGATTTGGGTTGTTTCCATCAAGCCCAAAGGGTGAGATTGTTGGCATTATGATGCATGTGTTGTACTTGATAGCAACCCACTCGTAGAAGAACAACTCACTTATATATAACTAGATGAATCTATAGAAGAGATATCAGATGTGACAGAATACATGGGATGCAAGAGAGCTCAAAGTAATTAGCTGACAGTTCTCAATACGACAAATTAGCTTTGCCATCAAGTCCAAAGGGGGAGATTGTTGCCATTATGATACAAGTGTTGTCCTTGATGGCAACTCACACATATGAAAAATCATAGTGTAGCAGGTCAGTAGCAAAGGGTGATGATCAGACTACAAAGAATGAAGAAAGAAGAGTATATACACAAGTTCACTATATACCAAGTCGCGTACATATGCAGGCTATACGCAGGTTGACTATGTACCAAGTTGCATATATACGTAGGTTCGCTATATACCAAGTAGGGTATACACACAGGTTCACTATATACAAAGACGCATATGCATGCGAGATTGCTGATCAAAAGTTGTGTATGCGTATGCACGCACTTTCATGCATGGAAAAGCGCGTACATGTGGGAAAGCTTATTTTTTGGTCTGTTGTATTTAGACCTATGGTTTTGGTCCTTGGTATTCGGTTCGAAGTGTTGAACCTAGGTATTGGGTCCCTAGTATTGGTTCTCAATGGTTTTGGACCATGGTATTGAGTAAGGCCTAAGACTATAAAAGGAGAAGAAGATCATTAGGCAAAGGCATTGAGAAAGTCTTGAATATCTGATGAAGGATGAGATCCAGTATGCAGGTTATGGGTTCATGATGCATTGCTTGATCTAAGCTAAGGATGAATCTCAATGGTTGATGGAGAACAAGATCTAAGGATAGATCGGGATCTAATGGATTTGGAATGAATCATCTCTATACGGTTTGATCTTGTTTAGTCTAGATCTGTATACTGATGCATGTAATGTTCTGTAAATGTTATGATCTGGGTATAACTCAAGTTTGGAATAGCTGCAAATCATGAATGAATATTTATAGATTTATACATTGGTTGACTATGATAAAAGTGCGTACATACGCAGGCTAGATACATGTAAGTAGTGTATACCATATGAGCTATGATGTTTGAAGTTACAGGTGTTTCTGGTTGTTGATGAGTTCTGATGACTGTTTACTCGTGTCATTATTCTGCATATTTAGATTGGTTGATTATGTTTAGCTTCAGTATTGATGGATGAGATCTATAATGGATCAGGATTAGAATGACTTATCTTTATGTGATCTGATGAACTAGATCTGGTTGCTAACATACATATTATCTTTGTATATGTAATGATCTGGGTATGTCTGAAGTCAGGAAGTGGAGCAAAGTTATAAGTAAGTAATTAATGACATATACGCTAGTTCGCCTTGGTGAAGTTTCCTATACACGCTAGTTCAGCACGCCCAAGTAGCATATGCACTCTGATCCATGATTTTTGATGATACAGTTGGTTTTGAATATTGTTGCAGAGTTCAGCGTTCTGCTCTATGTTCTGGTGACTACATTTTGTTGACAGGGTTTCAGTGATTTAGTATTGGGTGATTCAGAGATTGATGATGCTAGTGTTGATTGATTGTGTGCTTCAATGATATTGATGGGTCTAGTATGAAAATTAGATGAAACGTGGCCTTCAGATTATGGTGTTGTGCTTCAGGAGTATCCAGTCTAAAAATTTATGAAACGTGGTACCTGGAGGATGAAAGAGAAGGTTGTAGCCTTCTGTAGGTTGGCACCTATGTACTAGTACATCAGCTAGTACAAGAGCTAAGGGGGTGGTAGCTCCCTTCCAGTAGTAGCTGGAAAACGAGTGAAGGTTGGAGCATTCAGTAGGCCAACACCTACGTACTAGTAAAAGAATCAGCTAGTACAAGAGCTATGGGGGTGGTAGCTCCCTTCCAGGAGAAGCTGTAAAACGAGAGAAGGTTGTAGCCTTCTGCAGGTAGAAGCCTGTGCACTGGTATAAGACTGCACTAGTACAAAATCATTGTAAAAAGAAGTTTCTTATTAAAAAGAAGATTGAGACGACTTGCAGCAGGTGGTTTTCACCCACATTGGGTTTCCACCTGACATCATGGTGTTCATGTGTGCTTCTTGTGTGTGATGATCTGTTCTATTGTACTGCTCTTGTTTACTGTTCATATGGTTAATAATGCTCTGATACACTCATTAAGGATCAACTAACTGAATCATAAGTCTACTGGATATACGCTTGTTGCAATACACAAAGTTGCGTATACAAGCCGTTTTCCTTAACTGAAGTAGCATATATGAATCTTAATATGGAAATGAAAAAGTTATATTGATTTGATAATACTAATTCACCCCCCCCCCCCCGCTCTCAGTATTATTTCCAACAATATTCGCACTGATAATGGGAAATAATCCACTTCAAATTAATTTGAAGACTATCTTCTCCAGCATGGGATCAAACATCAAACAATTGTGCCTTATAATCCCAAATATAATGGAGTAAATGAAAGAATTTACAGGAAAATTTTTAGGTACCTATACTATTAGTGTAGTCCCTTATTGTTATTAGTGACACCCCATTATTTTATTGTTATCCCCATGTAGTCCCCATATTGTTATTACTGTGCCCCATAGAAGCCCACTATTGTTATTGTTTTGCCAACACACTATTATTGTTATGTAGGCTCTAATTATATTGTGACCCCTTAGACTCCTATAAACATAATGAGATCTTCTTATTTGTATCATCCAAGAATTATTCATTTGTGTAATATAAAGGAGGTTTCCCCCTTGAAGAGACCAATTTTGAAGTCGTTTATCTATTTCTTCTTCTATTTTGTGAGCTAGTTGCATATCATTTGGTATCAAAGGTTTAGATTCTAGCGTTTCACTACTTCAAACAACTCATCATGGAATTTTTGCTATATCTTCTTTTCTACGAAGATTCAGAAGATGAAATGAAAAAACATTGGAGACGAAATCGTGATGAACCGCATGTACTGATGTCAAATATTTTATCGCTATATCTTTGGAGATATGAGCTGATGAAGTTAGAGTTTTTGCAGCCTCTAGAACTCCATCGCAAACATGTGACCTAAGGAAAATTGTCATAACCTTCTTTCTGAGCATTGGATTTAAATTTCATAAAAAGTGATAGAAAGAGAATGGCCTATAGTTTATTGGTTATCATTTTCATGGCTGAAAGTCAAAACAGTGACATGTGGAATGTCGTACAAGTTCACTCTACTAAACCCGTCTATAATTAGGTCATCATGGGAGATTGGAAATAACTCTTTCTGGAAGAATCCAATCTCAATTAGACCTATGGGGTTGGAAAGACGACTCATAGGGCTACCACAAAATGAAATTTCAGAACTTAGAGATCTGAAACTATAGAGTTATAATCATTTCAAGATTGAGCTCCTAAAAGTAAGAAAAAGAATGATTCGAACCAAGGAAATAGAAACACCTAGTAAGCAAAATTGGATGGATTATTTGAATAATGTGATCGAAGCTAAGAACAATTATTTTATCTATGCCATGGAAGCTAATATCGATGGTATAGAAGTAAAATTGAAAAGCAACATTGAATATTTGAAGAAATATAGGGAAGGTGTGAAGGAAGGTTGGACAAAGTAGCTACAAGAAAGGCTTTTTAATGACGAAAATGTAGTAGAGGAAACTCATGACAAGAACAAAAGAAATGTTAATTGTGATTTCATAGAATCAAATGCTTGATTGAAGACCCATCATATTCCAAAGATAGATATGAGGAGATTTTATGGCAAGCATTCGATAACTTGGATACTATAGATGGAGCAATATTTTGATCTACATGACGTTCAACCACCACAAGAGGTACATATCGCATCTTTATATTTAGAACCGAATAAATTTGTATGGTATAAATGGGTTTTTTCTCGTAAACCAGTTGTCACGTGGTCAATTTTCAGGGAGGAAATGATAGCACATTATGAGAATACAAAGAGGAACACCTTCTTTAGCTAATTGATAAATCTCAAACAAAAGGGTTCAATGGCAGAGCACATTGAGGACTTCCAAAAACTGAATATAAGGGTAAATGATATTCCAAAGAAGAATAGGATTGAAGTCTTCATAGGGACTTTAAAGGATAACTTCCAACATGAGGTTTTCCTTTGGGAACCTGAATAATTGGAGAAGGCATCCAGGTTGGCAAGAAAAATTGAAAGAAAAAGTTATGGCAACAAAGAAGCTTACCACTAAAAACTATAAAGATGGGAGTGTTGTTTCTCCTAGCCTTCCACAACCTACAAGGTTGACACCACAACAATTGGAATAAAAAAGAGTAAAAGGGCTTTGTTCCAGTTGTGATAGAAAATACACTAAAGGTCATTAGTGTGCCGAGAAGAAATTAATTGACATAGATGGGAAAGAGGAGGAAGAAAAGAAAATAGAAACATCAAAAGAAGAGGATATACAGCAGGAACCAACCCCACAGAAAGAATAAATGAATCTGACCCTATCTTGTAATGCATTGATAGGAATTACCACTCCTCAAACTCTGAAGATAGAAGGACATATCAAGAAGAATAAGGTAATAGTGTTGATTGATTTGGGTAGTACCCATAATTTTATTCAATGTAGGATAGATAGGGAATTGAATTTCTTCCTATATCTAGCAACATTGTGTGAAGTAAGGGTCAAAAATGGAGGAACCATAAATTTCTCTGGAAAGTGCCATAATATCAAGTTATCCATGGAGAAATTTTCTTGAATATTCTAATTCTTTCCATTCCAATTGGTGGTGTTGAGTTTATACTGGGAGTCCAATGATTACAGTCTTTGGGGATGATAACTTTCAATTTTCAAGAACTTTTCTTGAATTTTTTTGGGAAGGAAAGGAAGTTGAATTACGAGGTATCGCAAGGAAACAAAGAAATATAATCATATCTAATGGCATGAAAAATATTCTAAAGAGAGAACAACGAGGCGTAATTGCGCAATTATGTTCACTAGAGGTTCAAACAATGAAATCATCTATTTCTCCTAATCTCCAAAAAGTATTGGAAAATCATTCTAAGGTTCAAGCAGTGGAATATCACGTCGAGCATCAAACACAAGTTCTCCAACTCTTAAAGGATAACCTTACTTTGGTGCAGAATCGAATGGAATGACAATCATATCAACATCATAGTGAAAGACGTTTTGATGTATGCGACTAGGTATTTTTACAGCTACAACCATACAAACAAATGTCCCTCAAGCAAGATAAGAAGGATAATAAATTATCACCAAATTACTATGGTCCTTACAAGGTTTTGCAAAATATTGGTAATATGGCATACAAATTGGAGCTTTCTGTATCTTCTCGAGTGCACTTGGTTCTCCATGTTTCATGCTTACAGAAGGTTATAGGTGACAAGCTCCTAGTTTAAATAATATTGCAAGAACTTGTCGAGGAAGGAAAAACCATATTGGAACCTTAATCTTTCATGAAAACAAGAACCTGACAATAACGAAATCGATCAATTTCATAGCATCTCATCAAGTGGAAGAACTTACGCTCTAAAGATTCCACATGGGACGACAAAAAATTTATACACAAGCACCCAAAACTACTGAAGCATTGAAGGAAACACTTTTTTTGAAGGAGAGGAGCATGTTAGGTACCTATACTACTAGTGTAGACCCTTATTGTTATTAGCGCAACCCCCTTAATGTATTTTTGTGCCCATGTAGTCCCCTTATTGTTATTATTGTTCCCCATTGAATCTCAGTATTGTTATTTTTGTGCCCTTGCAATATTGTTGTTATGTAGTCTTTGATTATATTGTGACCCCTTAGACTCCTATATATAGAAAGGATTCATTGTCATTTATATCATACAAGAATTTTTCATTTCTGTAATGTAAAGGAGGTTGCCCCCTAGAAGAGGCTAATTTTGAAGTCGTTGATCTATTTCTTCTTTTATTTTGTGAGCTGGTTCCATAACAAAAATCTTAAAAATGGTACATTCCATGTTGTTTTTCAAGAATGTAAAATTGATGTTTTGGGCTGATGTATTTCTCTGTGTTGTGTATACAAAGAATAGGTGTCCTTCTAATGCTATTAGAAACAAAACTCCTTATTAAATGTGGTATGTCCACATTCCTTTGGTAAAGCATATCAGGGTCTTTGGTTCCACCTGTTATGCCTTGATACCAAACAAACAAAGAAACAAACTTGGTGCAAGGAGTCATAAGTGTATATTTTTTGGGTATTCAAATACCTCCAAAACATATCGTCTCTATGATGAATTTGATAAGAAGTTTTTTGTATCTAGAGATGTGATATTTCTTGAATCTTCCAAGGCTGGCAATGTTGTTGAGAGGCAGCTTGATCACTTGTATAGATTCATACATGTAAAGTAATTTCAAGAATTTTATAATAAGATTCCACATCTCAAAGGGGGGATTCCTATATTGGATCGATTTGCAGAATCTTCTTCTGAAGAAATATCTCCCCCACATGAAGCTCCAAAAAATGATGACAATTTGAGTGATGTAATTAAAAGAATTGGGAGACTCAATCTTGATTCAATCCCAAATCATTCAGCTGAGCAGCTCGATCCATCTTAGAAAGGTCCTCCAAAATGGTTGACAACGACACTTGAAATTGTTCATCCTTATGAGGTTGGAAAGATAGGAATAAGAAATTAAACCAGGAAAAATGGAGGTGATGTAGGCAATTTTGATTCACCTATTGATATGGAAGTTTCTTATGATTGTGAACTGAATTTGTCTATAGATTTTGAACCCACTTCCTTCAAAGAAACCTATTCTCATGATGAATCAAAATAAGTGATGTAGAAAGAATATGATGCCTTGATAAAGAATGGCACATGGAAGCTGGTTGATCCTCCATTGGGAACCAAAGGAATTGGCTACAAGTGGGTCTACAAGAAGAAGTATAAAGGTTATGGCTCACTTGAAAATCAAAAATTCAGGCTTGTGGAAAAAGGTTTTTCACATAAGGAAGGGGCCGATTATGAGGATAGTTTTTCCCCCATGGAAAAATGGGCTATCATCCGGACACTTTTTTCCTTGGTAGCTCAAAACGGTTGGAAAGTGCACCCAATCGATGTAAAAACCTATTTCTTGAATGGAGATTTGAAAGAGAATGTTTTTATGTCCCAGCCAGAAGGATGTGTTGTGAAGGGTCAAGAACATAAAGTATGAAAGCTTTTAAAATCCTTGTATGGCCTTAAGCAAGCACCACGAGCTTTGTACGAGAAGTTAACGGAGCATATTCTAAAACTAAACTTCAAACATTATGATCTTGATGATGCAACGTTGTTTTTCAAGAAAGTTGGCAAAACAGTTGTATACATTGTCATTTATGTAGATGATATTTTGATGACAACGAACAACGAGAGCTATATTGTAGCCATAAAGAAGGTATTGTAGCCATAAAGAAGGAATTGAGGAAAGGTTTTGAAATGACTAACTTGGGCTACGTTCACTACTATCCTGGTATTGAAGTAACTCAACATCCAAATTTTATATTCCTCTCTCAGAAGAAGTACATTGGAGATCTGTTGAACAGATTTGGTATGGCTGAGTGTAATCCCTTGAATACTCCAATGGAAAAAAACTTGAAGCTCACAAACATTGAAGGAAAATAATTTGAAGATGCAACAAATTATAGAGAACTTGTAGGAAGTCTCAACTATGTGACTACTACCAGACCAGACATTTCATTTATTGTTGGAATCCTCTCTAAGTTTATGGAAAATCCTTTTGAGGGACATTGGTCTACTACAGAAAGAGTTCTAAAGTACTTGAAGGGAACTCAAGGCTTTGGACTCAAGTATACACAAGTCGGTGACTTTAGCTTGATTGGATACTTCGATTCAAATTTTGATGGAGACAAAGAAATTGGGGTCTACTTTAGGTTATGTTATGAGTCTTGTATTAGGCATTGTCTCCTAGAGATCATGCGAACAAACACTTCCACCAGATTCCACAACTAAGGCTGAATATGTGGCGACAACTGGAGAAAAAAGGAAATCGTGTGGCTCAGGAAAACTTTGGAATATTTATAGGAGAAACAAATGCATTCAACTCCTCTCGTCATTGACAACACTTCTACAATAAAGTTTGCCAACACCCAAAGTTCCATGATCGAACGAAGCACATCAATACAAAATACCATTTGATTCGACATCAATTTGAGGCCAAGACAATCCATCTACATCATTGTTCCACAAGTGATCACATTGTAGGCATATTCACCAAAGCGCTTGGTAGAGAAAAGTTTGAAAGATTCAAATTGATGCTTGGACTCACCAACATCCCTTCAGATTAAGAGGGGGAATGATGACACCTAATCTTTGGGATTAGGAAATTCATGTAAAATAATGTAAATAGAAAATAAGGAGATTAGAAATGTGAAGAGACATTGGGAGGTGAAGCCCAAGAGTATCTCCCTCCATGTATATATCCATGAGAAATCTTAATTACAAATCAAAATTTGCATTATGTAGTTACCTCTTGGCGTGATAGATATATTTCATAGAAGATAAGGAATTAGAAGAATTGTTGCCCCCACATCCCCCTTGCTAAGGTGGTGGAGGGTTAGATACCTTATGTTATTGTTGGGATGCAAGAGGATTTCTTAAGATAGTTGGTTCATGAGAAATTTTCTACAAGAAATACGTATGAATCTCATCCATCAGATGGAACTCATGAGTAAGATTGTAATCCCCACAAATCTTGCAATCAAAATGAGTTTTCTTCTTCTTCTTCTTATTGCCACTCCCAATGTTATCTTGGGATTACAATACCCCTTGTTCCTCATTGAAAGATTTAGAATTATTATTTTTTCTTCTAACCTCCTAGTTGTTGAGGATTATTAGTTGATGTGGATTGAAGGGAATTTATCTCAAAGGTGAGAATAAGAGCATGAGGAATTTGAGTACAAGGATTTCGATTTGGGGCACTAGAATATATGTTCATTTGACCTATATGAGAGGCTAGTTGGCCTATTTTTCTAGAATATGCATGCCCCACGACTCTATTAGCATGGGTTTCAGGTTTATGATTCAAAGGATCAATTGATGATAAAGGAGAAATAGGAATAAGTTCATATAAGGTACCCACTTGGGAATAGATCAAGTCAAGTTGATGGGCATGCATGATTTATTTCTCCTCGGTTTGGCTCCACCCTTTGCCACATATTTAGATATCTTAGCAAGAAAGGAGTTAATGAAAAACTCATGTAGAAACTCATCTAGAAGTTTGTTTTAGAGCAAGGCTCGTATCCTCCATTAATGAATATCATCAGAAATGTGTGGAGTTTTCTTGATGGAAGCTAGTGAGAATATTACTACTAGCCTCATACATAACATACAATTGATAATTTTTGACAAAATTCTAAGCTAAAGATAGGAAATAATCATAAACGACTCATTCTAAGTCAATGTACCATTTAGCAACACTATCGGTGAGATTCCACTAGAAAAAGCGCAACCTAATGCTATCATCCCGAAATGAGTTGGGTGAACACCACAAATGAAAAGTAGTGATGTGGGTTACAGGGTATTCTGTGTTGGCATTTCTTTGTTGCCATTGATGTCACCTAATGTATGCCATGTATTCATGACCCTTTATGTATTGTATTGAGTCCTATGTATGCTTTTAGAAGGTTGTCATGATGTTGTTGAAGGTTGTCATA
The DNA here is from genome assembly GCA_031772625.1 of Pinus tabuliformis. NCBI lineage: Eukaryota > Viridiplantae > Streptophyta > Pinopsida > Pinales > Pinaceae > Pinus > Pinus tabuliformis. The sequence continues at coordinate 726,352,811 of CM062807.1, forward strand.
GTGTCAAAGAGTCTGTAGAAAGTTGTTATGATGTATCAAGATCCCTCATGAAGCTAAGTTATAAATTTGATGTCATTTGACGCATGCCATGTAATTATGAGTTCTATTCATTATACTAAGTCATATAAATGTTGTCATGGAGTCAATTGTGTGTGGGAGGTTGTTATAATGTTGTATGAACATTCCTGAAGGTGAGCTCTAAGTGGTGACCATAGTAGAGTGAAAAAATTAAAGTTTAAGAGGCACACACTACTTTCCTTCAAAAGAGTAGTGCACATACGTAGGTTTACTTCCCAAGAGTAGTGTATAACTCTTGGAAGTGATTTTTCCTAAATATGTGTGCACTTCAAATGTTTTTATGGGTTTTTTTGATGGTTTTGTTTGGGATTTTTTATTAAAAGGTCAGAAAAGGTTAATTAACTTCTAGAAGGTGTTCAAAGTGAAGAATATTTCTCATTAACTGAATTTATTGGATATATCAAGTCAAGGAGAATGATCTAAACCAATTCTATGGTATGAAAATATTGGTTGGGTACTCCAACACCGAATGCATTTATTGATTTAACTAACTCATAAAATTACAAATAAATGGAGCTATGTGTTTGCTTGGCTGGTTATTTTGGTGTGAGAGAGAGACTGTGCACATGGTGTGCTAATGAGAGAATGTTCAGAGTTCAGTGGTTGTAGCAGATTGTGCAAAACTTAAAAATTCTTCAAAGATCAAATATAAAATTTATGTTCAGGGATTCAATATAATCAAGTGTGTGGAGAATTATTCTATAATCAGAAAGTGCCTTAGTGGTAGTTGAAGAGTCTTTTATTTACATCATCATTTGAATTTGCAACTGCGATTTAGTCCATAATTTCATTATAGCTCCAAAATTGTTTGTGCATTAAGGCTTCAAGCTAAGTGCATGTTGATATTTATATTGTAGGAGTGGTGATGGCTAATCCCATTTATAAGTATTATGCGCTCCTTTCTAGTGGTGGCTAACTGATGAATGTAAAGGAAAATATTTTAAAGCAATAGAGAAGAAGAAACAACAAATAGTTTGGTGGTTTTTTACCCTAAGCATTTTCCACCCAAAAATCTCAATGCCTTGATGTGACATTACATATGTTTTATGTGTGCATGTTTCTCTCCTTGTTCTCTTGAATTTATCTTATGAAGAATTATTTAAATACAGAAAAAATTGTAATATTTGTGCAATATTGATTCACCCCCCTAGTATCACTAGTTTCTAACAAGTGGTATCTGATTTCACTCCTTTGTTTGCAGCTTAATCATTGAAAGGAGAAATCAAGAGGAGATCATGCGTGGCTAAAAGGTTAAACTTCTTATTTTTTATGAAGAGAACTACAATGTGTGGAAGTTGAGAATGAAAGGATATTTGATGAGCCTAGGAGTCGATGTCTATTCCAATATGATGTTAGGATACATAGTCCCTGATATTCTTCCTAGGGATCTTGATGGAAAGAAGGTCTATAAAAATCATTCCAAGGCCAAAAAAGCTATTTTGGATGGACTTAGCGAGATCAAACTTATCAAAGTCATGCATTGTAAATCAACTAAGGATGTTTGGGACAAGCTTGAGAATATTTGTGGAGGTAATGAGAAGTTGAAGAAGGAGAATCTCCAAACCTACAAGATTATATTTGAGATACTAAAGATGAAGGAAGAATAAAACCTTAGTGAGCATTTTCACAGGGTTGAGGAGGTAATTAATTTGATCAAGCGCATAGATTAAAATTTCGAAGAGGGGTCATTATTTAGAAAATTTTGAGGTCATTTCCTTTAAGGTTCAATCCAAAGGCCTTTGCAATCAAGGAGATGGTTGATATGAGTGTTGTTAGAGTCGGTCTGGTCATCCCTCCGTCAGAGATCAAAACTCTTTTTGCATTCCATGTTTAGGTGTCCCATCTCGCTCGATCAGTTGCATTCCTTTAGGAGCATGCCATAAATCTGTCAGAAGGGCTTTTGTCATTCATTCCCCTCATGCTTTGCACTTTTGGCTCAGGCTTGTTCATCAAAATCAAGTCTTAAAAGTCATTTGCAGTCCTATTTTAGTTTCTAGGTCATAACAGTCATTTTAGTCATCAGGTCTAGGGTTAGTCAATTTGGTCTTCGACAAAGTCTAATAAAGCCAGTAGGCTAGAGGGAGGTTCTTGATAAGTTGTTATTTCAAATATTTTTAACGTCATATGGATGGATTATGACTTTTCTTCAAAACTCTGTTTGAAGACAAGTCGACATTTCGTTTTTTGTAATAATTTTTCAAAATTTTCAGTTCTTGAATTCTTCAGATGCAGCCCTGGTCTCCTTTGCCAAATCACATGTCAGCTATTCCTGCAAAAATTTGCCAAGAATTTCATCATTTCAACCAAAAAATCAAGGAGGAAACAAAAAGTCAGAGTTGTATTAATTATGAAAAAGTGCCAATTTCAAAACATTACAAAAATGGGTTTTGAGGAACCAAAAATAAAATCAATGTCTTTATAAAGCTTTTGCCATGAATATCAATATCATTTTGCATGCCAAGGTCAAAGAAAAGCATTTCAAGCTGAATTGGGTGAGCTAGTGCGTGTTTTGGGGAGAAAAAACTTCCAGCTAGCCTGCACGGCGCACAGACCAGGTGGCGCAACGCATTGGGAGTTTTTGTCCAGTGTTATTCTGAATGGGTGCGATGCACTGGAAGTGCATGGTGCATTGAGCTCTTGGCACGACGCATACAGTCCAAAGCTCGAAATTGTTTCAAATTTCACCAATTTTCTCATAACTTGCATGGATTTGCCAGGTAGGGTTGCTATTTTGATATTCCATCTGGTTTTGTGATCAGTGGTGGTGGTTTATGGATGACAATGGGTGAAAACATATATCAAACCCTCCTTCTATAAACATAAGTAAACTTGCTGTCAGGGTTTCAGAATTCACTGTTTTGCCACCAAAATCATTTCTCCTTCTCATTGTTCCCTTGTCTTCACCAGTCCCTAATTCCCTATCACCTAAATTCATTATTCCCTTATCCTACATGCTCTGTCCCAAAACATCCAACCTCACCCCTCAAAAACCTATACAACAATCCCAAACCCTAAAACATCCAACCTCACACCTCAAAACCGTATACAACAATCCCAAACCCTAAAACTTATTCCCATACATAAAATTCCCCTCCTCTCCCTAATAAATTTATTTCAATATTCCCTAATCCCCTATTGTTTTCCCCTTCCTAACATTCCCTGGTTGCATTTGTTTTTTTCCCTTGGTGGCAGAATCCAACTATATTGCATTACAACACAACAGTTTCATACATCATTAAAGAGCAGTCCAAGCACAGTTCATATACAACATCGTTTCGTCAAGGTATATTATACAACAGTCATGGCATCTGAGCATTCATTGGACTATGAAGTGGAAACCCAAAGTGACTCACCCTTGGAAGAAAACAGGCACCCCGGAGGCCTCATAAAAGTGGCAGACATGTTAGGGAATAACCGACCACCCTTACAGAATTGCAGGCCTGCCCTCTTGCTATGCAGTGTTTTCAGCATCAGTCATGCTATGAGTTTTGTCAAAAGGTGGCTAGTGTTCAATTTCATCATAAGCTGGCTCGTCTTTTTGTGCTACACTTACATGGAGATCAGGCTACCTTAGCTGGTGTCACCTTCACGCTTACACCATAATCTATCTCATTAGCAATCGGTATACCGAACATCGGTGAACCATGGCACGAAACAAAGTGTGCAAGGCCCGAATCAGGAATTTGAAGGCAAAATTGCGAAAAGCAATATGGAAGCAAAAGAGGCAAAGGGAGCTCGATCATCTCCAAATATTGGCCGAAGCCTCTTTAACCCAGCATAACACTTAATGAAGAATCTCCAGCCCAAATTTCAAGAAATTTGGGGGATTTTTGGTATTTTTGCAAATTTTTGTACAAAAAACAGGGTTTTTCTCCCTGTGCGTCGCACCACGTGGCGCGTGCTTATGATTGGAAGCTCCAAATGCAAAAAACTTTATATTTTTGGATTTTTCATGAAAAACCATGACTGTTGGTGTATGGCCAAGAAGTTTGGGCAAGTTTTGAGTCCTCAAGAGGTCAAAAACACCCTAAACATGACCTCTCTGCCCCTATTTTGACACACAGGAAGCAGTCTTGGGAGATTGAAGTTTTGTAGGGGAAAATGGGCACCAAATTCAAAAATTCCACTTTGGTTGGAAATTAGATAGATAGGGATTTCTAGCAAGCACATTTGGGCTCAATTTGGACTTCAGGAAGTGCCTCAAAATCAGATCCAAAGAGGCGTGACGCATACAGATTTTGGCGTAGCGCATAGAGAATTTTGGCTTGTTTTTCACTGTTCAGCTCAACAATTCGCCCAGTTTTGACCAGATTTGCTTCTTGAAGTTATTATTGACTTTTCATGATGTAACTTGACAACCATGATGTAATATTGGCACATTTTTACTTGTTCTAGAAGATTCATTCACCAAAAGGTGAAATGTGAGTGAATGAATCAGTTTCCTAGCATATAGGGGTAAGTTGTTTGACTACCTAGTTTTGAGTTCCTTGTTTAGAACTGGTTTAAACAACTCCTAGAATGATGAGCTCGACCCCTAGAGGCAAGGGAATAGGTTGGGCTAGTCTATATTGTGTAATCACTAAGTCATTTTCAGGGTTGGACACTTGGGATTGCTTTGGCATATCATTGTACATTCTATCTCTGCATTTTTTGGCTAAGGAAAGACTAGGGTTTTGCAGCACTGTTTGGGATCCATGTGGCTTTATGTTTTGATGGTGTGCTTCTCTAAGTAATTGTAAGTTCATTAGTGTTATGTGTATCATTTTCCTGTCTTTTCTTTTGAATTTGAACAAATGAGTGATTAAGGTGGAATCCATTAACTGTTATGCTCTGCCTTTGAATTTGTTTAAATTTCCATGTTTTCATCTGTTTAAGGAGAATTCTTGAGACTCTCTTGCTCTCCTTAGCTCCTCACCAGTCTGATCTATCCATTCACTCACTTTAAAGCATCAAAACGATTGCCTTCCTTTCCCTAATCAGAACTTTGCAGAAACTATGCCTCGTCCCCGAGCCCAATTTGCCTTTCCCTGTTTCCAGCAAAAAACCCCCAAAAACTCAAATTAAATCTTTGCGCTTCATACCTAGCCTAAAATTAGTTTGTTTTTCAGTCATCTTTAGCCCCATTGATTATCTTTCACTGATATTGACCCAGAGAGAGCCCTCTCCTGTCCTCGTAGGGCTAGCTATGAGGCTGAGCATGGTTTGATGTGGACCTAGAACCTTGTCTTTTCAGCCTGAGGCAAATCTAGGCTCTAACATAGTGGCGACCATACTGGGGAAGAATATGGTTTGCTTGTTGATGTCATTTGTTTTATAAGCTATAGACGGAGCCTGATGTTATGCCAAGTAGCCTTCGAAACACTTCTGCTTTGCATTAGTGCAAGTAGATAAACGTTGCTTCAGTCAATCTCCAGTCTAGCTTGTAATCGTGAAACTTGACTTGCAAATTGCCCCAATAACATGTATCAAGTTCAGATCTGATTGTTGATGGTGGACAATGATCAGACATAAGAAGGCTGAAATCATTCACCTGGCGACTTCATTCACTAAAAAATCCAGAGATCAATGCTTCATGGTGACTCCACTGTACGAAGATTAGTAGCTTTAAGGTTTTCAAGATGGATCGAGTTGCAAGAAGATACACTCCCATGAGCTGAGATCACATCCCAGGTTTTCCAAATAAAATGCCCAAGGTAGATTGGTCAAGGAATTTGCCTACGTTTAAAGATGATGGTAGGAAGGATGCTGCTTTACATCTGGTTAGAGTTCACATGCATATTCACAAGTTGAAGGTTGATTTTCCTGAAGATTGCTTGATGAAGATATTCCTGGCCACTCTAGAAGGTGAAGCCCAATATTGGTATGAAAATTTGCCGCCTGCCTGTATTTACTGTTTAAAGGATTTTCATGCCATGTTCATTGAAAGATATAAAGAATCTTATCCATCATTAAATTTAGTCCAGGACTGTTGCAAGCATGCTTATGGTTTTATTGAAAGCCTTGAAAAATATTATGAGGATGATAATTTCATGGATGAAGAGATCATGGAAGCTTTGTATGAAAATCCATTTCAGCAGCATAAAGATGATCAGGAAAATTTGCAGCAGGATCAAGATCTTAGTATGGTGGAAGATGAAGGAATTTTTCATCTTGATAGTCAACAGGAATTACATGAAATGGATCAGCAATATGAGGAAAATTTGTACACTCCTTCACTTGAAATTAATGAAGACAATCATTGTTTGAGCAGAAGAAAACAAAAAGTATTATCTCCTCTGTCTGAAGACGAGATAGATCAACTCTTGAAGGGTCATGTTCCAGCTCAAGTTAACACAGATCTGCAGTGTGCACATGGTCAAGAAAGTGATGGTGGAACTTCTTCCTCTTTTGAAAAGGATGACAGTCCTGTAAGCAGCTTTATAGATCAGAAGGTTGAAGATGTCCATATAGCTGAAAGTGATGAAAGAAAAAGTGTTGTTTCATATCTGTCCATAGAAGAAGACAGCATGCAGGGAAGTCACGTTCTAATTTCAGAATGTGATAATGTCAAGACAGCTATTTCAGATCCATATTCAGATTGTGATGACCATGAAAACCTTGTTCTGAGTCCCATGAAAGTGAATTCTGTTGTTGAAATCATCTGGAATGAAAAGGACAGAGTTATGAATCCAAACGTTCTCATGTCATCAGCACAAAGCCTTCAGAACGAGGTAATCCAGTCAGTTCAAGTAAGTGAAAAAGTTTCTCTGGATGAATCTATGGTAGATGATAATGATAGTGTTAGGTTTCAAGAATCATTTGAAGTTTCTTTTCTCATGATTGATGAATGTAATGAGAATCTGACTGTCAAAGTATATGAAGATGACCTACAATATATTTAGACTGTCGAAGATCAGACCATTCAGGATTCCATTTCAGATTCTTCTTCCTATGTTTTATGTTTTGAAATGTTCTTTGAAAAGGAAATCTGCTCATCTACTTGTTCAGAATTTTTTGACGACCAGGAAAATACTTTTACTGAAGCACATTATGAAGGAATATCAGAATCAAAAGAAAAAGACACCTTGTTTCTTCAGTAGGGGGTCAATCTTCATGTTTTTCAAGATCCTCTGGAAAATCTGTTACAGTCAGCAGTGAAGGTGATTATTGCAGTATTTAGTGATGAAGGAGATCATGGCCAATTATGTTTTTGGATGCCTAGTTACCAGTATTCATTGTTGACCAGAAGATCTGATCAGGAGAATCAATCAAGAAGGCATCTGCTTGATTGGTTGCATTGGCATTTTGATATAGTTTGATCGTATATTGTCTTGTAAGAAACACGGGTGGTCATGTACTACCCTCAAGATTTAATTTTTAAGTTCAGGTCTTAGTCACTTTGAGTTAGTTTGTTAAAGTCCAATTTTTTAGTCATTTCAGTTTCAAAATTTAGTCAGATTTTCAATCAATAAATCAGTTAATAGTCTTGTGTCGATTTTTCAAAATAATGGACTCCATGGCCCAATGGACGTAGGCACGGTCTGCTCTCCCAACGCTCTGTGATTCTTGGCACCTCCAAGGAGCTACCATCCCCATTGGAGCCAATGTTAGAGTCGGTCTAGTCATCCCTCCATCAGAGATCAAAACTCTTTTTGCATTCCATGTTTAGGTGTCCCATCTCGCTCAATCAGTTGCATTCCGTTAGGATCATGCCATAAATCTGTCGAAAGGGCTTTTTTCATTCATTCCCCTCATGCTTTGCACTGTTGGCTCAGGTCTGTTCATCAAAATCAAGTCTTAAAAGTCATTTGCAGTCCGATTTCAGTTTCTAGGTCGTAACAGTCATTTTAGTCATTAGGTCTAGGGTTAGTCAATTTGGTCTTCGACAAAGTCTAATAAATCTAGCAGGCCAGAGGGAGGTTCTTGATAAGTTGTTATTTAAAATATTTTTATCATCATATGGATGGATTATGACTTTTCTTCAAAACTTTGTTTTGAAGACAAGTCAACATTTCGTTTTTTGTAATAATTTTTCAAAATTTTTAGTTCTTGAATTCTTTAGGCATAGCCCTGGTCTCCTCTGCCAAATCACATGTCAGCTATTCCTGCAAAAAATTGCCAAGAGTTTCATCATTTCAACCAAAAAATCAAGGAGGAAACAAAAAGTCAGAGTTGTATTAATTATGAAAAAGTGCCAATTTCAAAACATTACAAAAATGGGTTTTGAGGAACCAAAAATAAAATCAATGTCTTTATAAAGCTTTTTCCATGAAGATCAATATCATTTTTAATACCAAGGTCAAAGAAAAGCATTTAAAGATGAATTGGGTGAGCTAGTGCGTGTTTTGGGGAGAAATAGCTTGTAGCTAGCTGGCACGGCGCACAGAACAGGTGGCGCGACGCACTGGAAGCACGCGGCACACTGGGAGTTTCTATCCAGTGTTATTATGAATGGGCACGGCGCACTGGAAGCACACGGCGCACTGGGCTCTTGGCGCAGTGCATACAGTCCAAAGCCCGAAATTGTTTCAAATTTCACCAATTTGCTCACAACTTGCGTGGATTCGCCAGGTAGGGTCGCTATTTTGATATTCCATCTGATTTTGTGATTAGTGATGGTGGATTATGGATGACAATGGGTGAACACATATATCAAACCCTCCTTCTATAAACATAAGTAAACTTGCTGTCAAGGTTTCAGAATTCACTATTTTGCCGCCAAAATCATTTCCCCTTCTCATTGTTCCCTTGTCTTCACCAATCCCTAATTCCCTATCACCTAAATTCATTATTCCCTTCTCACATGCTCTGACCCAAAACATCCAACCTCACACCTCAAAAACCTATACAACAATCACAAACCCTAAACCTTATTCCCATACATAAAATTTCCCTCCTCTCCCTAATAAAATTTATTTCAATATTCCTTAATCCCCTACTATTTTCCCCTTCCTAACATTCCCTGGTTGCATTCGTTTTTTCCCCTTGGTGGCATAATCCAACTATATTTCATTACAACACAACAGTTTCATACATCATTAAAGAGCACTCCAAGCACAGTTCATATATAACATCTTTTCTTCAAGGTATATTATACAACAGTCATGGCATCTGAGCATTCATCGGAATATGAAGTGGAAACCCAAAGTGACTCACCTTTCGAAGAAAATAGGCACCCCAGAGGCCTCATAAAAGTGGTAGACATGTTAGGGAAGAACCGACCACCCTTACAAAATTGCAGGCCTGCCCTCTTGCTATGCAGTGTTTTCAGCATCAGTCATGCTATGAGTTTTGTCAAAAGGTGGCTAGTGTTTAATTTCATCATGAGCTGGCTTGTCTTTTTGTGCTACACTTACATGGAGATAAGGCTACATTGCCTAGTGCCACCTTCACTCTTACACTAGAATCTGTCTCATTAGCAACCGGTATACCGAACATTGGTGAACCATGGCACGAAACAAAGTGTGCAAGGCCCGAATCAGGAATTTGAAGGCAAAATTGAGGAAAGAAATAAGGAAGCAAAAGAGGCAAAGGGAGCTCGATCATCTTCAGATATTGGCCAAAGCCTCTTTAGCCAAGCATAACAATTAATGAAGAAGCTCCAGCCCAAATTTCAAGAAATTTGGGGCATTTTTGGTATTTTTGCAAATTTTTGTACAAAGAACAGGGTTTTCTCCCTGTGCGTCGCGCCACATGGCGCACGCTTATGATTGGAAGTTCCAAATGCAAAAAAATTTATATTTTTTGATTTTTCATGAAAAATCATGACTTTTGATGCATGTCCAAGAAGTTTGGGAAAGTTTTGAGTCCTTAGGAGGTCAAAAACACCCTAAAAATGACCTCTCTGCCCTTATTTTGACACACTAGAAGCAGTCTTGGGCGATTGAAGTTTTGGAGGAGAAAATGGGCACCAAATTCAAAGATTCCACTTGGGTTGGAAATTATACAGGCATGGATTTTCAGAAAGCACACTTGGGCTCAATTTGGACTTCAAGAAGTGCCTCAAAATCATCTCCAAAGTGGCACGACGCATACAGATTTTGGCGCGGCGCATAGAGAATTTTGGCTTGTTTTTCACTGTTTAGCTCAGCAATTCGCCCAGTTTTGACTAATTTAGCTTCTTGAAGTTATTCTTGGTTTTTGATGATGTAATTTGACAATCATGATGTAATATTGGCACATTTTTACTTGTTCTAGAAGATTCATTCACCAAAAGGTGAAATGTGAGTGAATGAATCAGTTTCCTAGCATATAGGGATAAGTTGTTTGACTACCTAGTTTTCAGTTCCTTGTTTAGAATTGGTTCAAACAACTCCTAGAATGATGAGCTCGACACCTAGATGCAAGGGAATAGGTTGGGCTAGTCTATATCATGTAATTCCTAAGTCATTTTCAGGGTTGGACACTTGGGATTGCTTTGGCATATCATTGTACATTCTATCTCTGCATTTTTGGCTAAGGAAAGACTAGGGTTTTGCAGCAGTGTTTAGGATCCATGTGGCTTTATGTTTTGATGGTGTGCTTCTCTAAGTAATTGTAATTTCATTAGTGTTATGTGTATCATTTTCCTATCTTTTCTTCTGAATTTGAACAAATGAGTGATTAAGGTGGAATCCATTAATTGTTTTGCTCTGCCTTTGAATTTGTTTAAATTTCCATGTTTTCATCTGTTTAAGGAGAATTCTTGAGACTCTCTTGCTCTCCTTAGCTCCTCACCAGTCTGATCTATCCATTCACTCACTTTAAAGCATCAAAATAATTGCCTTCCTTTCCCTAATCAGAACTCTGTAGAAACTATGCCTCATCCCTGAGCCCAATTTGCCTTTCCCTGTTTCCAGCACAAAACCCCGAAAACTCAAATTAAATATTTGCACTTCATACCTAGCCTAAAATTAGTTTGTTTTTTAGTCATCTTCAGCCCCATTGATTATCTTTCGTTGAGATTGACCCAGAGAGAGCCCTCTCCTGTCCTCGTAGGGCTAGCTATGAGGTTGAGCGTGGTTTGATGTGGACCTAGAACCTTGTCTTTTCAGCCTAAGGCAAATCTAGGCTCTAACAAGTGCTATGACAATGGAGCAACTACTAGGGAGTCTTACAACATATGAGATGTGCATTGGATAGGAGAAAGCAGAATCTAGTGAAGCAACATTCAAATCCTCTAAGAAGGTGAAATAACATTCTAAGAAGGTCAAGAAATCCTCCAAGAATAGGAAGAGGAAGATTACTCTCGTAGCGAATCAAATCAATGATGTTATTAGTTTCCAAGGAAACTAGAAAGGGGTTCTGAAAAATACAAAGGAAAAATTCCCTTTGAGCATTTTGACTGTGGAAGAACTAGAAATTTTGCTACAAAAAATCCATTCACAACAGGATGAAAGGAGGACAAGATAAAGGAGACAAAGAGCAAGAATAAAATTCAGAAGTATCAAAAGGGTAAAGCTCAAATGAAAAAGAGTTTTTACTCCAAAGAAGAAAGTGACCATTTAGAAGATAGCAGTGATCCATCATCAACATAAAAAGAGCACAATAAATGTGTCCTTATGGCCTTTGAATCTAAATACGGATCTATTTTTGGAGATGCAGAGATAGATTATGACGAAAAGATATGTAGTGCACTAGATCAGCTAAGAAAGTAAAAAAACAAGAATAAGTTTTTGGAGGAAATGCACATAATGAAGGAGAATAGGAATCATATTGTTGATGATTCCTTAAAGACACATGTAGTGGAGCTAAAACATTTTAAGGAGACCTTGCTTCAATAGATTATGATTCAAAAAATAACTTGGCCAAGTCGGAGTGAGAGAATGAGTCATTGAAGTTGAATATTTGTGGGGTTCAAAGTGCATCTTCTCATGAAAAGGACATATTTTTTCTAAAAAAACAATTGAAGCAGGAAAAAAGGAAGGAATACTTTCTCACAAATTAGTTAGGAGATTGGAAGGAAAATTTCCAAAAACTTGAATAAGAAGTTGTTGCCTTAAGATCTAATCTATAAAAGGAAAACATTGAACCATATGTAAATCATAAGTTAATGACATGGTATGAAACATTAAAGGACTTTCTCAATGTGAAAAGGTCGCTGTAAGAGAAAGTTGGCTTAGGGTACAAACCTCCACAACATTATGCCAAAGCCCAATCAAGCTCCAATTATGAAAATACTCTAAAAGGAAAAGATGGTCAAGCAAATACTTCAGCTAACAACAAATGAAAATAAGGAAAAGGTGATCCAATCAAATTAACATAAAATCATCCAGGAGACTTCAAGAATCAGTAAGTGAAACAACCAAGATCCTCTAAATATACTCCCTCTCCATGGAAACACACTGTTAAGTATCCTACATTATTTTATGGTTATCGCTTTACATGTCACAATATTTGACACAAGGCCATCAATTATAGAAGGAAGTTGTTTTCCAAAAGAGATGTTGATAGATCAAGAGTTGTTCAAGGATCTAATAATTTTAATCGTAAAGCAAGTAAATGCAAATATAGTTTTTCAAGCTCCTGTTAAATTGGCAACTAGGGCCAAAATCCATGTGGGTCAACTTATTTATGGCAGCTGATATTTTTATTGGATCCCTCTCGTCGAGAGGTGTAGGATTTATCCAAAGATCATCTTATTCCGATAAGTATTTATGGAGATATGAATTTATTTTGTTTATGTAATTATAGTAAAGCCGACCAGCTCTTATGTAGGCTCTAGAAGCCCAACCGACGTGTCTATTCATCATCCACGTTTTAGTATAAATTGATGAGGACTTGAAGTCATTTTACACATGTATTCTTGAGGTGATCTCCTCTCCACGTCTTGGGTTTTTGGAGAAGGAGAGAAGAAGAGAATACACTGCCTATATACAAATGATGCCGTGATCTAAAACGCAGAAGCATCGGTCATGAAGAAGTCTATACGCAACAAGAAGAATAAGGGAGATCTTACTATAATCTATACGCTATGATGAACAACAGCCCTATGCAGCCATAAACGCAGGTACTAATACGCTGTTCAAATCATAAACGATAGTCGCATTAATATAAAGGGAGCCGCAGTCATCAAGGGTAGCTACAGTGAAATCCGTAGTAGGGTATTCACTGCACCATAGTTTTAGGTGCAGTCATGGCTTCATGAAGGACGCAGTAAATTGTTGATACTCTCAGCATCCTGTATTGTATATGGATTAGGTGGCATAGATCAGGGCATAGAAACTCCAGTCACGCAGTTTCATGAAGACTCATATATATACACACACGCAGGCATACAATGCAGCAATATATAACACAGCAAGATATATATATTTGCAAGCAGTGGAAAAATATATATACGCAGGTCATGGCATATATATATCATCATATACGCTGGCAAATTAACGCAGCTAAATTTATATACTGTCTAAAAGTCTTATACGCAGGCCCTAGTCATGTGCTGTAATGGGAGACACACTTTACGACTTATACGCAGGCCCTAGTCATGCGATGTAATGGGAGACACACTGTAATCATGGAAGCACTTCATACGCAGCCATATATTAGCATGGAGATACGCTGTCATCTAAACAGCCATATAGATACGCTGTCAGGAAGACACTTTCCACGCAGTCATCTAATCGCAGCAGTGACTTAGTGGAAGAAGCCTCAGTCATAACTCGAGCTAGTCTCATGGCAATACGTATGATCTCAGATCTAAGGAACGCATGAAAAAAGGACGCAAGGAATTCTGTGCTAGTATCATTCTCATCATACCTGTAAATTAAAGGTGCAGTCAAGATAGATCTTGAAGGGATGGAGCAGAAAAGACTTCGGATGAGGACGATGTATTAATATGCATTCTGGACTAGATTCATTCTCGGCATAGTCACAATTCTTGTGATGTCAATCTCAGCATTTCTGTGAATGGAGTCTTACCGTCTTGGCACAGTTAGTCTCACAGTATATGGATCTACCTCCTTGCAATCTTGATATGTATATCAGTGATATCACAACAGCTCTGCTAATAGTCTCAGTATATATATATTTATATGTATCTGTGCTCCTTCCTGGTTACAATATTGGTGAAAGTAAAGCCACAGTCCTAATCTCATTGACCATCACAATCTCGATGCAATGAGAGGGAGCAGTATCACAGTCTGCTCCATAAATCAGTATTTATACACAGTTAGGATGATTGCAAGTGTTGTTGCATTGGTTGCTGCATTGGTGATGTTTTGAAGACATTCTCTTCCGTGTTGCAATGTGCTAGGCCTCAGGCCATAGCACCATAGCAATGGTTACCTTGGGGATGCTGTCTTAGGACTGTTTGGAGATTGTTCAGATCAGCCATTCATCACAGTCAAGGGAGTTTGGGGCTGCAAACAGAATTGTTGGAGCAGCTAGCAATTTGAGGAATGTTGCATCAGGATATGCTTCAGCATGATTGAAGACTGTCATAATGAAGTGCCTTCCACTGCTGTCATAAAATCTTAGTTTTATGTATTTGTATTATCTCTCTCTTTCTCTGCTAAAATTTGAAGATAAAAGAAGATTTAATCAAAGGGTTTCCCCACACATTGGGGGTTTGTCCCTGGCTCGTGCCATATCTTGTGTCCTCTTGCCTTGGCTTGTCTTCTGCGTTTTATATTTATGTTCTATCTGCAGTTTATCATAATGTTGATGTGATTGCTAACTGTGAAAATTTAAATAAATTGCTCTAGCATAGAACGTACCTAATCTTAACATGGTATCATAGCTGAGGTGAAGACAATGCCCAAGCAAGAGTGAAAGAGAAATCACCAAAGACAGTTGGGACAAGACAGAAGGATCAATGGGTTCCTCATAATTCACCTAGCGTGAAGTCAAAGAAGAGAATGTTATCAGAATGGCGCAGCGGACGATTTTGATGGTCCATCTAAAGATCACTTCATTGGGAAGTTCGGATCTAAGGGTGGAAGGAAAGGCGGATGCCTTGTTGAAATAAGTTCGTCCGTTATGCGCAGGAGTGTCCGAATGGCAAAGACACATCTCTTGATGAAGATAAAAACCATTCCTTGGACATCTTCAATGATCAAAGGAATGGCTGGTAATGCAGGTCATCAAGGAAATGGTCGATTCTTCCACGAAAGCAAGGAACCCCTGAATCTCTTTTATGTACCTGATCGAACCTGATGTCCATCTCGGAAATGGAAGTCTAAGGTTACACGATGGCACTTATCGATGAAAAGGTACGTGTTTGAAAATAGATCTTTTAAATATGTTTTTGAGTTCAGGGTTGTATCAAGTTGCAGGAAGTCCACTGGGGACCATGTCCATTGACTCAACACCGGAGGTCTGTGAGTCAGATGGTGACTAGGATGCCTGAATTCAAAAATAAGCATGAAGGTACATGTCTGAAATGTACCGAAGGAAAATATTATGAGGGGACCATTCCCCTCATGCAGCAAGTTCACAGGTTTGGAACAACCCGAGGAGTTTGAGACTCATGTATACAAGTGGAAGAAATCCCTCTATGGCTTGAAGAAAAACACCTCGGGCGTAGTATGAGAGGATTGATAGCTGTCTAATGCAGCTGAGATTCACTAGGAGTGAAACCGATCCAAACCATTACTTGAAGGTTGTGGATGATAAACCTCTCATACTGGCACCTATGTCTGACAGGTGCAGTCCCTCTCATTTATAGGAGAAAGAGGGAGTTGGATTCTGAATATGGAAAGATAAGCTGCAAGCCTATGACTACCTCAAGGATCTTAACTTTAAGAAGTTATATGGTAGTGATGTCGGACCTTATTTGAGAAATGCCTCTGAGTTTCATAAACTCATTCGCGTTGATGTTCTTGGAGAACCTCTGTCCGGACATCTGTGTTGCAGTTAGCATGGTGAGCTCATATTTGGTTGAGCCTCACTGGATTGGTGCCAAGAATCTTCTGAGATATCTTCAGGGCACAATCTCTCATGAATTGAGATACACTGCCGGAAATATGAAACCACATGATTATTCGAATGATGAGTGGGCAGGCAGTATGGAGGATCACTAGAGCATTTCTTAGTGTTTTTTCTCTTTGGAATCTGCCTCGATATCCTGGATGAGCAGGAAGCAGAAGTCGATGACTCTGAGCACCACCAAGGCAGAATACATTGCTGATAGTATGGCCTTCTGTGAGGCAGTCTGGTTGCTGAAGCTCTTCAGTGAGCTGTTTGTACACATGATGAATACCACTGTGATTCTCTATGACAACCAGAGGTGGGATTCAATTATTGAGGAATTCCGTATTCGACAATTGCTCCAACGGACAAACATCAGATACTGCCTTATCTAGGATATGGAAAGTCGATGAGCAAGGAGGCTCCATCACTTCGAGATGATATACAGGTCGCTAAAGCCTTGTGGGAAAGATCAAATTTGTGATTTTCCTGAATGACTTGCAGTCATCAAGAGACCTTTGTAAAAGGGTCCTGCATGTTGCATAAATTGAGCTCTGGGAGCTCTGTGGGGCTTACAGAATCTACTGGAGCAACATACGACCACAGGGTGACTCACCCTCCCCTAGTGGTGCGCACTGGAACAAGATGATTCGCTCTCTTGTGGGACACGATGATTCGCTCTCTTGTGTAGCAGGATGATTAGTTCTCCTGTGAGGCCTGGATTGATGTGTTCTCCATGGCGATTGTAGTAGGATTGATGTGTTCTCTTGTGAGGCCTGGATTGATGTGTTCTCCATGGCGATTGTAGCAGGATTGATGTGTTCTCCTGTGAGGCCTGGATTGATGTGTTCTCCATGGCGATTGTAGCAGGATTGATGTGTTCTCCTGTGAGGCCTGGATTGATGTGTTCTCCATGGCGATTGTAGTAGGATTATGTGTTCTCCTGTGAAGCCTGGATTGATGTGTTCTCCATGGTAGCCTGGATTGATGTGTTCTCCATGGCGATTGTAGCAGGATTGATGTGTTCTCCTGTGAGGACAGGATTGATTAAGTTCTCCTGTCGAGGCTTCCTACCCATGTAGTCTGGGACTCATGGGAAGTACCTCTCATCTGATCAATGAGTAGGGAAATGAAGTTAGGGACCATAGTAATACCGATGGACACATCATTGTATCTACCACACTCCCTACGCTAGGATGTCCTCCATTGATCTGGGATCAATGATACTGGTTTGGGACCAGTGGTAGGAGTTGTACATGCTATGACGCTGACTTCGGGTCGGCTGAGACTGGTCTGGGACCAGTGGTACATACTCCGAGACTGACTTTGTGTCAGTGCAGTACTGGTCTAGGACCAGTGAGAGTGGTACATACTATGACGCTGACTTCGGGTCGGTTGAGACTGGTCTGGGACCAGTGGTACACTCTCTGAGACTGCGATACTGGTCTAGGACCAGTGGTAGGAGTGGTACTTACTATGAAGTTGACTTCCGGTTAATTGAGACTGGTCTGGGACTAGTGGTATGCACTCTGAGATTGACTTCAGGTCAGTGGAGAATGATATGACTCATTCTCGATCAATTCTTCTTCTTCATAGTTCAGCAGAGATGAGCAGAGCAAAGCAGAGCCAGCAGAGCAGAGGCAGTAGAGCTGAGCAGAGCAGAACCAGTAGAGCTGAGCAGAGTAGATCCAGCAGAGCCAGCAGCGCTGAGCAGAGCAGAGCTGAGCAGAGTAGAGCAAAGCCAACAGAGCTGAGTAGAGCCAGCAGAGCTAGGCAGAGTAGTGCAAGGCACTAATGGCAGAGATAGTACAGTCATACACATGGATCAGCGAATGGAGTTCTCCCTAGGTGAGAGGGAGTGTTAAATTGGCAACTAGGGCCAAACTCCATGTGGGTCAACTTATTTATGGCAGCTGATATTTTTATTGGATCCCCCTCGTCGAGAGGTGTAGGATTGATCCAAAGATCATTTGATTCCGATAAGTATTTATGGAGATATGAATTTATTTTTTTTATGTAATTATAGTCAAGCCGACCAGCTCTTATGTAGGCTCTAGAAGCCCAACCGACGTGTCTATTCATCATCCACGTTTTAGTATAAATTGATGAGGACTTGAAGTCATTTTACACATGTATTCTTGAGGTGATCTCCGCTCCACGTCTTGGGTTTTTGGAGAAGGAGAGAACAAGAGAATACACTGGCCTATATACAAATGATGCCCTGATGTAAAACACAGAAGCATCGGTCATGAAGAAGTCTATACGCAGCAAAAAGAATAAGGGAGGTCTTACTATACTCTATACGTTGTGATGAACTACAGCCCTATGCAGCCCTAAATGCAGGTACTAATACGCTATTCAAATCATAAAGGATAGTCGCAATAATATAAAGGGAGCCGTAGTCATCAAGGGTAGCTACAGTCAAATCCACAGTAGGGTATTCACTGCACCATAGTTTTAGGTGCAGTCATGGCTTCATGAAGGACGCAGTAAATTATTGATACTCTCAGCATCCTGTATTGTATATGGATCAGGCCGCATAGATCAGGGCATAGAAACTTCAGTCACGCAGTTTCATGAAGACTCATATATGTACACACACGCAGGCATACAATGCAGCAATATATAACGCAGCAAGATATATATATTTGCAGGCAGTGGCAAAATATATATACACAGGTCATGGCATATATATATCATCATATACGCTGGCAAATTAACACAGCTAAATATATATGCTGTCTAAAAGTCTTATACGTAGGCCCTAGTCATGCGCTGTAATGGGAGACACACTTTACAACTTATACGCAGGCCCTAGTCATGCACTGTAATGGGAGACACACTGTGATCATGGAAACACTTCATACGCAGCCATATATTAGCATGGAGATATGCTGTCATCTAAACGCAGTCCTGAAACACTCAATACGCAGCCATATAGATACGTTGTTAGGAAGACACTTTCCACGCAGTCATCTAATCGCTGCAGTGACTTAGTGGAAGAAGCCTCAGTCATAACTCGAGCTAGTCTCATGGCAATACGTATGATCTCAGATCTAAGGAACGCATGACAAAAGGACGCAAGGAATTCTATGCTAGTATCATTCTTAGCATACCTGTAAATTAAAGGTGCAGTCAAGATAGATCTTGGATGGATGGAGCAGAAAAGACTTCGGATGAAGAGGATGTATTAATATGCATTCTGGACTAGATTCATTCTCGGCATAGTCACAATTCTTGTGATGTCAATCTCAGCATTTCTGTGAATGGAGTCTTACCGTCTTGGCACAGTTAGTCTCACAGTATATGGATCTGCCTCCTTGCAATCTTGATATGTATATCAGTGATATCACAACAGCTTTGCTAATAGTCTCAGTATATATATATATATATATATTTATATGTATCTGTGCTCCTTCCTGGTTACAATATTGGTGAAAGTAAAGCCACAGTCCTAATCTCATTGACCATCACAATCTTGATGCAATGAGAGGGAGCATTATCACAGTCTGCTCCATAAATCAGTATTTATACACAGTTAGGATGATTGCAAGTGTTGTTGCGTTGGTTGCTGCATTGGTGATGTTTTGAAGACATTCTCTTCCGTGTTGCAATGTGCTAGGCCTCAGGCCATAGCACCTGTTAACACCCAGGTTGTTCCCTATGACTCCCAAGGGAATACGGCCGGGGTAACCACTAACCAATCTTTTGATCACCGTTTCTAGCCAAACTGTGATCAGAGAGGGCTCTCTCTTTATGATTTGTATCTGTTATGATAGTGTTTTAGGCTAGGTATTACGCACAGGTTTTGTTTATGTTTTGGTTGAAGATTTTCTTTCAGGTCTTGTGATATAATGTTCAAAGAGTCAAATATCATTGGGCAATGGAGTCTATGGCTGTAGGTGTCTAGAAACCTTGAGGTGAATTGGTGAAACTTACAGGGCCATTTGGATACTTCATATAACAAAATTTTTGATTTACAACACAAACAGGTGAAAAAACCAGTGAAAGCAATTAAGAATTTTCACTAAAGTATTCAAGTATTTCCACCAAACTAGGTATGAGAAACGGATAGATGTCTCAGGAGCAAACTTGAATCCCTGGGAATGTCTATCACTGTAAAAGATATAGTTTTAAAGTGCAGCAATTAAGAATTACACTTCATTCACTGTATCTGAAGAAAACATGGATAATAGCTTAGATTGAGTTCAGGGTAATCAGTGATTAAATCCTGGAACTATTCTTCTACTTTGCTATTAAGTGTGAAACATTTAAACAGTAAAAGAGAACAAAAGACTCGAAAACATGTAACACAGAGATTTAAGAAAGACTTATTGTTTTATGAAACACTCTGGAATCCTGCAACATTCACCATTCATCACAATGCATCAAGGTACGCCCAGCTTTGGAAATTCCATTCACCCTTTGTATTATTTCTCTGAGAATTTTACAGCAAGTGAGATCTCCAAAATGAAAATAACAACAACCCCCTAAGCTTCAGTGGGGGGCGAATATATACATACGATTTTACAAAAAAAATATCTGAGTTCTAAGTTATCTGAGACTTAATGTTCTCACCAACTTTTGAGATATTATTATCAGAACTTTATTACAGCATTGAATACAAATTAAAGGCGTCTTGATGTTCTGTCAGAAGATATTTTAGCCTTTGGGAGCTGCTAAGTCGGTTGGGATACTTTGATCAAATGCTGGAGAACCCGACTTTATGGCTCGTGCGCTGTATTTTGGGTCTGCCACCTGTGATTGTGATTGATGCTGTGGTGAGTAAATAGCCTTGCTGAGTTGGCTCAGCATCTGTCTTTTCCTTGTGGAGTTATCCACCAAAATTCTGCCTGTGCATGACTGTTCATAAACTGGAGAAAATTAACGCTACAGGTTCTGGCCTGATAAGATTATCTGTGTCAAATTCCTCCATACTTCTTGTGTGGGCAATTGGTGATTTATGATTGCCCCCATAGTCTCATCTGCTTCTGTATACTTAAAGAAATTTGGTGGTGTATCAAACAGGTGATCAATTTCATTCATGATAAAAAACAGGTTATCCACCCTATCATACAAATTCTGCCCTGATGCTGGCCCTGTTTCTGCTGAGGTACTGGGCTGTTTTGCAATTTGTGCTGCAGCATGGGCATCAACCCTTTTGATGTAATTTTCTAGGGTAAGCAGTCTTCCTACACTGCTTAATATGCTGGGGAGGCCTCTGTTTTGTAATGCCAGGAATCTGTCCAGGAATTTGTTGATTTCGGTCTGCATGTCCTGTGTTCTCCTCTCCAGTGTTCCAACTAGGCTTCTTAGTGTTAGGACTCTTTTAACTACTGAGATTGTTTCAGTCCTGTTAGTAATTCCCATGGTGGCCAGCTGAGAGCTCGTCTTGTTATTTAAAATATTGATCATTCTGCTGGCAGCATCTGGCATGTGGCCAAGGCTTGCTCTTGCTCTGTGTATTTCCTTGTTTTCCTTTGTGATGAGTACTATTTGCTCATCCATAGTCTCAATATACTGCCACTGATTGGTGATGGATCGACCAATGTTGCCCTAGAGGACTGCTTTTAATTCTGCTGTTACTTTTTCTAGTGCAAGCTCCTTTTCCAGTTCAGCTATTCTCTTTTTTAGAACTTTTATTTCTCTTTCCTTTGCTGCCTCATTCTGCTTGCTTTTGTCAAATCTTTCATTCACCTTAGTCAAAGACCTTTTGACTTCATCAAGCTCTTTCATTTGGGATTCAAGAACTCGGATCTCAGCTTGCAGCTTCTGCATATCCAGACTAGGAGTCTGCTCTGTTGTTGGCGTAGTTGTTGCTGTAGATGGTGCTGTAGTTCCTGTCTGCTGAGGAGGAAGAGTAGTTGTTGGAGGGGCTTCTTCAAGATTGATTACTTCTGGAGGGGGCTGGGAAGTTTGGCCCTCTTCTCTCTGTTTTAATGCTGTCTGTAATGCTGCCTTTGCAGCTTCTGATTGTCCTAGCTGGTCTTGAGTCCGAACCAGCTCCTTGTATAAGGAAATCATCAAATCCGTAGCATCCTTTTCTAGCCTTTGCTGAGCAACTTCATCTGTTTGAGGATGGATGGTGGCTGGGAGCTTGATTTTCCTCCTTAAGGCAGCCATGTCTTGATCCCTTATCTTCAACAGTTCCTGGATACCTTTAACATCTTTAGGATCATGTCCTATTTCTATAATTACATCCTCCAAGGACTTGATTCTGTTGTCCTTGGCTTGTGATGATGCTCTCTCCAATTCCAGCTGAGAGGCTGTATTATCAAGGCTGCTCTTCAATTTGTAGTTTTCCAATGTTTCATCTGCCAAGGAGGCATACACCATTTCACCAGTTTGTTTATGCAGTTCGATTTTATCCATAGGGTGTATATCTTTGGCCAGAACCTCCATGTTGGTCCTTAGGTAATCCGAGGTAGATTGGGGGTGCAGAGTTGTGGGCATGAAGTGACTCATGATCATTTTGCCTTCACTTACATCAAAGGCAGACATGAGTCTTTGCTGATTGGGGGGAGCCAGGTTCAGCAAATGATTGTACAACTGTACTTTAATAGGATCACTCCTCCTTTTAATGTCGATAAACTGCTGTTTGATGCTTACCTGTCCTTCTTTGTGCTGGCTGGAGGAGCTAACCTCCCCTCCCATAGCTCTATCATGTTCATGCTGGAATGAACTGGCTGATACTTCTCGGCTGGGTGGGCCCATGCCCGATGCTTGTCTTATTGCCTCATCATCTTCTGGGAAGTCATTCAACCTTTGCCTTTTCTCTCCCTGATTGATGGATGAAGTCAGGGGAGTCTCTCTATCTCTTTTCCTGGTTAAGTCCTCCTTTTGTGGGGTTTGGAGGACCGATGTATCAAAGGTAGTTTCTGCCCTAGGAGGCACTATATTCTGAGCCTGTTGCTCAGTGGAACTAGGAGTGTCAATCACCCTTTCTTGCTGCAAGGGTTGCTGTTCCTTAAGTGGCACTTCTTCTTGCTGCTGCCCTTGTTCCTGCTGTTCCATCTCTTCTTGCTGTTGTAGCAATGTCTCCACTTGTTCTTCTGTCAATGGAGGTGGCTGTTCCACCTGCTTCCCTTTATCTTTGCTTGCTGTCTGCGGTGCCTTCTCGGCAGTTTGCTGCTGTGTTGTTGATGATGTAGTAGCTGCTCCAAGCTGTCTTCTGTATGAATGAGGAACCTGTCCACAATTTTCCAAGTCAGCTTTCTTTTGTATATTTCTAGCTTCTCTCTCTAGAAGCTCTTCAGCAGTTATTTCTTCTTCTAAGGTACCCTCTTCCCAGCTTAATGCATTGGCATACTGTTCAATCTCAGGTTGTCTCTTGTGTGCATAACCACCCAATTTGTATTTTATCCTCCTGAGGGAGACAAAATGATTGGGGTCATAGGGTATCCATTCAAAACTAGTTTGCAGTCTGAGGCCTTCCAGGATAGTGTTTGCCTCTTTCCATCCCTCCTCTTTTCTGTTATATAGGAAAGGACCCAGCTGGCTCCTCACCTTTAGCTGTGACTTCTTGTTCTTGCTCTGAAAATGCAGGTAGTCTGAGTTGCCAAACTGTCTGAAATATTCCAAGGCAAAAAGCCTCATGGGGACATACCTTGGCAATCTAAAAGGTGTCAACTCACAACCATATATTCTGATGACTGTGTGGTTTTGGTAGAGGTACCAATTACCAATGCTGTAGGTTTTGTTTAGGTGAAGAACTCTCTTCATATCATCAGTTAGCCTTGGAGGAGGAACACCATGCAATACTGTCAAGGCTGGATAAATGAATAAGTCAATGAACTCATTGTATGTGTAAGGTGACACAGATTTATAGTGAAAGACAGAGGTCCAGAATACCACTGATCTTGGATTTCCTTGGGCATTGAGTTGCTTCAAAGGAAAAGAGAAGGTAGCTGGTTGATAAAACAAGAAGAGGTGGTATATGTATGAGGTATACCTGAATAGTCTTTCTCTCTTCAAGTTCATAAACTGGTCATGGATTTTATCTGCAATGTATGTAGCATAATCATAATGCACAGCTGGGGGCTTACCAGGAGAGAATAGAGACAGCATTGCTATTATGGTTTCATCCACATCTTCCATTCCCTTGAATCCTAGGGCATAGCTGATCAAATCCACTAACATCCTGCCCAATTCATTCAAGTACTGATATCCAATAGGAGGAGTTCTGACTGATTCAGAGCCTGGTTTTACAAACAACTGATTGATTTTAATGATTTGGTCAATTGACAGCTTGCTCCCTTTCTTTATCAAATTCTGCATATTGAGGGGGGTCAATTGCTTGGCAGTATGGAAGTGCAGCATCTCATTAATACTCTCTGGGGTGATCTGGAACAGGACTGAGCCTGTGGGGCTGATGACAGCTCTTTGGTTTGGGTCATAGCATTCCTGGCAGCTGTATATCAACTCTGGCATAGGATTTACCTGGGGGAGGTTGTAGATTGGCAGTTTTGAGTCCCAAATCCCCAAGATGTCTGCTCCACTCAGGTGCTGGGCTTTCAACTCATTCAACATCTGGATATTGTATTTGGAGCCCATAAGAAACCAGTCCAGCATTTGGTAATCCATATCTCCCAGGGCTTTCCACTCCAATTCCTGGTGAGGGGCATTGAGGGGCTTGATGTTGAGAGCAATGGGAGTCTCCATGATCTTCTTCAAAGTTCAACAATTGTAGGTGGATGGTTTAATGGAAGCAACACAGAATAGAAGTGATTTTCTGTAAAAACAGTTTGTATCTCAGATACCAGAGGAGGAATTTACACAACAGCAGTTGAAATACTGTTTGTTTCAGGAGCAGGGCTTCTCTATGGTCTCACTATGTCCTCTTTTAGCGGGTGAATTGAGTTTAACAAGAAATTTGCCGGGAATACGCAGTGAATGTTGTTTTTGAGCGAAATTACAGGTATTAAGGCTCGGCTGATGTTTTTGGACTTCACAGTTGCAAATGTGGATGTGCAGAGGGAAATGGCCGGTGAAAATATAATGTTTAAGGTCTCCTTAGCTCCCTGAGTAACTTTAATTTCAATAACAGGCGTATGGAGGGCAGCAAACGGTAAATACCTGTTAATTGACGAACAGAGGTCGCATAGGCGTGCACGGTTGGAGCTCTGGAGGTCGCCTTGGTTAACTGAGCAGGTTGGCGAAAATTTGGACGTAAACAGCCATGCAGAGCCGAAGTAGCGACAGGAGTAAAAAGTGAGAAAAACACGGTTTTTTGGGTTAATATGGACCTTTTTACCGTTTTGGCGCTTTTTAGTGATGACGTCAGCATGACGTCATTAGCGGGTCAAGGTCAAGTGACGTCAGCTGACGTCATCGGGTGACGTGGCGGTAAGCAATTGGTCCATGGGGGCGATGAGGTGGCAGCCATGTCATCAGCGAGGTGGACCATTCAACGGCAAAAGGATAAGCAGAAATGACGTGGCGATATGACATAGGAGGGCAGCTGGCGGCTAGGACCGTAGCGGTTACGGTTAAGGCTTAGCCGCTACGGTCTCTCGGGGCGGTCTGGGTACGGCGCTGAAACTGTCAGGCCCGGCTCCGAGAGCCCTTATTGTTTGACGCGTGGCCTGCCCGTGACGTGACGCAACGTCACTTTCTCGGGCGGTAAAGGACCACCATGGGGGCCGCTCCGATATTGCTGTGGATCGTCGGATCCTCGGGACCTGATCCGACGGTGGGCGGAGCAACAACGTGCTCGGAGTATATGCGCGGGCCGAAAACTTTGGGTTGTGGGTTTTTTGATGGTTTTACAATGTTTTCCATTAAAACAAACTGCGCGCTAACCCTTTGGAAACGTGCCAGAGGCGGGCTTTTTAGACTTTGGGTAATTTTTGCAAAGGATTTAAGGGTAAAAGAGGGTTTATAAGGGTTTTTTCAATGCAAATGGTGGTTTGAGGAGCAAGTTGGCTGGTAGCAAGGGGGAATGGGACGTGATAGGTTCACCAAGGTGACCAGAGGGCACTTTGGTTCCTTTTGAAGAACATATGGCTATAATGCCAAGGGGAGGAGTATTTATAGAATTTGGGCTTTATACACCATAGTGTTAATATTATTAGGGGAAGGGTAAGATAGGGGAGCTATATAGTAGAATTAGAGGTTAATATGAATGAGGGAGCAAATAAAGGGGATCTCACTGAGTTTATCTGAAATTGATTTAGTTTTGAGAGTAGATCAAAATGAAAAGATCTTAGACAAGAAATGTGGCTTTTGTGTGAACAAGAACCACCATAAAACCATGGTCTTTCTCCATGAATCTCAGCTGAAAAGGGAATGTTAATAATGGAGTGAAGGGGGAAAGGGAGGTTAGTCATGCTCCTTGCTGTAATTTGATGGAATTAACCACTTTGTCCATTGATAGATTTTGCCTTGGCAATACATCTTTTGACATATGTGCAATGGTGAAAATGCCCTTTCTGCAACCACAACTACTTACCCAGCTATTTTCCTAGCATTTTTTGTTTCTCCATTGGAGGGTGCACTTGGACTTGCAAACCCTTACTTGCCTTTTCTTTTCTTTGGCTTTTTCTTTATTCTTTTCTATCTACTTCTACCCTTATCTCTTCCAAGGTCCCAGATTAGGCTGTTGGGATCCTTTTCTTCTCTACCTAAACTAGTTGTCTGCCAAGATTAAGCAGTTTGGATAGACTCCTTTCTCTATTCTACAACAGAAAATTTAAACATGGCATGATCCAGATTGGACTTTTGGACCATCCATCAAAATTTGAAATAAGGTCATCAATATTTGAAAACACTTTACACACCTCTTGTTTTCTAGGAAATATGGGATCTTTGTGATGTCAAAGCAGAGCATATTTGGACTTTCCTTGGCCAATCATGAAATATGAAACCTATTGGTATAGGTATCCAACAGCACCATAGCAATGGTTACCTTGGGGATGCTGTCTTAGGACTGTTTGGAGATTGTTCAGAT
Source organism: Pinus tabuliformis (assembly GCA_031772625.1). Lineage (NCBI taxonomy): Eukaryota > Viridiplantae > Streptophyta > Pinopsida > Pinales > Pinaceae > Pinus > Pinus tabuliformis. Next base: position 726,379,704 of record CM062807.1, read on the forward strand.
CAGCCATTCATCACAGTCAAGGGAGTTTGGGGCTGCAAAAAGAATTGTTGGAGCAGCTAGCAATTTGAGGAATGCTGCATCAGGATATGCTTCAGCATGATTGAAGACTGTCATAATGAAGTGCCTTCCGCTGCTGTCATAAAATCTCAGTTTTATGTATTTGTATTATCTCTCTCTTTCTCTGCTGAACTTTGAAGATAAAAGAAGATTTGATCAAAGGGTTTCCCCACACATTGTGGGGTTTGTCCCTGGCTCGCGCCATATCTTGTGTCCTCTTGCCTTGGCTTGTCTTCTGCGTTTTATATTTATGTTCTATCTGCATTTTATCATAATGATGATGTGATTGCTAACTGTGAAAATTTAAATAAATTTCTCTAGCATAGAACATACCTTATCTTAATAGCTCCTCCATGCAGCATACTAAAGAGAGGCCTAGCCAGTAGAAAGTTGTGAGAGTATGGAAAGAGAGGCATAGTTAGCAAAATTTTTGAGAAGATGGAAAGAGAAAATATATGATGGCATTGATAGCTCATGATTAGTGTGAGCAGTGGATTATTGATAGTGGATGATCCAAACACATGATTGATGATAAGAGAAAATTCATGAAACTAAAGGTGTATGAGAAAGGGACTATCATCTTTGGAATTGATGTCGTAGTCCTAATCATAGGCAAAAGAATAGTTAAGTTAGATAAAAATATCAAGGCCCAAAAATTGTTTTATGTTGATGGATTGAAACGAAACCTTCCCAATGTGAATAAGATGTGTGATAATGGGCTTGATGTGATATTCAGATCCAAAGAGCATGGAATCATGAATTCAAAATGAGGAAGGTTAGTGGCAACAACAATTACAAGTGGTAGCAACATGTATATATTTGATGAAACTAGACAGTAGTGTTGCATGAAAATGTTAGGTAAGTCTTTGATATGGTATAGATGATTGGATCATGTCAATTTTGACAACCTATTCAAAATCAACAAGATTGGAAAATTTAAGGGTTTTCCAAAAATTTCCAAATGAGAAAACATCATATGCAAGTTTTGTCAGGTTGGGAAACAAACTATAGTGTAGTTCGAGACTAAGGAGTATTTGACCTCTAAACAATTGGAGTTGGTGTTATAGACATTTGTGGACCTACAAGCAAGAAAATACCAAGAGGTGAGAAATATTTCATTTTGTTTGTTTATGACTACACCAGGGTTACATGGATCATGCTCATGAAAGAGAAGTCTCAACATTCTAGTAAGTTCAAGTATTTTAAGGCACTAGTTGAGAATGATAAGGACCTAAAGTTCAAGTTCCTTAGATCTAGAAAAGGTGGTGAGTACATGTCTAAATAATTTGAAGAATTTTGTGAGGAGCATGGGATCAAAAGGAAATACTACATAGCTAGAACACCTCAACAAAATGGTGTGGTAGAGAGGAAAAAGAGATTAGTCCTAGACATGGCATGAGCTATGACAGATGAGGTTGGTGTTGCAGATACTTTTTGGGGAGAAGTAGCTCAAGTCGCATTATATTTGGCCAACAAGATCCTCCTTAAGCCTAATAGTGACAAAACTCCATTGTGGAAAGGGATATTGGTAATAATTTACTACTTCAAAGTCTTTGGGAGTAATAGCTACATAAATAGAACTGAAGAGAAGCTTCGAAAGTTAGATTGAAGAGTTGATGAAGGTATATTCCTTGGATATTAATTCAGGAGAAAAGGGTACAAATTCTACAACAAGACGACCAAAATGTTAGTGGAATGCATAGATATTGATGAGGAATTACCCAAATCTAATGATTCCAAAGAGGATGAAACTAATTATGATTTTATGGAATATGAGGAACAAGAAGCATTAGACAAGGATGAGGAAGAGGAAGAGGTAGAGAATACCTCTTCATCATAGAAAGCTCCACCAAGTCACATTCAAAAGAAGAATATGGAAAGTAAAATAATTGGGAATAAAGAACTAAGAGTGAAAACAAGGAGGAAATTATTGAGCATCTCAGAATAATCACACTTTCGTTATTTTCTCAAATATAGCACATGAGTTCTAGTGAGGGTAGTGATGACAAGAACTGGATCAAGGAAATGAATGAGGAGTTAGATCAAATTGAGAAGAACAACACATGGGAGCTTGTACCAAGTCCAAACGACAAGAACACAATTGGGTCCAAGTGGATATTCAAGAAAAATTTCAATAAAGAAGGAAAAGTGGTGAGAAACAAGGCAAGACTTGTGTTCAAAGGGTATACTTAGGTAGAAGGTATTGATTTTGATTAAACATTTTCACCGGTAGCTAGAATAGATTTTACTAGAATGTTCTTAGCCTTTGGATGTTACAGAAATGTAAAAGTATATCAAATATATGTTAAAATAACCTTCTTGAATGGTCATATAGAAGAGGAAGTCTACATAGAACAACTAGAAGGATTTAAGTTGACTAATGAAGAGAATCAAGTTTACCGGTTGAAAAGGCTCTCCATGGATTGAAAAAATATCCAAGAGATTGGTATGCAAATTCAGATAAGCATATACAACAGTAAGGCTTCAAAATGGGATCAACGAACATCAATTTATACATCAAATTTGAAGGTGATCATTTTCTAATTTGTGTTGTGTATGTAGATGATATCATCTTTGGGAGTGATTTAGAGGAGATGGGATAGCAAAAGATATGTAAAATTAATTTGAGATGTAAATGTTGGGTGAGGTAATATTCTTCCTTGGGCTACAAGTTACTCAAGTAGATAAATGAATCTTCATCTCTCATTCCAAGTATCTAAGGGAGAAATTGAAGCAATTTGGCATGGAGAATTGAAAATTGGTGAGTGTTCCTAAGGTAATTGGCTGCAAATTGAGTAAATATGATGAGTATTTAGACTTAAATTAGTCCATTTATCATTCTATTATTGGAAGCTTATTGTAGGTTTTAATCCCGTATAGAAATTAGTTGCATACGAATTCTAAGACACAGAAAATAAACAATGTGAGAGCATAACACATAAAACACATATACATAGATATTTCCCATAGATCCCAAAACCGAGACTACCAGCTTGATTTTTCATTATATTCCTTTCAGTGTTACAATACATATTTATACATGCTGAAGCATCCAATACCATGGACCAAAAACCATCGCGTCCAAAACCATGGATCAAAAACCATCACGTCCAAAACCATCTCCAAAACATTATGCACAAAACCATAGGTAGGTCCGCCCAACCTAATATAGGGTCCAAAAACAAAATTTTCTGGGGCATTGCCCTGGACCCCATAGAGTGGGGTTACTTGCACCCGTCAAACCCCCTGTGACCCCCACCCTACTATGCAATTGGTGCAACGAAGGGGGGGCTCCATCCCCCTTCTAACCCCCTGGTTAACTGCGTGGGCTAGTCACGGAAAGAATATAACACAACCCAACATTTTCCCACTTGTTGTTTTCTCTCCACATGGGGCCACAAGAGAGCTTAGTAATTTATCCAGCCCTGTAATGCCCATTGTTTCTCTACACCAAGAGAACTTCTTAGTGCTCACAGATTTTGTCAATGCACCTGCAGTATTCTTCAAGGTGTCCACCTTTACCAGAAACATCTTTTTGTCTTCTATCATATCCCTCACAAAGTGATATTGAACATCAATGTGCTTTGTCTTTGAATGATATGCAAGGTTTTTTGCCAAGAAAATTGCACTTTGGCTGTCACACTCTATCCTTATAGCTCCCTATACTAACCCCATACTTGAACACAATCTCTGCAACCAAACTGCTTCCTTGCTTGCATGAGTGGCTGACATGTATTCTGCCTCTGTAGTTGATAGTGAAACTACAGATTGTTTCTTACTCATCCAATTGACTGCACTTCCAAATAGGTTAAACACATACCCACTTGTAGATCTTCTCTGATCCAGTTATCTAGCCCAGTCTGTATCAACAAAGCCATGAATATTAAGAACTCTGTCCAATCTTGGTCTTCCTAGGTAGCACAAACCATAATCACAAGTGCCACGCAAATTCCTGAAAACCCACTTCACTACTGTCGACTGCTCCTTCCCTCATTTTGACATAAAACTACTCAATACTCCCACTACATGTACAATTTCTGGTCTAGTACAGACCATTGCATACATCAGGCTACCGACTGCACTTGCATATGGAACACGGGACATGTCCTCTTCCTCTTCTTGTGTCTTGGGACACTTTTCAGTAGATAACCTCACACCTACAGGAATAGGAACCTTCACCGGTTTACTATCCTGCATATTAAACCTCTGAAATATTGTCTCGAAGTACTTTCTCTAGTTTAACCAGAGCTTCCTCTTTGTCTGATCTCTTTTAATTTCCATGCCCAAAATATAGTTTGCAGCACCAAGATATTTCATGTCGAATTTGGAGGAAAAATGGGTCTTCAAATCCTGGATAATTTTTTTGTCATTTCCAACCAGCAACATATCATCCACATACAAGACCAAATAAATAACATGGTCACCAATTAATTTAAAATAAACACATTGATATTCTTTGCTTTTGGTGAAGCCAAGTCCCCATATAAATGTATCAAATTTCTGATACCAAATCCTTTGTGATTCTTTTAACCCATACAGAGACTTCTTTAACTTGCATACCAGTTCTTTCTTACCCTTCAATGCAAAACCTTTAGGTTGCTTCATGTAGATCTCCTCTTCCAGATCCCCATGAAGAAATGTTGCCTTCACATCCATCTGTTCTACCTGAAAATCAAAATAAGGAGCAACAGATAAAAGTAATCTAATAGAAGTTAACTTGGCAACAGGAGAAAAAATATCACCAAAATCAATTCCAGCACCTGGGAATAACCTTTTGCTACCAACCAGATTTGTATTTCTCCACCTTTCCTTCTACATTTGTCTTCTTCTTAAACACCCATTTGCTGCCAATGGGTTTCCTTCCAGCTGGCAACTCCACCAGATCCCAAGCCTCATTTTTGTGCAAAGATGCCATTTCATCAACCATGGCCTCTTTCCAGAGTTTTCCATCCTCTAAATCTACTGCTTCCTTCATAGCTCTGGGATCATCATCAGTAATAGATAAAGCAAAAATTAAATAGAAAGCGTATAGACTATACCTTTATGATTTCCTTCTTTCTTGAACTGATCTTCTCACACCTAGAGTTTGTGGCTCTTCATATTTTGATTCCTCCTTTGTCGTAGAGTTTAATTCTTCCTCCTTTAGCTCAAACTCTATCTTCTTATGTTCCTTTGGTTGGACTTCATGTTTAATAACATCTTTCACCTCTCTGAACACCAAATCTCGGTTGTACATAACCTTCCTTGTTACTGGGTTCCAAAGCTTATAACCCTTTAAACCATCCTTATAGCCAATAAATATGCACTTTTCAGATTTACTATCCAACTTAGCTCATTTCTCCTTTGGAACATGTACATATGCATCACATCCAAATACCCTCAGATGTGAAAGAGAAGGTTTCTTGCTAGTCCATACCTCTTGTGGAGTCTTATCTTCTAATGTTGATGAAGGTGATCTGTTGACCAGGTAACATGCTGTCTCCACCGCCTCTGCCCGGAATTCCTGTCCTAACCTGGCACCATTGAGCATGCTTCTTGCCCTTTCCATCAATGTCTTATTCATTCTTTCTGCAACTCCATTTTTCTCAGGTGTGTATGGAGTAGTCTTCTGCCATGCTATACCACACTTCTTACAGAATTCTTCAAATTCCTTGCTGCAAACTCTCCACCGTTACTTGTCCTCAACTCCTTTATCTTCTTCTCTGTCTGGTTTTCCACCAGAGCCTTAAATTCTTTAAACCTGTCCAACACTTTATATTTCTTGTTAAGGAAACATATCCATGTATTCCTTGAGAAGTCATCTATAAATGATACATAGTACACAAACTTACCTAGTAATGGAACCTTCATAGATCTAAACACATCACTATGCACAAGTTCTAATATATGTTTCGCCCTCTTACCACCAGAGGGGAAGCTCACCCGATTCTACTTCCCATATACACAATTTTCACAGAAATCAAAATCCAGATAGCTATTACTCATACCTTCTACCATACCTTTACCATGAAGTATTCGAAGGCACTTCTCTCCAATATGTCCAAGCCTTTGATGCCACAACATGGTCTTCTCTCCAGAGACCACTAGGTTTTCTGCTCCACTTTCAGGAACCACAAAAATGTTGCACCCATTAGTAACAGTGCTACCTTGGAGCTTGTACATAGTTCCAATCCGAACTCCCCGCATCAATACCAGTGCTCCCCGAACCATTTTGTAGTTATCCTTCTCGAACATTGTTTTTACACCTGCATCATACAACTCGCTTACAGAAATCAGATTTTTGGCTAATCCAACAATATGCAGAACATATGGAAGTGTTCTAACCCTTCCACCTTGCAAATTCAACTTTACTTTTCTGCGACCAACGATTCTAGCCTTGTCATCCCCCAAGAAGACATCTCCCACTCGATGACTTATTTTTGTTTCTGTTCTGGGACCATCCTCGTACAGACAAGGCATCACCATTCCGATTCTCCATATTTTTCCATCTCATCTCCTCTGTCAGCAAGGACAAGATATTTCATCAAACTATAAGGTGGTTGCATTGCTATCTATTGCAATAACCAGACTATCCCATGAATCTAGTAGAGTACACAACAAACTGATGCATTTATCTTCATCTAAAATTTTAATATCAACAGATAATAACTAACTTACCATAGTATTAAATGCATTCAGATGTTCTCTCACCGAGTCTCCATCTTTCATGGTCAGGTTATATAGTGTTTTTCATAGGAATAGTTTATTCGCGAGATACTTAGATTGGTACAAAGTCCCTAACTTGCCCCGCAAAGCCTTTGTCGTATCTTCCCCTGATACATTCAGCAATACTGAATCTGAGACACATAATCGTATTGTGCTCTTAGCCTTCCGATCCAACTTCTTCCATTATTCATCAGACACTCCCATTGGTTTAGTACCCAGATCTACCGTGATCCACTGATCTTTATCCACCAACAGATCCTCCATCTTGAGTTTCCATAACTCAAAACTCTAACCATTAAATTTCTCAATCTTTATCTTTCCACTGCTCGCCATCTTCTTTCACCACCAGAATCGATCCTGCAGATCTCCCATTGAACAGGGTCTACCACAGGCCCGAGTGAAACCCCTCAGCAGCAAAGGTGTCCCTTTGAAGCCAAAACACCTCTGATACCAAATGTAGGTTTTAACCCCATACAAAAATTACCTACATACGAATTCTAAAACACAGAAAATAAACAATGCGAGAGCATAACACATAAAACACATATACACATAGATTTTCCCCTGGATCCTAGAACCCGGACTACCAGCTTGATTTTTCATTATATTCGTTTCAATGTTACAATACATATTTATACATGTCGAAGCATCCAATACCATGGACCGAAAACCATCGCGTCCAAGACCATGGACCGAAAACCATCACGTCCAAAACCATGTGCGAAAAATCATGCATAAAACCATAGGTTGGTCTACCATACCTAATATAGGGTCCAAAAACAAAATTTTCAAGGGCACTACCCCAGACCCCATAGAGTGGGGTTCCCTGTACCCCTCAAACCCCCTGTGACCCCCCCCCCCCCCACTACGCAATCGGTGCAACAAACGGGGGGCTCCACCCCCCTTCTAACCCCCTGGTTAACTACGTGGGCTAGTCATGGAAAGAATATAACACAACCCAATGCTTATTGTATCTAACCACTTCTAGGTCTGACATAATGCAAGTTGTAGGATTGGTCTTAAGATCTAAAGCTAACCCTAAGGAGAGTGATGTAAATTCAATGAAAAGAATCTTCAAATATATTTAAGGCACTCTTGACTATCGCTTATGGTATCCCTAAGGTAAAAATTTCAATTTTATTACTTATACTAATGTGAATTGGGTTGGTATTATTAATGATAGGAAAAGTACTTCAGGAGAAACTTTCTTTTTAGGAGGTTGTTTGGCCTCGAGAAATAAAAAAGAAAAGTTTCGTCTCATTGTCCATTATTGAAGTTGAATATGTGGCAGAAACCACTTGTTTCACTCATTAACTATCATGTTTGACAACAAGGCGCAATAAGCATCTCCGAAAATCCATTCCTTCACTCTAAGGCCAAGCACATACCAATCAATTATCCTTCTCTAAGAGATCAAGTGGTCAATAAGGTTATAAGGTTGGAGTATGTGGCTACAAATGAATGAATTGTAGACATATTCACTAAGTTTCTTCCATGGGAGCATCTTGAATATAATAGAGAACATATGGGTGAGATAGCTACCCTCTCAATGTTGCTCAAAAGAAAAAATCATGTGAAAAACTTTGGAGAGTTGGTGGTGGTTTTTTGGCCACATGTATCTCATTTCATTATGAATTGTTTTACTTGCTTCTTCTTTCTCTTTTATTCAATATGTATAGATTCTCATGTATGGAGGGAAAGAGAGTTCAATAGCTCAGGGGGAGTATATGTTGCAACTCCTCAAGAAAAGTATGTAAATAATGTCCATGTATATCATTTTTCTATGTATCTTATTTTTCCATGTAAGGCCCCTTGTGATTTATGTCAAAGGAAGAGATACTTTTGTGTGTGCTCAATTTTAGAAGTTAACTTCAAAGAGGGAAATCTCAGGTTGACATCATTGGAAAAAGGGGAGCTTTGTTAGCATGTTTGTGTTGCCATTAATCTTACCTAATGTATGCCATGTATTCATTGGCCTATATGTATTTTATTGAGTCCTATGTGTACTTTTATAATCTTGTCATGATGTTTCAGAAGGTTTTCATAGTGTCAAAGGGTCTAGAAAGTTGTCATCATGTATCAAGCTCCCCCTTGAAGTTGAGCTACAAGGTTGATGTCATTAGATGCATGCTCTATAATTATTAGTTCTATGCCTTGTACTAAATCATATACATGTTTTCATGGAGTCATTTGTGTGTGGAAGGTTATCATAATGTCTTAAGATCACTCCTAAAGGTGAGCTCCAAGTGGTGGCCAAAGTAGAGTGAAGAACTTCAATATTAAGAGGCATACACTACTTTCCTTCACAAGAGTAGTGTACATACGCTAGTTTCCTTCACGATAGTAGTGCATACATCATGGAAATGATTTTTCCTAAATATGTACACACTTCAAATAGATTTATGGGGTTTTTTTATGGTTTTGTTTGTGATTTTTTATTAAAAGGCCAAAAAATAATAACTAACTTCTAGAAGGTGGTTAAAGTGAAGAATATTTCTCATTTAAGTGAAGCTAGTTGCTAGATCGAGTTAAGGATAATGTATTAATTTGGTATCTTAGTGGTAAATTTCAAAAATTGTACAAGATTCCTGATTTCAAGAGGACCAAATTTTACTATTGAAGCACTCAATTTGGACAAGGTAAAGTGTATTTTTCAATTGAAGCCCACAATGTCATATTTGATTAGGTCAACCCTAATAGAAAACTGGACACCCTTGGAAGCATATAAATAAAAGTGAACTAAAGCTCATTTGGACATCACCAAGAAAATTATTGTTCTCTTATTCATTAATTGGTTCACACAAGTCTGAGGCTAGATCGAGGAAACTGGTTCGCACAGGCCTGAGATTACAGGGTCCAAATCTCACACGTGTTTTAGTGTTTTAGTTTCTAACTGCGAGATTGACATAGATAATTTCTTTCTATAACCATAGGTTCACTGGATTGTCCATGTGGTTGGAAGCTCTCAAACACATGCATATCTCTTCCTCCATGTAGTTCGGCTCTAAGGTTTTATTTTGACATTTGAACACTATTGACTATAGATAAGAAAAGTTGTTCGTGATCTGGATTGATACTGGGAATATTGTTCGGTTAATTTTGTTGTATGATTTTGTATTGCCTCATTGTACTCTTTTCTAAATATTTTATGGAAATCTAATAGAAGAAGAATTACAAAGAGATTTCCTCATATTGGGTTTTCCCCTAGTCATTGACCAAAAATATGGTGTCTCTTATTGATGTGTTGATTGCCTCCTTTGTCATTGCATTTATTTTTCTATCTTCAATTACTTCTGATGAATGAAAATATTAATTATTCATGAAATATTGTTAATTGAAGAATTTAATTGGGCTAAAGTAATTGAAATAGCATAGAGAAATATGAAATTTAACATGGTAGCATAACTAAGGTGAAGGAAAAGCCTAAAAGGAGACAGGAATGGAAGCAATTATCTTTGGAAAGTTGAAGGAGCCTATCTAAACAAGTAAATATGTCTTCCTCTTTCTTCAAGGAACATGAGAAGTTGGGTGACTCATCTAACTTGGTTTCATGGAAAATTAGGATGGATATCATAGCTAATAACAACAATGTTTTGGAATTCATTCAAGGAAAAGTACCTAAGCCTCCAGAGAATGCTTCTGCTACTACTAAGAATAAGCACAAGAAATGTGAGTTAAAAGCCAAGAAAATTATAGATCATGGTTTATAAGATAATTTACTTGCTTATGTTAGGAATTTGAAGAATTAAAAGTACATGTATGATAAGATAGCTAGCATGTATGAAGTCAACAATTTGAATGAAATTATCTCCTTGAAATATAAACTCAAAGATATAAAGATAAACAAAGGAGATCCTGTGCAATCCTACATTGTCAAGATATCACGTCTTAAAGGCCAATCACAAAGAGTTAGGGAAAATGTGCTTGATAGGAAATTGGTGATTGTAATCCTCATAGGTAACCCTCCTATTTGGGAAACCTTCATTACAAATATAAGCAATAACAAAAATCTTTTGTCATTTAATGAGCTTTTTGGAAAGCTCACTCAATAAGAATCAAGGAGAATATCAAGGGGCAAGACAAAAAAGCATGAAGAAGGAGATCCTGCTACATTTTTCACTCATGAAAAGAATAAGAAAGATAATGGAGGTCCATCAAGTTCAACGAAGCCTCATCCTCGAAATTCACATAGAAGGAATGGAAGAGTAAAGGAATTTGCACATAGTGAATGCCACAATTGTCACAAGAAAGGTCAGTGTGCTTGAGCTTTCCCCAAGAAGAACAATGGGAAACGTTACAACACTAGGAGCAATAATAACAGGTTCAATAATTAAATAAGAGGAGATGATCGAAGGAATTATTGTAATGGAAGTTATTATAGAAGAAAAAGAGATACTCCAAGTGATCGTGAAGAAGAACACCATCCTTGAAAGAAGTCAAGATATTCCAGGTATGAAAATAATGTTGCAAATCAATCTAAATATATTCTTATTTTTGCCCTCACTAGTTCTTCTCCTCTAGGTTCATGGGATAATTGGATGGTTCAAAGTGAGGCCACTCATAATATCTCTGGGTATAACGAAGTTCTATCTAATTTGGGAAAGAGGGAATCAAATTTGAAAATTATTATTGGAGACAACTCCACTCATCCCATTAAAGGCTTTGGGTCAATCAAATTTCATTCAAATTCCAGGGAATCTATTTTTCTAAATGATGTGATGTTTGTGTCAGGGTTGAAGAAGAATTTGGTATCAATATCTACTTTGGAAGAAAAAGCGATGAGGGTTTTGTTAGCCTCTCTCATAAAACAATAATAAATCTAAAAATAAATAAATAAATTAAATATTCCAAGTTAGGAATTTGTGCCTAACTCTTGGGTTGTTTCTCTAAGATAGGAGTTAGTTTAGGTAACTCCTATATTGGTGTGTGTCTGGTGAGAAATTATCTCAACCAAAGGAGAAATTATCTCAACCAAAAGTGTCTAAGATAGCACGCACTATCTTGAGAACACTATCTCTCATCTATTTATTTGTAACACTATATTCAATTATTTTAATGAATGAGAATGATAGAGAATCCCTGAGGAAGCCATGTGGCTGAAGCCTTTTCCGCCAATATTTTGTGTCTAGTTTATTATGTGTGCTTTATCTATTTGTCTGAGTTAATTTCATTTTCAATATGTGGTATCAGAGCTACGTCTTGGTTCTGTGTATTTTTCACTGTTGAGAGAATCTGTCGTACGCTCTGTCACGGATTAGAGTCATGGATCGGAAAGCCCTGTTTCTGAATATTTGAGAGAATCTGTTAGAAAGACAGGCTTGAATCCTTCAGCCTTCACACCAGACATCAAGCTCGAACACACAACCTCCCAGAAGAGGTTCTTCGAACACTATTTTGATGTGGGCACAACGGAGCAGTATGCTATGAAATTTGCAGCTTGCTTGCCACCGACTGACAGTTAAAGGCATTGCTATTAAAGAATCTGATCCATAACGTAGATGTGGATATGAGCGTGTGGAACCAGCGACAACATCACATGTTAACAAAATCTTACGGATCAACCAGACAAGCGTCCATTTTGTTGGACAAGTTATTTGCTTTCTGCAGCTTCAATTTCATTTTGTGGATGCTACTAGATTTGATCCCAAGACCATGAGACCAACTCTCAGTTTCTAAGCTGACACCTTAGATGAAGATGAGAGGGAAATAATAATCGCAGAAGAAGAAGACGTGCTCAGATTCAACTATAAGAGGATGGGCGACAACATTCAATATTTGTTTGGGCAGGGATGCTAATAACGGTAGTGAAGCAGCGCGATCATCAATTATCATCATTGATAGGAGAGCTAGAGGATGCATCAAAGATACTCTTCAAAAGGCATGGAGGAACCTGCATAAAAAAACTGTGCAGGAAATGTGTTAATCTGAAATGACAATTCCTTTTTTCAAAGTGACTTTTCAACGCATCAAAGCTAAAGTGTATGGTTTAAAGCTTTTAACGTGGAGCCCCGATGAGAAATTGATCTTTTCCTGTTGTGAAATAGAGCCGGATTCTAAGCTTAGCGTTATTTTTGTTGTGGATTGTGCGTGAATTGAGAAAAGGCGAAGCATCTATTCTGCAGCACGATGATCTCGTCCTTCAAGATATAATATGCAGAACTTGGAACTCACAAGGTGCATGAAGAAAGTTCAAATAGAAGTTTACGGTGAACAAGCTTTGAAAAAATAAGTATGATTATGGTACGTATAGTTTTTATAAAGGAAATGGTGCATGTTTTTTAAATTAAAATCCAAAATTTATTCACCTTTTTTAAAAGTAACTTTATATCACTTTTCACGTGATTTCATAAAGAGTTTCTTTTGTTTGAAAAGTTACTTAATGAATTATTTGGAAATTTTGAGCATTCTCTATGTAATGGAGTGATAAGGCGTTGACATTTATGTGAATGGCAAGTGTGTGGAGTTGGGTGAATGGAAACAACTCTTTTTGAAGATTCAACTTTTTTTAGAATTGTAGAAAATGTATGTTTGATGGAGATCAGACTTTGAATCCGAAAGATGATCACACATGAATACCATGGAACTATGTTTTTGAGATTGGAGATGACTTTATGAAATGGACATAAATGTAAGTGTCCAAAACTTTTGTAATTTGGAGCAATAAGTGATTTTGTGGAGTGATAAGGATTGATTTTTCTTTCTCTCTAAGTTTGAATTGATTGGTTTTCCAAAAGAAAGCTCATCGTTGTAGGAGGTTGAGTCAGTTTTTTGAATGCATTTGCTTCTAAAATTTGCAAGTGTCAGATTCTCATTGTTTGAGAAAGCTTTAGTGGAAATGTTGTAAAAGAAGAAAGATTGATGACCTTATTACTTAATAAAGACATATTTTTTGTGGTGATTGTGTCCTAGATCCACCCGAAATTGAATAAGGGGATCTTAGGTACACGAAGAGTGTGTTGTTGATGGTGCATGCTTCATGTTGTTGAATTTTTATTTGTGTCTAGTTTTGACACATAAATGATCTCATTTAACACACATAAAGTTCAATGCAAGCAAGCACAACACCTGTAACGAAATAGCTGCAAGGAAGGATAATTAAGCTCAACACATGCATTTGCGTCACTACAACAAATAATCAAAGTTTTCAACATCGACATTCTACCTCAACAAACAAATTCACTCAATACAATCAAGTTCATGAATCTGCGAACTCCAGCATTTCAAAGCAATGTCTACACCACTACAATCAAGTTAATGAATCTGTAAACTTCAACGTTTTAGAGCACAGTCTACATCAACATTATTGAACTTGTAATCAAACTCAAATTACATTGAATTGTAAGGGTGCATTCTCGGTTGAAACCGACACCCAAGTCTTGAATTGAGTCAAACTGAATTCATTGTAGTGAGTCATTAAATCATTAAGCGTTTTTTGGGTGCATTTTCGATGGTGTTCGACACCCTTCCTTTAAGCAGAATCAAGTGAATGCACGAATTTTAACTCTAAAGCAAACAAGCAACAAGTTCAAATCTCCTGCAAGCGAGCGTGAGTATTCATTCAAGCAATTTGTGTCAAAACAGTACAAGGTTCAAACCTTCAAGTGAGCCAGAGTGAAGTTCATTGCAGCAACCATCAAAGCAACCAAACAAGTTCAACTCTAACACCAATCAAGCAAGTTGAGATCGACATCAAGCGAGCGTGGCTATTCATTCAAGTGAGTGTGAAGTCATCAAGTAAGGCAAGTGAGCATTCACGCAAACACGATCGTCATCAAGCGAGCGTGAATTCCAGAGTTTAAGCAAGAAAGTTCTACAACTCTAGCAAGTGTTCCCAGCAAGTGCAATAAGCAACAAATCAAGCGAGTGTGCCATTCAAGTCCCATAGCAAGCGAGCCTGTCATTCAAGTAACAAAATCAAGTGAAACAATTCAAAGCACGACATCTATGACAAGAGAGCTTGATTTCAAGTGAGCAAGTTCAGATGGCGCGACATATTCAGTTGTTACACATTCTTCACAGTTTGATCATCTCTAGTGATAAAGACATGGTGCACATCAGAAAAGAAACTCTTGCTGATCTTTCATGACATCTACAACAAACACATGAAACCATTGAGTTTCTTCAACTAGAGTCGCAACTACAAAGAGATGAGCTGCAACAAAAGAGTGCTTCTTCCAAGTCATTCAACCATACAAATGAAGATAAAGATGTTGATTCCAAATCACTCATCCAAAAAACTTCAAGTGTCGAAGTTGTTCATGATCAAATTCAAATTTCTTCCAAACCCATCATCAAGCCCTGGGAAGAGATTCAAAATAACAAGAATCGACGAGGCTTAGGCTATGTCACTGGTGACACCAACTTACATATCCCAGATTATTCCAAGCCAATTAAGTTCATCAGTGCATGATTTCTTGCACAACTCCTCTTAGCAGGTTCTGAGAAAGTTGCAATCAAAACGAAACCTGAAGTTGAAGTCCAACCGAAGTGTCCTCATTGTCAGAGAACAGGTCATATGGAAGATCAGTGTTTTGATCTCCATCCTTGTCGCCATTGTGGCAAGCCCAATCATTCCTCAGAAAAATGTCGCAACCAACAAAAATCATCCAGATTGATGATACATTATGAATGGATTGATCCTTAGGAATGGTCATCCATAGTCAAAAGAATGTCTCAGTTCTACAATTGACTACAATCACACAGTGCAGCCCGCATTGAACCGATGATGGTACTCTCATGCAGTTGAACGAGGGAGTACAACAGTGAAACTCTCCTACACCTGAAAGGGGGGAGTTCAAATATATTTTGGAGAAGATTGTCTCTCCTTTTAGCTGACAAAGGGGGGAAAATGTCAATGAAATTGACAAGTGGTTGTCAAACTGAAAGTCTCGACAACATCAGCGAAGCAACCAGTGGGCATCTTCATTAGCTAGTGGGCATTTTTCATCGGCAGTGAGCATCAACAAATTCACCAGTGGGCAATCGACAACCAAAGCAGCAGTGAGCAGCTTTCATCATAGCAAAAGCAACATTGAGTTGTTTTTCGACATCTTCAACCAATGGGCAATCATCATCAGCAAATACACCAGTGGGCATTCATCAAATTGTGTTAGTGGACACTGGATGCTGTTTTCAAGCAAAGGACAGTTGGATCCTTTTGCGGCTTGGCACATGATGGAGTTGTTAAGTGTCCTTTTGAGATGAATCAGTCATGCAGCTGACTCACTCTCCTCATATTGCAGTTTCTTCAGCATCCAGATTTGGCGGTTCTTTCAGACAATGTTTTTGAGGATCAACATGAGAACTTGGAAGATGGTTCCTCGTTCTTATTTTGGATTTATCATTGAAGGGGGGAATGTTAGCCTCTCTCATAAAGCAATAATAAATCCAAAAATAAATAAATAAATTACATATTCCAAGTTAGGAATTTGTGCCTAACTCTTGGGTTGTTCCTCTAAGATAGGAGTTAGTTTAGGTAACTCCTATATTGGTGTGTGTTTGGTGAGAAATTATCTCAACCAAGGGAGAAATTATCTCAACCAAAAGTGTCTAAGATAGCACGCACTATCTTGAGAACACTATCTCTCATCTATTTATTTGTAACACTATATTCAATTATTTTAATGAATGAGAATGATAGAGAATCCCTGAGGAAGCCATGTGGCTGAAGCCTTTTCCGCCAATATTTTGTGTCTAGTTTATTATGTGTGCTTTATCTATTTGTCTGAGTTAACTTCATTTTCAATAGGTTTCCTTCATCAAGGGAAAGGTTCCTACTTGGCCTATTGGATCACCTATGAAAGATGCATTTACATTGGTATCGAGATTTAAAGGACTCTACAAAGTCACTACAAGACCTCTTCTAGCACTAGCCCATGATGCTAATAATCTACGTGAGCTATCCAACCAAAGATTGGCCCATCTACAATATGATTCTCTCTCAAAATTAAAGAGATTGGTCTCTAGTACTCTCGTTGTTAAAGCCCAACATGATGGAGTATGTCTAGGTTTTTCCAATGGAAAGAAGACAAGGGGACGATTTCACTCTAGCAAGAACATGATGAATGGAATCCTCCAACTCATACATTCTCATATATATGGTTTGATGACCGTACATTCTATTGGTGGCCATCTCTACTAAATCACCTTCATTGATGACATCTCAAGAAAGACATGGATATATTATTTGAAGCACAAGGATAAAGCCTTAAAAATGTTCAAGGAGTTCAAATCTTTGGTCGAAAATCAAACAGGGAAGAAAAGTAAGATCTTCAGGTATGAAAATGGTGGATAGTACATTTCAAATGAGTTCATTGATTTTGGCAAGAAGGAATGTATCAAGAAATAGTTCATTTTGCCCCATAAAATGGAGTAGATGAAAGAAAGAACAAGTCTATTTTAGAGGCCACCCATGCCATGCTCCACGATCAAACGTGACCAAAGTTTCTTGGGTAGAAGCAAAAAATGTTATCGTATATGTTCAAAATAAGATACCTCATCAAGCATTAGAAAACAAGACCCCTAAAGAAGTATTCATAGGTGTCAAGCTTGATGTTGGTTATCTCTGTATCTTTGGTTGCCCCATATATTTCCATGTTGTTGAAAGGAAACACGCTAGAAGCCATAGGAAGAAGGGGTACATTTTTTGGATATTGTAAAAATTATAAATAATTTAGTATATATTCTTGGTCAAAGGAAGGTTTAAATTAGCAAGTATGTAACCTTTCATGAAGATATTTCCCTTGGGAAAGAAAGATAACTTCCTCCACCTCCTCCTCCTAAGAAGAAGAATGATGATATGGATATTTTAGATGGTCGTTATGTGCTTGAATCTAAGATAGACATTATTGATGATCCCATGGAGCCCTTGCACCCCTTATATCCTCCTCCATGTGATCCTCCTACCACGAAGAGGCCACTTTCTCCTCATGACACATTACAAGATGATGAGAGACATGTCCTCGTTCAAAGATCATTTAGAGAAATTAAGAAGCCATGCAAGTACCAGGGACATGTTGCAACTATGAGTACTATGATTCAAGCCAATCCTCCCACCTTTGAAGAAGTTATGAAATAACAAGTTTGGAAAGATGCTATGATCGAAGAATACAAATCAATTATGAAGAATGATGTATTAGATGTTGTGTTGAGGCCAAAGGGGAAATTTGTGGTGACTTCAAAATGGCTATTTAAGATCAAACATGGAGTCGATGGAAGAATTGAGAAAGATAATGCAAGGTTCGTGGCTTGAGGATTCTGTCAAAAGAAAGGAGAATATTATCATGATATATTTTCACCTATGACTTGATTTACAACCATTCGTTTAATATTTTCTCTTTCTGTAAGTCAAGGATGGACCCTTCATTAGATGGATGTGAAGACAACATTACTCCATGGCATGTTACAAGAAGAAGTGTACATTGAGCAACCACAGGGATTGAAGTAGAGTTCTGAAAGAAACATGTTTGTAGGTTGAAGAAGGCATTGTATAGTTTAAAGCAAGCCCCCAAGAGCATGGTATGTTTGCATAGATAGTTATTTGGTGAAGTTGGGATTCACAAGAAGTAATGTTGATGCCAACCTCTACTTCAAGGTAGTCCAGGGTATGCCAATTATTTTGGTTTTATATGCTTATTGTCTATTATTGTTAGTTATTGAGCCCATGATGATCAAGTGTAAGAGGTATTTAGCCTATGAATACGAGATGAAGCACCTTGGACTCATGCACTACTTTCTAGGCCTTTAGGTGTGGCAAAGGCCCACTAAGAGTTTCCTTTCTTAAGGAAAATATGTCATGAAGTTATTGGAGAAATTTGGAATGACATAATGCAAGTACCCAGCCATGCCAATGGAAATGAATTTATGGAAGTTATGTGGAGAAGTTATAGGACAATATTTGGAGAATCCATCCAATTATAGACAGTTGATTAGGGCTCTAATATTCTTTGTGAACACCCATCCAAACATATGTTATTCAGTGAACACGTCGATTCAATTCATGACTGAGCCTCTCCATGCATGTTATATTGCTTCCAAACACATTTTGAGATATTTGCATGGGACGATCATCCTTGGTATGAGATATTTTTCCAGAGATGTTCGACTTCATGGACATACCGATGTTGACTACAAAGGAAATGTTGTTGACATGAATAGTACGTCTAGATGTTTTTTTAGCCTTGGATCTACCATGAAATCTTAAATGAGTAGGAAAAAAAGGTCCATAGCATTGAGTACCACCAAGGAAGAGTACATTACCACTAGCATGGTTATTGGGTGTGTGTTATATTCTTTTCATGACTAGCCCTAGTAGAAAACCCAGGGGGTTAGAGGTGGGGCAGGTGGGGACCCCTTTGTTGCACTTGGCGCAGTAGGGGGATCACAAGGGGGTGGCATCCCCCCTTGTCAAGGTGTTTGAGGAGGGTGGTAGTCCCCCCTCTATGGGCTCCATGGCAGCACTTCGGGGAAAATTTGTTTAGACCCTATATTAGGTGGCGGGCCTACCTGTGGTTTTGTGTGTGGTTTTTGCACATGATTTTGGGCATGATGGTTTTATTCCCATGGTATTTTTTAGATCCGATCAAGGGAACTACAGTTATGATCTAATCCAGGGTTAGTGGATTGGGGTTTATGGATGATTAATCATGTATATATATGTATTGTAACATTGAAAGGAACATAATGAAAAATCAATCTGGTAGTCCCAGTTTTGGGATCCAGGGGAAAATGTTTGCATATATATTTTTTTATGCTTTATGTCTAGCCATTATTTATTTTCTATTTTTAGAATTCCTATGAAGGTAATTTCTATATGGGGCTAAAAATTACAATGGCTAGTTGTGAAGCATTTTAGTTGAGGAAGCTCTTTGGAGACCTATTTGAGTAGGTCCTAGACACTATAGTGAGATATTGCAATAACGAGAATGGGATCCATCTAGTAGAGAATATTGTATTTCATAACAAGTCCAAGCACATAGAAAGCTGATATCATTCATTCGAGACATGGTGTAGATAGGAGTTGTTAGGTTCCATCACATATCGATAGATGAGAAAATTGTAGATAATATTTCCAAGGATTTACCAAAAGGGAATTTCTTGTCCTTCAAATAGGAGCTTGGACACACAAATGTGACCCCTCCTAATAATGGGTATTGTTGATCAAGAACACTAAGCCAGATTTTCCCCCCTCTCTGAGCTCCTAGGGTGAGGAATTGATATGGAGGTAGCCTCAGTGTTTGGTCAATTTAGTGTGTCCTAAATTGCTATTTCAAATGTCAATCCGGGAGTCGTAAACTGCTGAAGTGAAGTGCACTGTATATGCAAGATAACCGATTTCTTAGTTCTTTGTCGTTTTTGAGTTTTTGGTTTGTTTTTGGGTTTATCTACTGTGGATTCCCTAGTGGGAGATGGAAAAATTGAAGGTCAAGTATGGATGGTAATGGTAATTTCTACAATGATTTTCCAAAATTTAAAGTTCTCAAAAAGAAGGTTTCAAACTGGCTGTGATGAAATCAATTCTCAAAAGAAAATAAAAATGTACCAAAACAGTGAACTAGCGCAATGAAGCCCAGTATCCTTACTGTTGTATAAAAAGAAATAAAAACTGAACTCAAAGCAATTCAAAGACTGAAAGCAAAGCAAACTAAATCACACTACTTCAACCCATATTCTGACCCTTCACCTTTCGACTCACTCTGGCTATAGGAAGTAATCATAAACAAGTTGAATAATATGATATCTAAATTGCAGGAAATGAAATTGCATAAAATGAAACTAAGATTTAACTACTGATTCATATTTCAATTCTTGAAAATGACATAAGTAATTTAATCACTAACTTGCAGGAAAGTAAACTAAATCATACTACATTTAAGTAATATTCTGATTCCTCACTATTTGAGTCGCTTGGCTATAGGAAAGAAATTATAAACAAATGAGTAATATGATATCTTAATTGCAGAAAAGTAAATAAGCAAAGAAAAACTGAAAGAAATGACAATGCTGAAATTAAAATTCAGTAAATGAATCAGCAGAAAGGACAAGATGATCTCATGTCATTAGTCATTAAAACTATGTAATTTGCCCGGGCTACCTACAAGAACCTGAAAGAAAAATACTGATCAGCTAGCAACCATGAAAAAGCATAAAAGAAAAGATGAACAGCAGTTAGTATAAATATAAGGAAATATATACAAGAAACTGATTATAAAAGCAGTAACATAATGAAAGAAAGCAAGAAACTATACAGTAGATACAGAGCCTTGGTGTATAGGGGCCCTCTACAACCTCGGCCAATCAATACTCAGTCACAAATTGAACTTAAGAATGCTATATTCTCATATATTAAAGTGCAGTAAAAACATAAAAATAGAGCATGGCACAGTGGACTGTAAACATAGTCAAGATTACATGTAAAAGCTAGCTATCAAGCATATGATAACGCGTTATTTATAAGTGAAAATGCATTACTGATTCCTAAATTCTACGCTGCCAAACAGACACGTAAATCTCCACGGCCTAAGATCTAGCAGTATGGTAATCATGACAAATAAATCCATGGAGTGGTGGCTACTCGATTTGGCTCACGGATTGATCCACAAGTGTTAGCACACCTCCAAAGATTGAGGATCTTGCCACGCAAAACTTCACGTGGGCAAAACAGAGCCGTGCCACTGCAAAACTCTTGGTTTGACCACTCCTTTGACCATCTTTGACCATGGCTGTTTGTGAGTGATTCGGCTGAACCAAGGGGACACGCTCCATGTACATGTCATTTGCAGCTTGCCCATGTGGCCAGATTCTCCATTGGACACCTGTAACATAGTCTTTAACAAAATGGCTGCGGAAAGTGACAAGTTTCCGCAGCTGATTGAACAAAAAGCTAAATCAAACAACAGTCACAAACATAGTTAGGAAACCATTTCATAAGCTCTTTTTAGACTAATATGCAATGATTTGACATCTTGGTGGATCAAGTAAATGGAAAAGAAGGCTGAAAAGGTATATAGGGAAGATGCAAGTTTGGGACTCAACATACCCCCACTGTGAAGGTGTTGCATGTCCTCATGCAACCAAAATTTTAGTCATTCCCCTTTAATCCATATGTTCTGAAGCCTCTGCTAGGACATCTAGTCCTCTTTTCTTCTTCCTTGGTGCTACCACCATCCTAGGTTTCCTTATTAGACATCTGAATTTGAGATTTATCAATTCTCTGCTCAACTTTCTGCACTTTTTCTTTAGTTTCTTGTTCTTCTTTTGCCATAGTCCCAAATGAAGCATAGTATTATCGTGAATAATTTTATCTACTTCGCTCTGCTCCTTAAGTGCTTCATTTTCTTGCTTGATATGCCTGTTTAGAACCTCCAATTCAAACACCTCTTGCTTTAAGGATTGAACTTGTGTATCTGGTGTCATGTGGGGCAGAGTGGTACTCGGACCTGCAGCTGTTTTTTCTAAAGATTCGAGGTAGTCATATACCTCCTGTTGACTGGGATCTATTTCAGGTGTCTTTCTTGTACTGAGTTCAAAGTCTTGTGGAGGAGGAGGACTACTTTCTAGCTCTGGCCGAGAAGGGCTTTCATCAACATGTGGAGGACTAGTTTCAATACTTGGCTGAGGACGAGGTGGACTACGGCCAGCTGGAGATTTCTCGGGTGTTTCCCCACCCAAGTCAATGAAGTGGGGCCGTTTTACTTGTGTTTTACTCCCCTATCCTCTAAGCCTGGTGCTTCTTCTTAAATATGGTGGACTACTACTCCCTTCTTCTATGCTCTGTTTCCCTTTTCCTTTTTTCTTTGTTGTAGCAGCCTGTTCTTGAAGATGCACTAATCTCTCAGACAATGTTTGATAATCTTCCTCTATAGATGGCTTAGGTGATTGGTATACTTCTTCTATGTCTCTTTTGCCTTTCACTTTTCTCTGTTTCATGTCCTTAGTTCTTTTCTCCCTTTCTTTTTGACCAAATTCTTGAGTTTCGGTAGTAGGAGAGTCTTGGGCTATGGCACTCTTTTCTTTTCTCCTACTCCTTCTCGGTGTCTTTGGTGTACTACTTTCAGATGCCTCAGATGGCTCTTGAAAGCAATTTCTTATTAAGAATTGTTCCTAGGTATCTTTGTTTTTCTTCAGTTGGTCTTCAATGAGAATCTTTACAAGTCCATGATGATATAGATGAGGTTCTATATTTCCTATGTGCTTTTGGACTGTGATACTCATCTTTTTAAAACTCAGCAGTAAGAAATAAGGCAAATTAAGTGTTTGACTCTCTAAGAAGTTCATCAACAATCTAGCATGGTACATGTACATTGAACCAAAGCGTCCTTCGCAAGTGATAAATTTTTGGATAACTAACAGTAGGCTAGCCCATTCTTCTTTCAATGCATGAACCGAAATTCCTTTTGTAAACACAGTGATGTCAATACCTGAGTTTCGTAGCATAATTCTCCATGCCTTTTCGTCCACACTTTTGTTTTTAAACCATCCCTCACCTTCCTGGGGTAAGCCTGTGGCAGCTGCTATTGTTCTTTCAGTCATCGTGAGCTTCAAGTCTCCAATTTCCACCATCTGGCCATCGAAAGACCGTGCAAAGGCTTTGGTTACCTCTTTATTATGGCCCTTGAATTTTTGGATGAAGCGTAACCATTTTGCTTTCTTCAGAAAATCTTTTGGTTGAGGGTAACCTTCTAAATATTTAGGTCCTTCTAGTTCTGCCCTTAGTAATCATCCCATTCCTTCCTCTGTTTTGAATTTCAACTGAAAATTCAATTACATGTGAAGGTTTAGCAAAGGGAAGGTGGCTCGGTTGCAGGGTTTATGGCAAAATACAGTGGCCGCAATCGGTAGATGGATAGCAGGTAACGGGAGTGCTTCGGAATTACAGGCGGAACAGAGGATGAGCAGCCGTAGTGAGTTCATAAGATGAAGTGCAGACGTATGCGAAGAAGATGGTGTTAATAAAATGGTAAGGGAATGGAGTGAAGTCGAGATTTTGAATTAAACAGTTGCGTACGAAATGTTACACGTTTTAATGGATGGCTGCGAAAAATGCGGTGGAGAGGAGCCGTAATGAGATAGGTCACATCTCATGATTACAGGTGGTGAATGAAAGTGCAGTTGACTATGAGTTTAAACCCGAAAATCAATCATGAGATCATTAAGAAATGAATGCATGGTGTACGGAATAATATCGTGGGATGGTAGTGGGTAATGGAGCTATCGTGACGATCATTGCACATAGTAGAGCTTTTATGGTTTGATAACTATGCATAATCTTGACTTTAATTGCTATTTGAAAAACAATTTGCTCATACCTTTGGAAACCTTATCATTTGTTGCTCATTAGCTTTTAACCAACTGCTCTTGATTGATGTCTCGAGATGCTCCATGTCTTCATAGAATATGCTCAATCACACCTACATTTTCATGATTATTGCACTAACATTTTGACTGTGGATTTGAAAAACAGAGTGGTGGCTGCAGAAATTGCTTCTGGCTTCGGAAACTGCTTCTGGTTGCGGAAACTGCTACTAGCTGCGGAAACTGACACAGTACCCACTTAGCTGAACAAAGATAGTTAGATAATAACTAACTGAGTGAAAATGGTCCTGAAAGGGAATTTTATTGATGAAATGAAATGAAATGAATGAAATGGAGTAAAATGAAGCAGAGTGAAGTGAAATGAAAATGAGGTGGAGTGAAGATGGAAAAAGAAGGAGAGAAGTTTTTTTTTTTTTTTGGAAAATATAGAGTGTCAGGTGTCCCTAATTTTCACTCTACATTTTCTGTATAAAACCGCCAATCTGTGATTGGTTTTCAGTCTTATACATATTATTTTTTTTATTTTTTTTAAATTCGAAGAAACAAAGGCTAGGCTGGTGGGGAAGAAGGATTCTTCTTCACCAACCTTATTGCGGAATTTTCTTGAAACATTTTGACAAATTCCTCTTTTGAAAGTGGCTTATGATAATTTTTCAATCAGTGGCCATTCACAATGAGAGGAGTTTGAAATTCATCAATGGTCTTGATTCTTACCGCTCCATTGCTAAAGACTTTGTCAATCTCATATGGCCCAAGCCAATGGGTCTAAAATTTACCTTTGAAGTCTTTAAACTTGGAATCAAATAGTAGTGCCCAATCTCCCTCTTGAAATTTTTTCTCTTTGATGTATCTGTCATGCCACTTAGCTCTTTGATGTTGAACTAGATCAATTCTTAAAATTTCTTCTTGTCTAATCTCATCTAGCTCATTCAGCTGCTCCATTCTGTGCTTTTGGGCTTCTGATAGATTCATCCCCAACTGAACTGCCATCTTGAAAGTCTTGACTTGAAATTCAATGGGGAGCAGGCCTTCTTTCCCATAAACAAGTTCATAGGGAGAACGTCCTGTTGTATTCCTCCATGTAGTTCTGTAGGCCCAGAAGGCTTCAGGAAGCCTCTCTGCCCAATCTCTTCTGTGTAGATGAACAGTTTTGGTGATGATGCTCTCAAGAACTTTGTTTGTAGACTCCACTTAGCCATTTGCTTGTGGATGGTAAGGAGTAGATTTTCTGTGCTTGATTTTGTATTCTTCCATCAGCTTCTCCATCAAGTTAGATGTAAATTGACTTCCCTGATCTGTCACAATTTCTCTTGGGACACCAAAATGAGTAAAAATATCCTCATAAAGAAAATTAACAACTGAATTTTCAGTGGCAGAAGGCAATGCTTTGGCTTCTACCCATTTAGTGACATAATCAGTGCATACCAATATATACTTCTTCTGTTTAGATGGTGGATTAATGGGTCCAATAAAATCTAAAGCCCATTTTTCAAAGGGTTCGATGGGTACCTATGGTTGTAATGGAATTTCATTTGAAAGAGTCAATCTCCCAACCCTTTGGCAGCTGTCACACCTTCTGACATATTGTTTTGTATCTTTGAAGAGGGAAGGCCAATAATATCCTAAAAGATTTTATAGGCCGTCCTTTTGTCAGCAAAGTGTCCACCGCATGGTTCATCATGACATGCCTTGAGGATGTCAGGAATTTCATCTTCCCGAACACATCTTCTGATCACACAATCTAGCCCTGTTTTAAACAATTCGTTAGAAATCCATGAATAATTCGAACTCTCCTGAATAATTCTTCTTTTTTCACTAGGAAATAAATGTGGAGGTAACTTCCCTGTAACCAAATAGTTAGCAATATCTGCATACCAAGGAGTCTTAGTAGTTACTGCAAATAAATATTCATCTGGAAACTTATCCTCTATAGGAGAATCTTCGTTAGTATTTTGGATCCTAGACAAGAAATCAACTACTGTATTTTGTTTCCCTGGTCTATCCAACGTAGTAATATTGAATTCTTCTAAAAGTAAGAGCCATCTTGTAACTCTGTCATTAGTAATAGGTTTTCTCATTAGATATCTAATTGAAAAGTGATTAGTATGGACAAAAGTTTCATAACCTGTTATATAATGTCTAAATTTATTGATTGCATGAACAACAGCTAAGAACTCTTTTTCAGTCACAGTATAGTTCAACTCGGTGGGAGTCAAATTTTTACTGGTGTAGTAAATGGCATAAGGAACTAAATCCTTTTGACCCAACATAGCTCCTAGAGCTGTATCTGAAGCATCTGTAGAAATATGGAAAGGAATTTTCCAATTTGGCCCTCTCAAAATGGGTGCTTCAGATATTCTTGTTTTCAAATTTTCAAATGCAGATTGACAATCAGGATCCCATTTGAATTCACAGTCTTTTGTAAGTAATTTGAAGAGTGGAGATGCTATTTTGGTGAAGTTTTCGATAAATATTCTATAGTATCCAGTCAATCCAAGAAAACTTCTAACATCTTTTTGACAATTTGGAATAGGCAACTTGGAGATGACTTCAACTTTTGATCTATCAACTTTAATCCCATCCCCCGAAATATGATGTCCCAAAACAATACCTTCAGTAAACATCATAAAACATTTTTCATGACTCAATGAAAGGTTTGTTTCTTTACACCTTATAAGGACATTTTCCAAATTCTCTAATGCCTCTTCATATGAATTACCATAAACTATAAAATCATCCATATAAACCTCTACACAATCATGGATTAGATCAGAAAAGATTCCTAGTACTGCGCTTTGAAATGTTGCGGGTGCATTACATAATCCAAAAGGAAGTACTTGGTAAGAAAAAGTTCCCCATGGACAGGTAAATGTGGTCTTATCTTGATCTTCAGGTGATATCTGAATCTGATTATAGCCACTAAAACCATCCAAAAATGAAAAATACTTTTTTCCTGCTAAAGTATCTAATACCTGATCGATAAAGGGTAAAGAAAAGTGATCCTTCAAAGTTGCTTTGTTCAATTCCCTGTAATCAATGCATACCCTTCATTTACCATTCTTTTTAGGTACTATAACCAAAGGAGAAACCCATCGGCAATCTGAAATTGGATAAATGAAGTTTACATTGAGTAGTTTTTGGATCTCTTCTTTCACTATCTCCCTAAGGCTTGGATTCATCCTTCTCTAAGGTTGTCTGGCTGGTCTACTGTTTTCCTCGATATAGATGTGATGAATGTAAGTCTTAGGGTCAATAACTTTCATATCGGTATACTCCCATGCAAATGCAGTAGAATCTTTTTGCAAGATTTTGGTTAGCTCTCCCTGTTGTGATTCTTCCAAGCTTTTGTTGATATTCAATGTTTTACCTGGAAAGATCTCAATGGCGGAACTACCAAACTCTTCCATAGAGAAAAGAGACATTTGTCTAGACGATAGATACTCAATGTCAAAATCTAACTGAAATTGTGTGTGGTCATATTCTGAAGATGTTTCAAAGTTTTCTAATGTGTTCAGAATTTGACTATCTTCACTAATTTTAGAAATGGTAAAGACAGGTTGTATAGTATCCTCATCATCAACCCACTCATTATCTCCTATTTCTATAATTACTTTTGCTAGAGGATACAGATTGAATTTCTTTGTTGAATTACCATCAGAAATATACATATCCCCAGACCTACAACTGATAAAAGCATCAGCTGTGGCTAGCAAAGGTCTTCCTAAGATGAGAGGGTGTCCTCCTAAATTACTCTTGGCAGTTAAAATCATGAAATCTACTGGATATTCCCAAGAGTCTAAGGAGACCGAAATGTCTTCTAATACACCATCTGGTTTGATAATTGATCGATCTGCAAGCTGCAGTAAAGTAGGTGTAAAAAGAAGATTAGGAAGTTTTAGCTGTTCCATAGTCTGTCTACTCATAATGTTGATAGCAGCCCCTAAATCAATAAAAGTATTTGGAATTTCTACCCCATTGATATGTGTTTTGACAATTGGACTACCGGGATATACATACTTCTGCATAGTAATTTTTCCCATCATGATATCTGCAATTTTTCCTACCAGGTGGATTCTTGTATCTCTTGGTTTCCTTCCTGGTCTTTTAAGAGTCAACTCCTTTATTATTTTTGCATCTCTAATGGCTTGTAACAAGGGAATCTTGATACAGACATTCTTTAATTCATCTAGAAAATCATAGTCAGGCAACAAGATTTGTTTTTCCACCCCTTTTCAATTTGTAATATTTCAGGAAAAGGAGGTGTGGATGAAGATGCAGGTTGCTCAACTATAGGAGTTGTGGGGGTTGACTCTTTTTCATTTTCTTTTTGAGTGCTTGGGTTTTGAAGAGATGCTTTAGAACCTTTATTGGCTTCAAGAGAATCTTCCTCAGAAATGCTTTGCTTTTGAGCATCTATAGAAGGCTTATCTAAAACTCTACCAGATCTGAGTTGTACATCATTAAGAGGAACAATCATATAGGTAGGAAATTGTTGTCCTTCTACCATGTAAGCATTTTGAGGGTTTTTATTGTTGGGGTTCCGCAATGGCTGGGAAGGTAATTGATTTGTCTTCTGTTGGAATGGAAGCAAGAATTGAGAATTTGCATTCTGTTGAGAAGGTTGTTGTTGTTGTGGAAATGGCAATGATAGTTGTGGATTTTGATTTGGAAGTTGTGGAGCTTGTTGATTTTGAAAAGATGGAGGATATTGATAAAATTGAACAAATCTCCCATAAGGATTTTGCATACCTTGTACCCATGATTGAAAAGGATTTTGAGGTTGGGACCAAGGTTTTTGCCAAGGATTCCAATTTGGTGGGGTTTGAAAGTTCATAGAGTTATTAAACCCTTGATTTTGTTGCCCCTGCCAAGGTCTCCTTGCAACAAAACAAAGAGACTCAATTGAATTTGGATCTTCTTGAAAGACAGCTTTGAGCCCAGGAATTGAAGGACAATCCTTGGTCTCATGGTTTTCTAAACAAATCACACATGTTTCTACAACTTTTACATCCAAGGGACATTCCCTTAGAGCATGTTTCTTTCTACATTTTGGGCAAAAGATGGCCAAAGCTTCAGCTTCTGCTTTCTGCTTGTTTTGCATTTTAAGGGTGTCTAGTTGCTCACTAAGACTCCCTAAGATATCAGTTTTGAATTCATAAATCATGTTGCCAATCTCAGCCCTACTTACTGATCCAGTTGCAGATTTGTTTGCTCTAATGAGAGAAGGATCTCTAGGCCCTTTTCCAGTTTTAGATTTTCCCCTAGAGAGATGGACACATAGCTCTGCTATATCATGAAGTGGAAGTTGAGATATATCTCCTTTTCCCATCATGTTCAAAATATCTATCCATTCATCTCTAATGGCTTTTAATAGAAGGGCTTTCAAGGTTTCCTCATCTAAGTTATTCATTTTTGCTCTTTTCAGGTTGTATTGAAATCTTTCAAGTAAATCCTCTAAGTTTTCATCTTCTCTTTGCACCATTTTGAATACCTCATCCTTGTGATTGGTGGGCATACAATAGTCCAGGTATCTATCCAAAAATGTTTGTTTCATATCATTCCAAGTCCTAATGGATTGAGTGACTAATCCCATGAACCGTTTCAAAGAAACTCCTTTCAATGTTGAAGGAAATAACTTGAGTTTTTGAGAGTCTTCCAGATAATCATAAGTTTGACACACGACTTCAAACTCAAATAGAAATGTTTCAGGATCCTCATTTCTTAACCCATGAAAGTTTGGGAAGACAGATGGTGAGATGTTTTTCATTGTTGCTCGAGAATCCTCATCAACTATAGGAAATCCGAATGAGTTATCTCCATCCCTATTTCCCCCATTGTTACCTCTACCTCCTCCATTATTTCCTCCTCCTCCTCCTCTATGTCTACCTCTACCAAATCCGTTTACTACTTCCTCTGTCATGATAGTTTCCTCAGAGACTTCAGAATCCTCTGGTTCCTCTACTAATGGCGAATGGGGAGGAATTTCTCCATCTTCTTCTTCAGGTGATTCTACTTCTTCAATTACAATGTGTTTTCCTGTAGAAGTAAAGAAAGGGTCTTTTCCTAATTCAGATTCGATGGATGGTGTGGGAGAGTCTCCTAATTCAACTACTGCCTCTTGAATTCCAGGAATCCTAAGGCTAGGAGTGTGAGTTGGAGATGATGGAGGTGTCTCTTGTCTATTCCTTGAAGTAGATGGAGTTGTAAAAATCGAACTCTTGGCCCTAGCTAAAAACCTTCCCCTAGAATCTCTTGCTCTATGCATGTCATTTTTTATTTTTTTTCAAGTCGAGCTAATAATTCTCTTTCTGATCTTCCAGGCCACTCTAGGTGCAAGAAGAGAGCATACTCAAGAAATTATTAAACCAATAACTCTCTCTTTTCCGATCCTCCGGATCACACTGGGTGAAAGAGGAGAGCATACTTTGAGAAGTTATCAATTTTTCCTTCCTTGAAATTTTCTTGTTTTTTGTTTTTTTTTAAAGAAATTGGCTACCTAGTTTCACTTCCTCGGCAACGGTGCCAAAATTTTTGGTAAATTTAGTGTGTCCTAAATTGCTATTTAAAATGTTTATCCGGGAGTCGTAAACTGTTGAAGTGAAGTGCACTGTATATGCAAGATAACCGATTTCTTAGTTCTTTGTCGTTTTTGAGTTTTTGGTTTGTTTTTCGGTTTATCTTCTGTGGATTCCCTAGTGTGAGATGGAAAAATTGAAGGTCAAGTATGGATGGTAATGGTGATTTCTACACTGATTTTCCAAACTTTAAAGTTCTCAAAAAGAAGGTTTCAAACTGGCTATGATGAAGTCAATTCTCAAAAGAAAAAGAAATGTACCAAAACAGTGAACTAGTGACAATGAAGCCGAGTATCCTTTCTGCTGTATAAAAAGAAAATAAAAATTGAACTCAAAGCAATTCAAAGACTGAAAGCAAAGCAAACTAAATCACACTACTTCAACCCATATTCTGACCCTTCACCTTTCGACTCGCTCTGGCTATAGGAAGTAATCATAAACAAGTTGAATAATATGATATCTAAATTGTAGGAAATGAAATTGCATAAAATGAAACTAAGATTTAACTACTGATTCATATTTCAATTCCTGAAAATGACATAAGTAATTTAATCACTAACTTGCAGGAAAGTAAACTAAATCATACTATATTTAAGTAATATTCTGATTCCTCACTATTTGAGTCGATTGGCTATAGGAAGGAAATCATAAATAAATGAGTAATATGATATCTTAATTGCAGAAAAGTAAATAAGCAAAGCAAAACTGAAAGAAATGACAATGCTGAAATTAAAACTTAGTAAATGAATCAACAGAAAGGACAAGATGATCTCATGTCATTAGTCATTAAAATTATGTAATTTGCCCGGGCTGCCTACAAGAACCTGAAAGAAAAATACTGATCAGCTAGCAACCATGAGAAAGCATAAAAGAAAATATGAACAACAGTTAGTATAAATATCAGGAAATATATACAAGCAACTGATTATAAAAGCAGTAACATAATGAAAGAAAGCGAGAAACTATACAGTAGATACAGAGCCTTGGTGTACAGGGGCCCTCTGCAACCTCGGCCAATCAATACTCAGTCACAAATTGAACTTAAGAATGTTGTCTTCTCATATATTAAAGTGCAGTAAAAACATAAAAATAGAGCACGGCACAGTGGGCTCATAAACACAGTCAATATTACATGTAAAAGCTAGCTATCAAGCGTATGATAACGCGTTATTTATAAGTGAAAATGCTATAACTGATTCCTAAATTCTACGCTGCCAAACAGACACGTAAATCTCCACGGCTTGAGTTCTAGCAATATGGTAATCATGACAAATAAATCCATGGAGTGGTGGCTGCTCGATTTGGTTCACGGATTGATCCACAGGTGTTAGCACACCTCCGGAGATTGAGGATCTTGCCACACAAAACTTCACATGGGAAAAACAGAGCTGTGCCACTGCAAAACTCTTGGTTTGACCACTCCTTTGACCGTCTTTGACCATGGTTGTTTGTGAGTGATTCAACTAAACCAAGGGGACACGCTCCATGTACATGGCATTTGCAGCTTGCCCATGTGGCCGCATTCTCCATTAGACACCTGTAACATAGTCTTTAACAAAATGGCTATGGAAACTTGAGCTGACTGCGGAAAGTGACAAGTTTCCGCAGTTGATTGAACAAAAATCTAAATCAAACAGTAGTCACAAACATAGTTAGGAAACCATTTTATAAGCTCTTTTTAGACTAATATGCAATGATTTGACATCTTGGTGGATCAAGTAAATGGAAAAGAAGGTTGAAAAGCTATATAGGGAAGATGCAAGTTTGGGACTCAACACTTAGGTTGAAGGATCTCTGGTCAATAGGGTATCAACCCTATCTGTTACCCATAGGGTTAGATATATTTCTCCCGTATGTTTTTTTATGCAGAGTATACCCCAGTTAGCATCATACCCACAAGCTAGGATTATTGGGATTACCACTCCCTGTCTTTCCAATGGATTGAGAGAGTGCTCGGGGGTGTGTGATCCTTACTTTTGGTAAGTCAGGCATCTCACCCAAGTTAATTATGATGCAGGTGTTCTACCACATGACTCTTGATGGCCATTACTAGGAAGATCAATAGGAAATATGATGGGTGTGATCCTTACCTCTTACATAGAAAGTTGTATCTTTCCCATTGATTACATCATGAGATGGTTGTGATCCTTGCTTAGTAAGTTATATCTCACCTATTTCTCGAGGAGATAACATGGGGTGAGAGTGTTCAATAGGACCTTCCCCCCTATCATGGACATGGGGTTAGAGTGCCCAATAGGACCTTCCCCACTATCATAGACATGAGTTGAGAGTGTGGAATAAGATCTTCCTCACTGTATGATAAGG
Organism: Pinus tabuliformis; assembly: GCA_031772625.1. Taxonomy (NCBI): domain Eukaryota; kingdom Viridiplantae; phylum Streptophyta; class Pinopsida; order Pinales; family Pinaceae; genus Pinus; species Pinus tabuliformis. Next base: position 726,412,679 of record CM062807.1, read on the forward strand.
TGGTAGTTTTATCTCCTCAATGACTCTTATTATTTATATTCAAGAATGTTTCAATAGATAGAGTTGAGCAGAGATGAGACGTGATATGACGACAAGATACATATGATTATTACGTGATGCATTTGGAATTTCTCTCTAGTTGAGAGGGAGTGTTAATTTGGTAGCTCAGTGATAAATTCCAACCATGGAAAAAGATTCATCTTTTCAAGATGACCAATTTTTAATATTTGATCCCTCAATTTGGATAAGGGAAAGTGTATTTTTCAATAAAAGCCCACAATGTCGCATTTGATCAGGTTGGCCCTAACAGGAAACTAGACACCCTTGGAAGCTTATAAATACAAGTGACCTCAAGCGCATTTGGACATCACCAAGCATATTATTCTTCTCTTCTTCATTGGCTGGCTCACACACGTTTGAGGCTAGATTGAGGAAATTGGTTCGTACAGGTCTGGTATTACAGGGTCTAAAGCTCACACCTTTTTTTTTTTTTTCTAACTGTAGGCTTGACACAGAATTTTTTTGGCTATGACTGTAGATTCATAGGCTCATCCATTTGGTTTGAATATCTCAGTTTGATCCAGGTGGCTCCAGGGACACACACAAGACAAAGAGGGCTTATGGAAGCTCAAAAATCAAAGTGATGAGAATGTTTTAGAACCAGGACCAAAACGTAGATCTTGTCGTCTTGATCGCAGTGGTGTGACTAGTTCATCAATCGAAGCTCGTATAAGGGAGAACGAGCCAATCAAAGTTTTGGTCAAAGCTGGGCTGTGGGCCACGTTTAAGTGTCCTACAATTTAACTAACCCCGAGGCATGAAGCCTAGCTCTCAAAAATGGGCGAAATTGTTTCCTCTTTAATTTGTCTAATAACTATTATATTAGAAAAAATAAAAAAATGGTATGGTTTTAATAAAAAAAAAAAAAAAATGGTCTATTTTTAATAAAAAAAAAAAAAAATAATATAATTTGGGTGGCGGGCCATGACCCACGCCACCCCTGTCAGACCCAAAATTACATTTAAATAAAAAAAAATTATGGGTCGATGGGCCATGACCATCACCGGACTTCCCACAACCACATACCATAATTAAAATTTAAATGTAGCTCGACGGCCATTACCCCGCGAAGCCCTCCAACCTCTTGTTACCCATATTAACACTTAATACAGGGTGGGCGCGGGCCACCTCCAGTGGACCCGGCCCACACCTCAACAAACACATGCTGCATTAAAAGGAGGGGCCGGCGGGAGTTGAACCCATGGTCGATGAGAGGGCTGGCCCCGCCCACGTGGCAGCCTCATATGTCACCCCTCATATAACACACAAACCAACAAACATTAAGTGCACCCCCATTTAATACAACGGGTAATACGGAGGTTACGGGGCAGGCCACCCAATGCGGACCTGACCCCCCAAACAAAAATGTATATGCGGTTTATTAAAAAGGTTTTTGCGGTTAATATGGAGGGGTTGGGGTTTGACCACCCGACCTCCTACTCATAATGCAAACCTGTCACCAATCCATCTACAACAGAATCCTTGTTATATCCACCCTCAAATATGATTATAAAACTCGACTTATATTTGCACAAGCAGCATGGAGGAACTAGGAGTGTGCATGGAAATCAAGGCGGAATTTTTTTTAATTAATTTATTGTAGGTGGAACCATGAGCCCAAAGAAGAGGTAGGCGAAACCATGATTGGGTGAAATTCTCAGGAGGGTGAAATTTTTGCAGTGTCCAAATTGGACAAATTTTATGTCGATCTTACACCTCTCAGTGACATGAACCTGATGGCACAGTGAGTTTCCTGATTTGAGCAGCAGATTTCTAGAGGATCTGGAGCAAGGAATCTTTGAGGAATCTAGGGAAAATCTAAAAGATTCCTTGAACCCCAGATTTCCACTTTCTAAGAATTCATAAATTTGACAGTCGATTTTGTACTATTCGACACCACAAATCTGATGGTGTATTCAAATTTCCATTTGATCATTTCATTTTTCGACCACTTTTCAAAGTGGAGTGTAGGTGTCAACATTCATGTGTGAGCAACCATTTCCATGAGATTCGATGTTGCGATCTTGATGGTATGTCCAGCTTCAACAGATTGACATCCTTTTCTTTAGATGGCCCCAAGATGTGAGGTATATGCAGTGTGTTCATGCACTTCTTTTTGTGATGAGATGCATTGTGTTGCATCGATCCCTGTTTGATGTTTGATGTGGGATCTTGCTTTCATACTTGTTTCATGATTCCTACTTGATGTGATGTGGAATAATTTGTTGGATGTACTTGTTGTCATGATTCATCGTGTTTTGTTTGAGATCCCTTTTTCATTATGTTTATGGGATACTCACGTGTCACCATGTATATTTGCATTGAGATCCCTTTTATGCCATGTTGGCATAATGCTCACTAACATCATGCATGAGTTTAGGTCATACTGATAGGAGTCCTTTTTGGATGAGAGTTCCTATAGCAGAACATCTCTTGGAGCCACTCCTGTGTGAGGGAATTTTCCTTGTATGATAGCGATGTCACCACCTATGTACATCATCACTATTGACAACACTTAATGCAACAACCTACAGCATCTTGGCACCGAGCCCCGGAGACGTAGTCCCTCCTGGACAAACTCCATTATCAATGTCTTGAGTTTCATGTTGCTGATGATTGTCATATTCCTTCTTCGTTACAACATGAATTTATGTTCCTTTATGTTATTTCAATTGCAATTCTAGTGACATCACGAAAGCAAAAGATCTTGGTTAAATCTGGGAGTTGAGTCAACTCAGATCAAGTTTGGTATCAAAGCATTCTTTGCACGGATGTGAATTACAAGTGTGAACAATGAAACATGCAATGACAGAGGATGAAGAAGTGATGTATAGGACCATGCTGAAAATTTCCCAAAGGGTGGAAATAATGTATGAAGCTCTACAGAAAGAGAGAGAGGAAAAGGAGTAATTGTAACTTCAGTTGCAAGCCACGGAAGAGGCGGTGGAAGAACTGAAGCACAACAACCATAGTCTTCAAATAGATAACACTGAATTGAAGATGCTTCTACATGAAGAGAAAGAGGAGAAACATAGTTTTCTACGACAGCTACAAGCTAAGGACGAGGCCTTGAAAAAGCTGCAACATGACCCATGTGAGATAAAAGGTAATTCTCTAAATTCATGTATGTGTCCTGATGATGATTTCGCTGTTTTTGAAAATCATACCACAAGAATTGGCTCCAAACTATTGAAGAGAATGGGGTATGAAGGAAAAGGCTTGGGCATTAATGGCCAATGCATTGTCAACCCCATCAAAGTAGAAGAATTACCTGGTCGAACAGGACTTGGGTATGTGAGAAAAGAAGTTGGGGAATACGCCGAGACAGTGAGTGAACCACCAACAACAGATGATGAGAAGCCCTCATTAGTTCTTTCCAAATCGACAGAGGAGGTAAAATATGTTGATTTACTTTCGGTTTTGTCTTCACATAGTATGATTTTTGTTGGAGATTTGGAGATCCGAATTACAGGGAAAAACATGAGGCTCCTTACCAAGACTAGGCACAAGGAGGAAAAAGAACTTGGTGTTAATAACCAAGGCATAACTCAACCATTGGAAGTTGTGCAGAGACCTCAATTTGTAGGCTTGAGATACACCAAGGGAGAATGCTCAAAGGTGTCAGAGTCTTCCGAGACATCCTCGAAATCGTCGAGGAAAGAGAATGATGGGAACACATCACCATCATCCCATGGCAATGCCCATTGCAGGGAGAGAGTTGAGGCAAGCTCTTATCACCATAATGACACCAGAGATGGCAAGGAAAGGTATAACCAGTCTCGACATTTGAATGTTCATTTCGATTATAATCATGTTTTTGATGATGAACGTAAAACATGGCATCGAAAAACATCTACCTTTTGTGGATTACATAACCATACATTTTCTAAGTGTTGGAAAAGAATAGCAGCACAAACAAAAAAGAGGCATGAAAGGCCATCTCAACAACAGGTAAGGAAACATGTTAAGCAGATTTGGAGGAAGAGGATGTATTGCAATCATTGCAATAGAGGTGGCCATCAGAGAGCCACTTATTGGAGGCTCCATCCAAAGCAGCACCTTAAGGACAAAGCATCAGTGCATGAACTAGTTGAAACAATTGTTCGATAAGAAAAACCACCACAGGAGGATGACCCATTCAAAGCGATAAGTGAAAAATGGTTTCTAGATATGTTAGCTTGTCATGGTCATGCTTTTGTAATTCCTTTGTTGCATTTTAAGATGTAAAAGTGATGATGTGTGTTCCATCACTTATTAAGAAAAAATGATGTCTGGTCTTATTTTGAGTTACATGATAAACTCTGAAAGTGATGTCGTGTTTCCATCACTTGTCAAAGAAACAATAGTGTTTGGCCTTATTTTTGTAAATCATGTGTTGCAGTGATGATGTGTTTTATGTCACTTGCTGAAGCAATAATGATATGTTGGCCTTGTTTTCGTAGCTGGGGGATTGTTTCCATTTCGATGTAAACTTCACCACCGAGTATGTGTTATAAACTCATGGCAAGTGTGGGATGCCTGGGTCATTAGTTGGTCATGAAAGTCAAGCATGTAATTTTCAAAAACAATGTATTGAGTTTGCAGGTGTTGGCTCATCGCTTAAGGCTCCGAAAAACAAAGGTGAAGGAAATGGAAGCGAGACCTTTCAGGACGCTTGTGATGCAGACAAGGTACAAAGAAGTTGCATATTTTTTTCATGCTTTTGGAGGACCAAAAGCTCCTCAGTGGGGAGGATTGATCTAGCTGGCTCTAGAGACACACACAAGACAAAGAGGGCTTATGGAAGCTTGAAAATTAAAGTGATTGGAATTCTTTCGAACTAGGACCAGAATGTAGATCTTGTTATCCTAATCGCAGAAATGTGAACGGTTCGTCAATCTGAGCTCGTATGAGGGAGAACAAGCTAGTCAAAGTTTTGGTCAAAGTCGAGTTGTGGGCTAGGTTTAAGTGTCCTACAATTTGACTGACCTCGAGGCATGAAACCTAGCTCCCGAAAGCGAGAAAAATTGTTACCTCTTTAATTTTTCTAATAACCCTTATATTAGACAAAATTAAAAAATGGTCTATTATTAATAAAAATAAAAAGAATAATATAATTTGGGTGGCAGGCCATGATCCTCGCCGGCCATCCTGGAACCACATACCATAATTAAAATTTAAATGTGGCTTGGTGGCCATTACCCCGCCGAGCCCTTCAACCTCCTGTTACCCATTTGAACACTTAATACGGGGTGTGCATGGGCCATCTCCGATGGACCCGGCCCACACCCCAACAAACACATGTTGCATTAAGAGGAGGGGCTGGTGGAAGTTTAACCCATGGCTGGCGGGAGGGTCGGCCCCACCCACACGGCGGCCTCATATGTCACCCCTCATATAACATGCAACCAACAAACATTAAGTGCGCCCCCATTTAATACAACGGGTAATACGAAGGTTACGGGGAAGACCACCCAATGCAGACCCGACCCCCCAAACAAAAATGTATATGAAGTTTATTAAAATAGTTTTTGGGGTTAATATGGAGGGGTTGGGTTTTGACCACCCAACCTCCTCATAATGCGAGCCTATCACCAATACATCTACAACAAAATCCTTGTTATATCTGCCCTCAAATATTATTATAAAACCCGACTTATATTTGCACAGGCAACATGGAGGAGCCAAGAGCATGCATAAAAATCGAGGCACAATTTTTTTTTAATTAATTTATTGCAGGTGGAACCATGAGCCCAGAGAAGAGGCAAACAAAACCATGATTGGGTGAAATTCTCAGGAGGGTAAAATTTTTGTAGTGTCCAAATTGGACAAATTTTATGTCGATCTTACACCTCTCAGCGACACGAACCTAATGGTGTAGTTAGTTTCCTGATCTGAGCAGAAAATTTTCAGAGGACCCAGAAGAGGGAATCTTTAAGGAATCTAGGGGGAATCTAGAACATTCCTTGAGCCCCAGATTTCCACTTTCTCATAATTCAGAAATTTGACAGTTGATTTTACACTATTCGACGCCACAAATTTGATGGTGTATTAAAATTTTCCATTTGATCATTTCATTTTTCAGCCACTCTTCAAAGTGGAGTGCAGGTGTCAACATTCATGTGTGAGCAGCCATTTCCATGAGATTCGACACCACGAGCTTGATGGTACGACTAGCTTCAGCAGATTGACATCCTTTTCTATAAATGGCCCCATGATGTGAGATATATGCAATGTGTTCATGTACTTATTTTTGTGATGAGATGCATTGTGCTGCATGGATCCTTATTTGATGTTCGACGTGGGATCCTGTTTTCATACTTGTTTCATGATTTCTGCTTGACGTGACACAGAATCATTTGTGGGATGTACCTGTTGTCATGATTCGTCATGTTTTGTTTGAGATCCCTTTGTCGTTATGTTGATGGGATACTCATGTGTCGTCGTGTATGTTTGCATTGAGATCCCTTTTATGTCATGTTGGCGATATGCTCATTAACATCATGCATGAGTTTAGGTCATATTGATAGGAGTCATTTTTGGATGAGTGTTCTTGCCGCAGAACATCTCTTGGAGCCATTCCTGCATGAGTTCATTTTCCTTGTATGATAGCGATGTCACCACCTATGTACTTCATCACTATTGACAACACTTAATGCAGTGGCCTACACCATATTGACACCAGAGCCCAGAGACATAGTCCCTCTTGGACAAACTCTGTTATCAACGTCTTGAGTTTCGTGTTGCTGATGATTGTCATGTTCCTTCTTTGTTACAACATGCATTTATATTCCTTTATGCGATTTTAATTTTAATTCTAGTCACATCACGAAAACAAAATATCTTGGTTAAATTTGGGAGTTGAGTCAACTCGGATCACAACTGGGCTGTTAAAGGTTTTATTTTGACATTTGGCCATAATGGACTGTAGAGAGGAAACTTTGTCTCTGCTTTGTATTGATGCTTAAAAAATATTTTTGTATATTGTCAAGTTATTTTTGATGGATGATTTTGTATTGGCTTATTGTAATCTTTGATAGAAATTTTATGACAATCTAATAGAAGAATAATTATGAAGGGTTTTCCGAATAGTGGGTTTTTCCCTGGCCACTAACTAAAAAAATGGTTTTTGTTGCTGATGTGTTTATTGCCTCCTTTGTCATTGCATTTATTGCTCTATCATCAATTAATGTTGATGATTGGAAATATTAATTCTTGATGAAACATTGTTAATTGAAGAATTGAATTGGGCTAAAGTATTTGAAACATAATACAACAATTCGAAATTTGACAGAATCATCTAAACCAATTCTATGGTATGAAAAGAGTGGTTGAGTACTCCATCACATAATGCATTTACTAATTTAACTATCTCATAAAATTACAAATAGGAGGAAGATATGTGTTTTCTTGATTGGTTCCTTTGGTGTGTGAGTGAGAGTATGTCCATCGTGTTCTAAGGAGAGAATGCTTAGATTTTGGTGGTTGTAGTAGACTATGCAGAACTTCATAATTCTTCAGAGATCAAATATAAGATCTATGTACAAGGATGGAAGACCAGTTTTTAAAGGAGTGTTTGGTGAGTTTTTCTATCATCAAAAAGTGGCTTAGTTGCAACTGAAGAGTCTTTCATTGATGATATAATTTGTATTTACAATTATGATTCGTCAAGATTTTTATTATAGCTCTAGAGCTATTAGTGCATTGAGGTTGTGGCTTCAAGATAATTGCACGCTGATATTTCTATTGTAGGAGTGGTGACTCCAAGTTGGTGGTGTCCAACTGATCTCATTTATAAGGAATAGGGGCTCCTTTCTAGTGGTGGCTAACTTACAAATGTAAATGTGAATATTTTAATGTTTTTGACAGGAGTTTTTGGAGAATTGTTCTATCATCAAAATGTGGGTTAGTTGCAACTGAAGAGTCTTTCATTGAAGATATCATTTGTATTTACAATTATGATTTCATCAAGATTTTTATTATAGCTCTAGAACTATTTGTGCATTGAGGTTGTGGCTTCAAGATAACTGCATGCTGATATTTCTATTGTAGGAGTGGTGACTCCAAGTTGGTGGTATCCAACTGATCTCATTTATAAGGAATAGGGGCTCCTTTCTAGTGGTGGCTAACTTACGAATGTAAATGTGAATATTTTAAAGCAATAGAGAAGAAGAAGTAGAAAAACATTCAGTTTTTTTTACCCTAGGGGTTTTCCACCTAAAAAGCTTGGTGTCTTGATGTGATGTTACTTATGTTTTATGTGTGCATGTTTCTCTCCTTGTTTTCTTAAACTTTATATTTTGAAGAATTGTTTAACTGTAGAAAGATTTGTAATATTTTTTCAATATTGATTCATCCCCTCCATCTCAGTATAGCTAGTTTCTAACATTGTCTAGGTTTACCATATAATATAGGAATGTTTGCTAGCATTTCATGTGGTATTGTTGGCTATGTCAGGTTATGTTTGGTGGGATCATACATCAACTTGTATAAATTAAGCAAAGCTAGTGTTTCCAAGAAAGGTGAGGTGAACGATACTTGGCAGGGGTTAGGTGCCCCTTGTGACCCAAGTGGAGGAGGCACTCCACTCATCGCTTGGTTCCCATCGTTGGGTTGACTTGTGGAAGTGAATTGACTAGAGGAGTTAGCTGGAATACCCATATAAACCTGTTGTTGGTGAATTCTCCTAGGTTTGATTCCCCAATCGAAAAGTAATTCCCTAAAGGTTATTGACCTCTTAAGCCAAAAGAAGTTCAAAAAGGATTACCAAAAGGATTAGAACCCTACAGATTAAAAATATAAAAAGTGTTACCATCCTCTTAGGATTTGCACGGGCTAGAGTATGACCTTGGAATGCAGATCCCCACAATGGTTAACTTCCAAAAGGATTTCAAGACCCACAAGAAACAAGTGTACTCCCAACCATGCTAGAGAATGACATGGATGTAATGAAAAGATTTTGTAATGTACCTCATTAACCACCTATTTCATTTTAGTAACCACCTATTTCATTTTAGTAAACCTCTTTATTGTTGTATTCATAACTATCCATTCAATGTAAATTTTGTTCTTTTTATACCCAAAATTGTAATTTAAAATCTCAACTTGATTTGTTTCTCCCGACAAAGATTTTAATTCTTCTTTCGAGATTTCATCCATAACATAAGTCTATCCATAATCAAATCTTCAATATAACACACATAGATATATATATTCTTTTTCTACAACTTTCATTGACTCCTTTAATACACAGTTATAAACTTTAATAATTTCATAATAAAAAGTTTAAACATTTATAAACATCATATTTTTGGTTAAAACACTTCAATTTACATAGTTTTAACATGTTTATTCGAGACCCTTGTTCTCATATATAATTAGTTATATCCATGTTCACCTTACGTTGACTGAAAACATGTTTTACTACCGCTCATCATATGATTTGATTCACATTATACCTTTGCAAGAGTTTCATTATAAATATATATTTAAGGCCATGTGCAATAATGTATAAGAACTGCCATTAATTTCTTATATTTTGGTATTATTGGACCCTTGGTTCTTTCAGCCATTTGTGTACTCGTCATTACATTTTTTCATACTTTGAAGTGATGTGGATATTTTAACCATTGTTCTTGCTAATTTATTTAAAATAATTCATTTATAGTCCTGTGAATTATTTTAATTATGATATTCAATATTTTTGCAAAGAAACCCTTACAATACATATCATTGGTTAAAGGAAATTTTGGCTTGGTTCTTTCTATTATTAGACAATGGTCACACTCCAACATAGGGGTATAGCTCGATGAGCTAAACAATCCAAACACTGGTAATTACTACAGATGCCTTCGTATAGTAACTTCTCATTTATAGTCAGCAAAGTTACAAAGATTTTTATTCTATTCAAAGGGTTTTCCTATATTCAATTCAAATTTAGGCATGTATTTAAAAGTAAATATTTTATTTTTCTAATTTTTTTAATTTTGTTTTAACTATTTTTTTTTCGGGGTACTTTTCAATAGTAAAACCATATTTTTTTGGAATATTCTAAGGGTTTCGACTTTAAATTTTATTTGGGTATTATTGGTTGCAATTTGTTTTTATGGTCAATCAGAGATTTTGGTTATATTCAATACAATGGAACTATAATAAATTTTTTTATTTCTATATATATATAGACACACACACATACATACATACATGAGGTTTTCATTTACCAATTAAATTTTATTGGATATTATTGGCTTAGCCATATGGTATTGGGAAAACATTACTCATTAGTTATTTGAATGTACAATTGTATATTAATTTTATGATGACCGTGATTAATATGTGCCTCTGTGTTCTAGTGAATTTCTAATTTATTCATTCATTAAAGAAAAGGGTTAGTGATTACCTTGCTTTCAAGGGTTTATTTCCTTTTTTCGCTTTTATTTGTAGTCAGCAAGGCTAAACGTCCTCCTAGTTCATTTCTCTATTTTATTATATTTTTAATTTTATTTTGAAGACATAAAGTGTATACTCTCTCTCTCTCTCTCTCTCTCTCTCTCTCTCTCTCTCTCTCTATATATATATATATATATATATATATATATATATATATATATATATATATTGTTTTCATTACGTTTTATCAAATTTCCTTATATCTAATATTATAGTTCTTCTGAGAACTATATGAATGTCGATTTTCCTTGAAGGTAATTATAGACACTTATTCCCTATATTTTTCCTTTATTTATTTTAAACAATCATATACATTATTTATCGATTCACATTTCTTGTTTCCATAGCTAACTCCTTTTATATATCATAGAAGGATACTTATTTTCCATCAATGTTTCCAAGCTCTTGAGTTACTTCTACAATTTACTAAACATTCGACTAAGCTCTCCTAGTTCAGACATTCCAAACCTTGGCCTTTCATTCTTCCTATGCATGATTCCAATATTCGAAGACAAGTTTCTAGAATTCTAAATTTCGATGTGCTTGTTGTAGCTTTTTCTACCGCATGTCACAGAAGTGCTTCAGAAGATATAGAAGCCTCCTAGAGACAGCCTCTAGGTTGATATGAGACCAGTGCCAAGGGCATCTTAAGAGAGCATTTATTTTTAATATTATCAATAGGGCTTTCTGATGCACTCCATACGTCACGTAGTTTGAAATGAAATAATTCAAGGGGATTGGTTCAATAGTCCTTCATCAAGGTAAACTCAAGAAAAATCATAGATCTAAATACTCAGGGGGTAAATATGGCTAATCTCAAGGAGGAATGTCTCAGTTCTAGTGCACGACACATAACAATAGGTAGCTTAACATTTTGTTTTAGTATAGGTGAATAGGCAAAAGGAAAGAAGGGAAATCGGTGAAGAGGGATGGACATAGCACAAAATCCTAGGCAACAATATCGAGTAGAGATATGGAAGGGTGAGGCGATGAAAATGCAGAAAGAGTGGAGTCATAATTAAGGTCCCAAGCTCTATGCATCATGAATACATTTGTCACCAAATAACATTAAGTAAATCTGTGCACATTACAGGTACATAAGTAAATCTATAGTTAACCCAGGTACCATTACTACTTCATAGAAAATATACAACCATGAATGAGAGTGATACCAACAAATTCATTACATTATTTCATAGGAGGAAAGACATACATGAAGTGATAAACAAAGGTGGAAAACATAATGTGCATTTCTTTGATAGGAATCAACAAAACAATTTCATTAACCTTGAAGATGTAGTCCAAATCACTAGTCCATCTAGATTGAGCAATCTATAGCTCAAGCCCCTCATGAACATGCAACTAAAACCAATGTGGAACCACAAAATTTGAGCCTCTTCCGTGTAGAATCCAGGAACCATTGTTAAGTGTTTCTTCCCTCTTTTTATAATGAGAGGAAGAGATTGAAAAGCAATTAAAAAATATCTTAGCTTGAGCTCTAGCTGTCTAGTCGACTAGCTCTCCAAAAGATTACAAAGGATTTGATTCCTTTCTTGAAAAAGTAAAAATTACTGAATAAAATACAAAAGGAAAACTCAGTGATGATAGAGGAAAATACCTCTCTTGCATTCCCGTGATGGCTTCTTACCAAGCCATGTCTCTGTTACAATGATTCAGCCAGTTTTCTGGTCGCTTTTTGCATTAATCGCTTGACTGCGTGGAGCTCCATGCTGAGCCATTAAGTCTTCCAAAGTACCATACCTCTATTTACCTCGTTGAAGACTTGCACGCGAAGCAGTTTCTTGTTACAAAGTCTTCTAGAGGATGGGCCCTTTTCAATTTCCAACTGCTCTGTGCCTTCATTTAATACCTCAACCATTGAACCATACCCCTAAAAAGATATGTATTACACTATCAAATCTTTTGATCATCAGGATTTTATTCTTAAAAACGTTAAACAACAAGTTCTGATATCCTTTGGCCCCTTTTGTTTATCCCCCTTTTTGCATTCCTTGTCATAGGACCAAGGGTTATGATTGGAGGCTTAGCCTTAAGGCGTTAGGGCATTTAGACTACTATTGGGGGCTTCTTTTCCTTTGTAAAGTGCTTTGCGCACCTTTCCTTCAATTTCTTCTAATGATGTGTGCTAGCCTAATATTAGAGCCCCTCTTCATAGGAGGTTTCAAGTCGAGGGAATAACATGGAAGTTGCGATGTGCTCACTTTTGTGATATGCGACCTCCAATATGACATCATCATTTCCACATGGCACTTCCTGAGTGGTGACACATGCCACCTAGATTCGGCCCCTCAGGCCCCTCAAAATGCCAAAAGTTCCTGCCACGTGTCTTGTTGTACCACCACATCATGCTGACATCAGTTGCCACGTGTCCTTATTAGAGCCAATCTTGTGCCACCACACATCATTATTGAAGGCAATCCTATTCCACCATCCGTAACTATCAGAGCCAATACTGTGCCGACATACGTCCTACTACATGAGAGAGAAAAGGGCCTGTCCACCCTTGGTTTTGCGATGAAATCCTTTGTAAACCTTTATTGGAGTTCCCCATTGGTTTTACACTATATTGGAACTTTATGTGTATTGCAACCTTTTAAAGGTTGTCATGTTCAGATGTTCCAATTTTCGACCATTGATGTTCTAATCTGCTTGAAGTTCTAATTGCCGACCGTCGATGTTCCAATATTTTTGAAGTTATGATTATCGACTACCGATGTCCTGATCTACTTGAAGTTACGATTATCGACCATCATTGTTCTGATGTTGTGATTGTCGATATGTGATCGATGATGTGCCATGACCTCTGATATGTGACGCATCGATATGACATACAAATCTGATGTCTAATCGTTGATCTTCGATGTCATTGGACCTCCTATATGTGATCTCTGATATCAGACCTCCGATATTCCTTCTTTCCTAAGGCTTGAATCCTTGAAACTTCAGGATACCATATCTTTTGATCCACGAGTCCATTTTTGGACTTCTATATATTGTTGGAAATATTTTTCAAAGAAATTTCCAATGGAGAGGGTCAGATTTAGACTTTGAGTCCTTTTGAGGCTTGCAAGATGACTACAAACTTCTCTACTCTTTTGCACTCATTTGAAAACTGAAAACACATTTTGCAGTAGGCGATGACAACTCTTATGAATCAATTTTATTTTATTTCTTTGTAATGTATAAGTTCCTTCCTAAATGAAAGAATTTTTATCCAAGTCTATAAGCCTCTTGTAATTATAATTACTTATTTAATATTTTCTAGATAGAATGATCAAAATTTTGTACATTTTCCTATTTAATGTAAAGACTCTTTGAGGATACAAATGCCTCACACAAAGATTTATTTTAAAATTAATTTATAAAAGAACTAGTAATGACCATTAGTCATTTCAACCCTATTTAAAATTTCAAATTTGTGTTTACTATTAACCTTTCACTTGTATTATGGTCATGGTCTTGTTTGTGCTAATTAGTCATATTTCCAGCTTGGTTAAACATTTAATTATATCTACTTAGATCTAACTATGTTTTAACAAAAAATATTTCTAGAGCAACATTTAACCCAAAAGATAAAATTCTTAGTATTTTACTTATTTACTTATTTGTTTTCAAGAATTCTAGTTTTTAGTTTCATATTAGTCCTACTTCAAAATTGGGTAATGTAGAATATAGCTAATTTTCCTTCTATTTTTTTTTGCATATTGTCGTTTATCATTTGAGTTCATATATAAATTGTGTTCAATATGTTTTTTGTTTAAATAAAATAAACAAATCATACAATACTTCTACTATTGAATTTTTTCTCTTCAAGAATCACTTTCATGCAATTATTACCATATTGTACATATATATATATATATATATATATATATATATATATATATAGATACTAGGAGCAATACCAACAAATTCTAGGTAAGGTGCATCAAGGCTTGTGGGAATTGCAGGTCTAAACTGGCCTTATTCAAGAAAGCGTGGGGCAGGCGAGACAGAAGAAAGCAAGCTTAAAACAAGTGAGCGGGTTGACCTTGGAAGTAAAACTCACCCTGGATCTTTGCACAATACAACTACTAGAGGGGTCCCTGTGTGTCAATTCAACAGAAGGTAGGGTGCACCTACTACATATGAAGGACTTGAGTCTGAACTTGGACATGCTTCCTATTTAGACTCTGCATGAGCTGCATCAAGGGGTGTCAGATGAACTCAGAGTTCGTAAACAATGCACAGTACTTATCATCAACGAGGTAAAAATCAATAATGATCAGATCTTTGAGGAAAACGAGAAGGCCCTCAAGCAAAAGGAGGAGGTAACAATACAAAGTCAATAGCTGGAAGCAACTATTACACAGGCCTGTAGTGAGCTTCATGATCTCCAAATTCTAGCCAAAGTAGCCTCTGCAGAAAAGATTCAGAAGATAAATGTTGTAGTAAAGGAGTCACAGGCAGAAAATGGCAAAGTCAAGTTTGAGCTACAGCTGCAAATCTTTGAGCTACAATTTAAGCTTCAACCCACTACCCTTCCAAAAGTCTAAGAGCAGTGAGAAGCTTCTATTAAAGAAGAGATGGACACCTTGGAAGCTATAGTCAAGGGATGCACTCAGTTGTTCGAACAGGCCATGGAATTATCGACCTCGTTGCAAGAGGATCCAACTCTGCAGAAGATTGAAGTAGACATCAAAGATAACTAGAGACATTTCAATGAAATCAAGTCGTCAGTGCAAACCTTAGCACCAGTGAAAAGGTTCACCAGATTACAGGAAGGAAAGCTCATCCAGAGTGAAATTAATGAGCTGCATCGAAAGAAAGAAATCATCTCGTCAAGGACGCAGCCTTGGGTGGATGAGGCTGGTTAGTTGATGCTATCAATACAAGGAAAGATGAAGGCCATGCAACAGACACATAGAATAGTGGACCTTGCAGTTAAAGGCCCCACCACTGAGAAATTCTTTGAAGAAGTCTATCAGGCCACTGCATAGGGGATAATGGACCTACAGGTGTTAAATATTGAGTTCTATGAGCTGTAGGCAAAAATCAATGCACCACTAGCAGAGTGACTCTAGGATGAGTCACGACTTTGTGTTGGGGCCTTGTTGGGACAAGGTCCCCTGGGGTCAATTTTGTAATAAATTTTGTTATCTTTGTAAAGTCTTTGCATTTTAAGGAGCAAAGCGTGAAGGCCATTAGAAGTCTGAGGGGCTTTAAGAATGTCAAATCCCTTTAGTATATTAGAAGTTAATATGTCTTGTGACCCGCCTATGGTTCACGAACCATGGTATTGTAAGGAAAGAAGTTATAAAAAGGAGACATAGCAAGTCATAGGAAGTAGTCAATCAATCATAGAAGATCTTTGTAAGGGCAAGTGATCTAAGGCAAAAGAGTATGCTTTCTGTACTTAGGCGAAGGGGAAGGTTCCTGTAGCTGTGTGGGTGGAGACCTTAGTAAGTCTATAGCTGAGTGCGTGGGCCCCTGCAACTGTGTTCTTAGGGAATAAAGATTATGTAACAGAAGGATTGGACCTAATAAAGACTATTTTGGAGCAATATTTGAGTATATGTGCCTTTATGTTTACTTCTACATTTTCTATTTATTCACTCTATTTTCTATATTTATCATAAGAAACACTTAATTGGTCCACGGAAGTAGTAGATTCATTATTTTACTTGATTTTATGAATGTTTAAAGCAATCGGCACAGAGTTAGAAGTCGTTATCTATAAGTTATCATAATTTCTGCATTTGAAGGGTTAGGGTTCGCAAATGTTGGGATAAAGCTATAGAAGTAACTAAAACCAATCACACAGACCTCTAGATGCAAAACCCTAGTTCTATCATCCCCCAATACTGCCTCAAGTGAGACTGCAGCTTGTGCTATGCGGGTTGGTGATGAAAAAGTTGATAGTGTAGGATTTTGTTAGTTAGCATAGCTAACTCTGAACTTGTGTCCAAACCCCCTCAAGCCAACACACATATATTCTCTCTTTGTACAATTTTCTTTTATTCCATCCCTACATAGTTATAAAATTTAATAGTTTCACAATAAAAAGTTGAAACATTTATAACCATCATATTTTGTTTAAAACACTTCAATTTACATAGTTTTGACATGTTTATTCAAGACCCGTTTTCTCATATATAATTAGTTAGATCCATGCTTACCTTACTAACGCTCATCATATGATTTTATTCACACTGTACCTTTGCAAAGAGTTTCATTATAAATATATATTTGTGGTCCTATGCGTTAACTTTATAATAATCCATGCATCTTTGGATTACTAGGACTTGCTATGTATTCATGCGAAGACTTGCGTTTTATTAACCTTTGATATTATGAATTGGAAAAACAATATGGTATATCTGTTTCATCATTCCTTCACGAAACTTCTTATACATGGCATAATCAAAACAGAAAATCAGGATAAAAGCAAACCCTAACTCCAACAAGAGGGAGTTGATCGTATGAAACCAACAGTTCACAGGCTATTAGAGTCCATGTGTTTTCCAAAGAGTTCATTTTGTTCATTTGGTCACCACCAGAATTCTATAGATTTTTAACTTACTTTCGTTTTCAGTGTTTTTCATTCTTTTTGGTACTTAATAACACATAAGCATCACCATTAATTTCTTATATTGTGGTATTTTTGGACCCTTGTTTCTTTTGTTAGTGTGGCATACCTCTTTCATCCTTTTAGGACTTATGACCCTGTTAATATTTGTACTCCTCATTACAGTTTTTCATAGTTTGAAATAACATGGATGATTTAACCACTATTCTTGCTAATTTATTTGAAATAATATATTTACGGTCCTAAAAGTTATTTTAATTATGATATTTAGAGAACCACTTATAATATATGTCATTAGTAAAAGGAATTTTTGGCTTAGTTCTTTTTATTATTAGACTAGCTACACAATGACAAAGGAGTATAGCTCGAGAAGCTAAATGGTCAAGCTACAGATTCCTTTGTACAATAACTTCTCATTTATAGTTAGCAAAGTTACAAACGTTTTTATTATTTTTCAATGGGCTTTCTTGTATTCAATTCAAATTTACATTTTATGTAGGGATGTATTTAAATGTAATTTTTATTTATTTTTTTATTCATTTTAAACTTTTGTTTCCCTGGGGTACTTTTTGATAGTAAAACCATACCCTTTTGGAAATATTACTAAAATATTTTAATGGTTTCGACATTAAATCTTATTTGGGTATTATTTGTTGCAATTTTTCCTTAGGACCAGTAACAGAGTCTAGCTTAGTTTAATAGAATGGAAATGTGTGTGTGTGTATAGGGTTCACATTTACCAATTAAACCATATTAGTTATATGTGGCTCAACCATATAGTATTGAGAACACATTACTCATTAGTTACTTGAATGTACAATTCTATATAAATTTTTTGATGATTTTGACTAATGTTTGCCTCTGTGTTTTGTTGAATTTCTAGTTTATTCATTCATTAAAGAAAATTTTAAGTTATTAGATTGCTTTATAGGGTTTGTTCACTTTTTTATTTTTTATTTGTAGTCATCAAGGTTAAATTTTGTCCTAGTTAAATTTTAAATTTTATTATATTTTAAATTTATTGTTGAAGACATAAATTATTTCCATCATTAGTTTCTCTTCTAACCTCATGCATTATGGTACATATGTTATAACCCTTTTTTCCAGTCCACTATAGTGAGGGAGACCCATGTTGAAATTACCTTAGTTGTTGGCTAGAATGCAACCCCTTTCACCGTTGATTTTTCTTATATTGCTCTTACAAGGGAGTTATTACATGTTAAAAGAGTAAGATTACATAATTCAATAATTTCTCATAATTATTTTATCATGACTTCATAGTTATTAGATAATAATTATTTTGTAAGTACCTATTTCATAATTGAGATAATTGAGAAAAAGCTCATAGTTCAGAAAAGAGGTTCTAGATTTTGTTATTCTCAGGGAGATCAATTTCAATGACCTGCATGTGTATGAGATGGATAGGGGTCCATTATTGTATAAGTTTCCTAACTTCTCAAACCCATAGATATCTAGATACATTCTAGTGAACAATAGAATGAACCTATAAAATCTCACCCTATCAATTGAGATCTAGTACCCATACTATAGAATGAGAGCTCTCCTGAGATTGGGAGGAGGATACTAGGAGTGTAGGTTGGAGAAGAAGCTCATTTCCTAAAGGTATACTTTCTACGTATATTTCATTTAATTGTTAATATATGAATTCCCTTTCACATGCTTTTTGTCTCTTTAATGTTATGGCTATTTTGTTGATGTTTTCATTCAATTCATACTAGTTTTCCTTTTTTGGAAGGCATGTTTGTCTTGGTTGGTTGTGCTTTTGTGTAGGTTTTGCGGATCAAGGTTTCTAGGAGAAGGATATTCAAAATAAGTAGGCTCTCCATGTATGGCATCATATTCAACACTCGTTAACAATCTATAAGAGTTGAAGTGTGCCTTCTCAACCTGTTAATTTGAGATGTTATGAATGTATGCCAAGAACATATTGGGTTTTCATTGACTTTCTTTTGTCCCTCTTTTCATGCACATATGTTCGGTGAGCCCTAGGTAAGGCTCAAAAGGCAATATCTCCTTGTGGTTGTGCAATTTCAATCACAATGCTATGGTAAAAGACATTATTTCACTCTACTACTAGCCAATATTGAGAGGAGAATGAACTCTTGGTACAACAAATGGATATGTATATGAGGGAGATTGGTTTTAGTCAATTTCGTCATGGAGAAAATTATAGTTTACTAACATTCCTTGGCACATTCTCCTAACATAATTCTAGAGAGCCTAAAAAGTACATGTTCCAAATTTCTATGCAAAGGAGGTACTACTCAAACTAGAACACCTTTGGAAAACTTGCAATCTATTTCCAAACTAAATGGTGTAAGATGGGCATTGAAAAAAGAAAAAATAAAAAATAAAAAGCTTTTTTTGGCACTTTCCTTTTACAAAAACGCATTTGGAATTTGAATAGAAAAGACAACTTTTCGAAGAGGATAATCATTCAAAAACATATTTCCTCAGGTACTTAATGGAATGGACTAAATGTGAAAGGGAGAGTGTCACAAATGTTTCTAACCAATGAAAATAATTGGTTAGTAATTTTCTAATAATTGTGTCATATCTAGCTTGGAAAGTGGGAGATGGGTCTCAAGTGAGGGTTAGATAGAATATGATTATGGAGTGTTGATTTAGAATAGACTTAGATGGTAATTTGATTTAGAACTTACAAGATTAGGTGATTATACACTAACCAAGGTGAGGGACCCTACAAGTATAATATTTGGCAATAAAATTAACTATCTACACACAACATAAATTTGTTAGAAAGTCATGAAGAAGCATGGAATGTTGTTATATCTGAGCTTACTAGAGCATACATTAGATTAAGAGAGGAATTTGATGAATTGGTATGGGAGAAAATAAGACTATAGGATATTACACTACTCAAGTAATTTATATGGATCTCCAAGCTAATATGCAATAGAAATATGAGTGGTAGTGGGATAAAATTTGGAAGAAAAGGGCATCAAAACAAATACTTTTCCTGTGACTAGCATTGAAAAGTAGGGCCCTTACCTGGGAGATGATTTAGAAGCATGATAAAAAGTGTCCTATTATTTTCCTCCCATATAAATTTGGAGTAGAAACTATTGTGCATGTTTTTATAGATTGTATTTTCTCAAGAGACATGAAAGGGTGTGGGACAATGGAAGGGATTGAATAATATTTGGAGTGATCCATGAGTTGAAGATTCCTAAAATCATTAGTATGAACAAAAGGATTTGGAGAAATAGTGGGAAAATTATTTCCATGGTTTTATGGGGATATTTCAATTAAATGTGATGCTTTACTATTTGGCAATATAAATATTGTCATTTTCGAAGGTTCTTTAAATGCATGTCCTATTTTTCATCAATGCAAACCATCTCAAAATGTTAGAGCCATTAGAAATATGAGTGAGGTATTAGTTGACAAGTCTATTTGATCGAGATATTTTGCAACATGATAGACATATATATATATATATATATATATATATATATATATATATATATATATATATATATATATATATATATATATATAGATATAGATATTAGTTAGGCCCCTATACTACTAGGGTAACCCCTTATTGTTATTAGTACAACCCCCTTATTATATTGATGTACCCATGTAGTGACCATATTGTTACTATTGTGCCCCATAGAAGCCCACTATTGTTATTATTGTGCCCTTACATTATTATTGTTATGTCGGCTCTGATTATATTATTACCCCTTAGACTCCTATATATAGAAAGGAGGTCTTTTCATTTGTATCATCCAAGAATTGTTCATTTGTGTAATGTAAAGGAGGCTACCACCTTGAAGAGGATGAATTCTAAGGTCTTCAACTATCTTTTCTATCTTTTTGTCAGCTGGTTCCATAACATTTGGTATCAGAGCTTTGGATTCTATGGTTTCGCTACTCCAAATAGGTCATTGTGGAATTTTTTCTATAACTTTTGTTTTGTAATGTTTCAAAAGCGAAAAGAAAAAACCATTTTGAGACGAAATCACACTGAACCTTGGGTCCGAATTTTAGAGCTTTTCATACTATATTTGCGAAGATATGATCTGAGGAAGTTGGTCTTTTTGCAGACTCATGAATTACATTCCAAAAAGGTGACCTGGGGAGAATCATCATAACTTTCTCTCTGAGCATTGGATTGAAATTTCATGAGAAGGTACAGAAAGAGGACGGACTGTAGTTTCTTGTTTGTATTTTCAGAGCCAAAGGTCGAAACGATGACACGTGGGACGTCGTACAAGTTCGATCTACTGAACTAGTCTATAATCAGGTCACTGTGGGAGATTTGGCATAACTCTTCATTGGAGAATCCAATTTGGATCAGACTGGTGGCATTGGAAAGAGGACACATAGGGCTACTACAAGTCACAATTTCAAAACTTGTATAACCAAAATTACAGAGTTATAGTCAGTTCAAGATCGAGCTCCTAAAATCAAGAAAAGGCAATATGAGGAAGTTTGATGGCAAGGATCCAATAAATTGGATACTTCAGATGGAGCAATATTTTGATCTACATGGTGTATCACTATTACCAAAGGTATTTATTACATCTTCATATTTATAACCAAATCAATTTTAATGGTATAAAATGATTTTTTCTCGTAAACGACTTGTTACGCGGTCAATTTTCACGGAGGAAATGATAGCACATTATGAGGATACAAAGAGAAACACCTTCTTTAGAGCAACACCACAACAATTGGAAAGAGTAAAAGGGCTTTGTTACATAGTGGAAAGTAAAATTATGGCAACAAGGAAGTCTACCCCTCACAACTATAAATATGGAAGTGTTGTTTCACCTAGCCTTCCACAGCCTACAAGGGTTACACCACAACAATTGGAAGAAAAAAGAGAAAAAGGGCTTTGTTACAATTGTGATAGCAAATGCACTAAAGGTCATAAGGGTGGTGAGAAGAAATTATTTTACATAGAATATGAAGAGGAGGAAGAAAAAGATCAAGAAACATCAAAATAAGAGGATATACACCAGGACCCAACCCCAGAGAAAGAAGAAATGAATTAGACCCTATCTTCTAAAGCATTGGCAAGAATTACCACTCCTAAAACTCTCAAGATAAAAGGACATATTAAGAAGAAAAAGGTGCAAGAAGTGAAATATCACATCGAGAAAGAAGAAATGAATCCAACCATATCTTGTAATTCATTAGTCGGAATTACCACTCCTCAAAGTATCAAGATAGAAGGACATATCAAGAAGAAAAATGTTTAAGAAGTGAAAGATCACATTGAACATCAAGAAATGAATCTGACCATATCTTGTAAAGGATTGGAAGAAATTACCACTCCTAAAACTCTAAAGATAGAAGGACATATCAAGAAGAAAAAGGTTCAAGCAGTGAAATATCACATCAAGCATCAACAACAAGTTCTCCAACTTTTAAAGGATAACACCACTTTGGTGCAAAATCGAATGAAACAACAGGTAGATCAACATCGTAGTGAAAAATGTTTTGATGTAGGTGATTGGGTATTTTTACTGCTACATCTCAAGCAAGCTATTTATGAGAAGGAAATGTTGGCAATACTACATGCACTTAAGAAATGGCGACCTTACCAAATGGGAAGACACTTCAAGGTAAAAATGGATCATGATAGTCTTAAATACTTTTTAGAACAACTATTATCTTTAGAAGAATAGAAAAAATGTGTCACAAATATGATGGGTTATGACTTTGACATCATCTATAGAAAATGGAAGAAAAATTTTGTTGCAGATGCACTCTCAAGAAAGGATGAGGATGTGGAAGCATTGCTTTATGCTATTTCTATTATCCAACTAAATTGGATAAACAAATCAAGGGATGAATGGAAGAAGGACGAAGAAGTATGGCCACTTATTCAAAAGTTGCAAAAGATACCAATTCATACAATATTGCCAGAAATTAAAGAGGAAGGAAAAATCACATTGGAACTTGGATGAGTCACGGAAACAAGAACCCGACAACTACGAAATCGATCAATTTCAGAGTATCTCATCAAGTGGAAGAACTTACCCACTGAAGATTCCACATGGGAGGACAAGAATTTTATACAGAAGCATCAAGAACTACTCAAGTGTTGAGGACAACACTTTTTAAAGGAGAGGGGCATGTTAGGCCCCTATACTACTAGGGTAACCCCTTATTGTTATTAGTACAACTCCCTTATTATATTGATGTACCCATGTAGTGCCCATATTGTTACTATTGTGCCTCATAGAAGCCCACTGTTGTTATTATTGTGCCCTTACATTATTATTGTTATGTCGGCTCTGATTATATTATGACCCCTTAGACTTATTTAAATAGAAAGCAGGTCTTTTCATTTGTATCATCAAGGAATCATTCATTTGTGTAATGTAAAGGAGGTTTCCCCCTCAAAAAGGCTGAATTCTAAGGCATTGATCTATCTTTTCTATCTTTTTGTGAGTTGGTTTCTTAAAAAAGTTTCTTCATATGCATGTTCTATTTTTCATCAATGCAAACCATCTCAAAATGTTAGAGCCATTAGAAAGATGAGTGAGGTATTAGTTGACAAGTCTATTTGATAGAGATATTTTGCAACATGATAGACAATATATATATATATATATAAGATTAATCATTTTTAGTATAAAGAAAATTTAAGAAGAGGTACTAATACTTATGGTGAATTTATGACATTAAGATGTTTACTTTTGATATGAGCTATGAATAAAGGAATTAACCAACTCCAATTCTTCCAAGACTCACTCTTGGTTATCAAGTTGATGAATAACCAACTTGATGCAATTAAAATTCATTCAAGGAGAAGAACAATTCATTAAGATATCCTTCATACATGTTTAATTCATATTAAACACCATTATTATGCTTTCTCAAAAGCAAGTTTAGGTTCATCAACTATTCAAGTCCTATTGAAAGATATTACTAATAGAATTTCCAGTTTTATAAGCAATAACTAGTAGATTGTATTGAAATAGAATCTATGTCAACCCACAATATTCTTACATAATAGTGTTTGTAGAGCCATAATTTTCATAAACATTCCTACCAATGGATTTCTTTTAGCCTTTACATCTACCCATTACAAAAGACCAAAATTACATGGAGCTCTATATGTGAATTCTCTAAATAACACCACTCCAAACTTATATATACCTTTTTTCATATGAAGTTGCTAATATATATTCCTACCAAAAGAAACTTCTTCATCACCCATAATTTTCACCATAGCTAGGACATTAAAATCAAAAGGAACCCAGGGAGAGGATCAAACATGGTTTGTTGATGACTTTGTAGCAATTGTTGGCATGGAAGGACACATTTATTTTACTTGTAGTTCTTTTAACTTCCTTGGAATACCATCAATCTCATCTTCCTACCTTTGTATCAGAGTTTGGTGCTCTATAATGATTTTCATGATGGTCATTAATTCCACTATCAATTGGTCAGTGTGTAGGTGAATAGTCATCGATTGTTGTTGTAGCTCCAATTGGTCCTCTTCTTCTGTTGCCATGATATTCATCTGTTTCCCATCTTGAGGGGTGAAAGCATGAATATGGGTTAGACTTTTGGGCCAAATGTGGCAATGAAATTTCAAGTTTTTCCTCTTTTATCCAATTACTCCCCACAAAATTCATATAAGAATTATGAATTTTGACTTGGACTAAAAATGCAAGATGTGGAGAATCACGTTGTTTTCCCAATGACATTTTTTGCATAAAATTTTAGTGTCATATAATCTCACAATTTTCCATTAAATGCAATATACGTCCGTGCAAATTTTCACAAAACTTAAGAGATATGTGTTTTTTCAAGTAGCATAAATTAGTCTAAAACATGTAATTTTAGCAATATATATATATATGATCATGATCTACATAAAGAAAACTAAGTTTTTCATACTAAAAAAATATTTTTTTACAAAATTATATTTTTTGTTATTTTTTGAAGTTGGTGAAGTAATATTTCAATTGCATTTTGGAGACATGTGTTCCATAAGATTCTTTTCAACTCTTTAAATAAATTAAAAAACCAACAGTACCCTTTTGAAGAGGACTCGTAAACAAAGATATTGGTATCGTTTGAATTTTTTTCAGTGTGTATATTTTATGTTATTGATATTTTATTCACCCCCTTTGAAACTATCCAAAAAAATTCAAGTGTTATGTTTAAAAGAAATTAGATGGAAAATATCATATGAATTCGAAAGTGTCACGTTGGATAGAGGATTCTTTCATGAATCCAATGTGATCAACTTCGCCACTTAAGGACAATTTTTGCCCTAAATCTGACAGGGTACAAAATTGGCCTCCAAACAGATTTGCATAAGAGGTGTTGAAATTGCAATTTTTAGTACTTCAAGAGCTTGATCGAGCGCTTAAATTCAAAATTCAAATTTCTCGATCAAGCATTAAAGAAACCCTCGATCGAGTGGCATACATGGTTAACCAAGGGCTTGATCGAGCCATTAAAAAACTGACCCACCAACGGCCTTACCAACTTTTTATTAATGGCATGAATGGTAGATCATACAGCTCAAGGGCTCGATCGAGCCATAACTCTCAATTGAGTCATTAACTCGAGTTATAAAACAACTCGATTGAGAGTGTTTAAATGCTCAATAGAGTTATTTTTAAGTGCTTCAATAGCTCAATCAAACACTTACAAATTCCTCGATCGAGCGCTATAAATTTCTCAATCAAGCATCCATTTTTAGCAAAATGCGCCCTCATTTCACCAAAAAGTGTAATCCAGCTCCATGCTTTGACCTTGAGACACATGCAAAATTCTATATATAACCATTGTACCTAAAACCAATGTGTTCTGGGGCCACCTTCCCCTACAAATGTTGAATAGGGGATTGAGTTTGTAGCCACATGATTTCCTTTTTTTCCCTTTGATGATGTAGTGCTACACCAATATGTATAATCAAGAAAAGATAATGGATTATAAGCCTAGCACAATATTCATAATAACTCCTCTAACACCTTATGTTTGTCGTGACAAGTTGGAAAGCCACCTACACAAATACACTGCAAAGTCCCAATAGTCTCCATGAATTTTAGTTGAGGTTTCCCTTGTACTCCATACTCAAGGTGATACACCTCCCACACTTGAGAGGGTATATCACCTATGTCCAATATTTGAAAGAGATGCCTACTTTACTCCAC
Source organism: Pinus tabuliformis (assembly GCA_031772625.1). NCBI lineage: Eukaryota > Viridiplantae > Streptophyta > Pinopsida > Pinales > Pinaceae > Pinus > Pinus tabuliformis. The sequence continues at coordinate 726,438,938 of CM062807.1, forward strand.
ATTGGTGATGAGGAGAAAAAAACTTGGCTTAAAATTCCCAAATTGCAATGTAATTATTCCACGCACTAAGAATCTGGCCCATCTCATTGTCACTTTGTATATTTGCTTGCCAGATTGTTTCCATGTGCACCACTTTCATACATCATGGGATTGTGCATGGTTGTGTGGTTCCACCAATCCACAAGGTTCCAAGTGGTTGCTTTGTGGCTAGATTTTCCAAGTCATCTACTTCTACGTTCTCGAAGGGTGTGAATTTCCTTGTGGTCTGGGATTGGGTCTACGACTTGATTCCATTCTCTTGTATATTAGTTGCATTTTCAAATCCCATGGGTTGGTGCCAAGATTTAAATGATGAATGCTGTTGTTTAAGTCTCCAACTATGATTAGCCTGTACGTTGGGATATTTTTGAATAGTTTAATACCTTCAAATAAGGCATGCCACTTAACTTCATTGATTGATGCTATGCCCACACTTGAGGATTAAGTTGTCTTTATTTATCTACTAACGGACTCTCTCCCCTTCTCACACTTTGCCACCCCCAAACTTTCTACAAACTCATAACTTATTTCATTTACGCTTTGTTTTAATACTATTGGTTTCATCTAGCCATTGGACGAACTTCTTGTTTTATGAAAAACAGCAATTTAACTATTCTGGAAACATTAGTCAAAACTTTTATATCTAAATATTCATTTGAGTTATGGATAGTTACAATAATTTTTTTTACTAGCATGACTTTAACTCCTAGTTTTCTTCTTGTTTTATGAAAAACAATAATTTAACTATTCTAGAAACATTAGTGAAAACTTTTATATGCAATATTCAATTAAGGAGTTGCCCACGGGGCTTTGGATTGACGGTGAATGGGTGCGCTGTTAAGGCACTCCTTGCAATAGGTCACCGGTTCAAATCCCCCGTGGACACTTAGGTTAGTCTAAACTAGAAAAAAAAAATATTCAATTAAGGAGTTGTAGATAGTTACAATAATTTTTTTACTAGAATGACTTTAACTCCTAATTTTTTATATATAAAATATACCACAAAATTGTATATTTAATTTCAAAATATATCACTGGACTTAAGCATTTGAGGAATGCGTGTTTTATTCTCTGTTAATTATAAATAATAATAAAAATTCTTATTTTTACAAAAACATATATATATATATATATAAATAAATCTTAATCATTCTCATTCATATATATATATATATAACTTTTTTTATTGTAATATAATGTAATAACAAAATATAATAATTAACTAAACTTATTTTATTGTATTGCATTTCGATATAATTTATATTCCTATACAATGACATTTCCTCCTCATTTACATTCATATATGTGAATGTCGATAAATAATAATAAAGATATAATAACTGAATAACTTTATTATATATTTTAATATATCATAGCTTATTATAAAATTCCATTCCCTCGCATTTTTTTTATCATAATAAAAATATGTTGAAATAAACAGTAACATGCCATGATCCATAATTAAATCCTTGCCTCCATAAAGCTTGAAGAGACTTTAAAAAATGAGGTCACAATAAAGCAAAATAATAGACTAGCCTTAGGTTTCCCATTATACATCCCTGCTGTATAACAGTGAACAACTTGTACAGTCGGCCCCTGAAAATGGCATGTCGTACTAAACAGAGCAGTCCATAGCATTATGAATTCGTACTGAACAGGGCCAATGGTGACATCAGGAGATTATTTGTAGATTTTAATCAATCTTGTGATCCTCTGGTATCTTTGCAGTGATTTGTGACATTATGTGTACACAAAACGTAGTCTCTGCTAAAAACAGAAAGCAAGCTCTTTGTCTCAAACGAATAAAGCAGATTTTGTATTTTATCCCTCGCAGATGTAAATGTGAAGTTGAAAGGAGAGAATTTAAGAATTTTCCACTTTATTAAAGTGAAAATAGTATCAACTAAGACAGTTTATGCTTCAATTTCTTCCTTGTCCAGTTAACATCAATGTAAAGCAAGCTACATATGTAGTCATAAACTAAATCCATGGCAGATTGACATTTGAGTAACAGTAGAGCAAGTGACTGCATCTACAGAGAAAAGATAAAGTGGAAGACTTTCATAAACTAAATCCATGGCAGATTGACATTTGAGTAACAGTAGAGCAAGTGACTGCATGTACAGAGAAAAGATAAAGTGGAAGACTTTCATAACATATGACATTAGATGACATGTTTGTCTATGTAATACTATTATTTATTTTGATTTTTCGAAAGGGTAGATAGATGAAAGGTGAAGCAATCCAAGATTTTTATAATATAAGATATTAGATGACATATTTGTCTATGTAACACGATTATCTATTTTGATTCTTCAAAATAACAAGTAAATGTGGTTCTTAAACATAACAAAAGCAAAGTAAAGCAAAGTAGATGTTTTCTTAAACATAGCAAGAACCAGCTTATTACAGTCAATATATGACATTACACTTCATTCATGAGTCCAAGAATGTTGGACACCTGTGTTGGGCACCTGAGCTAAAGAGCTGGAAATAACTTTATGGGAGTTTTTCATATATTTTCCTAGGCATTTAAACCCAATGCAAGATTTACCTAACATATAATATTAGATGACATGTTTATCTATATAACAAGATTATCTATCATGATTTCCAGAAATAGCAAGTAGATACTGTTCATAACATAGCAAGTACCACATTGGTACAATGAAGATATTACATTAGACTTCATTCATGTGTCCAAGAATGTTGGACACCTGAGTAGAAGTGCTGGAGGTAACTTTATGGGAGTTTTTCATGTAGTTCCTGAGACGTTTAAACCCATATTCAACCACGTCCCAGGCATGAAGGACGATATAAGTCCCAATGCCAGCGATCAATCCATTGGAAATGGAGTAAGTAAGAGGCATTAACACCATCGTCATGAATGCAGGTACAGCTTCCTTCATGTTCTCCCACTCAATATCCATAACCGCTTTCATCATCATTACCCCTACCAGAACGAGAGGTGGCCCAACCGCCCATGGTGGGATGGCTGCAAGAAGAGGGGTGAAAAACAGTGCCAGAAAGAAATAAAATCCCACGGCCACAGCAGTCAACCCCGTACGGCCTCCCTCGCGAATACCAGTCGAGGACTCTATAAACACAGTCACAGGAGACGTCCCAAGAGCTGACCCAACAACAATGGCGGTGGCATCGCTCATGTATGCAAAATATTGACCTTCAAACTCACCTTTCTCATCCACAAACCCTGCAAACTTCGCCATGGAATATAGCGTTCCAGTTGTGTCCAGTAAATCAACGTAGAGAAATGTGATGAGAGCAACCCAGAGCTCAGATTTTCTAAATTCTGCAAAGCTGAACGCTCCTGCAGTGCTTTCGATTATATGAACATCCATGATTTTCTTAAAGTATTGGAATGACTGGTTGCCTTGGAGAGTGTTGGGGAAATAGGTCACTTGAGTACCTCTAATCCAGGAGATTAAGGTAACGAAGAGAATCCCATAAATCATGGCTCCCTTAACTTTCTTCATTAGGCAATAACTTATGATAATAAAGCCCACGGTCCCCAGCCAAAAAGTGGGACTTTCCATGCGATGGCTGGTACAGAGTATGTCAGCAGAAGCAGCTGCACCAGGGATTAGAACCATGGTTCCATTGACATTTCTAACAGGAGCTACCTGGCTCTTATATTGGCTAGGGCATGCAGAAATTGTGAGAAGGGTTGAAGGGCTAAAACCCACGAGACCAATCCCTTGGTCAGATTGAAGTCCTATGAGGGCAAGAAACAGTCCAATCCCCGCTGCAGATGACAAGCGAACGGGTCTAGGTATCATCTTAGCGAGCTTAGCTCTGAAACCAAGAGCTGAAATGATGAGAAACATGCAGCCCTCTAGAAATACAGCAGCAAGGGCACTTTTATATGAAATATTCCCTGACCCATGGAATCCTACAACATTGTAGGCAAAATAGGCATTAGCTCCCATTCCTGGTGCAAGTCCCAAGGGCAGATTGGCAAAAAGTCCCATTATGAGACACCCAATGAGGGACGAAACAGCAGTGGCCACTATGAGGTCTCTCTTAGTACGTTCTAAGCATTGCTCATAGCCACGATTCACTGGAGGGAACTTACACTGAGGTCCAGGCTTCACTAGCTTGAGCTCAATAAGTGAGCTTCCATTGGAGCTCTTGAAAGCACCATGGCAGTCATGGGGAGATACTGAAGCAACATTGCAAACCTTTGTACAGTCTGCAACACTGCAAGTTCCTCCAGAGTCAGCCAAGATGCTCGCATTGACTGCTAAAATATATGCCATGGTAAGGAAAGTGGCAGTTCCTGCCCGGACCTCTTTTGTGAAACATGTCTTCCGGGCTTCCAGCTTGAAGTACCTTCCAATCCAACTCTTGTTGATTCGATCATTCAGTTGGGCCTCTCCATGCTCCCATTTTTGCCACAAACTTTTGACACAGCCCAACATCTTGACTAAACCACTCAGAGCTGTAACACAGATTTTCAGTGGATGGCTAATTGCTAACAACGTAGACTGATTTCATTCAAACTCAGCACCATTAACATGCCCACAGACACAAAAGCAAGAGCGGCAGCGGCGCTGAGAACAGCTTCTCACCTTTCCTGCACTAAAGCACCCACTGCTTTAAAAAGAAATTGACATTCCTCAAACGTTACCGGAACTATTCAAGGCCAAGCACGTCGCGTCCGTACCCCACTCAGACCAGTGCACCGAACGTGCCCACTTTTACAGCGTGGATTATTCTTTCATGGCTATTCTCTAAATAATTGGTGGTTTGATTTATTTTATACAAGTGTCATCGTACTTTCTCCTTTACCAAGATTGAGGCCCTTCATATATCATCATAGCCCCCTGATGCTTATTCCCAAGCGAGGTGGGGATTTTTAGTTTTGTGTTTTTTTTTCTCGAGCGTGCAGACCTATGCATAAAATGTCTCTCTGAGTAGTTTTATAGGATGGAGATAGCTTAATCATGGTCTGGTTCCTGTCTTCAAATATTATGATATGATGAGCACTCTGATAAGGTTATAAGTTTGATAGATATTGAGATATATGTCATGCTTCATCCTTTTTCGTTAGTTGTTTTTGGTATGCTAAAATAATATTTCTTATCTGCAATTAGTTGAAATTATTTAATAAATTATAAAAAAAAAAAAAAATTATGCATCATATTAATTGGTTCGAAATGTGTTGGTTATAATTTCTTTTTATATGATTCTTATGAAAAGATTTTCTTAATTCATTATGGATCACAAAATCTTGAATACTACATATAATTTTTTAATAATATTATTATATTAGATTTTAGGCTTCTGTGGTAGTTCTTTGCAGTGGCATGATCCGGATTATCCACAGTTTCGTGTTCATTCTGTCGACGTTTCAAACCCCAAAGGGGGTCCATCATCAGGACTAAATCAGATAGAAGAATGAAAGCTTTATTGAAAGTTTCATTCTTCTATCTGATTTAGTCCTAAGGATGGACCCCCTTTGGGGTTTGAAACGTAGAGAGAATGAACACGAGACTGTGGATAATCCGGATCATGCCACTGCAATATTATTATATATTAATATAATTTCGATGTTTAATTTTATCGAGCAGAAAACTAAAAACAGATATATAGTTTTGAAAAAGTTTGTTTATTTTTTTAAATAATTAGTATATATGCTTTTTAATAACTTAAATTGTTATTTTTTAAATATTTGCATTTTGAAAAAAAATGGAGAATTAATGTTTACAACTTTAAAAATTCTAATTAAATATATTTAAAGAAACTCAATTTATTAAATTTATAAATGTTATTAATTTGCAATTTTATTTAAGCTTTTCTTTAAATCAAATATCTTACTAACATAATTTTATATTACAACAAATTTTGATTTAATTAAGAATATGTTTATTACTACTGCACTTATACAATTACCATAAATTATAAATTTATTTAAAATAATAATAATGATAATAACTAATAATAGAAAAACTAATATATAAGTTAAACATATATACATTTAGATAAGATTAATATGATTTAAAAAAAACTAGTAAGATTCTTAATCATTGATATTTATCTCCACATTTTCTATGGAGATCCTTAAAATAGGATTTGTTACAATATCATATTTATCAATACCACATGCCCAAAAAAACATGAATCATTCATTATGACACTTTTTTTTTTAAATAATGAATTTAAATAAAAGTGGAAGTAAGACATAACTACTTTGGAAATCTTTAAGTTGCCTCTAAGTACTTTTTGAAAAAAATTTGGTTTATTTTCTGATCTAATTTTTCTATAATCCAGTAGGGATTCATTGAAATCACAATTTTGATGGGTGAACTTTGCACAATTGAAGTGCCCCAGGGGTTTTCTAGGGTGTTGAATCCATATATTTAGTCAAAAAACCAGTTTAAACAACACAAATCAAAATTTCACCACAATTTTTTCAACTAGATTCCGCTCAGAAATCCACTGAAAACTCCAAAAATTCGCACTTAAAGACAACTCCATCTCAGCCTTCTATATATTTATACTATGAAGAATATTCTAGAATATTCTCTGGAGGTTGAATCCCTACCATCCAGCTAATAACTATTGATAATTAAATTAGAAATCTGGAAGCCTAATTCCAAAATAGACATGCCTATCTGCATAACAAGATTAACTTCCAAATTTTGGGATGCAATTGTTGCACATAGTGTTGTGAGTGATGATAACATGTGCCATTGATATCAAAGGTACTGTATAAGGAAGTAATAGTGTCATCCATGAATCAAAGGAAGTAGTATGATAGTTAGATCTCTTAAATGCCCTCATCAAGTGAGGTGAAAGAGGTTTGAAGTTAATTGATTTTTTATCAAAGTTATGGTGTCCTAATGAATCTATGGATGGTATGGTTGGATTTTCATTTCGGAGACCTTACCAATTATATATCACACTCTGAAGAACCCCTCCTAGATGAGTAATTATGGCCATTTGAAGATCATCATTAAAAATAGATCTACACTATGGGGAAAAGCTGACAAGCACCAAATTTGTTAAGTATCACACATGTTCAAGAGTGCATCATGGTTCATTAGTGGATTGAATGTAAACAATCTTCCAACTTATACAAAGTTTAACGATATTAATGGTCATGCAATTTTGCATAGATTCGAACGATCTGGTAGTTGCAAGAAGAAGTGGTAGCCAAATTGTATTTTCAACATGCACAAAGTCTAACCCTCTTCTCTAGGAAAATAAAGACATGATCACACATGGCAATTACCTAGTCAACATACATATGAAAAATTGTAATTGGCTAGAAGCAATGATGTGGCCCTCCTGCATAGTTAGTTGTGACATGGCACCTCTAACACATGGCAAATTTTGGTTGGTCAAAGGAGATGACACAACAGTGACATGGTCCTTCTGCACAATTAGTCATGACATGGAAACTCTAACGCATGGATAATTTTGGATGATTAAAGGAGATGACGTGGTAATGACGTGTCCCCCCTACATAGTTAGTTATGACACAGAATCTTAGACATGTGGCAAATTTTGATTGTTTAAAGGAAATGATGTAGTGATGATGTGGTGGCAAATCATGACGCGGGATGAGCTTACCAAGGTGATGTGGCACCACTAGGGACCACCACATGGCATGCACCATTGACACATTTTGATTGGTGAAAAGACTGAAAATGCATGACACATGGCACTAGTTAGGAGTTGCCATGTTGCATGATGATGTCATTCCGATATCAACATGCAGACAACCATGGATCCCTAGGAACCAGGTCTCATGGCATGGTCATGTGGTGAAAGGGGCAAGGCTTATTATCTTTGTGTCACAACATGGTTACAAGGTGGCATAGTATGGTTGTATTAGTCAAAACTCTAGGGATGTTGGTGTGATTAATGGCACTAGGTTCTCCATCATGAGCCCTAGGACCATGTGAATATATATATATATATATATATATATATATATATATATATATATATATATATATATATATATATATATATATATATATATATATATATATATATGGCATCAAAGGTATAACAACAAAAAGTTATGAAGAATCATATGTAATTCGAGTTCTTTGGTTAATTGGTTTAGGTTTAGTCTCAATTTAAAAACCCTACAGAGGAGTTTTGTATCTTCATATATAATAAGTGCACAATGCCAATGGGTATACATATGTAGAGAACTTTGTGTCTTCGAATAGGTCTTGTGAAACATAATGAAGTAATGTAAACATGGTCAACCCAATTATTTTTGAGTTTGTCGATGATCACGGTTTCAAAAGCTATTAAAGACTCATGTTGTTAACAATTAAATATGACAAAGTTCATGGTTTTGATCTTAGCTCAATAGCTCCACAGAAGCCGAACTTGTAGGGTGTCTTTGTGATCTAGATTTAAACGGGAACACAACAAGTTACAGATATAACCATACATATGGAGATGCAATGGAAATAATACTTCATTTCATTACTGTAAAATACTGAAATATGCTTACAAGCATAAATGGAAATAAATTAGCTAGGGTGATGGTAGCTTATCTCTAAGAAGAGATGCGGTGGCTACATGACTCTGAACTGAGTTACAATGAGGCTCGAAGGCCTATTATTGTTGAGAAACAATGGAAAATCCTAAACATCAAAAAACATAACCCTAGGAGATGAAGTGCTACACTATAGGCCTTGTTTTGGGTAAATTGGTACATCAACTTCTCGGGGTTGTAACTTTGGCATACAATCTCCGTTTGATGCACACCATAGCTCGTTAAAAAGATCTATCCAATGACTACAACTTTGGGAAGAGAAATATCAATCCATGGACCCATGTTGCTCCCAGTTTTTGCAAAAAACGTCGTTTAGGGCCTCAAAACGGTTCCGAAAGTTCAGGACCCGAAAAACTACTAAAAATAGTAAACTGTGCTACAATTAAGGAAACTGAAAGACTGAAAGAGACAATTGTGGGGTCCAAGTGGGATAGGTGGGTGGCCATCAACATCCACCTAGATCACTTTAGCTACAATATGAAGTAGGCAGAGGGATGGTACTACACGTTACAACTCATAACACAATTGGTATGAGACTTGTATTATACAATTGATGTCATAGGTTTGAGCCCTCACGGTTATAAGGTTATAATTTTTAGTTTTTATTTTTCTCACCAATCTTCTTTCTATCAAGCAACTAAGAGACTGAAGAAGTACATTTTGTAGAATCCTTTCTAGAAAGTGGCTATTTTGTAGAACACGCCCTAAAAGGGCCAATTTTTTGAATACTTAATTTAATTTTTTATTTTATATGGTTTTTGGGGGCTTTTGGGTTCATTTCAAGGTCAAATGTGATATCGAAATAAGCATGATGATCTAGATTCAATCGTTAGCATTTATGGAGGCATGAAAAGCCTAATAATATATTTTTGATGTCCAAAATTAGTATCATGTGCTTTGGGGTTTTATGAGTATGTAGCAACAAGTATTATGTATATGAACATAACAAGTTTTAGGAATAGTTTTATGTGACCAGATTAATGAATATGTTGTAACAAGATATGAAAAGGATATGATAGGTTGATGACACCATTGTTATAGCAGCAACATGATTAGTTTTGAAGACATATATTGTTTGAGGAGCATGTGGATCCAATTTGAAATATTATGAAAATTGTTCCTGTTAAGATTAGGTATGTTCTATACTAGAGCAATTTATTTAAATTTTCACAGTTAGAAAGCACATCAACATTACAATAAACTGCAGATAGAACACAAATATAAAACGCAGAAGACAAGCCAAGACAAGAGGACACAAGATATGGCGCGAGCCAGGGACAAACCCCACAATGTGTGGGGAAACCCTTTGATCAAATCTTCTTTTATCTTCAAAGTTCAGCAGAGAAAGAGAGAGATAATACAAATACATAAAACTGAGATTTTATGACAGCAGTAGAAGGCACTTCATTATGACAGTCTTCAATCATGCTGAAGCATATCCTGATGCAACATTCCTCCAATTGCTAGTTGCTCCAACAATTCTGGTTGCAGCCCCAAACTCCCTTGACTGTGATGAATGGCTGATCTGAACAATCTCCAAACAGTCCTAAGACAGCATCCCCAAGGTAACCATTGCTATGGTGCTATGGCCTGTGGCTTTACTTTCACCAATATTGTAACCAGGAAGGAGCACAGATACACACACACACAGATATATATATATATATATATATATATATATATATATATATATATATATATACTGAGACTATTAGCAGAGCTGTTGTGATATCACTGATATACATATCAAGATTACAAGGAGGCAGATCCATATACTGTGAGACTAACTATGCCAATACGGTAAGACTCCATTCATAGAAATGCTGAGACTGACATCACAAGAATTGTGACTATGCCGAGAATGAATCTAGCCCAGAATGCATATTAATACAGCGTCCTCATCTGAAGTCTTTTCTACTCCATCCATCCAAGATCTATCTTGACTGCACCTTTAATTTACAGGTATGCTGAGAATGATACTAGCACAGAATTCCTTGCGTCCTCTTGTCATGCGTTCCTTAGATCTGAGATCATACGTATTGCCATGACTCGACTTCCCAGCGTATCAGCATATCATGATCTGCGTGGTATATTTGACTGCCCAGCGTAGCGTGGTATATCTGCATTGATCTGCGTGGAGGTTTCATGACCCAACGTTCTGCCTGCGTGTTAGGTCTTTGATAATGCGTATATATATGTGATTCCATATTCATATGACTGCGTATAACCATTCCTCATATGACTGCGTATAACGTGGTTCCATATTGCGTGGTTCCATATAACATGATTCCAAATTCATATGACTGCGTATAACCATTCCTCATATGACTGCGTATAACCATTCCTCATAAGACTGCGTATAACCATTCCTCATATGACTGCGTATAACGTGGTTCCATATAACATGATTCCAAATTCATATGACTGCGTATAACCATTCCTTACTGCGGCTAGGGTTTGACTGTGTTAGGATTACAGTAGCGAGCGTATATGAGCTTCTTCATGACTGCGTGTAACAGGTTTCATGATGTGTGTTAGGATGGCTCCCTGTCTCCTTTGCATGAACAAGATTATGTTGTAGAAGCGTTCAGGAAGCCTTCTTGACTTGCATAGATGAGGGCTGCTGATTGACCTGCAGTTAGGGTGTGGCTAGATTAGCCCCTAGGACAGCGTAATCTCCTCTAGATCTCTCTGTCCACAAAACCCAAACAAGTGGAGAAGAGAGATCGCATGAAGAGTGTGTGTAATGACTTAAAGTCTTCTCTTATTTATACTAAAAATGAGGATGATGAATAGACACGTCGGTTGGGCTTCTAGAGCCTACATAAGTGCTGGTTAGCTTGATAATAATTACATAAACAAAATAAATTCATATCTCTATAAATACTTATCGGAATCGGATGATCTTTGGATCAATCCTACACCTCTCGACGAGAGGGATCCAATAAAAATATCAGCTGCCATAAATAAGCCGACCCACATGGAGTTTGGCCCTAGTTTCCAATTTAACAGTTCCACATGAAGTTAGAGAAGGAGGTGCATCCCTCCACTATGGTTGGTGCCTCAATCAATTTGAAGCCTACAACAAGTTCAGTCTTGCACATTTTCAAAGTTGGTGCCTCAATTAGGTTGTAGCATATTACAAGTGTGCTTACATATTTTGAGGTTGGTGCCTCAATCAAGTTTTAGCCTGTTACAAGTATTTGCTTGCACATATTGGGGGTGGGTGTCTTAAGTAGGTTGGTGCCTAAAAATCTTTGTAAATGAATTGAATTGAAGAAGACAAAGAATTTGTGTTTTTCTCCCACAAGGGTTTCCACGTAAAAGCTTGTGTACTCTTATGTTGATGTGATGATGGCTTCTTGATACATGGTTTCTTTTATTGTTATAATGTAAATTGTTATGGTACACTGCTACATGGTTATCTATTGATAAAATGTTTTGAAATGATAATTTTACCATTACATTTATTCACCCTCTCCCACTCCTAGTGTGAAATTTTGTCTAAGAAGTGTGTTGAAAATAATACTGAGAGGGGGGGTGAATCAGTATTATCTTATTCTTTTAATAAATCTTCCTTATTTGTTCTTTGAATTATTTTTGCATGTCAGTACCATAAAATAATGAGCATGAACAAAGAAAAGCAGATAGTCACACCAAAGAACACAAGATGTAAGGTGGAAACCCAATGTGGGTGAAAACCACCTGCTGCAATATGTCTCTATCTTCTTTCAAATCAGAAACTTCTTTTACAATGGTTTTGTACTGGTGCAGTCCTTTACCAGTATGCAGGCTGCAACCTGCAGAGAGCTACAACTCTCTCTCTCTCGTTTTCCAGTCTCTCCTGAAAGGGAGCTACAACCCCCAACTTCTTTTCATAAAGCATCAAATGATCATCAACTACATAAAAATTACAGTCCACTACAGTTATCAGATCAGCAATAACAGAACTAACCCAGAACTCCTTATCAACAGAAAAATTCCATCAATAGAACATTTTAAGACAGATACGCAGTTTTCCCTTCTGTGGCCTGCGTCGCTACACAGTTCACCTTCTGCTTTCCTGCGTATACCCACAGAGATTCTTCTGCCGCACTGCGTGCCCATGCACTGTTCCTTGAACCGTGCTGCGTACTATTACTGCAGGTACGCACCCAGAGACATTATCGCGCCACGTACTGTTACTGCAGGTACGCACCCAAAAATACTATCGCGCCGCGTACTTTTACTGTGCGGACGCACCTGAACCTTAGTCGCTCTGTGTACCCACGCAACTCTCCTTCTTCTACTCTGCGTACCCACGCAGGTCTCCTGTTTCTGCTCCGCGTACCCACGCAGATCTCCTGTTTCTGCATTGCGTACCCACGCAGCTCTTCTGTTAAACACCTGCGTCCTTCTGATTAGGGCCGAATAGGCAGTCCACCAGAGTGGCACAGTTGCTCAGATCTGATCATGCGCTCGAGAGATCACCCTTCACAGATTCGCCTTCAACTTCCTTTTCATATAGATCAAGCTTTTAAGACCATAACCCAATATTTCAGATCTAAAGATATTCAATTGCAAAAGATGCTTAGCCAAGTGATCTCCTTTGCTTTACATAGGCAAGCTCTTCCTTAAAACATGGATCAATACCACGAGCCGACACCATAATAACACAATACCGTCGGCTAAATACCAAGAGTAAAACATAAGAAAACCCCACATGTGAATTTCTTTGCCTTGAAATGTGTGCACTGGGGGTACGCACCTCCTGAACGGCTAGCCTGCGTATCTCGACGCGGTCCCTGCATGGTGTACCTGCGGGTACGCACCTTCTGAACTGATCTCCTGTGTACTTCTTAATTTTCAACATATTGAGAGCCTTGAGCCTTGCCACGGGAGTTGCCATCAAGTACAACATCTGTAACATATAGCCATACCAGAAACATAATGCCAACAATCTCCCCCTTTGGACTTGATGGCAACCTCACAAACTTCAGCTTCATTCTCCCCCTTTGACATCAAGGGCAAAGGGGTATGCTCCCCCTAAGAACATGCTCCCCCTGAATATGAACCAGATCTGCAACAAAGAACCATAATCCACCATGTAAGAGATAGAGACATATTTCAGCTATTTCCAAGATCTCCTTCTGAACATCCTCCATAATGCCAACAATGCATTATATGCTCCCCCTGAACCTGTACCAACAATCAGAAAAGGTTCAACAATAAGATGATGCATCAACAACCCCCAGCTTTTGCCTGAGATATTCAAAAGTGTCCCTGGGCAATGGTTTGGTGAGAATATCAGCAACTTGTTCCTTAGAAGGAACATACTCCAACTTGACCTTCTGTTCAAGTACTTGTTCCCAGAGAAAATGGTACTTGATTGGTATGTGCTTGGTTTTTGAATGCATAACAGGATTCTTTGAGATGCTGATTGCACTTGTGTTATCACATAAGATGGGGATTGGTGGAGTACAAGTGATTTGAAAATCCTGCAAAGTCTGCATCATCCAAAGGAGTTGGGTGCAACAAGATGCAGCAGCAACATATTCCGCTTCAGCTGTAGACAAGGCAATTGAACTCTGTTTCTTGCTGAACCACGATACCAGTCTGGAACCCATAAAGAACACACCATCACTTGTGCTTTTCCTGTCATCCAGGCTTCCGGCCCAATCTGCATCTGTATAAGCATGAAGTGTAAGATCTGTATCTCTAGGATACCATAAGCCATAATTTTGAGTCCCTTGAAGATATTTGAAAATTCTCTTCACTGCCTGAAGATTAGTCTCCTTCGGATTTGCCTGAAATCTTCCAACTATCCCAACTGCATGCATGATGTCCGGTCGGGTACCTGTCAAATAAAGTAAACTTCCAATCATAGATCTGTAGGTTGGTTGATGTACTGGTGCAGATTCATCATTTGCACTGAGGCTACATCCTGTGACCATGGGTGTACATACTGGTTTTGCATCTTCCATACCATATTTCTTCAAAATCTGTTTGAGATACTTGGTTTGAGATAAAAAGATTCCTCCTTCTTTTTGTTGGATTTTCAAACCAAGGAAATATGTCAGTTCTCCTAGCAAGGACATTTCAAATTCTTTCTGCATGACCAAGGCAAAGTTTTGACTCATAGCTTCTTCATTGCTCCCAAAAATAATGTCATCTACATACACAACAAGTATTAGCAATTTGTCATTTTCAACTTTTATATAAAGATTGCTATCTGCTGATCCTTTTGAAAAACCTTGTTGATGAAGATATTTGTCCAAACGGTAGTACCAAGCCCTTGGAGCTTGTTTGAGACCATAGAGAGCCTTTTTCAATCTGCATACAAGATTTGGATAATTTCCAAGAATGAACCCATCTGGCTGTTCAATGTATACTTCTTCTTCCAAGTCTCCATTTAGAAAAACTGATTTCACGTCCATTTGAAATACTTTGAAGTTTTGAAAACTTGAGAGAGCAAGGAACATTCGGATGGCCTCAAGTCTTGCAACAGGAGCAAAGGTTTCTTCAAAGTCTATTCCTTCTTGCTGCGCATACCCTTTACAAACGAGTCTGGCCTTGTTTCTAATTACTTCTCCATTTTCATTCAATTTGTTTTTGAAGACCCATTTTGTTCTGATAACATTCTTATCCTTTGGTCTAGGAACCAGCTCCCAAGTGTTGTTCTTTTCGATTTGCTCAAGTTCTTCATCCATTTCTTTCACCCAACATTCATCTTTGCATGCCTCTTTCACATTTTGTGGTTCAGTGGAGGAGAGTAATGCCAAATAGCTTGAGGATTCTGCAACTGTTCTTCTTGTTTGTACACCTGCTTCTTTCTGCCCCACAATCTGAGATTCTGGATGATTCTTCTGAACATATCTGGATGGGGTTTTCTCTTCTATTCTTGTCTGCTCCTCTGGTTCTTCTTGAAGTTCTTCTTGAGGTTCTTCTTCTTCATCATTCTGTCTTTGAGGGTAGCCTTCATCTTCCCGTTGTCTTCATGATGAACTTGCCTAGGAATGTATCCCTTCTCATCAACCACTACATCAATGCTGTCAACAATTCTGCCAAGTGTTTTATTGTAGCATTTGTATGCTTTGCTATGTGGAGAGTAACCAAGAAGAATGCCTTCATCTGCTCTAGGTTCAAGTTTGCCAAGTTGCTCATCAGTATTCTTGATATAGCATTTGCTCCCAAAGATTTTGAAGTGCTTTACCGAAGGAGTCTTACCACTCCAGAGCTCATGAGGAGTTTGTGTGCTGTTCACCCTGACATTTGTTTTGTTGAGAATAACAACCGCCGCATGTGCAGCTTCACCCCAGAAAGTTGCGGGAGTTCCTGATTCATCAAGCATAGCACGAGCCATTTGTTGGACTGTTCTGTTCATTCTTTCCACAACTCCATTTTGTTGAGGAGTTCTAGCTGTAGAGAATTCTCTTCTTATCCCATGTTCTTCACAGAAATCGAAAAATTCATTTGAGGTAAACTCCCCACCTCTGTTGGATCTGAGGCACTTAATTTTGTGGCCTGGTTCATTTTCAACCAAAGCTTTGAAGGATTTGAATTTTTCGAATGCTTCATATTTGTGCTTCATAAGTCCTAGCCAGACAAACCTGGAGAAATCGTCAATGAATAATATCAAGTATTCTTCTCCTCTAGGTGTTCTTTTCCTGAATGGACCGCATGTATCTGTATGTACTAGCTCAAGAGGCATGCTAGCTGATCCTTCCTTCTCTGGAAAGTTAGTTCTGGTTTGTTTTCCAAACTGACATGATTTGCATATGGTGTTGTCAGGAATTTTGATATCTGGAAGATCGCGAACTGCCTGATATTTGCATGCTTTCCTTATTTGTGAAAAGCTTAGATGCCCCAACCTCCGATGCCATAGCCAGTGCTCATCATCCTTGCTCAGATAGCATTGTTGTTGTCCTTCTTCAAATATGTACAGATTATTTGGAGTTCTTTTGCCTTTGATCACTATTTTACCTGTATCAAGCTCACGAACAAGACATCCATTTGATCTGAATATAACCTCGGTTCTTTGATCACACATCTGGCTGACACTTAGAAGATTATGCTTCAATCCATCAACATACAAAACATTTCCAGCCTTGACCTTTTCTTTTAACTGAGCAATGCCCTTTCCTTTTATAGTTGCAGGAGTATCATTTCCAAAAGAGACTTTCTTTCCCTTTTCTAGAGCAGAATAAGACTCAAGTTTTTCTTTATCACCTGTCATATGCTTCGAACATCCACTGTCAATGTACCATAGATTTTCCTATCCCTCTGCATAAAATGCTATCCCACATCTTTCTGTTTGAGGTTCCTTTATTCTCCATGTTTTGGTGCTTGAGGTTTGTTCCTTTTTCTGCTGAAACCTGCTCCTGCATTCAGAGTCTTCATGACCAAAGTTATTGCAAATAGAACATTCAACTTCATTTTCAAGAACCGAAAAGTTGTTATAGGTCCTTTTTGTAATCCCTGTCATACTTCTTTGTTTTTGAGCTTCCCTAGTCATGATCGTTTTATATGCAACACATTGAGCTGCTTTGTGACCAAAGTTATGGCAAGAAAAGCATTGTCCATTGAAGAAACTTCTGCGGTTATCGAATCTACCAGCCAACTGATTGTAATTTCTATTTTCATCTATTCTTGAACCAAATTGAGAAGATTTTACCTGTGGTTGGTTGTAGCTTTTGTTTACCCTTAAGATGGATTGCCCCTGATAGTTTCTGTTTGTAATTCGTCCCTGCTTTACCTGATGATCTTCATTGTTCTTTTGCTCATTTCTTCTTGCTGCATCAAGATAACTTTTTGAGGTGGATGCTTGAGAAGTTTCTCCATTATAGCCCAGACCTGTCTTGTTTAGTGGAGACCGCTGCACATTGATAATCTCATCCAAAGTTTCAGATCCTTTGACAAACTTGAGATTAATAGCTTTTGTTTTCTCAATTTCTTTTCTAAGACCAACAATTTCACCTTCTAATTTTTCAAGATGTTTTTCCTTTTCATCAATTTGAAATTGTAGAGTATCAATGATCATGTTCTTTTCTTCTATACATCTCTTGAGTCTAGTAATTTCATCATAAAGTTCATCCACATCTATAGCATCCATATAATCATCATCTTCAAATGCCATTAACAACTTATATTCATTACCTTGTTCATCTTCATCACTGTTTGATAGACCATCACTATCTTCATGAGTGTAGTAGCTTTTCTTATTTGCGTTCTGTTTCTTGTTCCATCTAGCAGGTTCCTTTCCTTTATCCTTATGAGGACATTTTGCAGCATAATGACCTACTCTTCCACAAGCAAAGCATTTAAAAGGTAACTTACCTCTGAACCTTCCAGAACCCCTTTGAAGATTTCTGACAAAATTTGATTCTTCTTCCTCTTCTTCCGGAACGTGGCTTGCTTCATAATAATCTCCTTTGCCTGATGCTTTGAAAGCAGCTTCTCTTCTGTCTGATGGACCTCCCTTTCTCATTTCATAGGCAGTTAGAATTCCATGTAGCTGAGACATAGTAAGAATTCGAAGATTTTCCTTTTCTTCTATTGCAGATACCTTAGATTCAAACTTGGGGGACAATGATCTTAGGACCTTTTCAACCACAATAGCTTCTTTTATTTCTTCACCCAAATTTTTCATACAATTAACAACCTCATCTACCCGAAGAAAATAGTTAGCCACACTTTCATCATTATACATTTTGAGAGTCTCATACTGAATTCTGAGAGTTTGAAGTTTAGCACGCTTTACCTGTTCGTCTCCTTCATAGCTCGTGACAATTTTGTCCCATATCTCTTTTGCGGATTTATAGTGCATTACCTTCATGAATTCTGATTGAGATATACATCCTAATAGAGTACTGACTGCTTTCGCATTTGTTTCATACTTCTTTTTCTCGGCTGCATCTGTAGGAGTAGCTGAAGGAAAAGTATAGCCTGTCTCTACGATGTCCCAAACTTCTGTACCAAGAGATTGAAGATAGGCAGTAACTCTTACCTTCCAATAATTGAAGTTTGTCCCATCAAAAACCGGTGGCCTGATTGATGCTTCTCTCTCGTAGTTGCTCATGATGAACGATCTACCTTCAAGCGATCAAGCTTCTCTGAAGGACCTGCTCTGATTCCAATTGTTGAAAATAATACTGAGAGGGGGGGTGAATCAGTATTATCTTATTCTTTTAATAAATCTTCCTTATTTGTTCTTTGAATTATTTTTGCATGTCAGATTGTTGGCATTATGTTTCTGGTATGGCTATATGTTACAGATGTTGTACTTGATGGCAACTTCACAAACTTCAGCTTCAAAGTGGAATTAGAGTGGGTTCCTTTAGGAACAGTTAACTACTAGAAGGTAGATTAAAGGAGTTATGGCCAATAAAGGGAAGAGTAAGAAGAAACTATCTAAGAAAAGGAAGGGCTACAATTATGTGAGGAATACATCACATCATAAAGAAGACATCTTCTTCATGATCATGGATGTTGAAAACAGTCAGAAAGAGGAAAGAAGTATTGCATTTTGCTTCAATTGTGGAGATGAAGGTCACTATACATCTATGTGTCCATGTCTTGTTACAAATCACGATGATGATGTTCTTAATGTAATTTAGCATAACCAACTAGAGGAAGTAGAAGAATAAATTGAGGCAGAAGTGTATTATGAATGAGAACTCAAAATTTCCTTAAAAGAATCAAAAGCTTCAAGAAGATAGGTTAGGAATTTAAAAGAGCAGCTCCAATATTATAAAGGAAAAAAAATTCCAGAAAGAGCAGGACCATGATATTTCTACTTTGAAGTCCCAATTAGAAGAAGCAATAATTTTGGATGAAGTGAGGGAGACCTAGCTGAACGAAACAAAAATTCATTATAAGGCACTGGATGCCAAAATTATCTCATTAAAAGCTACACTAGAAAATGCCAACAATCAAAATGATAAAGAATGAGAAGGATGAAGTAGGAATGGTGCTTACTGATTTTGAATATTGACCTACTATTGAAGATACATCAAGGGGTTAGTCAAAAGATTTGAAATATATTCAATATGATCTCACTATTATTCTGCAGGAACTAAGGAATCTCACATCTGTTAACAAAGAACAAAGGGAGCTATTGGAAAGAAAGGGCCATGATGTTGACATTTCAAAAAATAGTTAAAAGAATCTAAATAGAATGAGGATGCCTTGGACAATCCGTTGAAAAATTGTTATGCTCTTGACCTGCGAGAAGATACCTGAATACCAAATATGCGAAGAAATATACCCAGAACACAGAATAATAAGAAATAACAACATGTATTTTATTTCTGAGGAAGGAAAGCAATGTTCACTTGCCTCTTCGAGGGGGCAACCTCCAATAGAGTTGGGCTCAATTACAAAATAAGACATGACGCTCCTCAAGGGGAGTCTCTATCCTTTATATAGGATTCATACATGCAATACCATGGGTCAATACCATCGTTCTTATTAATACCATCTATCTAATACCATGGCCCATTTGCAACTAACTGTGGTCCCTTCTTTAAATGTAGGTTAACCACTTACAATTATTAATATGGGCTTTATTGACTCTTTAACTAACTATAACTATGACACGACCTTATTACATAAATAAGGGGGTTAGGGTTGGACCCCAACATGCCCTCTCCCATAAAAATAGCCTTGTCCTCAAGGTTGAAGCTGCGGAAACTACTAAAGAACAATGGTTGTTTCCGAGGTCGCATATTTTGAAGATGTGTCTTTCCACTTAACAAGGGCTTCCTTGATCATGCGGCCGCATAGGTGCCATTCTTGCATGTTAAGAACCTGTTCAGGTTGGAGCCAGATTGAACCTTCTTCATCTAATTCTGGTAGACTAGTTTGAATTCTACAATGGTTCCCAACCACTTTCTTGAGGGACATGTAAGACGGGATGGATTTTTGTAGTGGGTGGCAAGGCTAGCTTGTAGGCTACTTCTCTGATGCGCTGAGGTATTTGATATAGTCCATAGAATTTTGGAGATAATTTTTGACAACCCTTGTGTTTTTGTGATGTTTTCTTATATGGTTGCAGCCTCAAGAATACTTGATCCCCTTCTTGAAATTTTCACTTTGAACAATGTTGGTATGCCTGTTGCTTCATGCAATTTTGAGCTTGATGGAGATTTTGTTTGAGGTGCGCCAGCATGGTTGCACGGTTCCGTAGGAGTTGATCCACTGCTTGTACCTTTGAGCATCCCTAGATATAAGAAGTTGGTAAATGAGGGAGTTGACCATAAACTGCTTTATATGGAGTCATTTTAGTGGTGTCATGATAGTTAGTATTATACCACCATTCGGCTAGAGGTAACCACTGTACCCATAGATGTTGCTTTTTTGAACTGAAACACCTGAGGTAGGTCTCTAGACATTTGTTGACTACTTTAGTTTGACCATCAGTTTGGGGATGGTAGGAAGTACTGAGTTGTAGTTGGGTACCTTGTAGCCCAAAGAGTTCCTGCCAAAAGTTACTAGTGAAGATCAGATCACGATCAAACACAATGGAAGTGGGCATGCCATGCAATTTGAAGATCTGGTCCATGAAAGATTGAGCCACCAAAGTTGGTGTAAAAGGGTGTGGTAGGGTGCGAAAATGAGCATACTTAGAAAGTATGTCCACAACCACCATGATAAAGGACTTGTTGCCTAACTTCGGAAGACCCGTAATGAAATCCATAGAAACCTCGGTCCAGATTGAGGTAGGGATGGGCAATTTCTGTAATGTGCCTGGGGATTTGACTGTTTCTTCTTTGTGGTGCTGACACAAATCACACTTAGCTACAAAAATAAGAATATCCTTTTTCATGCCTATCCAAAAGAATGAACGTCGAGTGCAAGCATAAGTCTTCTGAAAGCCTGAATGACCTACAATGGAAGATGAGCGCAATTTTTCCAAAATGCGACTTTTGAGGGTGGATGTTGGTGATATCACTACTTTTTCCTTGTAGCGAAGAATATCATCCTACCAAGAGCAGCCCACTGTGGAATTTGGATCTGCCTGCAATTTATTAATGGGTTGGGAGAGCAAAGGATGTGAAAACCATTCCTTGCGAGCCTCTTCAATCCAATCTGGAATGGGAAGAGAGATTGCTAGCAGGGTGCTTTCCTCCTCAAATTGGCATGATAAAGCATCTGCTATGACATTTTCGCGCCCTTTCTTAAAATTATCTTATAATGATATCCCAACATTTTGGCTAGCCATTTATTTTTTTGTTGTGAGGATAAGCATTGCCCCAAAAAATATTTAAGGCTTTGATAGTCTGTGCGGATTTGGAAACGCCACCCCAATAAGTATGGTCGCTAGGTATCCACTACATGTAAGATGGCCATCATCTCCTTCTCATAGGTAGACTGTTCCAGATTTGTCCCACTTAGTTGTTGGCTAGTGAAGGCCAAGGGTCGACCTTCCTGCATTAAGACAACCTCAATACCCGTACCTAAAGCATCACATTCAATCACAAAAGATTTGGTGAAGTCGGGTAGTGCTAATATGGGAGTGGAACACATGGCATGTTTGAGAGCTACAAATGCCTATTCCACTTCATCATTCTAGAGGAATGAATTTTTCTTGAGAGGATGAGTG
The DNA here is from genome assembly GCA_031772625.1 of Pinus tabuliformis. Taxonomy (NCBI): domain Eukaryota; kingdom Viridiplantae; phylum Streptophyta; class Pinopsida; order Pinales; family Pinaceae; genus Pinus; species Pinus tabuliformis. The sequence continues at coordinate 726,461,104 of CM062807.1, forward strand.
AGGGGTCTAGCAATGCGACCATAATTGTAGACAAATTTGCGATAGTAGCTGGCGAGACCCAAAAATCCTCTCAATCTCTTCAAGGTCTTTGGTTGAGGCCAGTCCTGCATTGCCTGGATCTTTTTGGGATCCACCATGACACCTTCACGCCCCCACAATGTGGCCCAAATACTCAACTTCTTCCATGCCAAAAGAGCACTTGGAAAATTTGACAAATAATTTATGCTTCGGGAGCAGTTGCAAGCGCAGATATTCATGCTGAAGATGTTTTTCCCAGGTGAGGCTATAGATGTAGGATGTTTTTTCATAGCGGCCTTCACATTTCATTGTCTCCCCATCAACAATTTGGACCTAGAAATTAGAGACTACTCTGAAAAAACAATGCACTACTTCAGCGACTCTTTGATGGATAAAGTTATCTGTACTGCCACTATCAATCAAGACTACTACAGGGCAATGCTTAATAAAACATCTGATTTTGAGAGTTCAGGGAGAAGAAATTCCTGCCAAAGCATGAAGCGAGATAATTGGTTCTTCAGGTGTAGCTGGGAGCTCATTGTCCAACTGGTTGTCATCATCTTCCTCCTTTGGTCACTCAAATGGCGGGGCTTCCTCAGATGAACTGTGATTAGTAGCATCAATTTGAAAGAATTTGGGTTCCTTGCATTTATGGCCTCGGGAGTATTTCTTATCATAGTAGTAACACAATCCTTTCTTTCTTCTTTCTGCCATTTCCGCTAGTGACACCTTTTGAACCCTAAGTGTTTGGGTAGTGCTTAGAGCCTAGGTGGGGCGTCCCTTGACTATAAAATTTGGATGAGTCCACTGGGCTGCTAACGCGCGTTCTACTTCACAAGCTATCTTGCAAGCTTCCAGCCATGAGACTGGGTGTTGCAGTCAGACATCAGATTTTATGGCGTCGTTGAGACCACTGAAAAAACATTCCAATTATAATTCATCTGCTAGACCTCTTATGTGGAAGGCTAATGCTTCAAAGGCTTTAATATATTCTTGCACTATGCTTGTCTATCAGAGCTTATTAAGACGACCTAAAAAGTTAGATTCATGGTCAAAGTGATCATAAAGGGCTTTTGAGAATATCTGGCAAGTCAATGGCATTACATAACAGTGTTTATGCCACTGCCACCATTACCATCCTTCTTGGTCCAAGTACAGGCTTCCCACACTTAGCTTAGTCGCATCATCTCTGATGTGATTCAATGTGAAATATTTCTCCATTTGTGCTAGCCATATGGCCAAATGAGAGCCATCAAATTTATACATGTCCAGCTTGGGTGGTCGAGGCCGGGACTGTTGGTGGTTTCCATAGAAGTGAAGAGAATGGCTAGATTCAACCTCAAGTTTTTCATTAACATCATATGCCTCTGATTGTTCCCCCGACTTTCCCTTTGTGATTGTGTCATTTAACGTCTGGATCTACTTCATTAATGCCTCCAAATTTTGTTCAAGGGTGTCTATATTCTCATTGTCCATAGCTTGAGCTCTGGTTTGTACCATGCACAGATCCGGTGCACTTGTCATTACTGTCAAAAGAAATTTTGACCACATGAAATTTTGACGCTGACAAGTGAATGGTACCACCTTGCTCAGCCTGTCGACTTGATTCTTATGGGCTAAGTCTCCTATAAGCATCCCGGGAGGGTCTCAAAATTATTTTTTTATTTTCTTATTTTTTATTTTAACTCTGAAAGGAGTTTTACTCCTTGCTTAGGAATACTGCAGTAGCCGATTCCCAGAAAAGTAATTCTGCCCAATGTCTTACGAGAATCACGCCCAGGTATAGGAGCTACACAAATAGTCAGATCTGTCAGCAAAACTGCCAACAACAGACTATGAGTAGGAATGTGGCAGTGATCGAACCCCTGTTGCTAGATCTGAATGGTGGATCTGATTATTGCGATTGCTATAGAACCCGATCTGAATGGTGGATCTAATAGATCTAATTGGCAGATCTAATACATCTGAATGGTGAATCTGATAGATATGAATGGCCGAAATGATTGTTGTGGTTGCGATAGAACCCAATCTTCTAGATCTGATCTGGCAAAGAAGATGCATGATCTAGAGAGAGACAAGGGAAATATGGTCTCAAGGAGTGTCAGGTGCTACAGATCGAAATATACATAAGGGTCCGATAGTAGTACTCAGACCAATTTTTCAAGGTACTGACCAAGGAGAATCAACCATACCCTTATCCATACAACCCAACTACCCTATCATACACGTGAGTAATCTTCCTGAGTGTTGTTCTCGGTGTACTATAGTAGCAAGATGGCCCATGCTTTATCTATGGTGAGGTTTCAAGAGAGTCTAGGGGGCTTCTGATATACCTAGAGGGTACTTGGAAGATAGCCTGTGTGCGGTTCTGTCTAATGTGCTAGTACTCGAAGGGGTACCCACAGGGTTTACAAGGGAGTCCAACAAGCATGACCACCTCCTATATTTCTTGCATGCATGCCTCCCCAAATCCACAGGTTTATGCGCTCAACAACAGATCTCGTGGTTTAAAGACACCAGAACATGTCTCTAGCCAAAAAATATTCTGCTAAAAATGGAGATCCCACTGGCCTTGGAAAGTGCTCTGATACCACGTGTTATGCTCTTGACCTGCAAGAAGATACCAAAATACCAAATATGCGAAGAAATATACCCAGAACACAGAACAATAAGAAATAGCAGCATGTATTTTATTATTTAGAAAGGAAAGCAATGTTCACTTGCCCCTTCGAGGGGGCAACCTCCAATAGAGCTAGGCTCAATTACAAAATAAGACACAATGCTCCTCAAGGGGAGTCTTTATCCTTTATATAGGATTTATATATGCAAAACCATGGGTCAGTACCATGGTTCTTATTAATACCATCTATCTAATACCATGGCCCATTTTTAACTAACTGTGGTCCCTTCTTTAAATGCGGGTTAACCACTTACAATTATTAATATGGGCTTTATTGAATCTTTAACTAACTATAACTATGACTCGAACTTATTACATAAATAAGAGGGTTAGGGTTGGACCCTAACAAAAATAAGGTGCAAGACTCTAAAGAGAAGAATCAAAAACTTATCAAAGCAAAAGAAGAAATCATTTCATTGAGATCCCAACTTGAAAAAAATAGAAAATGAAATAAGTAGTGAAGATGGAAATGATGAAAAAGGATGGAGAATGTCAGGAGATTGAAGAAGAAGTTGGTTCATTGAGGGTTGAGGTTGAAAATATCAATAAGAACTTGAACATTGTTTAAGTATTGGATGAAATTCTTAGCCATCATATATTACCATGCGACAAAACATGTCTTCATTATATAGGTAAATCTCCATGAAAATAAGATTCAAGCTCCAAGTCTCCAAAGGTTAAATTTGAAGAAATATTTGAAGATGAAGTTGGACTTATTCAAAACCCAAATTACAATGAAAGTCAAATGGGGATTAGAAGTGTTGTTTCTATAGGAAGCTATGTAGATTTTATCAATAATCCCTATTAGAAACTAGACAACAATGTAATTAAGGAAAAGCATCAACAAAGGATCAAGCTTCTCCAAGACATAATATCTTCAAAAAATATTCAAGGAAACCTTTATTATTTAGGTATCAAAGTATATTTCTTGTTTATATCCTTTAATCTACAAATTTGAGGCATAAGGCTAGGGATTGCAAAGAATATGACATAAATTTTAAAGAATTCATTATCAGACCTCTCAAAGGAAGTTTGCAAGTAGAAAAGATCCAAATGGCTTCAATAGAAGAAAATATACGTTTATTGGTCCTTCATTCAATCACGATAGAAAATGATTTAAATGGCACAAACTTGTTCACATTGCATGAGAATGAAACATGAAGAGGTTACCTTAGCAAATTGGCGAAGAAAGGATTTCTACCAAGAAAAGAGAAATTGACACTAGGGTTTGGAGAATAAAACAAGCTGAGCCAAAACTTGAAAATCATGAACTTTCCTTGAGTTAGCAAGGCATTGATATGAGTTTTTGATCAGTTATGTTCTCTAAAGAAGAATCCAAGATTCTTGTATTTGAGGTTCGTCCTAATGAAGAAGTTTTTGGTCAAGGAACGTGATCTACTGTAACACCCCCTCCCCAGTCTATCCAAACTAACCATGCCAACCAAGGTAAACATGAGATGAGAGGCTACTATGATCAGATTTGACCTCCTATGTCACCTTAAGAAAGTGGAATCGATTGGATATCAAATACTGTCATCCAACGTCATAACCAGAACCCTTAGGAGACAAGTCAACCACTTAGATAGCCTATCCCTAGGTCCCACTATTATTATATAGCTCTTAGGCCATAATCACTCTCATGCTATGGGCAAGGGCAACCAGAAACCCAAAGTCACTCTCATAGGCCTCCATGCGAGTGACTATGGACTAAACTTTCTAGTTTTGTGCCAGCGATCCAAGGATTCAAGCCACCTTTTCAGGCCTAGAGCCTAGGCCATTGCCCAAAATGGAATGAAAGATCATAATCAAGTAAATTAAAAGGAAACAATGATGCAAAATTAAATAGTTTATCAAGACCTTAACCAGACCCCTACTAGCCATGACATGTATTTCATTACACATATCATCGCCACAGAACCTATAGGTGTAAACAAAAAAGTTATGTGTAGGGATCTCTTACTTATCTTAGAATCGCCATGAACAATTGTTCCCTTATGTCATTTGCTGCATTGTCATCTATTAGGTCATAGGCACACTATCCATTCACATACAAGTAAAAACATGTGGAGAACCATACAAAATTTTTGTCATAAAATGCGCATATAACCAACATAATAGGAACATGATTACAATAAACATATCAGCCATCAAAATCCATATATACACCAGTATATTTACACATGAAAATCAATGGAATGAATTTATCATTAATCAATGCAATGAACCAATCGAAGATGGGACTATCATGTTCCACCCAACCATAGAATGGATGGGCCAAATCTCTCTTCAACCATTCACCCCGATGCCATATTCCAAGCATGAATGTGGGACTCAAACCAAAAAAACCAACCAGGGCATACTAAGGCTAAACAACCTCATCCTCAACAATAGAAACTAGGCTTTACCATAATCCATCCCGAATCACTAGGCTAGCACAATGAACACATCATAACAGGCTTTACCATGATATCCACCTAATCACTAGGCTAAACAAACATGGATGTCATTGGATTTATCCACCTACAACATGACGATTTTTCTTGTCTCCTAGTCTCTCAAGCTTTACTGCAATCAAAACCCAGATCATTAGGCCCTAAACCAAGACCTTAGTCTCTTAGGCTCTACCGCAATCCATAGTGGACCACTAGGCCCTAAATCGAGACCCACTCTCTAGGCTTTACTACATATCCAAAATCGGGATTACTAGGCCCAACGAAGAGCAAACCACCTCTTGGCTTTAACGTATATCCTACCACTCACCGACAACAATTCCTAGGTCCACCGAGGTAACACAAAATTTGGCTTTACAACAACCCACAATCTAATTGAGGGGTTACTAGGCCATCTGTTCTATCGTTTCAGAGATGCACCTCACTCAGCTTTGAATCCATCTAGCAATCCCGCTCAACCAAAACATGAGAACCCCATTACACCATGGTTATCCTGAAATAGAAAGGCTAAGCTGAAAATAGTGTCACACATGGAAAAACCCATGCTATGATAGAAAAAAACCACATGAATACCGTGCATGCCAAATATATCATGGAAGATAAACATGCAAGTTGATATTTGCAATGAAGCATGTTGTAGCTGCTTGATCCTGCCTTTCCCTACTTGATATTTGCTTCATCTTGCCTTCTTTCCCTTTCTTGATCCCATGCATAACCATAGCAAAAACTTTAGCCAAGAGCTTACACTACCTAAGAGTCTAACATTAAAGAGAAGAAGCTTGCCAACTGATCCTCAAAAGCCTTTTTATGAATGAGGCCTCTATTTTATTCATTTTCCATTATTTTCCTTCATTTTCCTCCTCACAAGCAACCTGTGACCTTTCACCTTAATTTTCTCCTAATTTCCATTATTTTCATAAATAAATGTGCCAAAAATTCCATTTTTCCTCTTTAATTCCTTATCCATTTCCTTTGCCAAATTCCTTAACCATAAAAAACCAAATGAACACCCCCTAGGATGTCCTACCCAACATTCAGCTTGGAATACATATCCCATCATCTGTGGTATTTATATACTTTTACGTGGAATTTTCACAAGGGATGTTACAATACCCTCCCCCTTAGGGGAACACCATCCTCAATGTTCAATAACACCTATTACCAACAAGATTGTTGAAAACAAAACATACTTCCAATGGAGCTTTATGACACAGCTCGTTGCAGTATTTAAATGAAAGACCCACTCAAAATCAAAACATCATGACAACATGACCAGATAACAACCATTCCACATACTAGAGCTTTATAACACATCTCATTACCACATTTACAATGATCATATACACATATGCACATTTTCTAAACCAACAAATAAAGGATACGATGCCCATATCAATCGACAGGGGAATCCAGAGGTTCAAACCTCCACCCTCAATGTAATACTAGGATTCACCTATTTCTCAGGAAATCCAGAATCCACTACCACAATCAAAGTTTCATCCAATGTCTAGCGCTACAATCCTCGTCCACTTGTCCTCTCCGTGAAGATTTGTTGGCTCATTATTGGCGAGCACACTCCCAATGTGCATATGATTCCCTTTGGCAGTGCTAATGACCAAAGCAAATCCATGTGTGGCCTTCCCTTCTCTACTACATAGTCCCTTGGGAAATTCAATTAACCTTTCTGCACAGACAATCACCTTCCAAGTTCCCTAACATCCCCTATCCCAGGTGATCCATCCCTTGGCAAGGCTTCCTCACATCGGAAGGTCAAACAACCAAGGCATATACCTACCTTAAAACCATCGTACCATTCATAGCATGCTCATGGAAATCAATGGACACTATTGGGTACTAGTGTCCCACAATGGCCATGTTCCTGAAGTGTTCTACTAGAATACTACTACATGTTCCAATTTCTTTTACTGCTGCTGCTAATTCTTGTACTTGATTTTATCCACTCAACCGAGCGTGTTCATGCATTCCTATTCCAAACACATAACTTCCATTAGATTTAAAATAACATGAAATAACTTTAAATCATACCTCATTGGTAGCTCGTCAATAAGGTGTACTTGAAATCTCCTTCGCCTCCTGTCACAACAAGTCAAACTAGCATATTTGACCAAAACTTGTATAAAAATATCACATCAGGTTAGCTCAAAACATAACCATCAAAATCATAAATCACATGTAACCATCATAAACAAGAATCATAATTCACATGTAATCATTGTAAACAATAATCATAAATCGCATGTATAATAAATCTGAAATAAAATATCGATACTTATGCTTCATCTATCCTTACTTTTCCTTTTTTCTTATTTCGTATGCACACCATATTAGTTGTCGCACCTGACAAACACCTAGTGCCCTCTCCTCAACTAGGTGCACCTATACATAGTTTGCATCACACACATACAACCACACACGACATAGAACTCCATGTGATACATGCACCTACACTTGACATACAACTCATACACCTACACCTAGTGTATACAATATAATACCTACGCCTACATCCGATGTACAAAAGAATACCTGAACCTACACCTGATGTATAACATAACCCAATTACATGTCTAGAGTGCAACACAATGAATGCATATGTCACGATACCATGACTACACAATGCACTTACATAGTACTGCATGCCCGCAACACAGCATGTATGACATGAACTTAATCCAACACATACACCAGTACCACATACCAAGCACCACCTGCACAACATGTGTACAACATCACATGTACACGACACTACCTGCACAACCTACACAACACCATATGTACACTGCACCACTATCCAACATGTACACAATACCACATGTACACTATACCACACACATGACATGTACGTGACATGACATGTACACAACGTCACATGCACAACATGTACACAACACCACTTCTAAAAAACGCCACATGCACACAACACCACTTGTACAATCATGCACACCACACCATATTTACATAGCACCACATGTACATATCACTGCATATCCAACACATACATAGCATCATTTGTACACAGCACTGCATACCCCACACACACAGAGCACCACACACACAAAACATCACAAATGTAACATGTACAACATATACAACATATGCAAAAAAGTAGTACCACACATCCAAAACCACACCGATTCTACCAGGCAACCCTGCTTCCAATGACTTATCCATGTTTGTCTTAGCATGTCGCAGACCACATTGCTTTCACTTTGCTGAAGTATCATTTGGTATAACCTATCCACAAGATAGACATAATATAATCACACCACATGATATGGACCTCATATATTTGGCATGACTACTCTTCCCACTTGATTTCTCATGAACCAGGAACATCTTCATGTCATTTCCCTATGTAAGCAATCATGCCTCCATAAGAATGATTCCTGATGACCCTATCATGCAATGACATAGATACATGTACACATACATACATCATAAAATACTAATGATCTCGTTAAATAATGAATCAATACAGGTGAGGATAGTTTTAAATAGAGGAGGAATGACCTGTTATAGAGTTTTATGAACCCAACGTTTTAGACTACCAAGTGAGTCCATCGTTAGGGGCTACGACAATAGATATTCTAGAGATACTAATGATGTATCCATGAGCTATATTTAAGGTTATATATATAGGTTGTGAATGAAATTAATCTATGAAATTAGGTTGGCCAATTTCTAATTTTGTTAATTTAATTTTTTTTAATTTAATTAATTTGTTTACTTAATTAATTAAGTTGTTTAATTAATCAATTAATTTGTTTTAATTAATTAATTAATTAGTTGTTTAATTAATTAATTAATTTGTTAAATTAATTAATTCCCTAATTAATTAATTAATTAGTTAGTTTGAGTAATTGATTAATTAAACCAATTAATTGATTAATTTGTTTGACTAATTAATTAATTTGTTTAACAATTAATTTAATTAGTTTGTTTACTTAATTAATTAATATGTTTAATTAATCAATTAATTTGTTTAATTAATTAGTTAATTGTTAAATTAATTAATTAATTGTTTAATTAATTAATTAATTTGTTAAATTAACTAATTAATTTGTTTAACTAATTAATTAATTTGTTTAATTGATTAACCAACTTGTTTAATTAATTCACTATAATTCCATATATAATTCCTTTTGTTTATTTTCTAATTGTTTTAATATGAGATGAGTATATGCTTAATTTAAATACAAGTGTTAACATGCTATTGTAATTAGTAAGTTATGATTTTAATTTATTTTAATGTTATCAAATGATTAGTTATGAAATAACCAATTATTTGATTTATATGTTTATTTATGTTTATGTTTTATTGTTTAAGGAGGATGTTAGATAATGCTTCCTTGATGAATTGATTTTATTTAATTAATCTTTTAATGAGAGAGGAGGGATTAAATTATTAACCAAGATATGACTTAATTATTGATTCTTTAGGATCTCAAGTAAGGGTTTCCACGTGTTTCTTAGTTTTAATCCATCATCTCAGTTCAAGTTGTTCTTCCTTTTTTCTATCTCAATGGCTTCTTTGATTTTCCTTTTAAGATGTTGGTCTACTTTCCTAACTAGTTTGACTTTTTCCATGCAGATGTAATGAGAGGAAGAGTGAACATGTTCTGCTAAGGATGATTTTGAGGTCCTTTCTCTTCTTAAGTCAGCAATGTGTTCTTTAATTCTAATGTTAAGAGACCTACCTGTTTCACCTATGTATTCTTTTCCACATGAGCAAGGAATAACATAAACACCTTTTTGAAGGTTAGGGTTTATGGGATCCTTGACTGAGTTGAATAATTGTCTGATGGTGTTGGCAAGGGTGAAGGCTACATTGATGTTGTGTTTATTAAGAATTTTGGTAATTTTATCAGTGGTTCCTTTTATGTACGGAAGGGAGATCTTAGGAGTTGATGAATTTTGATCTTTGATATCATTATTATTCTTGTTTAATGATGGGTGCATGGCTTTCTTAATTGTGTTCCTATTATAGCCATTTAAATCAAACACCTTGTGAAGATGGTTGAATTCATCAATTAAATGGTCAGGATCAAATATTCTGGCCACCCTAGTGGTTAAGGTCCTAATGATGCCAATATTTTGTATAGGGTGGTGATGAGAATTTGCATGAAGATATTGTTCTGTATGAGTTTCCTTTCTATAGACTTGGAAACCAAGTGACCCATCTTTTTTTGTTAGAAGGATATCAAGGAAGGGAAGATGGTTGTTATTTTCATTTTAAATAGTAAATTTTATATGGTCAGAAAGGCTATTTAAGTGATTTAGGAATAGGTCAAGTTTTTATTTTCCATGAATCCATTTGGAAAATATTTCATTGACAAACCTTTTCCATTCTTCAGGGGTGTATGGAAATTACCTTAGAGCCTTCTATTTTAAGTGCTCTGTGAAGATGTTGGAAACTATGGGGGATAGAGGAGAGCCCATAGCCACACCATGGGTTTGTTCATAAATTCTACCTTTGAAACTAAGGTAAGAGGATTTTAAGCAAAGCTCTAGAAGATCCACAATTTCTTTATCCGTGATGTTTCTCATGATATTAGTAGCTTCATAAATAGGAATCATAGTATAAAGAGATACAATATCAAAGCTAACCATAAGATCATAATCCTTCATTTCTATGTTGTTAATCCATTGAACAAAAGAATATGAGTCTTTAATATAAGAAGGGGTATTACCAAAGATGGGTCTAAGTTTTTTGGCTAGGTGTTTTTCCAAAAGATAAGTAGGGGAACCTATGGTATTGACTATAGGTCTGAGAGGTATGTTGGGTTTATGGACTTTAGGAACACCATAAATTCTAGGAATAATGAAACTATTAGGGATTATTTTCCTTTTCATGATGTCATCCAGAGATGATTCTTTTATTTTCTTAATTACTTCCCACATAATTTTCTCACTGGGATCTTTATTAATGATTTTATAGCAACCAATGTTATTTAGATGTTCCTCCATTTTATTGTCATAATCAATTCGATTCATAATTACAGTTGCATTTCCCTTATCAGCCTTTAGGATGACTATGTTTTTATTTTTTCTGAGGTTGTTTAAGGCTCTTTTTTCTTCTAAGGATATGTTAGATGCAGGAGGTTTAGAAGTTCTAAGAATCTTAGCAATATCTTGTCCGATTTCTTCACTTTTTTTTATATCTAGGTTTTTAATAGCTACTTCAATATTATTGATGACCTCCTCCACAGGTATTTTATTAGGGGTTATAGCAAAATTTATAGCAAAATGATCTCTTCATTCAATGTCATACATACATACATACATATGTGCATATAAACATTATCATAAAATAATCATGATTCTATTGGGTGTCAAGCCTGACTATCTTCTGTATTCAAAGGTTCAACTGGATGTATACCTTAGGAAGATTGTACACCCCTCCATGTGGGGGGGTGAAGAGGGGACTTTTCCCCCCTACGGGGGTCTGGGGGCTAGCGGTGCCTTGACGGGGGTTCGGGGGCAGTGCCCCCGAAACTAAAAATAGATGTAAAATTACCTTGTAAAAGTCTAGTAATTTTTAGTCAATTTGGGGTGTTCGTTACACAAATGATATGACAGTAGAAATTATGTTTCATTTAGGCTCTTTTGCCCTAGAAGGCAACCCCTCACCATATATGAGGGAATTGTATTGCATCTATGTAGATCTGTATTCTAAGCGAGGAAGAGAGAGGAGATTGAGAGAAAATAGGGTGTTACAGTAGATCTGGTGTAGGCTGTATCTCTTCAGTTTGCTAGATAATATAAAAGGAAGAACTGGTTGTTTCTCCGTGGACGTAGCCCAAACTAGGTGAACCATGTATATATATGTCTCTCTTGTTTTATGCGTTTTCTGTGTTTATATTTTTGCAATATTTTATGTGTTCCATTGCTCTGCACTATATAATTTCCTAACAACTAGTATCAGAGCCGAAGGTATATCCGGTTGATAAACTTGCAGGAGAGAAGGGTTCCTAGTTCGAGTGGGAGCAATGGCGGAAGATCATAGGTTTAGGGTCGAAAATTTTAACGACCAAAACTACCAACTGTGGAAGATGCAGATGGAAGATTATATGTATCAGAGAGATCTATACTTACCATTGAGCGGAAAGACAAAGAAGTCGACGAGTATGATAGACACAGAATGGGATATTCTTGACAAAAAGGCACTTGGAACAATACGGTTGTGCCTAGCGGCGTCAATAGTGTTTAATATTTCAAAGGAAATGACAACACAAGGTTTAATGTTGGCATTGGCCAAACCAAGGAAAATTTTAAGAAGCCCACCTAAATTTACATGTATAATAAATGGGCGAATATCCATGGTATATAGGAAAAATGGAAGGCGATTTTATCAATAATATGATATGTATATATAATTTTTTGGCGAATCTTTCACCAGGCATGGCGAATATTTTACTCAATTATAAAATCTTGTGTTTATTAAATACACAAATGAAATCATTGCATTTCTTTAAAATATCTTTTGAAATCAAAATTACCTTTCGGGGGTTAGTAGATCCAGAGTAAAGATGGATCTATGCTGGTTTAATTCCCCCATTTAAATAGGCTACACTCCAGGTGAATACCATGGGTCAATACCATGTGCCATTTTGGTAAATACCATGGGTCAATACCATGTGCCATTTTTATTTTTATTAATACTAATATTAGGGTTAATAATGTTTTTTGCATGGTATTAATAACAATGTAGTCCATGGTATTTGTCCCATAGTATTTTTCCCATAGGTTTCACCTAAATATAACGCATTACCTAAATATAAAGCATTTTTTGAGTGTTCGTAAATATAAGGTGACTTATGGAGTAAATATAAAAAAATGTTTTATTTGTTTACCATACCTCTCGTTTATTTATATTTTTATTAATTTACCATACCTCTTTTACAAATATGGTATTTGGCCCATAGGATTCACTTAAATAAAACCTCTTTCTTGAGTCTTCATAAATAGAACGAGGGTTATGGACTTAATATAAAAAGAGGTTTTATTTATTTACCATGCGTCTAGTTTATTTATATTTTTATTTATTTACCATACCTTTTGAGTAAGTATAAAAAAATGTTTTATTTATTTACCATACCTCCACTTTACTTATATTTTTATTTGTTTACACCCTTGCATGTATATAAGGTGACTTATGGAGTAAATATAAAAAAAAAAAAAAATTATTTACCATACTTCTCATTTATTTATATTTTTATTAATTTACCATACCTCTTTTATAAATATGGTATTTGGGCCTTTGGCCCATAGGATTCACTTAAATAAAACCTATTCTTGAAAATGGGCGAATGGAAGGTTGTAACTCCTAATTTCAAGGGCTAAATTTACCTTTTTTACCCTCTCCCTTAAAAGAAGGTGGGCTATTTTAGGTGATTTGTAAAAGTGTACTATGATACAAAATAATCGCCCACTAAAAATTTAAAACCCCTTAATTTCCCCAAAGGGCGAACATTCGCCCCCTAAAATCACCACTAGGCCAAACTATATGAAAAACCCTCGGCCTCAAATAAGGTATTTCTTATGAAGCGTTTATTTAATATGAATATGTCAGAAGGTGGATCTATTGCAGATCATTTAAATGATTTTAATACAGTTACAAGTTAGTTAAGTTCTTTAGGGGTAAATTTTGATGATGAAGTTAGGGCTCTATTATTTCTGTGCTCATTACCAGAAAGTTGGAATGGTTTAGCTATGGCCATTAGTAACTCCGTCTCTAGATCTAGTACTTTAAATTTTGATGATGTTGTTGATGCAATCCTTAGCGAGGAAATGTGATGGAAAAGCTCTGGTGAGACATCAAGTAATGCTTTGACTGCAGAGACTAGGGGAAGAAAAATGGAAAGATGAAAAAGCCCAGGATATCGCAGTAAGTCAAGAAGAGGCAGATCCAAGTCCAGATCGGGAATAGTGTACTGGAAATGCGGGAAGAAAGGACACCTGAAGAAAGACTGCAAGTCTTGGAAGGGAAAAGAAGGAGAAGCGCAACAAGAAACTAATCATGAAGCAAATGTAACAAGTGATTTGTTCCAAGATGCTTTGATTCTTTCATTAGAAAATATTATTGATGCCTGGGTGGTAGATTCAGGGCCTCATTCCATGCCACACCTGATAAGAAACATTTTCATGATTATGTTCAAGGAGATTTTGGACAGGTTCGATTGGGTGATGATAAACCATGTAAAATCGTTGGAATGGGTACAGTTTTCATAAAACAATAGAATGGAAATCAATGGCTATTTAAGGAGGTAAGGCATGTTCCAGGTCTGAAGAAAAATCTGATTTCAACAAGGTAGTTGGGAGGTGGAGGTTGTGTAACTACTTTCACAGATAAAACCTGGAAGGTCACTAAAGGATCCCTAGTAAAAGTGAAAGGAGAAAAGGTTGGTACATTGCATTTATGAAATGGTATTTCTAATTCTGTTAATGCTTTAACCTCTGCAGGAGAAGATACGACATTGTGGCATCATAGGCTCAGGAACATGAGTGAGAAGGGGATGCAGATTCTTCACTCAAGAAATTTGTTTCCAGGTTTGAAGCATGTTGATTTAAAATTCTGTGAGAATTGTGTTTATGGAAAATAGAAGAGAGTCAGATTCCTTAGAGTTGGGAAAGAAAAGAAGAGTGAAAAAATAGAGCTTGTGCATACAGATGTATGGGGACCTACTCATGTATCATCTCTTGGTGGCTCTCGTTATTATGTTACTTTAATTGATGATGCAACCATAAAAACCTGGATTTATTGTATTTGAAATAAATCTTATGTATTTGATACTTTCAAGAAATGGAAAGCTTTGTTTGAAAATGAGACAGGGAAGAGGTTGAAGTGTCTCAGCTAAGATAATGGAGGTGAATATTGTAGAAAAGAGTTTGATAGTTACTATTCAGAAAATGGATTTCACAGAGAGAAGACAGTTCCAGGAACACCACAAGAAAATGGTGTGTGAGAAAGGATGAACAGGACAATCATGGAGCGTGCAAGGTGCATGAGATTGCATGCAGGATTACCTTCACAATTTTGGGCAGATGCTATAGATACTATTGTTTATCTAATAAACAAAGGACCTTCAAGTTCCTTAGATGGTGTTGTGGCCAGCAACAACCCCCCTTCTTATTGAGTGTTATTCCTAATACTAAATAAGTGGGGACCCTTAGTTAAAAATCTAAAAAATCAAAGTAGTGTATAAATTTCCTTTTCAAATAAAATTACCATCATAAGCTTAGGAAACCCTCTTGGAAAATCCAAAAAAAAGAGAGCTAAGTTTTATGATAAGGTAAAATAAAGTCTTTCCTTAGGAAATATCACATCGCATAAGATAAAGGGATGCTACCTTACAAGCGCACTTCCAACATTTGCGAGATCGCGATATGCGATAATAAACAAATATTGCATCGCATTCAGCACAACTCACATTAAAACACTTCAATTTGCCAATATGTGATGACGCCGATCGCAAGATCGCATTTCACAGAAGATAGGTTAACGAAGATTGTCATGCATAATATTTATGCGATTTTCAATATTGTGATATTGCAATTTTGCGATATTACGATTTTGTGATACAGTGATGCAGTGATAATATGATAATGCGATGTCACGAGCGATCAATTTTGTGATGTTATGATTTTGCAATGTTGCGATCTATGATGTTGCGAAGAAAATCGCAAAATCGCTTCATCGCAGATCTTTCGGGCACATTATTCAAGAAAAGTATTTTCCCTAAGCTGAGACTTGGTTATGCGCTTTAATGTTAATAAATGAGGTAGTTGCTAGTTATAATGGATTATGGGTGCGTGCTTTTCAAAGAATCATTTCACGTAAGGTGGTATGCTTGATATGCCTACGACATTTAAAACTTTTCCCATCACCCTTCCCTCTCATTCATTTTCGCTTCACTTGTGAATTGCAAGAACAGACAACAGAGGCCGATACAAAGCAATACGCAGGTTGAAATGGGAAAGAAAAGCAAATCCATGAGCTCAGAAGAAAAGAAAATGGCGCCCTTATATACAGACATGGCCTGTAACAGAGACGCGGTAATAGCTACGTGGAAAGGCATGTATAATCTGCTCGAAGAGGAGAATCCTAAAGTAATGGAAGTTACTGCTACCGCGGGCTCAAATGGTTCTTCAGAAGCATCCCTTTCAGAGCTAGCTTGCTCATTCTTACACCAGATAGCAACAAGACCCAAGGTTCTTCCATATACAGACATGGTGAAGTGGATACTAGACAAACTTGATATCATAAACAAACAATTTAAGACTCAAAGTCAAGATTTCACAGAAGTATTATTTTTACAAATTTTGAAATTTATATCTATTGGAAGAAAAAAGCGCAAAAAGGTGAAGAATGCATCAAGGAAACCTAGATCAAGAAACAGAGGCAGTTTCCAATGCGCGATTAGTGCCATTGCTGAGAAATTTTTTCTAGCAAAAGAAAGCTGCTAGTTGCCCAATCACCTACAAGTCCCAAAAATCTCAAGAAAGTAACACTAGAGGCAGACTGGAAATGGAGAGCTCAAGAAAAAGCAAAAACAATTCAAGGGTTAACCAAGTTGAACTGGGATTATTACTGGGCATACTTGGTAAAGCCACATAGCTAGTGGATGACTGTTAAGTGTATCATCAATTCGGCCGAAAAAATGGTGCCAGCTCTTGTCGATTCTTTTTTCTCAGCTCAGCTAAAAGCGGAAGTCAGCCAGCCGACTCTTCTCAAATAGATGCTGCATGTGTGCGATTTCAAGGACCAAATACAGAAGTAGTTTGATGTTAGATTTAATTTTGGCTTTAATTTTGTTTGATTTTCCTCAAAAGAGGACGATCATTTTAACCACATCCTACATTTTTGTAATAATTTATTTTTAGATTTTAGTTAGTAGTATTTAAACCCTTCTCATGCATTTAGAGAAGGGTCCTGAAATTTATCAAAAACTTATCCCCAAAACATGCACTTCTGTACCCTCTAAGGAGGTTTTGATGAATGAATTGAATAGGATTTATTCATGTTTGCATTTGATATCTGCTACTGATGTTGCACTTTTGTACTCTTAGTAGATATTTGATCAAGGAGAGATAAATCGTTATCGCTTGAAGCTCATGAGTAGGACTAGTTATAAATGGTATTTCTATCTCTTAACTATTTTTGCCTTGTGTTAGAGTGATTTCTAGTTTAGTTATTTATATATTAATGTATGAATGCCTGAGTTATCATTTGGCACTTTTGTACGGTGATAGCTATTTATTTATGCTTAGTGTATGAATAGCTCATTATGCGATATGTTTTTCACAACTGTTTCGTCTAACCTTTTATACGAAGTGGTTCAGATTTATGAATTCTTTTCTCATAATAGCTGAATGATCTTTATTACTAGTTGTTGTTTGAAATCATTTTAGATCGCATAGAAGAAATATCACACCCCGGGTTAGCATAAATTTACATATTTCTATTTGTTAGAATATATTTTCCTTATTATTAGATTAGAATTAGATTAGAAGTATTCCATTTAGAAAATGTTAGAAACAAAAATATCCATCTTTCTCACACACACACTGAAATTGGGAAACTAGTCCCATATCCCCAGTCGGACCCGCTATACCAAACGGAAAAGGAGCTGCCAACCAAGGTCCGGACCCGGTGGGTATCCCCCTTGTTGTAGACCCGATTTTTAGGGCTTCAACAGATGGTGGTGTTCCAGAGGAGGAATGGATAGGTAAAATGGTAAACTACTATTTTTTAAAGACTTTTGGTTGTGAAGCCTTTGTCCAGATTAACAAAGAAAATAGAACAAAGCTTGAGGCAAAATCAAAGAAATGTACCTTTATTGGATATGGTGTTAATGATTTTGGTTATTTCTTATATGATTATGAAAATAAAAAAATAATTAGGAGAAGAGATGTAATATTCAATGAAAAGGTCATCTATAAGAATTAGTTACAGGAAAAGAAACAGGAAAAAAAAACAGAGAATACACAGTGCTTGATGATATCTCAGGAAAAGTGATGGTGGCTGAAAATCATAATGATCAATAGCCAAAACAACAACCAGAACAGTAACAAGCACTTCAAACACTTGAAATTGGTGTTAGAAGATATACCAAGATAAGTAGACCCCTTGAATGATACTCTCCTTAATTATATTATGTATTGTTGACTAATTCTGGTGAACAGAATGTTATGAAGAAGCAGTGTAGGTAGAAACCAGGAAGAAGTGGGAGCAAGCCATGAAAGAAGAGATGGACTCCTTAGCACATAATGAAACTTTGGATTTAGTCAGGTTGCCTACAGGTAAAAAAATATTGCATAATAAATGGGTTTACAGGCTGAAGGAAGAAGATGGAGGAAAACAGAGGTACAAAGCTAGACTTGTGGTGAAGGGGTTACAGAAGAAAGGTATTGCTTTTGACGAAATATTTTCTCCTGTTGTTAAAATGACTTCAATAAGAACTATTTTAAGTCTAATAGTAGCTGAAGATTTGCATCTTGAGCAATTAGATTTAAAGACAACCTTTCTCCATGGGGATTTGGAGGAAGAGATATATATGCAACAACCACAAGGATATGAGGTAAAAGGGAAGGAGAAACTAGTGTGCAGGTTGAAGAAGATCTTGTATGGCTTAAAACAAGCTCTAAGGTAGTGGTATCTAAAATTTGACGGGCTTATGTCTGAACAAGGTTATACTAGATGTCACTCTGATCATTGTGTTTATCTCAAAAGGCAAAATGATGGCAGCTATATTATATTGTTATTGTATGTAGATGATATGCTTGTTGCAGGTTCTAACATGTAGGAAATAAATGTGCTCAAAAGGAAATTGGCAAACTCATTTGCAATGAAGGATTTGGGTGTTGCAAAACAAATCCTTGGTATGAGAATAACTAGAGACTGGAAGAATCACAAATTAACATTGTCTCAAAGTGAGTACATAGAAAAGGTGTTGAAAAGGTTTAATATGTAGAATGCAAAACTAGTTAGTATACCTTTGGCTAGCCATTTCAAATTAAGCAAGGAGGCGTATCCCAAGACTCTGGAAGAAATGGCTCATATTTCTAAAGTTCCATATGCATCAGCAGTTGGAAGCTTAACGTATGCAATGGTCTGCATAAGGCCTGATATTACACATGCAGTGGGAGTTGTAAGCAGGCACATGAACAATCCAGGAAAAGAACATTGGATGGCAATGAAGTGGATTCTCAGGTATTTGAGAGGTACCACAAATCAAGCATTATGATTTGGTGGTTCAAACATTGCTCTACAGGGATATGTTGATGCGGATATGGCAGGTGATAGAGATAACAGGAGGAGCACAATAGGGTATGTGTTTACTGTAGGTGGAACAACTGTCAGTTGGGTTTCGAAAATCAAAAGTGTTGTTGCACTTTCAACAACAAAAGCAAAGTATGTTGCTTCTATAGAGGATAGTAAAGAAATGATTTGGTTACAAAGGGTTTTGGATGAATTCGGCAAGAAGTAGGAGTTGGACAGGTTATACAATGACAGCCAAAGTGCCATACATCTTGCAAAGAACTCTGCTTTCATTCCAAGACTAAACATATA
This sequence comes from Pinus tabuliformis, assembly GCA_031772625.1. Classification (NCBI taxonomy): domain Eukaryota; kingdom Viridiplantae; phylum Streptophyta; class Pinopsida; order Pinales; family Pinaceae; genus Pinus; species Pinus tabuliformis. The sequence goes on from CM062807.1 coordinate 726,480,845, forward strand.
TAGCTCAAGTACCATTTCATACGGTCAGCATTAGAAGATGGAAAGTTGAAGCTAGAAAAGATACACACTAGCCAGAATCCTGCAGATATGTTAACAAAAGTTGTAACCAGGGAGAAACTAAGAATATGCTCAGTTTCAATTGGTCTTCAAGTATGATGAAGAAGATGAGAAACAACCAGGTCCAATGTGAAGTCATTGTCTAGCAAATGAAGCAACAGTGGAGTTCCTATAATTAGTATCCAAGTGGGAGATTGTTGGTTGTGGAGCCTAATTATCTTTTGTATTCAAAGGTTTCAACCGGATGTATACCCTAGGAAGACTGTACACCCCTCCACACGGGGGGGTAAATCCCCCTGGCTGGGGGGTCTGGGGGCCAGCAGTCCCTCGGCAGGGGTTCGGGGGCAACGCCCCGGAAGCTAAAATAGATGTAAAATTGCCTTGTAAAAGTCTAGTAATTTCTAGTCAATTTGGGTTGTTCATTAGGTAGATGTTCTGACGTAAAAGTTATGTTTAATTTAGGGTTTCTTTCCCTAGAAGGAAAATGCTCACTATATATGAGGGAATTGTATTGCGTCTATGTAGATATGTATTCTGAGTTAGGAAGAGAGAGGAGATTGAGAGTGAAGAGGGTGTTACAGTGGATCTACTGTAGGTTGTATCTCTTTAGTTTGCTATATAATATAAAAGGAAGGACTGGTTGTTTCTCTGTGGACATAGCCCAAACTGGGTGAACCACATATATTTGTGTCTCTCTTGTTTTATGCATTTTTTGTGTTTATATTTCTACAATATTTTATGTGTTCCATTGCTCTGTAATATATAAATTGCTAACAGATTCATGATCACCCTGTCAGACATGACATACATACACACCTACATGTATACATATATAAACATCGACATAATCATGATCACAAAAAAATTTCTAGATATTATAAGGTCAAGGTTAAGAGAACTTCCTTTATTCATGCAATACATGTGAAATATTGAGAACAACAGTCCCAACATAGCCAAGGAATCTCACACCTCAGATCCAATTACTTTACCTTTTCTTGATTACTTTTCCCATGACTGTTCTGTGATCATCCATTTGCCACAATGGACCTAACCATTCCAACTGATTGTCATAGTCTTACCTTTCACTGTGCTTACTCATACACCGAGCTTCATCCATGTCCTACATTACCTGGTGGGTAGCACATAGCTCTCCTTGAGCTACATCAAATTTTCCTCTTTCCCAACCAATTCTCCAAACTCAAAAAATAAAAGGAAAGAACAGAAACAACAACAACAAGAAAACCATGAGAACAATTAACAACATGACTTTGCAAAAATAGTGGTATGGCCATACTCTAGACAAATAAATCTACAAATCAAGTGCAATCAAATCAAGAAATACCAAAAACACAAGACTAACAACAAACACCATGACTAAATCCTCATTGTTCCCAGGGAAACTCAATCAGAGTCTTCTTTAAGATTTCATGGAAACCTATCTTTGCCATCCAATCCCCTGCATCATACTTCCATAAACACATAACTATTGAATATAACAATACACCAGTTACCTTACCTTGTTGTGCCAAGCACATTGCTTGCAACTGAACACATCCATGCCATCTCTCAAGGGACTCTAATTCCTTAATAGATCTACCTGTAACTAGAAACTAGCTAATATACATGTCAAATACATGTTCATGAATCTAGCCCATATCCAAATAATGTCAAATAAAAACAAGGTTAAGAAGACTCCCTGTATGTAAAGAAATCGTTTGTTTGGAATTAGGGTTTCCAAACATAGCCAAAGGAATTTTCACCTAATTCATTTCTTTTACCTTTACCTTGTTGCAACTGAGTCTTAATATATACTGTCATGTCACCCAACTATTAGTTATATAAACACACCAATTATTACCTCATCATGCTACTACCAAGCATGTTTCCTGCTACTACTCACACATGTCAACCACATGTTCCAAACATCAAGACAATCATATCTATCAATTTGAAATCAACTTTTACAAACAGTCATGTCATAATCCATAGTTAACTCATAATCATTAGACATAATGCTACAACTATCACCTACTACACTCAAGTACATACCAATGGTCTCCACACATATGCATTAGTAAAACCATCTTAAAGAAATATCATTGGAACACATGCTCATATTATGAAATTCATCAAACATTAAACCAACTTACAAACATACCATGTTAAATAAATAAACTAGGAACCAAACACCCAAACACCAAATTGATGTCATAATCAAACAACCAAGCACCAAATATATGACATAAGAAAACTCATACCTTAATGTATATCAAGCGAGGCTATCTTGTGTATACAATAAAGCTAGGTTAGCACGATGTAACTTCTCAATATATCAACTCAAACATAAATCATGATATCCATAACAATACTAACTAAGATGTTCATGTCATAGTCTCATAAGAATTTATCATTCATGCATAACAATCACATATGTACGATCAGTCTAGGTTAGTATGACACCATATCACAATTATGTCGGGTCATACCTGAATATTGAAACCATAACCATTTGCATAGGTCAAATCAAGTTAACATGATACATATAAATCAAGATCTTTAATGAAATGAACATAACCATCATGCATATGACCAATCCAAATTACAACATCAAGATCTCAATGAAATTGCCCTAATCATCAAGTTAATAGCACATAATGCCAATAAGCTATATATCATGCTTATCAACAACATAAAACTGAATCATCAAGCTAATGGTCATAAAGCAACAACAAGTTACACTATAACATACTCAGCCACAATATATCATATAACATAATCATCAAGTTATCTAACCTAAATAACAACAAAAATGCATACAACTATAGGTTACTATCATTCTTGACTAATCGACTACACTAATTAACTAACATCTCTCATGAATGTAGCCCTAACATCAAAATACATGTACATAACCCTAATGTATATAAACCTAATGCATATAACAATCCTTGACTTACATACCTACATTCCAAACATGCCATACTTGTATAACGGCCTTCTCTTATCCCAAAGTTTAATGTTGCAACATCATTATGATGATCTGCATCTCCTTCTCTATCTTAGCCAACACATTAGCATCATAACAACTAATAGCACCAGGATGACCTAAATTGCATACAATGACTTCATAAGGTATGTTTGAACTACCATTCGTGCATAACTATAACCAAGGCCATACATGCATAACAACTTCATTTAGACATATAAAACATGAGTACCAAACCATATTGACATCACTCTAGATAGAGTCCAGTCATCAATGCCTGACCCTATCAACTACATAAACCATGACCTCATGCATGAAAACAACAACCACATCACATGCGCTTGATAATATGTGAACACTGACATGGCTAACACTGCATAGTCAACCATAAACACATGAAGAAATACTCCACGATGACACCTTCAACCTTGACATGGCAACATCACTACAACCATGACCAACACCCTGCAAATGCAACAAGCACATCGACTACATGCATAACAAACACAAATGCAACCAACATGAATGCATGACCAATACACAACCCAAGGACAGCACAACCATACATTGATACCAATCTATAACACCCCCTCCCAGGTCTACCCAAAGTAACCATGCTAAATGGGGTAAACATGAGACGAAAGGTTAATATGATCAGATTTGGTGTCCTATGTCCCCTTAAGGAAGTGGAATTGATAGAGCATCACATAAAATCATCCAACATCATCAATGGTGCCCTTAAGAGACAAGTCATTCACTCAGACAACCTGTCCCTAGGTCCCACTGTTATTTTGTAGCTCTTAGGCCATAGTCACTCTCATGCTATGGGCAAGGGATCAACCAGAAAGCCAAAGTCACTCTCATTGACCTCCATGCCAATGTCTGTGGACCAAACTTTCCAGTTATGTGCCAACGACCCTAGGATTTAAGCCACAGTTTTAGGCCTAGATCCCAGGCGACTACCCATAATGAAATGAAAGCTTAGAATCAAGTAAAATAGAGGGAAATAATGATGCAAAAGTAAATAGTTGATCAAAAACTTAACCATACCCCTACTAGACATGACACATATTTCGTCACACATATCATCAACATGTAACCTACAGGTGTAAACAACAAAGTTAAGTGTAGGTATCTCTTACTTATCTGAGAATCACCATGGACAATTATTTCCTCATGTTATTTTCTACATTATCATATATTAGGTCATAGACACATTATCCATTCACATATAACTAAAAACAAGCTAAGAACCATATATAATTGTTTCCATAAAATGTGCATATAACCAGCACAATAGGAACATAATTACAATAAACATATCATCCATCAAAATCCATATATACACTAGTACATTTACACATGAAAATCAATGGAATGAATTTCTTATTAATCAATTCAATGAACCAACCGAAGATGGGACTACCATGTTCCACCCGACCATAGGATGTATGAGCCAAATCTCTCTTCAACCATTCACCCCCATGCCATATTCCAAGCATGAATGTGGGAATCAAACCAAAACAACCAACCAGGGCATACCAAGGCTAAACAACCTCACCCTCATCAATAGAAACCAGGCTTTACCGTAATCCATCCTGGATCACTAGGCCAACACAATCAACACATCATAATAGGCTTTACCATGATCTCCACTTGATCACTAGGCCAAAAAAACATGGATGCCATTAGATTTATCCACCTGAACTGTGCCGATTTTTCCTATCTCCTAGTCTCTCAAACTTTACTGCAATCCAAACCCAGATCACTAGGCCCTAAACCAAGACCCCAGTCTCTCACTCTCTACCGCAATCCATGCTAGATCACTATGCCCTAAACTGAGACCCATTCTCTAAGATTTACCACATATCCCAAACTTGGGATTACTAGGCTCAAGAAAGAGCAAACCACCTCTTGGATTTACCGTATATCCTTCCACTCACCGATAAGGATTTCTAGATCCACCGAGGTAACACAAAATTTGGCTTTACCACAACCCATGGTCCGATTGAGGGGTTACTAGTCCATGTGTTCTATATTTTCGGAGATCCACCTCACTCAAATATGAATCCATCTGGCAATCTAGCTCAACAAAAACATGAGAACCCCATTACACCATGGTTATCTAGAAATGGCAAGGCTAAGCTGAAAACAGTGTCACACCTAGCAAAACCCATGCTATGATAGAAAACAAAACCACATGCAATACCATGCATGCCAAATCTAGAAAGGAAGATACACATGAAAGTTGATACCTGCAATGAAGTAGGTTGTAGCTGCTTGATCCCACCTTTCCATGATTGATCTTTGCTTCTTTTTGCCTTCTTTCCATTTCTTGATGCCATGCATAACCATAGCAAAAAATTGAGCCAAGAGCTTACACTAGCTAAGAGCTTAACATTAAAGGGAAGCTTTCCAACTGATCCTCAGAAACCATTTTATGAGTGAGGCCTATATTTTATTCATTTTCCATTACTTTCCTTCATTTTCATCCTCATATGCAACCTGTGACCTTTCACCTTACTTTTCTCCTAATTTCCATTATTTTCATAAATAAATGTGACAAAAATTATTACCATTTTTCCTCTTTAATTCGTTAGCCATTTCCTTTGCCAAATTCCTTAACCATAAACAACCTAATGAATACCCCCTAGGATCTCCTACCCAACATTCAGCGTGGAATATGTATCCCATCATCTGTTGTTTTTATATATTTTTACATGGAATTTTCACCAACACCATTACATCTACCTTAATAAGCATGATGAGGATTGTGCTAAGGATGTTCTTGATATGGATGACATGAAACCTGAATTCAAAGAAAGTAAGAGAAATTATAGATTACAAGTATGAAGGAGAAAAAAAGATGAACCCGGGTAGGATGATCACTACTAGGGGAACAATTATTGATAGAAGAGATCAAGGATGGATCAAGGCGACCAGAAAAATCATGTTGCAAGGGAACATGATCATTTGACATATATGGAAAATAGGTATGTATAGAGCATATCAACAAAGGAATAAGGTCCACCATTAGAACAAGTAATAGAAATGGTTTCACTTGTTTTAGTATCTCAAGGACAAAGTTTGGCACCTGTAACCAATCAAGAGGAGTTGTTGAAGAGACATAAAGAAGATATACACAACAATAAATATTTGCACAAAGTGGGAAGCATATTGACAAGGGGATATTCTCACAACATGAAGTATGATTCAAGGGACGATTTTAGGGATAAATTTCATTGATTAGGTCCAAAGGAAATTTAGGAGCAATTGACGAGTATTGGTAGGAACTTACAAATGAAGAGCCTAGGAAGCATGGTCTGATAGGGAGACTCAATTTTCAATAAGGACAGGTCCATAGGAAGATTCAAGTATAGTCATGAAGCAGTGGAAGGAAACCATGTCTCTTTGCCATTAATGTCAAAGGGGGGGATAATGGATACATTGACAAGGAAGACATTGGGGGTAACAAATACATAAATTAACAAGGAGGGAATTGAGGAAATAGAAGGATAAAGAAGATATTGAATGGAGTGCCAAATATCATGTTAGGGGGAGCTTAGTCTATTTCCATCAATGACCACCAATTTCATGTGGTGTTTCCATCAATGACATAGGGGTAGATGCTGTCACATATTAGTGCCATTGATGACAAAAAGTGTCATTAATTTCAAAGGAGGTGCATAAGGAAGCAACAATGCCACTCATGAATCAAAGGATGTGGTATGTTAGCTGGATTTATTGTTTGCCCTCATTAATTGATGTCAAACAATTTTTAATTTTATAGATTTTTGTTTCAAAGTTATTATGTCCTAATGAATATATTGATGGTATGGTTGGATATTCTTTTCTGAGACCTTTCCAATGATATATCACACTCTAAAAGACTCCTCCTAGATGAGAAGTTATGGCCATTTGAAGATCAACATTAGCAAAAGATCTAAACTATGGGGTAATACCCGCAAATACAAAATTTGTTAAATATCCCACATGTTGGATAGAAAACCAGGTTTCGTTGACAGATTAATGATGAACAATGTTTCAACTTGCATAAATTGTAACAATGTTAATGATTATATAATTGTGAATATATTTAATTGATCAGGTAATCGCAGAAAGAAATGGAAGGTATATTGTATTTCAACATGCACGGAGTTTCCCCGGATGCAGGTGTCATCAAGCTAGGGTATGGGGAGCCACATGCCCAGCATGTACTGCCACGTGATGGACAAAGGATTTTAATGCCCCTCGCCGCTGAGACGTTAAGACGGGAGAAGCATAGCGGAATCCTTAATGAGGACGCTGGGAACGATGGCGAGCCTGCAGAGAGCATTCAATGTGGGCAAAATCCAAGGGAATGTCAGTTGGCTTAAGAGGGATGGAATGTTGCGGTTCTGGGCTCAGAGTTCCGAGCAAGAAACTCAGATCTCTGAGGGAAAGTGTTGCGACATTGATGCTGAGAGCGAAGACATTCATTCGGACGAGGTTTGCTCCCTGCTTGTTTATCCTGGGCTTTGTTTATGTATAGTTGAGCTCTGCCTCGAGTCAATTTGGGGACAGCACTCAATTGGGAGTGAACGCAGTAACAACAGGCCCTCAAGCACTGCTTTGGAACAAGCTGAGGGCGTCGTTGAATCCATGGTGCGACTGCGTGAAAGAATGCCGTGTAGAAGAGGTCCCGGGCATGGTGAGTCTTCACGTCCCCCTGCAGCGGATGTCCACCATCACTGCTGCTGCTACTATTGCTACAGAAATGCGGGAGCCACACCAATTCCAGCCAGTCATTTTTTGGAGGCCGGCAACTCCAATGATGGAGCGCCCATGCTTCCAGCATTTGGCTCAGTCATTTTTTCCCTGGGCAGCTCGTGGGATAATGCTGGCATTAACGCACACATCTCAGTTCTTTTTACAAAGGTTCCTGAGGAGAATGAAGAAGGAACGCAACCGGTCTCCGCTGAGGTACCTCCAGAGGGCAATAGGGAGAAACGCCCAGTGGTGCAGCCATCAAATGCAGAGGGTAATTCAGAGAAGGAGCTTCAGCAAGCCCCTACCCGACCTCAAGAGCAAGAGCTGCCGGCCCCCGCGCAGGATCCTATGGCAATGTGGGCAGGCATCCCAGAAGGCCAAGGCTGGTGCAGAATTATTGAGGAAAAACCTGAAGATTAATTCCCAGAGGCACTCTCTAGCATACATTTCTCTCTCTCAGGTCTGGTATAGGTTCGGGGTCTCGGTTGGTATCTGGATTATGCTAAATATCTATGTTTGTATCCTTTCAGTTCTTGTTCATGTTCACGTTTACTATAGTATGGGAAGTAGGCCTGGCAAAGTCTGTTATGCGTCTTTTTGTTGGATGCCCCTGCGTGGGCCGTTTTGTTACTACCTAGGAACATCTCTGTGTCATGTGTTTTGGTATAAACTGGAAGTGTTTCCCCTGCGAGGGTGAATTCTGAGTCAATTACAGCTACCCAAGGTGCCACAGTCGGCCCTGGGAAGCCTGTCTTTTTGAATGTAATGTTTATCTGTATATAATATAATAGATTAGCTAGCTTTGCCGATAAAAAAAAAAACATGCACGGAGTTTAACCCTCTTCTCCAAGAAAATAAAGGCATGACATGTGGTATTTTCCAAATTGGAATACATGTGGAAAACTATAATTGGCTAAAAGTAATGATGTGGCACTCCTGTAAAGTCAGTTGTGACATGGCAGCTCTGACATGTGGTGAATTTTGGTTGGTCCAAGGAGATGATAGAGAAATGGCATGGCCCTCTTACACAGTCATCATTGATGTGGTAGCTCTGACATGTAGAGAATTTTGGTTTATCAAAGGAGATGATGTGGTAATGACATCACCCTCTTGCATAGTCGGGTGTAATGTGGCTGCTCATCAAATGGTGAATTTTGGCTGGTCAAACGAAATGATGTAGTGTTGAAATAGTGGGGAAGGATGACATGGCATGAAATGTCATCAAGATGATGTTAGCAAGATGAAGTGGAACCACTAGGGAATGGCATGTGGCAGGCATAATTGGTACATTTTGAATAGTCGAAAGGCTAAAAATGTATAACACATGGCACCAGTCAAGAGTCTCCATGTGGCATGATGAAATCATGTTAAAATCAACATGCAGATGACCATGGACCCATAGGGACTAGGTCATGTGGGGAAATGGTTAAGGCTTATTATCTTTGGGTTAATACATGGTCACACGGCAAAAAGTGTGGTTGTTTGAGTCAAAACTCTAGGGGTGTTAGCTTGATATATATATCTATATATATATATATATATATATATATGAATATGGGCTTGAAGATAGAACAATGAACACTTGTGAACAATCATACATGACTCGAGTTCTATGGTTGGGTTTTTCATGTTCAAACTCAACGTAGAAACCCCATCGAGAAGTTTTGTCTCTTATATAACAAGTGCATAGTGGTGATGGGTATCCATGCAGAAAAAATTATGTCTTGTAATATGTATATCGAAATATAGTGAAGAAATGTAATCGTACTCAACATATTTATTTTTGAGTTTGTTGGTGATTGCGATTTCAGAACTTCGGGAGTACTCACATTGTTAACAATTAAATATGATAATGTTTGTTGGTTTCCATCTTGGTTCAATAGCTCCATGGAAACCAAAATTGTATGGTGTCTTTGCCGATGATATTAAGTAGGAAAAGAAAGGGTACTACATGAAACAACTTACAACATATTTGGTATGACACTTGCATTATATATCCGAAGTCACAAGTTCTAGTGCTGACAATTATGAGGTCTTAATTTTTATTTTTTATTTGTCCTACCAATTTACATTCTGTCGAACAGTTAAGAAACTAGAGAAGTACATTTCATAGAACCACTATCAGAAAGAAACTATTTTGTAGAATGTGTCGTCGAAGGGCCATTTTGTCGAACACTTAGTTTATTTTTTATATATATGGTTTTGGGGGGTTTTGGGGTTTTTGGGATCATTTTAAAGCCAAATTTGATTCGAGAAGAAGCATGATGATCAAGATTTGGTTGTGAGAGTTTGCGAAGGCATGAAAATCCTTGATGATATACTTTTGATATCCAAAATTAGTGTTATGTGAATTGGGGACTTATGAGCGAGGTGTAACAAGTATTGTGTATATGACCAAAATAGGTTTCGGAAAGATTTTTATGTGACCAGATTGATGAATACGGTTGTTGTAGGATATGAACAAGATATGAGCAGATGATGAAAAAATTGTTACAATAACAACATGATCAATTTTGAAGACTTATATTGTTTGAAGAGCATGCGGATCCAATTTGAAATATTGTGAAAAGTTGTCCACACAAAGTTGTCCTCTTGTGTTGATGTGATGATGTGTTCTTGGTGCATGGTTTCATTTATTGATATGATGCAAATTGTTATGGTACACTACTACATGGTTATTTATTGATAAAAAAATTTAAATGATAAGTTTTGCATTACATTGATCCACCCCCGCCCTTCTTAGTGTGATATTTGGTCTAACGACAATATTTCCAAAAATTTAGTGGCGAAGAAAGAAACAACATATCCAAAAGTAATTTATAATATTCAATCTCAAAATTGAATGAAATGCACCATGTTATATCCCCCTCATATAAGCAATTCTTTTCTCCAATAAGAGCATGGCTATGAAAGGTATCTCATGTATTAGAAGAGGTTAGACAAAATGGAAGACAAGAGACCTCCTAAAATTGCTTCAACTCTTAACAAAAATCACTTTAGCTCAAGCGGGGATGGCATGAGGATGGTTTTGAATCAAGAGGGTATGACATAAGGATGCTCATTCTTAGATATTGGTTAGACCATTGGGAGACCTAAAGGATTAGTTAATTTTGTAGAATAAAATTAATATTAAAAATATACGTGAAGGTTTAAGGAGAAATTATAAAAACACTAAATAATAATTAAACACTAATAATAATTAAAAAACTAAAAGTTAATATTATCTAGCATTTAACAGACTTGAAATATATCTTCTTCATGGAGAATCAGGATAATCATGGTAGTTATGTATCTATAACATAGTTTTATAGATAATACATTATACTGTTTAGATTTATATATATATATATATATATATATATATATATATATATATTTTCTCTCTCTCTATATATATATAAATATATATTCTCTCTCTCTATATATATATGTGTGTGTGTGAGAGAGATAATATAATTTACATAACTTATACATTTTGTCTTTGTGGACCATTTAGAGTTTGAATAGTGCATCCTTCAATCTTATTGACCTTCATATTCTCAACATTTCCTCAAGTCTTAAAAGATGAACCCGACTAGTGGTTCTGAAACATTGACTATAATACCTAAATTTATGAATCTTCATTTATTAATGAATAATAATAACCACAAAAATCTTTAAAAAATAAGTTTAACCTCTATAACAAAAAAATATTTTATATGTTAAAAGTTTGAAGTGTACAAATTTATATGACATTTGTGCAGTGAGATGGAGGAGCCCATCTGAGCTTCACATGTGTAAAGCCCTTGTTTCAAGCACTCTGTAGGACAAGGCATGCTACATTTTACTTGAATAGAAATCAATGGGAATTTTCCTCAAATTAGTATAGTATCAAACCAGACACAACTTGGATGGAAATCTTCATCTGAACTAGTGGAGAAAGGCTCTCTTACACTACACGAATCGTTTTTTCATTGACGACAATGTCAACCCTTCCCACACTAACGATCTAACGATAATGTCAACCCTTCCCACACTAAACAAAGAGCTATGAGCTTAATCAAAACCTAGTTGAATCTGAGTCAATTCTGAACGTTTGACAAGTCTGTTGAACTTTTAAATTCAAGGTTCAAGTTCAACAAATCCTGTGACATTGTCTAAGATTATTCTAATTAAACAAACTCATGACAACTCGGAAATTAAAAAATTATCTTCATGAACCTTAAGAATATAAACGTCTCTAAATTATTTGTGCAAATGGAGGGAATACTTAAGCTTGGATTTCTAACCTTCTTTTAAAAAAATGTTGTCATGGATCTTATGAATATCAAATTTTTTATATTGTGTGTGAAAATTATTACAAAATTTAAGTTTTGATGTTAAGGATGCGGATAAAGTGTTGTCACTAAGTTATCATAAGAAATAAAAAATGTGAGAAGCAAAGGAAAATGAAAATTAACTTAAATTTTATATTTTTTTTAGTTGGGGTTATTTTTGGTGGTTGGGAGGTAATAATGGAATCTTCCTTATCTATTCTCAATTCCCGTAAGTGATATGATGGATGTTAATAGTATATGTATTTTCCTCATATGGAATATATAGGTTGTATTTGTGAAAAAAATCAATTTAAAATTTGATTTATTAACTAAAACAATTTAAAACAATCTTAAGACATCCCAAAATGTATTCATTTTTTTGGGGGGGGGGGGCGAAGGGAGAAGCTCAATTGGTGATCAAAGTAATGTGAAAACTGAGAGATTCAAGATTCAAATCCCCTTGTTTGTATCTCAGTTTATGGAGAGGAGGACAAGTTGTAGACCCGAGAGGTTTATTAGTAGATACGTGATAGTTGTTGGTTTCCTCTCAGATATAAAAAAAGAATGTATTATTTTTAGAATATATTATATTTATAAAGTGTATATATTAAAAATGATGTAAAAGTATATATAAAGTGTATATATTAAAAAAGATATAAGGTTATATATATGGGTGTTTATAACCTCTTCCACAAAGAAATAAAAGGTGAAGAAAATTATAATTGAATAGAAGTTAATGACACCTCATCTCACAAATTAGAACAAATGGAAAACAAGGAGCTAATTTCACATTTAAACACATTATTACACTTGATTTTTGAAATAATAAAAAGAGTTTATATTCTTAGATAATTCCAAGGACCTAAAAATATTAAATGAACCTAGCATTAACAAAATATATTCTACAAATATTTAGATACAAAATGACCATTCATGAACTAAGATAACAAATCACTCTAATGAAGTGTGAAATACAAATGAAAGGAGTCATACTACTGTTGTGGCCAACAAAAGCATCAATTATAATCTCTCTAAAATTATCTAAGAAATCTAATGTTTAATTTAAATAAATCTCACTACTATAATCATTCATAATTCCATAATTGAAAGAATAAAAAATGAGGCAATACTCTTCAACATGAGCAAGCCACTCCTTCCAAGAGTGGTGAGAATAATCTCAAAAGTACTCGAAAGAAATTTGTCTATCTTTCTCAGTTTGTGAGATTGGAAGTTAGGAAAATCCACCACATATAAATTTCCAACTCAAAATGGGAAGGAAAGCTAAATCTTGGTTGGTGGTATTTCCTTTCCAATACTAATGAACCAAAAATATAACTACCTTATAAGAGGCCAATATGGTATAAAACATGAGGAAGTTATAAAACTAAAGAAGACAAGGAAATGGGATAATATAACAAAATCTAGTTTTCCCTCCTTATCTACTTGAAATATATGTTTAAACCACTCAAGGTCAAAAAAAAAAATTTACCATGGAGCTGAACATTTAAGACACCAAACCACCCACTTGGACACCAGAGTGCTTTGAAGAGTGGAAACATCAATCAATATAAGTCCCTACTTATCCCATGTACTACATTGGGCCTTTCATAAGATGGATTTCTGGTTATGAGATTTCTACAATTTTAAGCCTTATAGACTAGAAATTAGTATAGAGCATAAAAAAATTTAAATATTTTCCTGAGTCTTTCAAATGTGTCTGTAGGAGTAGAAAATTATGTTGAATAAATAAGATGATCTTTTGGCTACCCTATGCATTTGATTATGTGTTTGATTTACTATTGGGAAAATATAAAATTATTATTCGATGGAAAAAAAACGTGTTCTTGTGATTGTATTTATGCTCCCAAAGGAATATTTTTCTCCCAATAGTTTCATTGATCAAATTTTTTGTTGTTCATGATTGAATTGGAATGTTTTCCACTTGAAGATATTAATTTTATAGAATATTTGCGTATATTTCAATGTAAACCATCTTCATCTAATCTTATTATCCATTAACCATGAATAGTGACATTGGATCTAAGATGTTATCATACCTCCTTCTTGAATAGATGCACATAAATAGGTAAGAAGAATCAATGATGTACATTAAAAAATGCAGTCTCTTCATCTAACCTTATTATCCATTAACCATGAATAGTGACATTGGATCTAAGGTGTTATCATACCTCCTTCTTGAATAGATACACATAAATAGGTAAGAAGAATCAATGATGTACATTCGAAAATGTGACTACAATCTACCTCCAAGTATCAAGAACACTTTTTGTACTTAAAGGTTCAACTTAAGGAAATTTTCTATTTGCAGCAAAATGATAAATATTTCCTTATGCTTGTTAAAATAATGAAAAATAAGATTTCAAACCATCACAATTTTTAGAGCTAGAGGAGACTACTCCAACAATATGTTGTCATGAATTGGCCATAATTAGTAGCCTGTAACCCTTCAAGATAGAATAATACAAAACTAAAAAAGGTAACAATGTTGATTGATTCAAGTGGCACCTATAAGTTCACCGATTACATATTAGAAAAACTTAATTTTTTGTATTTCTAGCACTAGAATTTCAAGTAATGATTGCAAATGGATGCACTATAGCTTGTTTAAGAAAGTGCCATAGTAATAAGATAAATATGGAAGAGTATTTATTAGATAGTCAAATTATTTTAACTCAAATGGGTGGTGTTGAAGTTGTAGTAGGGGTAAAATTGTTACAATCATTGGGAACCATATTTTTAAGATATTCTCATCAATTTTTCCTTAGAAGGTATTGAAATTGAGCTTAGATGTATTCAAAGGAATCCTTATAAACTGATAAGCTCTAACAGCATGAAAATTACTCAAAAAGGGACACCATGATTTAATTGCATAATTGTGCTCATTCTATTTTTAAACATTTGTATATGTTTCTCTAATGGATCTCCAAGAAGTTATTAGTAATCATTCCAAGATATGTGGAGAGATACCTAAGGGTATTCCACTTGCTTAAGATCTTGAGCATGCTATTTATATTTAGCTTGGAAGCGTACCTCCTAACTTTAGGAATTATATGAATCCATATGCATAATAGAATTAGATTAAAGAGATGTTATAGCTTTTCATCATTCCACATATCCAAGGTGATTTATCCTCACCAATGGTGATGGTTACAAAAAGGGATGTTCCATGGAATATATGTGTAGATTATAGGTACCTCAACAAAAATACAATTAAAGAAAAGTTTATATTCTTAAAATAAGGAATTATTGGATGAATTTAATGGATTAATCACATTTACAAAGTGTGATCTCCATTTGGTATATCATCAAATTAGAATGAAACAAGGAGATATTCCCAAAATAACCTTTAGGAAACAAGAAGGTTACTATGAATTTTTGGTTATGCCATTTGGACTTATTAATTCTCCTTCAACATTTCAAATATTGATGAATTCTATTTTCAAACACTTGTTAAATTTGTTTTGGTATTTTTTCATGACATAGTAATATAAAAAATATTGGGAAGAGCATATACAAC
Source organism: Pinus tabuliformis (assembly GCA_031772625.1). Classification (NCBI taxonomy): domain Eukaryota; kingdom Viridiplantae; phylum Streptophyta; class Pinopsida; order Pinales; family Pinaceae; genus Pinus; species Pinus tabuliformis. The sequence goes on from CM062807.1 coordinate 726,496,470, forward strand.
ATGTTGGCGTATTCTTAAAACTAAATGAAGAGAAACAAATATATGAAAAACCTTATAATTGAGCATGTGGGGTTCAAGAGGTGGAATTCTTGGGTCATATTGTTTATCATGAAGGTGTCAAGGTGGAACCTCATGAATTTAAAGCTATGATGGAATGACCAAACCCCACAACCCTGAAGAAACTTAGAGGATTCTTAGGATTGACATGATATTATCACAATTGTTTCAAGAATTACAATCAAATAATAAAACCTCTATCATCATTATTAAAGAAGGAATCATTTTCTTAGACATAAAAAGAAACCACAAAATTGAATCATACAATTGAGGCTATGTGTAGAAATCCCATCCTAGCCATACCTTACTTAACAAAAAAGTTGGTTATGGAGTGTGAGTCCTTAGGCTATGGAATTTCTATAATTTTAATCCAAGAATGAAGAACCCCTCCATTTGGAACTAACCAACTAAAATGAGATGTCTTGCTAAAATAAATTTATTTAGAAGAAATGTTGTTCATTCGACATTGTAGTAAAAAAATGGCACCCTTACATAATAAGAAGACAATTCGAAGTAAAAGCAGATTGTGGTAGTTTAAAGTACCTCTTGTAGAAATGATTATTTTTAGAAGAGAATAAAAAATGGGTTCAAAGACATTGGGTTCTGATTTTGAAATTATCTATCAAAACAAAAAGATAATATGATAGCAGATGCATTTTCAAGGAAAGAATAAGAATAAAGGGTTTTCTATGTGATTTTTATTTTTGTAGTTTTATTAGGTTGAAGAATCAATGACTAAATGGAAACCAAGTTAGAAGGTACACAAGATCATTCAACAACTATAGCAGGACCCGAGTTCATTAGATAAATTTGTGTGGAAAAATTATCTCTTATGGTATCAAGATCACATATATTTATGTAAGAATTCCCAACTCAAATAAAGGGGCCTTTTGGAGTTGCACACTTCTCTTATAGGACTAGATTCAAGGTTCTTAAAAAATTGCCACATGATCAAGAAGTAGTTCTTCTAGGAATCTCTTAAAATTGATGTTCACATTTTTTTTGGTGAAATGTGTGGTCTTACAATAGAATAAAGGAGAAGAAATCATGACTCCAATTCTTATACAACCATTTCCTATATCATTAGTTTATATTACCCTAGAAAACAAATAATTAGTTCAAAGGAAATTTATAACTACTAAATAAAAGCACCAGCTTGGATATTAACAAAATAAATTTAGTGGAAATCAAATTTACCAATATCAATCACAAAAATGATACAACAGATTCTTCCCAATCAAAGTTATTTATTAATTTATAAACTTACTTTAGCTTCCTTCCTTGGAAAATTTCACAACCAAGTAATTACATACAACACTTGATCTAATCCAATTGTTCAAACTCTCAGTTATTCCATATATCTTTGTTACCCCTTCCTTGCACCCAACACTCTCACTGAAATGCCTCTCTTAATAATGTACTATTGTATGGTGTCTCTCCTTTTCCCTAGCCTTGCTTTCATAAATTTACATTGAGCTAAATCCCTAAACCTAGTCTCCAAAGTGATTAACGACCGAGATTAGGTATTTTCCCACATGGGATCAAGGGATAAGATTAAACATATTAACTAAATTAATTTACTTTAATTTTCCTAATTTTACTTTAGCTCAAAAAGCAACATAATACACGTGCTTTTCTTAAGTCTAACTTAGGCTAAGTTAAAAGAAAATAACTCGATCACACTAGAGCAAGTTTCTAATGAGACTTTGGGTGACTTCTGCAAGCCTATAGACGTAGGCCTATGTAGAATGACCTTCCCCACCTACAAACATCAACGCTCCCTCTAAGTGAGGGAAGTACTTATTCCACCTAGAACTAAATTCGATCCTCAAATTTCATCCATTGCCATAGTTGTTTCCTTTGAACTGGAAGAATTCCTTACCATCTATTTTGGAAACATCCTCTAAATCTTATTTTCCTTCGCCTAGTTCAAATCCTTCTACTCTTGAACATCCTATAAGGTCATCTCATACTGAAAGACTTTCTTGATAGACTTGGGGAATTTTTTGACTACTCCTCCCCTCCTAAACCTAAAGGTTGACTCCCTCTAAGGTGCTCAACCTTTGGAAATGTTTATCGTTGTTATTTATCACTACTCTTCTTCTCGCTATGCTAATAATTTCTAGAAACCTCATGGAACATAATAATATATAGATCTATAAATATCTCCCTCATGGAAATTTCTTCATCATTTGAGACATCCACTAAAATTAACCTTGTGCCAATACCTTGACTAGTACAATCTCCCTCTCTCCCTCTAAGGATTGATCTATGCTAATGATGCTAATGCACTAGATCATATGCCACTTTTCTTGGTGTTGTCTTAGATGGATTCTTCTTACTACGAATTCAATAACAACTTTCTCTTTATACTTGTGTTAGTCCTTGCTAAACAACCATGGGAACCTTTATGCCTCACATATATTGCCACCCGAACAATTTATTCTACACCTTTTTTTTATTGTTGTTCTCAACTCTTTATGGAATTCCTTCTCCTAAGAAATATTTACATTCTTGCCTCGTTCTTCTAGCCTATAATGGTTCCCTACATGGATGGTACTTGACTTGTCCCTTTTACCCATGAAACTCAACTCAATTCCTTTGGTTCTATATTCTACCATATTATCACTACTCTCTCGATTATCCAATGACACTCTTGCACAATCAAATAAACTTGGTTGCACCTTGACTTGCCTTCAGTTATTTGGTTTCTATAGCTATAATGATTAAATGCAATGGATGGAATTTCCCTCTATGTTGATTTTATGGTTTTTCAACCATGTGCATGGTGGCTACAACCTATTGCACATTCCAATAGTTTTTTGTTGAGTCACTACACTATGAACCACCTATCTCAACTTTGATCTACTACTACCTTAATCTCCTCGAGTTCTTACCACACTTTTTGTATCAGTGACCAATTGTTGACCTGTTCACTTTGGTTCCTCTACTATAACCCTTACATTTCCATTGGTATATCCTTTTCTATTTTATTCTAAAAATTATAGGGTTGTTGGCCACTACTATCTTGTGGTCCCTTTATTTTATCTACCTTCTCTACCTAATGATGATTTGATGGTTGTATCTTAGCTCTTGTGGATGCTCCCCAATGTCATTCTTTTTATTACTCATTATGAATGGATGGTGGCTAGGTGAGTGTCAACCATCAGATATCATGCTTCCTCCTTTGTTGTTGATCATGTGGTTTTGTTCCAACAACCTTTTCAGCCAACAAAATAAAAACTATTATTATTATTATTATTTTTAATTTGTGTTCAAGACTATCAACCTAGGGCTACACATGAATTTTTTTTTTCCTTTCTTTTGCTCTACCAAAAAAAAAAATCACTATAGTGGAACTATATGACTGCTTTTTTTAGTATTTCTTAAATAAATTCTAATGATACAATTATGACCAAATATGGCCTCAGCGATCCAGTATGAATCTAGCACATGGAATTCAATGATCGATATCTCATATTTTACGTTTTGAAACCATGTTATTTTTTCTTACCTTAGAAAACTAGAGATTAGTTTTGAGCATGCTTGCAGCTACAAAACAAAAGCACTATTTAAAGCATTAATAAAATAAATTCAAAAGAAATATAGTTTACAATTATCAATCACAAAAAATGACCCAATTAAGGAATTATATTCAACATTGGATCTGATCTAATTGATGAAACCCTCTTTCACTAATATAGATCTTCTTGTCGCCGCTTCCTCAAACCAAACACTCTCTATGAGATACCTATGGTGTCTTCTCCTTCTCCCTAGCCTTGATTTTATAAATTTACATTGAGTTAAATCCCTAACCCTAATATTCAAAGTGATTGAAGGTCAAGATTAAATATCCTCAATTCGCACCAAGGGTCGAGATTAAAACATATTAACTATAATTTCTTTTACTTTTCCTAATCTTACTTTAACAAAATCAACCAACATATTACTTATTTTCTTTTCCTAATTCTAACATAGGCTAAGTTACAAAGAGAAACCTTCCCAATCAAGAACAAGTGTCTATGGAGAATTTGGGTGACTTTTGCATGCCTAAACACTTGGGCCTGTGAAAAAATACTTTCCCAAACTACAAACATCAACATATACCAATTCAATGTTGGAAAGATGTCCAACGGATTTTTTCACAGGTTTTCCCAAATATGAAGGAAAGAATGTGATTATGGTAATAATAGATTGGTTGACAAAAGACACCCATTTCCCCCCTCTTTTTTATTATTTTAAATCAATTAAATTAGTAGTAGAATTCATGGAAATAGTAAAAAATATACATGGAATCTTAAATATTATTGTAAGTGATAGAGATTCAATTTTTAGTGGAAATTTTTGGACTGAATTAATTTTGTGTTTTGGTACTCAATTAGCTCATATCTCATCTTGCCGTCCTCAATATGATGGGAAACATAATATTTTGAATAATTTTTTATAATGATATATTTGTTTCTTTGCATATAATTAAAATACACAATGATTCAAGTGGTTCCCCTTGATGGAATGGTGGTATAAACAATACTTCCATACTTCATAAAAAATGTCCCCATTTATGTCACTTTATCAATAACATCTTCCACCCATCACATCACCATTCAAAGGTACTACAAAGGTTCAAGTAGTAGAGGACCACATAGGGAAGAAAAATAGGTTCTTAAATATTGAAGGACAAGTTGATTATACCATAAAATAAGATGAAATAACAAGAAAATCAACATTGTAGTGAAAGGGAATTTGAAGTGGGGGATTTGATATTTTTGAGGTTGTAACCGTATACACATATGTCTCCCAAGCAAAATAAGGGAAATAAATTAATAGACAAGAATTATTATGGCCCCTATAAGTGTTTCACACTATTTTGTCATTTATGAAAAAAAGGATTCCATTAATGTCAAACTGGATGCATTAAGTATTGAGACAACAATAGTATCATTCATGATACTTAAGAAAGTAGCAGAACTCTCTACAAAGAAATATGACAACTAGATCTCTTATAATTTCCCATCAAGTGAAGTTGAATTTGTTTGAAGCTATTTAAGTTATTTAAGTTATTTATCCATCTATGATGCCCAAAGGATCATATAAGCTAGGTCTCATTGACACTTTTCCAATGGTATGTCCTACTTTGAAAAAATCCTCTCAGATGAGGAGTTTTAGCAGTTTGAATATTTAGCATTAATTATGGGATCAATACATTAAGGAAAACACCCACAACTATTAATTTGTTAAATAGTGCACATCTTTTGGGCACATCTATGGCTTATTGAACAAGTCAATGGTAGACCTCGGTCTAACTTGTGTGAACTATAACCACATTAAAGAGAGTGCATATTTTCTATGATCAAACTACTCTAGGATCAAGATGACAAGTGAATGGTGAAAGATAGTCATAAGGTGGATGATATTTAATGAACCTAGTAGGAACAATACAATCTTGACGCTTGGATCGATGAAATCATGATGACATCATTAAGAAAATGATTTGTGACCCAAAGGCAAGGTCACATGGTGCACTCTCATGATTAGTTTGGGATAAACCTTATGAACCAATAGGGATTGGTCATATAAAAAGATTAAACATGGTCATATGATCAAGTCGTCTCATATAGAATTTCGTAAAATCCACAAATAGAGCTCGACTCCATTGATCCCCAAGTCTTGAGAAAAACTAAAATTACATCCTGCAACCAAATTCCAAATAACATCAACACAAAAATGAAGTCCATTATGAACTGGTGGAATGAAAAGTTCCTTAGAAGCTTAGTTTTGGTGTGGTTTCCTTGGTGAACCGGTTTTTTTTCTTAATGTCTTGTTGATTTGGCCCCATTATTTATCAACCACGCATTATCGAGCTGAGGTTGATTGGTGGCCATCCCATGAACTACAGTGAATTGATCCGATGTTGATCAGTGGACATAACATAGATTAGTGAGCCAAGATTAGTGGACAGACCACACATTACTGATCCACTTTTATTAATGGATATGTGTTGCATTACCATGATTAATTTGAGGTTGATCAATGGATATACCATGCATTACTAATCCAATATCAATGGATATATCATGCATTTCCAAGTTGAGGTTGATTAGTGGACAAACCACACATTACTATGAGTTGAGATTAGTGGACAAACCATGCATTACCATGAGTTGAGCCAAGGTTGATCAGTGGATAGACCATGCATTATCATGAGCCAAGGTAAGAAAAAAGACCATAAGTTGAGATCGTTAGACATAATATGTGTTACGAAGCCAAGGTTTATCAATGGAAAACCATGCATTATCGTGAGTTGAGGTGGATTACTCGATGACCATGCATTAACAAGAGACAAAGTTAGTCTATGTTTCAGAGACATATATTAACCATGTATCATTGTGGAGCCAAGGAGTAGCATTGGTCAATGTTGATTTGCCACGTATGACATGGAGATAGGACTTCTGAATGTGTCTGGTGCCAAACTTGTTGATGATTACATTTGGATTTGTGGAGAGTCACATAGACTTGTTTCTTGAATCATATGTGGATAGGTTGTGAGCATGTCTCACATAATAGTAAATCACTCAACTTAAATAATATGTAATTCTAATGGTTTTCATATTAAGTGTTATCAAACAACACGACTGGTAGTGGATCAAGTTGATATTGATGAGCTATTGGGTTTGACCTCTATTGACTGACAAGTTTGGTTCATAGATTTTTATTTTACATATGATTCTAATTTTTTCATGTCATTAAAATTATCCAATTGGAAATGTGTAGCATCAGCACCAACAGTAGAAAATTTTAGAATAACACTCGACAAATTATATTTTGTAGAGTAGTCAATAATTTATATATTTTTATAGGGTTATTTTGAGTTTTTGAGCTCATTATTGGTCCAAATTGAGATACAAAATGTTGGCTTAAGGGGGCTTGGACCCAGGTTCAGAGTTATTTGCATTAACCAACAAAACCCTACACTGGTGGCCCTTTCAGCAAAAACCTGCATAGCGCAGGCTACAATCTCACTTGAGGCATTATTGGGGGATGCTAGAACCATGTTTCTGCATGTAAAGGACTATGTGATGTGTTTATGTTAATTTTAGGGCTTTATTCCAAACTTCGCGAACCCTAACCTTTAAAACCTAGAAATTACGATAACTAATAGATAATAGATTCAAACTCTTAACTGATTGTTCTAAATATTCATAACATTAAGTAATTAAACAAAGCTACCCCTTTCACACATCTATTAAGTATTTTTCATGGTAAATTGTAGTAAACAAAGTGAATATACAATAAATTTATATGTAAACAATAACATACAAATACACAGATAATGCTCCAAAACAACATTTATTATGCTCAGATCTTCAATTACAAACTCTTTCAACCCTGCGCACACAGCTATAGGGGTCCATGCACTTAGTTGTGAACTTACCAAGGTATCTGTACACATAGCTGCAGGAGTCTTTCCCTTCGCCTAAGTATAGAAAACATACTTCTCTTACCTAGATCATTCACTTATTGACTGACTTATTTCTTATGACTCTCTATGACTCCCTTTTATAACATTCTTTATTACAATACCATGGTTCGTCAACCATGGGCAGGTCACAAAAAAAATTAAATCCTAACAAAATAAGGGGATTTGACCTTCTTAAATCCCATTTTACTCCTATTGATTTGCATTCTCTCCTCCTCAAAATTAAGAGACTATACAATAATAACAAAAATTTTACAAAATTTATCCCAAGGGATCATGTCCCAACAGGTCCCCAACACAAATTCATGACTCATCTCAAGTCACTCTGCTGGTGTTGGCTCGATATTTGCCTGCAGACCATTGAATTCTATCTCCAATGCCTAAAGATCTGTTGTTCCCTACACAGTGGCTTGATGAACCTCTTCAATCGTTTTCTTTGTAGTTGGACCTTCGACTACGAGGCCCATGGTTCTCTGTGTTTGTTGCATAGCCTTTAGCTTTCTTTGCATCATCTAAGTCAACTGGCTCACCTCATCAACCCAAGGTTGTATCCTTGACGATATGAGGGATGCCTTCTGACACATCTCATCAAGTTTTGTCTAGATGAACTTCCCCTCCTATAATCTGGTGAACCTTTGCACTAGTGCTAAGGTCTGCATTGTAGCTCTGATCTCATCGAACTGCATTTGCTTCTCTCAGATTTTTGCAAGTGTGGATCCGCCTTGAGTGAGGTCCATAGTTCCATGGTCTTTTCAAACAAATGGGTACAACCCATGACTGCAGCTTCTAGTGTAGTCATGTCATCTTTAATAGCAGCCTTGCACTACTCTCTAACTTCCAGAGGAGTGGTTGGCAGCAACTTAAGTTGAAGCTCAGATATCTGCAACTACAGCTCAAAACAAACCTTACCAATTTCCTCCTTTGATTCTTTTGCCATGGCCGCTAACTTCTGGATCTTCCCTACAAAGGCTGCTTCTACTGGAATCTGGAGCTCAAGAAGCTCACTATAGGCCTACGTTATTACTTCTTCCAGCTGCTGACTATGATTAATGACTTATTATTGTTCCTTTGAATGGTTTCACTTTTTCCTCGAACAACTATTGGTTGTTAGTCTTTACTTCGTTGATGACTTGTAATGCTCCTTGTTCCTGAAATCTGAGCTCATCTGATACTCCTTGATGCAGCTCATGTAGTGTCTGAATAGGGAGTGCTGCAAGGTTCAGAGTCAAATTATTTAGATGCACGAAGAACGCCCTATCTTATGAAGTCTAAACATGTAGTGATCCTTGTGGTAATTGTACTATGCGGAGGTCTTTGATGATCTCTGTTGCTAAGGCTGACCCGCTTGCTTGCTTCAGGCCCGCTCTCCTCAGGCTCTCTTTTCTAGCACTCACTTGAATAGCCCTTGTCTCGACTTGCAATTCGGTCAGACCCCGCTACACCTTTTCTAGTATCCGATGGTAGTGGTACTCAATGTGGTTCCAAATAGTCTTTGTTGCATTGCAGACCACATCTCTAATCTCATCCACGTCCCCCTCTGTGAGGACCAAAGGTGTCACACTCACAGACTTCTTCTTCTTAGATGGTCTTGTGGAACTGTATCCCTGCCTCTTTCTAACAATGAAGGGGGATTCCATGTATGTGCCCCCTTCCTCTTCACCCTCTAATTCTACCTCTATATTGGTGTGCTTTGTCTCAGATTCATCCAGGTCAATGGTGGCTTGTGACGTAGTGGTAGCTTTCTCCTTTGGCGCTTTTGTCTCTTTGGTAGAGGCCCTCTATTTCGATGCTTCTCTCTCCTTTATAGAAGCCTCTTTCTGCTATGTGGCCTTTTCTTTTCTTGCAACCTTTTCCTTTGTAGAAGACTTCTATGATTCCTTCTTCTTATATTTTGTTGCTACTGTTGTAGTTGTGGATTTCTCTTCTTCTCCTTCGGTAGCCTTATTGGTTCTTGCATCTACATCAGATGGGTTGAGCGAGTCACTCGGACATTTACTGATGCCCCCCATAATGTCGTCTTCGAGAACCAATAATGGAAAATTATGCAATGTGGTCATGGAATCTTTCTTCACGTAGATAGACAAATTATGAAAATCGTCCTTGAAATAAAAAACATTAGCATATTGGTTACGCAAGCTTGGTGATAATCATGGTTGTTGGTTAATCACCATTCTCAACTCTGATTCAAAAATGACCCAAAATATCTTAGTCTCCATGACACATTCAGGGCCCTTTGTCAGCCACAGTGAGGAAAATTTCACGGCCTCGGATAGGTCTAGATCATGCTACAGGAGCTAGCCTTCCTTTGACATCTTCCATGCCACCAGCGCAATCAACAATAGTAGCCACACGTAGTGGAATGCCTTGCCATCATCCTAGCCTTCACGGCAATCTTCCAAAGACTCATGACATAAATAATTAGCCCAATTATATTGGACTCCCTTGGCACATTGCACAACCAAATATACTACTGGCATCGACACTTCCTCAGCGTGACACTTCCTCATGATCTTTCCGACCAGTATTTGTGTAGCAAACTGCACCGCACCATTTCATATGGAACTAATCGCATAGTCGTGCAACTTCTTCACTAGCCCAAAGTCACTCTTCATCTGGTCTTCCAACTTCTTCTCCTGTGATTTCCTAAAAAAACATCCATAGGGTTTACTCCTTGATATGGAAACAATGTGATTCGATGGATGAACATATCAGTGATTGGAATGGGCCCACCCAACCAAAGGCACCCATCATGAACCAGTGTCAATAATTGACGCACACAAATAGTGTTAATGGTGTTGTAGCTAAAATGTAGCACCGACAACATGTTGATAAACCCCCATGCACTCAACTCTGGCTTCCCACTTCATTGGTTCAAGCCATGTAACATTCGACTCCTCATAGTATACGTTCTTCAAGTATTTGCTTGGTTCCAGCTACAGGAACTTCACATGATCCCTTAGGTCCTAGTCCTCCATCTTCAAATACGGTATTCGAGCAAACAAATTTCCCTCAAAAGGCACATTATCTATCAGCAATGGTGTGGAGACCATGAATTTCTCCGAATTTGGGTCTTTATCAATTTCTTCAATCCCCATGCTGAGATCTTCTTCATCTAATTCCAAGGATTTTGTCGGCTACTTGGTTCTATCCCTCTTACCTTTTTTCTGACCTCTGTTGGATTTTTGTTCAGCGATTGTGGCACTGACACTTGTTGGGGCTTCTTCTACTTCTTTTCTCCTACAATGGAGGCAGATGGTTTAGGCCTCAGTGACCTAGGAAATGTGGCAAGCCATGTTGTAGGAACATGTTGGGTCAGATCAGGCCTGGTTATAGTCATTCTTTCCAAGAATATTTCGCACTACCAATCATTTAAGTTCCCGAATCCTTGTTGCGAAATCTTCTCTCGAAGTATTTTCCAATCCTTTGTAGACATGTAGCAATTATCTTGGACCAAACTAAAGCGCAAAAGCTCAAGGAAGTTTCTCAGGAAGAAAAATTTTCGAATGTGGAGCGAAATGCTATGTTGATAGCCCAATTTGAATTCAAATCCATCCATTCCCTCCATATCCCTATCATTAATGCGCTTTTGGTGGGAGATTTCCAAACATATGGTCCTTAAATTCTCCCCCCCTCACTCCCTTTAATGGAAAATCGCCATCCAATCATCTACAGTGCTTCCAACAGTCACTTTTTGGCTAGGTTGCATGGGACCCACCATTGTTGGGTGCGGGATCCCCCAAGGAAAGTTTTGGGGCTTAAAGCCCAGTTTTTGACCAAATCCGATGTAAAGACTCTGTGTTTTGTGGGCGCAGAGTACGAAAATTGTAAATGAGTCATAGGGTTGTCCACCCTCATTTTTGTAATGTAATGTCAGCTTTAGAGATCTACCCATGGTTTGCAAACCCTGGGATTGTATAAATAGAGCAAGGCTCTGAGTTGTAAAAGTGAACCGAATTCAGTAAGATCTAAGGATGAAGAATTAAGTTTTATCTAAGTGTCGAGTCAAGTCTTTGGGTCATAGAGTAGGAGAAGGCTCTGCGGCTGAGTGCGTAGATGCCTAGTAGTTCGTAGTTGAGTGCGTGGACCCCTACAACTGAGTGTGTAGGGCGGGTTGATTGTGTAACCTTTAGAGAAGTAATAAAGAGAAGTTTTACATCATTTCTGTGTTTCTTTTTCCTGTTTTTGGCATTGAATGTATCAAATATAAATTGCATTTCTATTGTCTATATGATGTGTGAACTTATATGAATGTGGTTATAAAGTGAATATAAGATAGAGTATATATTTACATGAAGATAACTAACTGTTATAAGAAGATATGTAAGCTATGCGGTGTGACTTGGGGAAGTAGTGCAAATCGCTACTAGGGTAGCACAAAATCACCTCAGCCCCTGATTAGGGTTGCACGAAGGTGATTGTAACAGATCATGAAGGCCTCACATGTTAGGATAGTGCGTGAAGCGACCTACATGAAGGTGTTCACAGTTGGACTAAATTGACCCCTCAAACATCTCAAGGGTGAGAAACTTGCTTCTAGCATCCCCCCATACTACTTTGGGTGAGACCTCAGTCTGCGCTTCGCGGGTTGTTGCCTAAAGGGCTAGTAGCACAGGGATTTGTTTGGCTAATTAACTCTGAACTTGGGTCAGGCCCCCCCTCAAGCCAACAAATGGTTCTGTTATTGGGATTGGAATCTGCATAGAGATGTTTGATTTCATATCATTGGAATCCAACTAAGAAGGAAATTGAAGGTTGGTTAGATAGAAGAATTCATGAGTTCACATCGTAGGAGAGCAGGAATCCATGGCTGACAAAAGAAGAGTGGTTAAACTGCTACATATACACAGAGATCCATGAAATATTCTTCTCATACTTCCCTACTGAGTTGTACGAGCAGATTGCGAAGTTAGCAGATAGCCAAGGAAGGTGGAAGCTAGACAATCCTATTGTGTGGACCCGAGAGTTGGTGCACATATTATAAGCATTGGAGGATAAGATCACGCGCACTATCGATCACTGGCTCAATCGAATTATAGGAGGACTCATTGGTGAGTTCGTGGTAGATACTTTAGTCATCTATAGCGAGGCAGAGTGATGCTTTCTTAAAGGACTGTAAGGTAAGTATGTAAAGTCTCTGAATACTTGGATTAAGATGGTAATGTGTGAAAAGAGGGTTAGGTAATTACCTTGATGTCCAGAGCTATGCAAAGTGGAAAAACCTACAGAAATGAAGGAAGTAAGGCACTAGAGAATAGCCCTTTTATTTCACTTCCGTGAGGGGGCGACGAAGAACTCACGAAGGTCTCGCCGTGAAGTGCAATCAATTTGATAAGGCAGAGGATTCCGCACATACCACCCCCACCCACACCCACACCACCACCAATTTTACCCTCTTCACCTCCATCTTCACCTATACCACCTTCGCTACCACTGCGAGTCAATATGGCAAGCGCGATAAAGTTGCATGTGTTCAAGGGAGTAGGAAATGAACATCGGCACTAGTTTTGGTTCGTGATAAGAGGCGTATGGGAAGCATAGGGAGTTACAGATGATAATATAAAGAAAGCAATGCTGGTCAAAGCTCTCCAAGATCGTGTGTTGACCTAGGATATTAAGAATTCTAATGACAATCTGAATGCAGGAATCGTAGATATCCAAATTGCGCTAAATACAGAATTTAGCAGGCCAAAGTGAGAAGCGTAGTCAATCATTAGATTCAAAGAGATCACAATGATACCAGGCGAGAATCCTTCGGAGCTGGATCAGAGACTGAAGTGTATGATTCACTATGCTAACATGACTTTCATAGATGGATAGCACCGCGATTGGTTTGTAGCATCGATAACGCCGCATTTGAGGAACACACTATCACAACAGAGGTTAACGACTTAGGCAGAGGCCTTGGAGATCACGATGAGACTACATGAGACCCTGATGTAGGATCCTAACTTGGGAGTTCAGCAGATCCATGCACGGTTGAAAAACTTATGCCTTGAGATGTAGAGTCTTAAATAGGACAGGACAGCCCGAGAAAAAGTGCATAAAGAGGTGTGGTGCGTAAAATGCAAGGGTCAGGGTCATGATAAGGACCACTACCCTGTGCTCATGAATTACCTTGCGGGAGGAGGACTAATGCCATTAAGGGTGGAAGCAAAAGCAAGACCTAGTGTGGCACCTGCTTTGTGGTGTGCGATTTGTCAAATAGGAGGAAAGCATGCTACGAACAACTACCATTCATTACAGAAGTATATGCAAAATTTGCAACAGTTGTTCTGTAATTTGTGTAGATCAGTTGGAAACAATGAGAGCACTTGCAGAAGCTATGAACTAATGATGGATAGAACTCCCACCTATAGAGTTCAGACTGAAATGCGGCCCCTAGACCAGAACGTAGGAATGGCATGAAATGGATTTCAAGGGTACAGATGAGGCCGAAGTGGAGGAGGACCTGGAAGAGGTCACGGAAAACTGATATGCTACAATTGTGGAGGGCCAGGACATTATGCCCATTATTGTACGAATCCATCATGACCATCATGTCTATATTGTACCTTGTTTGATCATGAGACAGAGGATTTTTCTACACTGATAGCTAGGATACGCGATAAAGGAGCGCTACCGCCTCCCTTGACTCAGAGCCTGTAGATGATGAGGTCTGAGCTGCACAAGGAAGATCCAAATGTGAACATTGTGCTCTGAAGTGGAATCGCGACAGGAGATGATAAGGGAAAATAATATGAAGATAGTACTTGGGTTCGCAAGGCTCTGACGAAAGAAGCAGAATTTGATTTGGAGCGTGCTAAGGAAACCTTCACGGAAGCTAAGAAAAGCTTCTCTAATGCCTCCACTTTAGGAAGAAAAGATAGACCAGAGCTAGAAATGGACCCATCTATGCTTACGATGTTCCTGGAAACATGCATGAAGCTACTACACAATACTAAGGTTGTAAAAGGATTGTAGGAACTCATTAACAGATTTGCTAGGACCACACCAGGAGAACCGTGCATAGTCAGGAAGATTGGAAAGCATGCAACGAGGACAGGAAGAGAAATGAGGCTAACCACACAAATTGGAGAATATGAGATGGACCAAGTAATTATGGACTTAGTATTGGACGCAAATGTTCTACCGCAACAAACATGGGAGCGCATGGGGAGGCCTATGCTGCAATGGTCTCCTATTCAGCTGCGAATGGTGAACCAACAAAATATAATACCCATGGGGCGATTGCAGGGAATAACTGTGGCTATTGAGGGAGCGAGTGCGCTAGCATACTTTGAAGTAATAGAGATTGTTGATGATAACAATCCCTACCCCGCACTCTTAGGAATTGATTGGGCTACTGACATGAACAAGGTGATTAATCTGAAGAAGTGCAAGATGATTTTTGAGAAGAAGTCTCTATGCATAGTTATATCCTTTGACCTTGCAGAAGGATTGCACTATACAGAGCCAATGCGTGACTATGAAAGCGACGATGATTTGGACTGCATCTACAAGATAACCACGCGAGAGCAAGACTAGGCAAATCCCACTATAGATAGACGAATCTCATGGGAGCACGAAAGCTCCTGTACTTCAGATTCGGATGAGGAGATAGAACGATGGCAGAACCAGTTACACAAGGTAACCACGCTAAATTGTAACATGATGACAAGATCACTACATTGCGTATCGACAGAAGAGAGGGATTTTCCTACGTATGATGGTTTAGGTAAGGTAGATGCTTTCTTGGATAGATTCAAAAGGAAGGTGCCAGAAAAACAATGTTTCTAGGCCTTGAATTAGGCACTGCGCACTATGCGTGTGAGGTGGTGTGGTACACATAGAAGAAGCTTTGAAGACTCGCACACATGTAGGAAAATGTTAGACACAAGGTTTGGGAAACCTATAGTGCATCTGGCAGATAAATACAATGGATGGGATGGTCCACATGTGCATCTATCGAGGTGGGTACAGGCATATGGTAAACAACCTGTGTGGATACACATGAGCTTCTCGTTGGGAAATATGGGAAATAAGAATGTGTTGGGGGGGAAATGCACGAATGGTTCCTCAAGTTGGAATGATAGGGTGTGAAGAGAACGAGCACACAGAAGGTTATCCATGTAGAAGCATTTAATGAGGTGCGCAGAGCGCTGAACAAGGTATATGATGTGCATCGAAGTGATTGGGAGCTGTGCATACCAGTGGTTTTATGGGCTTATAGGGTGACATGAAAGAAACTAATGGAACAGATGCCTTCTACGCTGACCAATGGAGTGAACATTGTAATGCTGATGGAGATTATCATGCCTAGTTTGCGTATAGTAGCGCCCATGGATATGACGGATCGCAGAGCCTGGGAAGAGGGGATCGTGTAGTTGGAAGAACTTGAAGAAGGACGCTTGGGACTTGATGAAGAGATCTAGCAGAGTGATCTTAGGCTCCAAGAACTCATGAATGAATGGGTTTGGTTAAGGGAGAAAAGGGCCATGATGGAAGTACAAGTCAAGGAGCTTGAGGAAGGAATACAGAAGGACTTTCTTGAGAAGAAAACCATGGTGATAAAACAAGATGCACATGATTATGTTGATGAAATTGGGGACTGTCGCTGAGAGTTGATGAGTGTGATGCCTTGGATTGGTTTATATATTACTGAAGGGATCGTCGATGGTGGCACGATGCAGATGGTAAAGTGTGCGATGAAGATAGTAAAGTTAAAAGGTGGACTTTTCCCAAGAAAAGTTATTGATGGATAGTTGAAGTCGTATACCGGTGGACCGACCACCTAACTAGCCATGGGAAGCACAATATTAGTGCTCCAGGTAGCTGAAAGGAGGTACAGGACTATAAATAGATGTAGGGAATGTAAGAGAAAATACAAGGAAGCAATTAAGCTACAACAGTCTCTAAAAAACATGCAGGAGATAAATCAAGTAGTTGCTCAATGCGTTGTCGATGTTGTAGCAGCTCGAATAGATTTGGGAGTTCTCCGCACGAAGATCTCCACACTGACAGAGTGACTCAAGGGTGAGTCACAATGTTTGTGTTGTGGGCGTGTTGGGCATGGGATCCCCCAAGGCAAGTTTTGCGGTTTAAAGCCTAGATTTTGACCAAATCTAATGTAAAGAATTCGCATTTTGTGGGCGTGGAGCACGGAGATTGTAAATGAGTCATAGGGTTGTTCACCCTCATTTTTGTAATGTAATGTCAGCTTTAGAGATCTGCCCATGGTTCACGGACCATCGGATTGTATAAATAGAGAGAGGCTCTAAGTTGTAAAATTTAACTGAAGTTAGTAAGATCTAAGGATGAAGAATTGAGTTTTATCTAAGTGTCAAATCGATTCTTTGGGTCATAGAGTAGGAGAAGGCTCTGTAGCTGAGTGCACAAAGGCCTAGTAGTTCACAACTAAGTGCACGGACCCCTGCAGTTAAGTGCACAGGGTGGGTTGAGCCTGTACCCTTTGGAGAAGTAATAAAGAGAAGTTTTACTTCATTATGTGTATGTTTTTCCTATTTTGTGCATTGACTGTATCATATATAAATTGCATTTCTATTGTTTATATGATTCACGAACTTATATGAATGTGTTGATAAAATGAATATAAGATAAAGTATCTATTTACGTGAAGATAACTAACTGTTATAAGAAGATAAGTAAACTATTCGATGTAACTTGGGGAAGTAGCGCAGGTCACTGCTAGGGTAGTGCAAAATCACCTCAACCCCTGGTTAGGGCTGTGCGAATGTGATTATAATAGATCATGAAGGCCTCACAGGTTAGGATAGTGTGTGACGCAAACTATGTGAAGGTGTTCACAGTTGGACTAAGCCGATCCCTTAGACATCTCAAGCATGTGGAAACTTGGTTCCAGCATCCCCCCATACTGCTTCGGGTGAGACCTTTGTCCACGCTCCTCAGGTTGTTGCCGAAAGGGCCAGTAGTACAGGGATTTTCTTGGCTAATTAACTTCAAACCTAGGTAAGCCCCCCCTCAAGCTAAAAACCATGCTAGCGCAACTGTCCTGTACACCTTGTCTTGATTCATCGCGCAACCCATTCACTTCGCCAAACTACCCTTCTAGTAGAGTAGTTTATAGTCCCACACTTTCTTGCAACTGTATTGAGTACTAAAACTATCTCACATCCATATAGTCATTTCGTAGGGGCGGGATCATCCTTGTACAATTTTAACTAGCTCCCATTGACCTTTCCTGGAAACAATCTCCGATTCAACTTCATGAGCTAAACTGCACCTCCATTCGTAATCTTCTTGACGATATATGGCCCAAACCAATGCGTCTAGAACTTTCCTGGAATATTAATGAACTTATTAGCATACAAAAATACTAGATCCCCAATTTTAAAAGTGTGTTGTTTAATGTGATAATCATGCATGCCTTTTCACGAGCCTTTTGTACCTGCTGATGAAAACTGGCCAAGAAGTGATCTTCCAATTCTACTATCTGCATGATGCATTCTTCCATGGTATCTTGATCATCCATCTTTGTAACTGTAGCAATCCACAAACTTGGCACAATGTACTCCATTGGAATAATGGCTTCTTGTCTATAAACCAGTCTAAATAGTGTCTATCTAGTCAACTTTTAACAGGTAGTTCTATACACCCATAGAACATCTGGTATACACACATCCCAATCATTCAGATTTGCATTACAAATCTTCATTAAAGAATTCTCCAAGATTTTATTAAAGGCTTCCACTATTCCATTTGCTTGAGGATCATATGGTGTTTCATTCAAGAAGTGTGAACCCTTATCGATCATCAAAATGTTAGGGTAGCCAAACTGAGACAAAATGTATTCAAAAATGAACTTCACAGTTGTGGCCACACTACAATCCTGCATGAGTTGCACCTCATCCCACCTGCTCAGGTATTCAGTCATTGTAATGATGTATCTTGCTCTTGTCTTCTTTCCTAGTGGTTGAGTTGGTCCCACGAATTCTATTGCCCACTTGTTGAATGCTTGTAACGACACTTATGAGTTAAAAGGAAATTCATCCCTTCACGATGACCTCCCATTTCTTTGACAGACATTGCATGCCTTGCAAAAATCCTTGGAATCCTTATAGTTCGCCACCATAGTCCTACTCGTAAGATTTTATGCGCATTTTCTCTTCTTGCATAATGTCCTCCTGCAACTCCTCCACGTGCTTCACTGAGGATACTTTGTCATTCATAATCTTGGACATACCTATGTAGTACTTCATCCGATCCTATTTTATATAAGTTCCCTACAATAATAGAAAAATATACAGGCCTAACCACCAATTCATTCTTTTTCTGTGTTGCATACCCCTAAGGAGTTGTACCCGTACACAGGAACTCAATTACCTTTGCAAAATGTTTGTCTACGATGCACACAACAGAGAGATATGCATTAGGAAATCCTTCATCCATATTTTTATGATTGTTACCATTCTCAATCCATGAGAGGTGATCTGGTCCAACATTTAATCGCCCTGGCTTCACAACTACTTCAAAATCATGTTCCTGAAAGAGTAGCAACCATCTACAAATTCGCCCACCCCCCCCCCACAACAGAGTCTTGTTGACCAGATACTTCAAAGCGGAATGTTCTGTGTACATTTTGAAGTGTACACCCAAAAAATAGTGCCTGAACTTTTGGAGTGCATACAACATTTCCAATCCTTCACGCTTCATTGTTGAATAATTCTTTTAGGCCTTCGACAACTTCCTACTCGTAAACGATATCGAGTGGTCAATATCACTTGAACTGGGTTGGGTTAGCACAACTCCTAATGTTATGCATGATGCGTCTACATGTATGTGGAATTCCTTCTTCCAGTCAAGGAACACTAGAATAGGCGTTGTGCCCATTTCTTCCTTTAATACAACCAAACTCTTCTGGAAATCATCATCCCAAAAAACCATCACAACCTTCTTTAGTAATCTCTCCATGGGCATAGTTATATGCACAAATGCTTTGATGAACTCCTATAATATCTTGTATGGCCCAATGTTGCACATAGCTATTTGACATTCCTTAGAGGCTCCAAATTGATAATTACTGAAATTTTGATAGGGTTTACCAATAACCCCTCCTTACAAACAACATGGTCCAAGCATATCCCATATGGTACACAGAATATGGGATTCTTTAAATTAAGCGATATCTAATACCTTCGACAAGTATCCAACATGAGGTGAAGACTGGAAACATGTTTCTTTACTAACCCAAACACTATCCAATCATCAAATTAAACCTCCAAAAACTTATGAATAAATTCTTTGAAAGCCACGAATACCACCGTAGAAAATATTGCAGGGGAATTCTTAAGTCCAAAGGGCATAACTATATACTGGGAACAGCTCCATTCGGTAGCAAAGGTAGTCTTACTCTTATCCTCCAGCGCGATTTTGATTTGATGATACCCTGAGAACCCATCAATAAATGAATAGGATTATTGACCTCCAACATTCTCTAATACTTCATCTATGAATGGCATAGGGAATGGATCATGGACACAAGAATCATGCAAAATTTTAAAATCTATGCAGATCCAAATTTCTTCCTTCATCTTCTTTACCTAAACCACCATAGAACTAAACTAGTCTTATTCTTCTACAGGCTCAATAATTCATGTTGCAAGCATCTTATCTAATTATTCTCACACTTTTCCCTTGTACTTAGGATTCAACTGGTATGGGCACTGCTTCATTTAATTTTCATCTAGCTTGAGAGTGATCTTCATGACACTCATATCACCTACTATTCCCTTTAGATGGTAGAACTTTGTGGGAAACAAGTCCTGACACTCCTGCAATAAGCCCATGACATTTTCCATTATGTCCTCATTCCATTAATCACTTATATTTGTGAATTTCAGCTGCACTTCTGACCCAATATTCACCTGCTTAGTCTTAAAGGGCTTTGATATGTAAGGGACTTCCACCTCAGGCCCTACAATTTCATGTTGTCCTTCTGACTCAGGAATACTGATGTTCCTAGGATCTTCCTCACCTTCCTCTATGGTCACATTGTAGCATTCCAAAGCATGGTGCAGCTACATACTCCATTCTGGTTGTACCCATGCGACAAGTTCTTCAAGCATTCTGAATATTGAAAATTATATCACCTGTAATGCTTCATCAATACACTAAATTTTTTCCTCAAAACTAAAAGTTAATAGAAAACTTTCCTTCAGAACATCCCACTCTGCAGTTCCATGTCGCAACTATTTTTATAGATACTAGTTCATCGGAATAATATCCAAAGCGTCGAATAATATATATGAACCCATTTTGGTTGTGGTTCCTCTCCCCATGCTTTCATCCATTAAGCCAGATTCTGTTAGAAAATGATATATTACGGAGCAATGGAACAAATAAAATATTGCAGAAATATAAACACAGAAAACGCACAAAACAAGAGAGACACAGATATACATGGTTCACCCAGTTTGGGCTACGTCCACCCCGAACAGCCAGTCCTTCCTTTCTATTATCCAGCAAAATGAAGAGACACAACCTACAGCAAATCCGCTGTAATATCCTCTGTTTTCTCTCATAGTCTCACCTCTCTGTTTCTCGCTCACAGAATACACATCTATATCTCAGCCTCCAATACAATACCCTCATACAAAGAGAGGGGTTGCCTTCTAGGGCAAAAAACCCTAAACTAAACATAAGTTCTACCGTTAGATCATCTGCCTAATGAACGGGCCAGATTGACTAGAAATTACTATACTTTTACAAGGAAATTTTACATTTGTTTTTAGCTTCGAGGGTGCTGCCCCCGAGCCCCCGCCGGGGGACCGCTGGCCACTGGACCCCCCAGCGGGGGGGATTGGCCCCCCCGGACCCCCGTGGGGGGGACAAGTCCCCCTCGCACCCCCCCGCGTGGAGGGGTGTACAAACTTCTTGGGGTATACATCTGGCTGAAACAAAGACCTCTGAACAATCATGCTCCACACACAACAATCTCCCACTTGAAGAATGATTGTAGAAACTCCACCGCTGCTTCATTTGCTGGAAAATGACTCCTCTTTGGACCTGGTTGTTTCTCATCTTCATCGTCATCCTTGAAGACCAATTGAAACTGAGCATATTCTTAGTTTCTTCCTGGTTACAACTTTTGTTAGCATATCTGTAGGATTCTGGCTAGTGTGTATCTTTTCCAGCTTCAACTCTCCATCTTCCAACACTGATCATATGAAATGGTACTTCAGCTGTATGTGTTTAGTCCTGGAATGAAATGCTGAGTTCTTTGCAAGATGAATGGAACTTTGGCTATCACTCTATAACATGCCCTTATCATGCTCCTTACCCAATTCACCCATAAACCTTTGTAACCAAATCACTTCTTTACTAGCCTCTGTAGTAGCAACATACTCTGCTTCTGTTGTTGAAAGTGCAACAACACTTTGGATTTTTGAAACCGAACTGACAGTTGTTCCTCCAACAGTAAATACATATCCTGTAGTGCTCCTCCTGTTATCTCTGTCACCTGCCATATCTGCATCAATGTATCCCTGTAGAGAAATGTTTGAACCACCAAAGCATAATGCTTGATTTGTGGTACCCTTCAAATATCTGAGAATCCATTTCACTGCCATCCAATGTTCCTTTCCTGGATTGTTCATGTACCTGCTTACAACTCCCACTGCATGTGCAATATCAGGCCTTGTGCAGACCATTGCATACATTAAGCTTCCAACTGATGATGCATATGGAAATTTAGACATATAATCCATGTCTTCTTGGGTCTTTGGGCACATTTCCTTGCTAAGTTTGAAATGGTTAGCAAAAGGTGTACTAACTGGTTTTGCATTGTGCATGTTAAATCTTTTCAACACCTTTTGTATCTACTCATTCTGAGACAATGTTAATTTACGATTTTTCCTGTCTCTAGTTATTCTCATACCAAGGATTTGTTTTGCAGCTCCCAAATCCTTCATTGCAAATGAATTTGCCAATTTTATTTTGAGTACATTTATTTCCTGCATCTTAGATCCTGCAACAAGCATGTCATCCACATACAATAACAATATAATATTGCTGCCATCATTTTGCTTTTTCAGATAAACACAATGATCAGAGTGACATCTAGTATAACCTTGTTCAGACATAAACTTGTAAAATTTTAGATACCACTGCCTTGGAGCCTGTTTTAAGCCATACAAGCTCTTCTTCAACCTGCACACTAGTTTCTCCTTCCCTTTCACCTCATATCCTTGTGGCTGCTGCATATATATCTCTTCCTCCAAATCCCCATGGAGAAAGGTTGTCTTTACATCTAACTGCTCAAGATGCAAATCTTCAGCTGCTACAAGACTTAAAATAGTTCTTATTGAAGTCATTTTAACAATAGGAGAAAATATTTAATCAAAATAAATACCTTTCTTATGTGCAAACCCCTTCACCACAAGTCTAGCTTTGTACCTCTGTTTTCCTCCATCTTCTTCCTTCAGCCTATAAACCCATTTATTTTTCAATGTAGTTTTTCCTGTAGGCAACCTGACTAAATCCCAAGTCTGGTTATGCATTAAGGAGTCCATCTCTTCTTCCATGGCTACCTCCCAGTTCCTCCTACTTCAACCTGCATTGCTTCTTCATAACATTCGGGTTCACAAGAATCAGTCAACAATAAATAATATAATGAAGGAGAGTATTGTTCAGGGAGTCTACTTATCCTGGTAGATCTTCTAACACCACTTTCAGGTGTTTGGGGTGCCTGTTACTGTTGTGGTGGTTGTTGTTGTTGATTATTATTATTTTCAGGCACCTTTACCTTTTCAGTGATTTCATCAAGAACTGCGTATTCCTTATTTTCTTTTTCCTGTTTCTTTTCCTGGAACTGATTCTTATACAAGACCTTTTCATTGAATATTACATCTCTGCTCCTAATGATTTTGTGATTTTTGTAATTATATAAGCGATAACCAAAATCATTAACACCATATCCAATAAAGGTACATTTCTTTGACTTTTCTTCAAGCTTTGTTCTATTTTCTTTATCAATATGGACAAAGGCCTCACAACTAAAAGGCTTTAAAAAAGAGTAGTTTACCTTTTTACCTGTCCATGCTTCCTCCGGAACACCACCATCCAAGGAACTTGAAGGCCCTCTGTTTATTAGATAAACAACAGTATCTACAGCATCTACCCAAAACTGTAAAGGCAATCCTGCATGCAGTCTCATGCACCTTGCACGCTCCATGATTGTTCTGTTCATCCTTTCTGACACACCATTTTCTTGTGGTGTTCTTGGAACTGTCTTCTCTCTGTGAATTCCATGTTCTGAACAGTACCTATCAAACTCTTTACTGCAATATTCACCTCCATTATCTGATCTAAGACACTTCAATTTCTTTCCTGTCTCAATCTCAACCAAATCTTTCCATTTCTTGAAAGTATCAAATACATCAAATTTATTCTTAATACAATAAATCCAAGTTTTTCTAGTTACATCATCAATAAAAGTAACATAATAATGAGAGCCACCGAGAGATGATACCTGAGCAAGTCCCCATACATCTGGATGCACAAGCTCTAATTTTTCGCTCTTCTTTTCTTTCCCAACTCTGAGAAATCTAACTCTCTTATGTTTTCCATAAATGCAATTCTCACAGAAATCCAAATCAACATTCTTCAAACCTGGCAACAAATTCCTTGAGTGAAGAATCTTCATCCCCTTTTCACTCATGTTTCCGAGCCTATGATGCCATAATGTTGCATCTACTCCTTTGGAAGTTAAAGGATTAACAAAGTTAGAAATATCATTGCATAAATACAATGTACCAACCTTTTCGCCTTTTGCTATTACCAGGGCTCCTTTGGTGACCTTCCAAGCTTTACCTGTGAAAGTTGTCACACAACCTTCACTGTCTAACTGCCCTATTGAAATCAGATTTTTCTTTAGATCTGGAACATGCCTTACCTCCTTTAATAGCCATTGGTTTCCATTTTGCTGTTTTACAAGAACCTTACCCATTCCAACGATTTTACAGGGTTTATCATCACCCAGACGAACTTGTCCAAAATCTCCTTGAACATAGTCATGAAAGTATTTCTTATCAGGTGTGGCATGGAATGAAGCCCCTGAATCTACCACCTAGGAATCAGTAATATTTTCGAAAGAAAGAATCAAAGCATCTTGTAACACCTCACCTGTCACATTTGCTTCATGATTGTTTTCTTGTTGTGCATCTCCTTCTTTTCCCTTACGAGATCTACAGTATTTCTTTAGGTGTCCTTTCTTTCCACATTTCCAGCACACTATCCCCGATCTGGACTTGGATCTGCCTTTCCTTGATTTATTGTGATATCCTGAGCTCTTTCCTCTTTCCATTTTTCTTCCTCTATATTTTGCACTCAAAGCATTTTCCAATGTCTCACCGGAGCTTTTCTATCGCATTTCCTCGCTAAGGATAGCACCGACAACATCATCAAACTTTAAAGTACTAGATCTAGAAACGGAGTTACTAATGGCCATTACCAAACCATTCCAGCTTTCTGGTAATGAGCACAAGAATAAAAAAGCTCTAACTTCATCATCAAAGTTTACACCTACAGAACTTAACTGACTTGTAACTGTATTAAAATCATTTAAATCGTTTGCAACAGATCCACCTTCCAACATATTCATATTGAATAATCATTTCATAAGAAATACCTTGTTTGAGGCCGAGGGTTTTTCATATAGTTTCGACAACGTCTGCATCAAACCCTCTGTCGTGGTTTCCTTCAAAATGTTGAAGGCGACTGACGCAACAAGGCACAACCGTATTGTTCCGAGTGCCTTTCTATCAAGAAGGTTCCATTCTTCGTCTTTCATACTCGTCGGCATCTTTGTTTTTGCGCCCAATGGTAGGTATAGATCTTTCTGATATAGATAATCTTCCATCTGCATCTTCCACAGCGAGAAGTTTTGGCCGTTAAATTTCTCGACCCTAAACTTACCATCTTCCGCCATTGCTCCCACTCAAACCAGGAACCCTTCTTTCCTGCGAGTTTATCAACCAAATAGACCTTCGGCTCTGATACCAGTTGTTAGAAAATTATATATTACGGAGCAATGGAACACATAAAATATTGTAGAAATATAAACACAGAAAACACACAAAACAAGAGAGACACAGATATACGTGGTTCACCTAGTTTGGGCTACGTCCACCCCGAACAGCTAGTCCTTCCTTTCTATTATCCAGCAAAATGAAGAGACACAACCTACAACAAATCCGCTGTAATATCCTCTATTTTCTCTCACAGTCTCACCTCTCTGTTTGTCGCTCACAGAATACACATCTATCTCTCAGCCTCCAATAGAATACCCTCATGCAAAGAGAGGGGTTGCCTTCTAGGGAAAAAACCCCTAAACTAAACATAAGTTCTACCGTCAGATGATCTGCCTAATGAACGGGCCAGATTGACAAGTTCCCCCCGCACCCCCCCGAGTGGAGGGGTGTACAAACTTCCTGGGGTATACATCCGGCTGAAATAAAGACCTCTGAACAATCATGCTCCACACACAACAGATTCTTGCGTGGATCATCCTTTCCTGTATATTTCTCTGCAATGTGGGTATTGGCATACCTAAACCACAACTTCATCATCCACCGATATTCCTTCTAGTATGAAAAGTTGTTCTTATGTGTGCCCCACCATCTGGTAGGCGTAGCTCTCAACACAATTTCTAATGCCTGGAACTAATGTTCCTCCAGTACATCCCTTTCAAATTTATCGAGAAATAACTTTACATCTTCTAAACCATCATAATATGGTAAGTTGTGTACCTCAGTGGATATACATTTGAGTGATTTAGTAAGTCTATTGAATAGCAACATCAATACCTCATGCAATTTGTTCTGCGAGTGTTCGAGTTCCTCATCTAAATCTGAATTGTGGGATTTGTCCTTCCCCCAAGTAATTCGCCCATTTGCCATAGGGTCGATCCAATCCTCATCCCATGCAGTAACCTTATATATTTGCTCAATATCACCCTCCTCATAATAATCTCAGACAAGTTCAATATATCTCGCACCCTTGGCTAGATCCAATGGAATAATAACCCTTAGTTCTTTCTTCTAAAATGTCATATTTCACTTCTTTAGGTTCATGACCACGTTCATATCAAATGCCAAACAATGCTAGGTATGGATTACTGTCATCCACTATTTTGATTACCTCAAAATCAGCTATGGTACGTGCCCCTTCAATATCCATAGTTACTCCATGTATGCACCCCATAGGAATAATATTTTATTGGTTCGCCATTTGCATCTGGATTGGGGGCCACTGTAGCATTGGTTTTCCCATTTTTTCCCAGGTTTGTTTCGACAAAAAATTTGCATCGGATCCCAAATCAATGATTACCTGGTCCATTTCAAATTCTCTAATCTGGGCAGTCAATCTCATTTCTTGACCGGTACTTTTTTTACCTTTGTCCACCTTATCCACCGTGCGTTGTTCTCGCAGTAGCTTACCATTTCCAACACAATTATCTATCAGATCTTGCAGACCCTCTACTGCTTTTTGGTTACTTAGGAGCTTCATCCAAGTCTGTAAGAAAAATGTTAACAATGAAGGATCTGTTTCTTGCGCAGTACAAACTTCCTCATGCTTCTCTGTGCATGTCCTCTGAACCTTTGATGTAGAGGCTCTAGCGTCCACAAAGCTCCTCTTTGCTTCCATAAAAGTTTCCTTTTCTTTATTCAAATTGAATCCAGCCTCCTTATCATCAGCCTTGCATACCCATACATTTTCCTCCCATCTTTTCCCTTTATCTTCCCTGGTAGTTATACCACTCTGTGTAACAATATTAACACTGTGTCCATATTCGTGTGGTTCTGATTTCATTATCCGAATGTTTTGCATAGGTTGTTGGGTATCAGTCTCCTTTTCTTGCATCTTTGTGATGAGCACAGTATAATCTTCTATGACATGATCAAATTGTCGACAATATTGACAAGACGGGTGTGTTGGATTCTAACAATCTCGCGCGAAGTGACCTGGTTCTCCACAATTTTAACAAATGACATGGTCACAACCTCTTCCAGCTCCTCCCCCTTGTCCTCTTCCTCGTCCATGGAATCCTTTGCACGCTACAATTGTGCCTTGATCTTGTTGAGGATGTGCCTCCATCTATACTCTCTATGTTTGTATTATGTCCATCACTAATTCATAACTCCAGCAATTGCACTCATCATGACCTACAGACTTACAAAAATTGCAAAACAGTTGTTGGGGAGTCTTCACAAACTTCTGTAACAAGTGGAAATTGTGTGTCATATGTTTTCATGTGATCTGCCAATAGCGCACCATGATACTACACATGTACTTGTCCGATCGATATTTTATGGCTTCAGGGGGAAATGACCTCCTCTCACTAGATAATCTTGATACATGAGACAATGATCATTGTCGTGACTATGGCCTTTTTATTTTAAACACCATACTTCTGTGAGGATCTCATTCTAGACTTCTTTCCCCTTTTGAGACTCTACAACTCCATATGCAAGCTAGACAACTATGACTGAAGCTGTTGCACTCCTAAATTATTGTCCTGGATAGGTGCGGCCTCCAACTTCCTAGAAATCTCCAGTGCCTCAGCCTACATTCCAATCTTATGTTTTGATAGTGGCAATATCAAATGAAGTAATAGAAAAGAAATATACCAATCCTTGTGTTGTTCATCCATGATCTTCATATTAGCCTGTTTTAGTAGTTATTTCAACCTTTGATTAAAATCGGACGTAGACTCATTCACCTTCTACTTGATATCTTTGACTTTGGTTACCAACTAAGCTTAAGACTTAGGCTTCCTAAATTCATTATCCAATGCATCCTTTGTATCTTTCAACATTCCATTTGGATGAGCCGTACTATACTTAATATACCATCTCAGCGCCCTATCTTGCAATGTTGTGACTAGTTGCACTTTCTTCAGGTTATCATCCATTACCTGCTGTGACTTCCACATAGCATCTGTTACAAACAAAAATTGTGTAGGGTCTTTTTTCCCCAGACCCTTAAATATTGGCAACTTCATAGCATTTGCCATACTGAATAGTGGAAGTCGAGGCAGAGGTGTAGGTGTAGGTGTGTGAGGTCGAAGTGAAGGCAGGGGTGGAGTGGATGGATGTGGTATTCCCACAATACCTGAATTTATTGTCTATGGTGCACCTTGAGGTGTCTTCAGACTACTACTTTCTGTTGGAAATAATACTGAGAGGGGGGGGGGGGGTGAATCAGTATTATCAAAATAAAACTTTTCATTTCCTTACTTAGAAACATATACGCTACTTCAATTAAGGGAACCTGCGTGTATACGAAACTGTGTCGAATGCAACTAACATATATCCAGAATACTTATGATTCAGTTAATCCATTAAATGTTGATATTTAGTTAGCACATCAGAACTTCATTAACCATATGTACAGTAAGCAAGTGCAGTAAAACAGAACAGGTCATCACACACAAGAAGCACACATGAACACCATGATATAACGTGGAAACCCAATGTGGGTGAAAACCACCTGCTGCAAGTCGTCTTTATCTTCCTTTAATAAGAAACTTCATTTTACAATAGTTCTGTACTGGTGCAGTATTATACCAGTACGCAGGTTTCTACCTGCAGATGGCTACAACCCTCTCTCGTTTTCCAGACTCTCCTGGATGGGAGCTACAACCCCCTTAGCTCTTGTACTAGCCGATCCATTTACTAGTATGTAGGTGCCTACCTACTGAATGCTCCAATCTTCACTTGTTCTCCAGCTACTAGTAGAAGGGAGCTACCATCCCATTTGCTCTTTTACTAGTTGACGTACTAGTACGTAGGTGTTGGCCTACAATCTCCTTTCATCATCCAGGGACCACATTTCATACATTTTCAGACTGGATACTCCTGAAGCACAACATTATAATCTGACGGCTACATTTCATCCGATTTTTACACTGGAGCCATCATTATCATTGAAGCACAAAAACTAGCATCATCAATCTCTGAATCACCCAATACTGAATCACTGAGACCCTATCAACAAAATGAAGTCACCAGAACACACAGAGCAGAACATGGACTCTGTAACAATATTCAGAACTAACTGTATCATCAAAAGCATGCATCAAAGTGCATACGCTACTTGGAAGTGCTGAACCAGCGTGTATACGCAACTTCACCAAAGTGAACCAGCGTATATATCATCAATTACTTACTTATAACATGATGCACTTCCTGACTTCAGACATATCCAAATTATTACATATACAAGGATAATATGTGTGTTAGAACCCAGATCTAGTCCATCAAATCACATAAATATGAGTCATTATGATCCTAATCCAATATTAGTTCTCATCCATCAAAACTGAATCTAAACACAATCAACCAAACAGGATATGCAGAATACTGACACCATTGAACTGTCATCAGAACTCATCAACAACCAGAACCACTTGTAACTTCAAACATCAAAGCTCAAATGGTATACGCCACTACCATGAACCAAACTCGTGTACATACGCGCTTGCACCAAAGCCAACCCGCGTACAGATCTATAAATATTCAATCATGACTTGCAGCGATTTAGAACTTATGTTATACCCAGTTCAGATCATTACATGTGTCAGTATACATATCTAGAATAAACATAATCAATCATATAGAGATAGTTCATTTCAAACCATTTGATCTCGATCTATCCTTAGATCTTGTTCTCCATCAACCGGTGAGATCCCTCCTTAGCTCAGATCAAGCAATGCATCATCAACCCATAACCTGCATACTGGATCTCATACTTCATCAGATATTCAAGACATTATCCATGCCCTTGCCTAATGATCTTCTTCTCCTTTTATAGTCTTAGGCCTTGCTCAATACCATGGTCCAAAACCATAACAAACCAATACCATGGACCCGATACTTGGGATCAACACATCTGACAAGATACTATGGTCCAAAACCATAGGTTCAAATACCAAGGACTAACTACCATGGACCAAAAGTAAATTCTCCAACATATACGTGCTTTTCCTTGCATGAAAGTGCGTGTATACGCATACGCACCTTTGTAACGTTTAACCCGCATGTATACGTGGCTCAGTCACGATGAACCTGCGTATATATATTTTCTCTTCATTCTTGTAGTCTGATCATCAAATCCTTGCTGTTGACCTGCTGCACTATGATCTGTCATCTATGTGATTTTCCATCAAGGACAACACTTCTCTCATAATGCCAAAAATCTCCCCCTTTGGACTTGATGGCAAAGCTGACTTGTCACACTTAGAACTATCATCTGATTCCTTTGAGTTGTCGTGCATCCCATGCATTCAATCACATCTGATATCTCTTCTGAATATTCATCTAGTTATAAATAAGTGAGATGTTCTTCTATGAGTGGGTTTCCATCAAGTACAACACATGCATCATAATGCCAACAATCTCCCCCTTTGGACTTGATGGCAACAACACCAAATCACTCTCCCCCTTTGACATCAAGGGCAAAGGGCAGACCAAGATATTCACTTTTTTGATAAACATCCCGCTGACCATACTCCCCGTGAGTACCTACTGAAATTTTTGAATGAGCTCCCCCTTTCTATATGCCAAGGTGTACTAATTTGTCCATGTTCCCTTTGAGTACATGCTGAATTCTCTGCTCTGTTGAAGTGTGTTGTTCATGCGCCCCCTGACTGTAAGCAAGGTCTGCAAAAAGATGTTCTACAGTAAAGAACATGACTCTATCATAAATGACCTGCCTATCACCAAAGACTCATACATACATCCATCTCCCATCCTAGTGGGGATATACCAATATTAACTCATCCACCCAACCAAGTGGGGATACATGATAAAACAAGAACATTACATTATTCATCCTAGGCATAGTGGGAAAACCAACATAGGCCGTTACATGACCTTGATATGACTGAAATATTTCATCATCCTTCTTATGCATAAAGGGGTTACAAATTACATCATGTGACCAGAAGAGATTTCATCAAATGACTACAATAGATAGAGACACACTATTACATCATGAGTCTTGATATGACCTTTACATGAGACCAAACATCTAAATAAGACCATGATAGTCATTAGCAACTATCATACACAATGTATGATCTGCTTCATAAGCATCTGTCACCAACATCTAGACCAACAATCATGTTCTCCCTCTGTACCTGTTCCATCTGTGCAAGATGGTTTCTGTCAGGCCCATATCAGACTCTTCTCATTCTAAGTTTGGCCCACTGATTAACATATACGCGACTAAATCCTTAGAAACAAGCGTATATACGCGGATACTCCTTATGAAACTCGCGTACAACCATTTCCAGATCAGCAACTTGTAAATGTCCTATGACAGGGTATGTCTGCATATAGATATCAAATCATCATGATAAAATCATTCACATTATATCATATGTGTAAAACACCATAGCCATCTTATCAACAAGACCATCCATGTATCATCACTTGGGAATATCTGCATCAATCAACATATGTAAGTATCAACCTATCAACATATAGGCAAGGACTAATCATCATCATGTCTCCAACAACGCAACTTTGAGTAATCATTCATGTATCCAGCGCTATGTATCTTGAGCTCAAGATCTTTTGTCAAGGCTTCTTTATATCATCAACTTCAACAATCCTCATCCACATGAGCACCAAGAACTATAAGAATCCTACATCATAACTCTATTATATGATCTTTATGCATATGACGACGACAACATATGAGAGACTCATCATCAAGTAATGAAGTTGTGTATTCAAGCTTTGTACTTCTCCTTATCCTTATGAAGATCACCATGTAAGCATCATATATGCACCATCTAAGAATCAGTCCACAAATATGATCTGGAGATCAACTATGTAACCCCAAGAATCATATGAGATTTTATCATGGACAACTCATAACCACATCATAGCAAGATATATCATTTAGCCATATAAGCATCATCACCAAGGACTATTAACCATAATGCCAACAATGCATTATAAAAGGAATATGCTCCCCCTCAACCTGTGCCATTTGTTTACTGTTAGATCTGATCATGCATATATCAGCAATAAGCATCAAGACATCATCATCATCAAGTTAGGATCAAAACACTTCTAAACATCTTACAAGTATTAAGACATTAACACACATCCTCAGCAGACTGTAACTATTGACCAATAGAGCAAATAATGGACTGAATCATATCCGACCCTTTTTCTGAGCCTGTCCCCACTGCTTTTCCTCAGACTAACATATACGCGATTGTGCAATATCTAACTTCTGTATATACGCGACTTCCCTTTATGAAACTTGTGTATGAGATTTAGGACACTGAAGTTTTACACTTTCAACTCCCCTTGAGTCTGTTATGTCTGTGCTGTGCTGTGTCTGAGTATATTGTGTTGTGCCACATCTTTCAGACTGTACTTCCTTCTTCTTCCATATCTTCAAGCGTGATGATGTTTTCTCCTTTTGGTATGGTCCCTGTGCTTTGTTCCTGCATTCCTTTGCTCTATGTCCAAGCTTGTTACATGCATAGAATCTTACATGTTTCATATTCCTTCTGTAGCAATCAAAAGCTTTGTGACCAAACATATTGCAAGAAAAACAATATCCATGAAAGTACCTGGAATGTGATGATATTTCTGTGTGATGATATTGAACCATTCTTGTTCTACATCTGGCTGCACATGTCCAAGATTATGACATACATAACATTCATCATTATGCATTAGAGGAGTAAAAGATTTCTTTTGAAGAATTTCTTTCCTTGGCTGTTGATGGGGTTTTCTTCTCATCTCTTCGTTGTGCATTTTAGATTTCTCATTAGAGTTTCTTGCCTCTCCTTGTGAGCTAGATTCACTTTTAGTGGATTCGTAAAAACCAAGACCCGTTTTGATAGCAGGAGGCCTCTGACTACTAAGAATATCATCCAAGATCTTAGTACTATCGTGAAATCGTAAGAGCTTATCCTTTTCTTCTAATTTATCATTTAGAATATTTACCTCAACCTGAAGATGCTCATCCTTTTCACGATAGTGCTTCTTCATGTCTTCTTCGGCTTTCCTTCCTTCTTCCAATTGATGCCTCAATTCAAGAACTTTGTTTCTTGTTTTTGGAGTAGATCTTTATTCTGCTTCTTTGATTCTTCAAGATCTTCCTTTAGTGAGCGGATCATAGCTTCAAGCCTTTCATAATAACTGGATCTATCTTTGAGTTTCTTGATGATTGAGCTCCTTTTATTGACTTCATTTCTTAATGATGTCACTTCATCCTGCAACTTTTGACATTGGTCTTCCTTGTTCTTGAATAACTTCCTTACCTTGTTTCCTTCCTCTAGTTGAGATTTTAGTTTGGTAGCTTCTTCTTTGAAAGCACATTCCCTTTTGCTCAGTAGATCTTGTTGATCTCTACTTTTGTTTGTAAGCCTTTTAAATTCTGTCTCTACTTGATATCTTTCTTGCTCACCCATAAGTGCAAATTTAGTTGCTTCGCTATCACCTGATAGATCTTGTTCATCTTCATTCTGAAGTGATTCTGAATCTGATGTGCTCCTTCCACATAGTCCCCAATCAATACACCCACTGTCATAGTTCTTCTGAGATGCCTTCTTCTTCTTAGGTGCTTTCTTCTTAAGCTTCTTTCCCATAGTTCCATGGATCTCCTTCAAGCGGTCAAGCTTCTACCAAAGGACTTGCTATGATACCAATTGTTGGAAATAATACTGAGAGGGGGGGGGGGTGAATCAGTATTATCAAAATAAAAATTTTCATTTCCTTACTTAGAAACATATACGCTACTTCAATTAAGGGAACACACATGTATACGCAACTATGTCGAATGCAACTAGCATATATCCAGAATACTTATGATTCAATTAATCCATTAAATTTTGATCTTTAGTTAGTGCATCAAAACTTCATTAACCATATGTACAGTAAGCAGGTGCAGTAAAACATAACAGATCATTACACACAAGAAGTACACATGAACACCATGATATAAGGTGGAAACCCAATGTGGGTGAAAACCACCTGTTGCAAGTCGTCTCTATCTTCCTTTAATAAGAAACTTCATTTTACAATAGTTCTGTACTGGTGCAGTATTATACCAGTCGCAGGCTTCTACCTGCAGAGGGCTACAACCCACTCTTGTTTTCCAGACTCTCCTAGATGGGAGCTACAACCCCCTTAGCTCTTGTACTAACCGACCCATTTACTAGTACGTAGGTGCCTGCCTGCTAAATGCTCCAATCTTTACTTGTTCTCCAGCTACTACCGGAAGGGAGCTACCATCCCCTTTGCTCTTTTACTAGCTGATGTACTAGTACGTAGGCTCTGGCCTACAATCTCCTTTCATCCTCTAGGGACCACATTTCATACATTTTCAGACTGGATACTCTTAAAGCACAACACTATAATCTGACGACCACGTTTCATCCAATTTTCACACTGGACCCATCAATATCATTGAAGCACAAAAACTAGCATCATCAATTTCTGAATCACCCAATACTGAATCACTGAGACCCTATCAACAAAATGCAGTCACCAAAATACATAGAGCAGAACACTGAACTCTGCAACAATATTCGGAACCAACTGTATCATCAAAATCATGCATCAAAGTGCATACACTACTTGGAAGTGTTGAACCAACGTGTATACGCAACTTCACCATAGTGAACCAACGTATATATCATCAATTACTTACTTATAAGTTGATGCACTTCTTGACTTTAGACATATCCAGGTCATTGCATATACAAGGATAATATGTGTGTTAGAACCCAGATCTAGTCCATCAGATCACATAAATATGAGTCATTATGATCCTGATCCAATATTAGTTCTCATCCATCAAAACTGAAGCTAAACACAATCAACCAAACAGGATATGCAGAATACTGACACCATTAAACTGTCATCAGAACTCATCAACAACCAGAACCACTTGTAACTTCAAACATCAAAGCTCAAATGGTATACGCCACTACCATGAACCAAACCCGCGTACATACGTGCTTACACCAAAGCCAACCCACATACAGATCTATAAATATTCAATCATGACTTGCAGCGATTTCAAACTTATGTTATACCCAGTTCAGATCATTACATGTGTCAGTATACAGATCTAGAATAAACATAATCAATCATATAGAGATAGTTCATTTCAAACCATTTGATCCCGATCTATCCTTAGATATTGTTCTCCATCAACCGATGAGATCCCTCCTTAGCTCAGATCAAGCAATGCATCATCAACCCATAACCCGCATACTGGATCTCATACTTCATCAGATATTCAAGACATTATCCTAGGCCTTGCTCAATACCATGGTCCAAAACCATAACAAACCATTACCATGGACCCGATACTTGGGATCAACACATCTGACGAGATACTATGGTCCAAAACCATAGGTTCAAATACCAAGGACTAACTACCACGGACCAAAAGTAAGTTCTCCAACATATACGTGCTTTTCCTTGCATGAAAGTGCATTTATACGCATACGCACCTTTGTAACGTCTAACCCATCTGTATACGTGGATCGATCACGATGAACCTGTGTATATATAGTTTCTCTTCATTCTTGTAGTCTGATCATCAAATCCTTGTTGTTGACCTGCTACACTATGATCTGTCATCTGTGTGATTTTCCATCAAGGACAACACTTGTCTCGTAATGCCAACACTTTCTTCGTCACTATCAGATGCTCCCAACAAATTACTATACTCATCACCTGAATCTAGATCTTCTCTAAATGGCTTCCACTTTGTGTAGTTCCTATTAAGTCTCGTATGAACATCAATTCAATGGGATAACCTATTTCTCACACAATAACATTTTAAAAACTAAGATTCAGCTTCACTATAAATGATAGATGTGTCGATCACGAACTCAGTGATGAATCCACCCAAGATGTTATCAATATAAGAATTGACAACCCTCACAATCTTGTTTCTGAACCTTCTAGGCGCCTCACTAACTTTGGAGTCCACAAGATAGGGTTATCCAACTTCCATGTACCTTGAACATCCAATAATTTAGCCGACCATTCATATAACGCACATGGAAAAAAGCAGAACAAATTTTCATTTTCTTCTGTATACATGTATCTATTCAACCATTCTTCTTTCAACAAGCACAAATTCCTATTTTCCTGGGTTGCAAACTCGTGCAAATTTCAGTCTATCAACTTCTCGATCTCCTTCTTAGTCGGTATCCACTTATTCCACATCACACATTCTTCAGATAGATCTCGTTCCCAAGAATGGAACCATTTATTGGCTTAAGGCAGCTTTGACCCAGGTTCACAGTTAGCTAGGCTAACCAACAAAACCCTATAATACTAGCCCTTTCAGTAATAACCTGTGTAGCACAGGCTGCAGTCTCATCCAAAGCAGTATTGGGGATGCTAGAACCAAGTTTCTTCTTCCAAAGGACTATGTGATGTGTTTTTGTTACTTTTAGGGCTTTATTCTAACCTTCACGAACCATAACCCTTAAAACCCGAAAATTACAGTAACTAATAGATAATAGATTCAAAATCTTAACCGATTTTTATAAACATTCATAAAATCAAGTAATTAAACAAATCTTCCCCTTTTGCGCATCTATTAAGTATTTTTCATGATAAATTGTAGTAAATAGAGTGAATATACAGTAAATTCAAATGTAAACAATAACACACAAATACATAGACAATGCTCGAAAACAAACTTTATTATGCTTAAATCTTCAATTACAAACTCTTTCAACCCTGCACACATAGCTATAGGGGCCCATGCACTCAATTGTGGACTTACCAAGGTCTCTGTGCACATAGTTGTAGGAGCCTTCCCCTTTGCCTAAGTACAGAAAATAGACTTCTCTTACTTAGATCATTCACTTCTTTAATGACTTATTTCTTATGACTCTCTATGAATCCTTTTTATATCATTCTCTATTAAAATACCATGGTCCATGAAGCATGGATGGGTCACAAAACAACTTAAATCCTAATAAACTAAGGGGCTTTGACCTTCTTAAAGCCCCTTTCACTACTATCAACCTGCACACTCCACTCCTCAAAATGTGGAGACTTTTCACTAATAGCAAAACTTTTACAAAAATTACCCTAGGGGACCCTATCCGAATGCAAAATAAGTTGGGTAATTAGGACTTAGAGATGGATATAACCATAGGTGTGTGATGTCTATTTGATGGCTAGAATATCTTGTGTACGTTTTGAATATTTGTGTGCAAGTTGTAGTGTTTTTGAAAACATAGTGAAAACATGTTCGAAGAAAGGTTTTTGGTGAACAAATAGTTAAGATAGCTAAAGGATAGTATGGGAAGCAATGTAATAGCCAACAATAACTATTACTTTGACTTTTGTGATAATGATTGTAGAGCATTAGTTGCAAGTTGTGTGGCCGTGTAATTTTTGTAGGTTCATGCAATGAAAAAGCTTGGAGATTGATCCAAACTTATGAAGGAACGAAAAAAAATATAGAAATACCCATATACACAGAGATGCAGCAGAAATAAATCTCCATTTCATCAATATTAAAGAATTGAAATATCCTTACATATAGAAAGAAGAAGAAAAAGAAAAAGAAAAATAAAATAGCTTATCTCTGAGAAGATATGTGGTAGCTACATGCCTCTAAAATGTGTTACAATGAGGCGCGAGGGCTGTTTATGATTGAAAATAAAGGAAAGCCCTAAACAACCAAAACCCCTACCCCGGGTGTTGGAACACTGAGAGTTTGTGGGGCCCGTTGGGGTAATTGGGCAACCAACTTCTCAGGGTCATAACTTGGTCATATTATCTTTCTTTGGCATGTACGATACCTTGTTGGAAATATCTCTTTGAGTACTATAGGATTTATGGAAAGCATATGGCCATTGGCTTGCTGTGAACCTCAAAAAAACATCATTTAGGAGGTAAAACTACTTTAGAAGTTCAGGACTTGAAAAACTGCTAAAAGTAGTAAATGATAAAATAAACAAGTAAACAGATGAAACCAATTGGAGGTCTAGGTGGAATAGCTGGGTGGCCACCAATATCCACCTAGATTAGTCCTCCCTCCTTAGGAGGAAATGGTCCACATTGCCTGCAGAGCCTCCATGAGGTGAGGAAATTTCTGTTGAACTTGGTCCCTAGTGAACCACTTTCCTTGGTGAAGGAGTTGGCCTGCTTTGATAGCTTGATATAGTTGGATCCTCTATTGGTGAGTGTTCTTGATCTGTGTGTCCATGATTTGATCAATTGTGGCTTGTTTCATGTAGTCTGGGTTTAGCTCTGTTGGTGGGAGTTGTTCTACAATGTTGGATGTGTCCAACAATAGTGGAGAGTATGGTTGAAGGTGGTCTACATTGAACACTGGGTGCAGACCAAGGAACGGTGGAATGTTGAGCTTGAAGAGATTTTCCCCTATAGCCTTAGTGATGGTTTTTGGCCCATGTCAGAGCAGGTGAAGCTTGCAGTGGCCTCCACCGAGATTCTCCTTCTACAAATGTACCCAAACTTTCTCTCCCACCTGGAACTTGTGCGACACTCGATGTTGATCATGGCATTGATTGTATTTAGTATTGGCTCTATCCAATATATCATGGACCTATTGGTGAATTTTTTCAATGCACTCAATGAAGTTGTTATCCTTGTCAGTTTTGGAATAGAAGTGAGTTGAATCTGCCTAAGTAGCTGCAAATGGTATGGCCACATCAATGGGATATATTGGTTGAAATCCCATCCCTACCTGAAAGGGATTGTGTCTCATTGAGCTATGGAGAGCTTTGTTGTAGATTTGCTAGACATAGGGGAGGATTTCATCCCATGTGCATGGATGCTTCAAGTTGTACATCCACGGAATGTGTACGATCATCCTGTTAATGACCACTATTTGGCCATTAGTTTTGGGGTCGAAAGTCATGGACTTAGTAAGTTTGTTATCCAACATTGACTAGAGACTTGACCAAAATGCACTTAGGAATATGCTATCCCAATCTAAGATAATGGACTGTGGCATCCCAAAGTGTACCCACACCTGATAAAATAAGAGCTTAGTAGTGGCCTCTGTTATGATGCTCTTCTTGCAGGCCACCATAATCGCCATCTTAGAGAATTTTTCAATGCACACGAAAATGCATTTGTTGTTCTGCTTAGTAGAAGGAAGGCCCAACATGTAATCCATGGAGATGGATTCCGAAGCTTGACTAGGAGTAGGCAGAGGAGTATATAGACCTTTCTTCTTGATGGTTGGTTTGGAAATGAATTAGGTTATGTAGGATCTAATGTACTTCCCAACATCTTGACAAAGGTTCAGCCAATAAAAATACTTATGCAATATAGCCACTATTTTCTCTACTTCAAAATGTCCAACGACCCGACTGTAGTGCGCCTTCCAAATCATCTTAGCACACTTGCTCAAAGGAGATTAAATGTGTCCTAGGTGGAATAACAATGCATCCTGGACATGAAAATTTGGAACTCTCTTACCTTCAAGGAGTGTTTGGTACGTGCTGCTAAATTCTGGATCGCTCTTTTAAATGTTCGACCACTCCAAAGTCTTGTGCCCATAGGAGTCAAGCATAGTGATCAATTGAGGCAGTATGAAACATTATTTTTGTTGCATTTTTTATACTTAATTTTCAAAGGGAACTGTTGCAAGTATGTGGACCATTTATGATAGAAATCTTTCTGCAATTTTCATTATGTTTGTATGAACTGCAAGGGTTGGTGGTCTATGTGGATGACTGTTTCCTTCCCCAGAATGTAATTCTTCCATTGAAAACAAGCTTGCACAATGGAATACATTTCTTTCTCATAAGTGGGATACTTTCGGATTGTGCCTGAAAGTGTCTCACTGTGGTAAGCCTCCGGATTCCCCTACTGAGTAAGAACTTCACCAATAGCATAGTCGTAGACGTCTGTCTCAATCTAAAATGGTTGTTCCAGGTATGGTAATGTGAGCACTAATGGAAAGCAGATGTGACGCTTCAACTCACCAAATGTCTTCTGTTGGGTTTCGGGTGGAAAAAACTTTTCTTTCGCTTTTCTCTTGGTGAATTGACTTAAATTCCAAGTGATATGATAGAACCCCAACATGAACCTGCAATAGAAATTGACAATATCCAAAAAGTTATGGAGCTCTGTTAGAGTGGTTATGGCTGGCCAATCCCGAATGACTTGTATCTTGGCTAAGTACACATTCACACTCTTCCATCAATGATGTACCCCAAATATTGAACCTGGGTCATGCCAAAAGTGCATTTCTCCAAATTAGCACACAAATTGTGTTGTCACAGGGTTTGAAGGACCTATCCAATATGGTGGAGGTGCTCTTCCCAACTCTAGCTGAAGATCAAGATGTCATCTAAATAAACCACCACAAAAGAATTGGTCAAGGGTCACAAGATGTCGTCCATTAATCTCATGTAGGTTGTGGGGGTATTCGTCAACCCGAAAGGCATGACCAACCATTCAAAAAGGCCCTCCTTGGATTTGAAGGCAGTCTTCCACACCATTGGGTTCGATAGGAACCTGGTGATAACTAGACTTCAAGTCAATCTTGCTAAAATATTTACCCCCCTTGAACTGGTCCAGAATTTCATCAATCCATGGGATTGGGTACCTATTTCAAACAATGATTTTTTTCTGCATCTGATAGTCAATACAAAGTCTCTAGGTCCCGTCCTTCTTTTGCAAAAATACAATCAGGCTCCCACATGGTGATGATCTTAGGCTCCCACATGGTGATGATCTTGGCCTGATGTGACATTTCTGCAACAAATATTTAATCTGCCTCTCGTTCTCATCTTTCGGTCCATTGGGTAGTGGCATGCCCAAGGTCAAATTGATAGAGTGCTTGACCTAACAGCGCAAAGGTACACCTGTAGGTGAGGCGAAAATGTCCCTATACTCCACGACCTTGTCCATCTGTTGTTGCTATGTAGAGGAGCCCTATCTGGAAGTTGTGGCCACAACCTTCTTATTGCCTTGAGGGTGAATCATAAGGAAAACAATTCATAGTCTGGGAAATGATCTTACTACATTGCTTTGCAGTGATCAAAGAGATGGCGATAGGCAAGGCTACATCTAGTATCTTGTATAACATATTGCCCAAATTAATTATCACAAAGCAAGGTATAGACTCATATAAAACATGTCACTTCCGCAAGTATGGTTGTCCTAATAATACATCACAAACTTTAAGATGAGAAACATCACACAGTACCTCATCCTTGAAGGGCTTAATGTTGTAGGGAAGGCAATAATGTTGGCTGATGTGGAGATCGTGTCCTCAGTGAAACCACCCGATGGTGTACAAATGTGATTGCATTGTAGTCATTAGGCCTAGCTACTTCATGACCTCTACTAAAATGAGGTTCTTTTGGCTCCTAATATCAACAATGAACTATAGTAGAGAACCCTTCACCCACATCTGTGAGTGGAAGAGGTGTTCCCCCTCCTATGGATCTACAGGCTCATTATTCTAGATCTTATTGGTGGCCACATGGCACTCAATGTCACATCAATGATTTTCTTCCCTTACTCATTCCCCTTATCAAGTTATGACTCAAAGTTGAAATATGCATTTGATTAGGAAGCCTTCATCTTAGCCACTAGTAACTGCTTGGCCTGACACTCACGTGTGTTGTGAGTGTAGCTCTTATGGAACTCACACCATTTTCTTGTGTCCTTCTTTGTCTTCGTGGTGGTTTTCTTTGCTGTCAGCTTCGATGGGTTGTCCTGGGTCACCTTGCCTTGGCTTTATCCTTTAGTATGTGGTTTGGGGGTTCCTTTTCTTTGCTTTAGATTCACAGATATAAAGTCACGCTTCTTCTATTTAAACTTCTACTCAATCTTGACAGTGTATCGATATGTTGTGCCGGGTGACGAGATGTCTAGGAACTCCATCCTATCCTAGATATATTTGTGTTCACAACTGCGATACTTGAGTACTAAATTCTGCTCAGAATCCTTGATACCCAGCTTCATGTGAAGGGTGTGGAAAATATTTTTGAACTCCAACACATCTTGGTCCCTTCCCTACCATATTGTGGTCCACATTATGTATTTACCTTCATAGATCCTTATAGGGTAATATTGTTCCTTGATGGCGTCTCAGAAAGAATTCCAAGTGGGTGTGAGTGAAAACAGTTAGGTTTCCCTCTCATCCTTTTGTTCATAATATGTTTCCCACTAGTTCTTGACTTGTGGGGTGGCTTTGAGAAGTGGAAAAGTAGTATTTTCCTGATTGGAAAAGTCATGAACTGAAAAATATCGTTCCAATAGATTTAACAATTTATCTATGACATCTGCATTTATCTCACCCTCAAATATGGGAATATCAAAGTTAACTTGTAACTTAAAAGGAGTGGCACCTCTAGAGTGGATATTGGATGAATATGCACCACCTGTGGGTAGCCATTAAAGGATCTAGGAAACTTTTTCCATCATCACGTTCCTCTATCACTCGAGGGCTTCCTCAAGCAATATTTTGAAATGATCAGGGAAATTTTTAAGGATGGAAATTTATGTTTAAGTTTAGAAGCATTAGCGAATCTTACGAGTCCCTAATATGAAAATTTAAAAATGTTTGGGGATATTTTTGTAATATACTTAGATCTATAATAATTTTATAATATTCTATATAAAATTTTGGTAATTTTTTGGGTAAAATAATTTTATACTATAAAATTTGGGCGAATAACTTTTAGAAAAAAGCTAGAAATTGGTGAAACATTTTTTTGGAAAAAGCATGGAAACTAGCCTGCCTGTGAATATTAGCCCCTAAACATTTCCATGGAAAGGATCTCCTGCCCCCTCGTCATTCTTTTCTTCCACCATGGGAGGCTGTCGGGTTTTGTGAGGCTAGTCTTGCAAAGGTTCAACTAATTCGATTCCTATCTCCTAATAACTTGACCTCATTGGGGACATGCAAAGAAAAATAGATAAAGAGCAGACTTCTCTAATACCACTTATCTAGAGTTATGCATGAATGCAACAAAATATAGAAATACCCATATACACAAGGACACAGTAGAAATATAGTTTCATTTCATTAATATCAAAGAACTAAAATATGCTTACATACAAAAATAATGATAAACTATCTCGGGCGACAATAGCTTATCTCTGAGAAGAGATGTGGTAGATACATGCCTCTGAACTATGTTGCAATGAGGCTCAAGGACCTATTTGTTATTGAACAACAAGTGAAAACCCTAAGCAACCAAAACCATAACCCTAGCAGATGGAATGACAAGAGTTTGTGGGCCCCGTTTGGGTTAATTGGGAAACCAACTTCCCGGGGTTGTAACTTAGTCATATTATCTCCATTTGGTGCATAAAATACCCTGTTGTAAATATCGCTTTGAGTAATAAACTTCTATGAACCTAAATAAAATGTTGTTTAGGAGGTCAAAACTACTCAAAAAGTTCAAAACCTGAAAAACTGCTAAAAATAGTAAAATGCTTAATAAACAAGGAAACAAATGAAACCAATTGTAGGTCTATGTGGAATAGGTGAGTGGCCACCAATATCCACCTAGACCAGAGGTTATGATTGAAAAAATATTTTTGATAGAAAATTCATTGATATATGATGACAATGGATTCACTTTAAAAATGAGATGAAATATAAGTCCACAAGTAAGTTGAAGTAGATTAGAGCCTCAATAAGGTTGGATCCTAGAGTAAGTTATTGTCCACTTATCATCTATGTTGGAGCATAGAGCAGGTTGGAGCCTTCTCATCATCGAGGTTTGTGCCTCAATTAGGTTTGATCCTAGAGCAGGTTGGATCCCGCTCATCATCAAGGTTCGTGTCTCAATTATGTTGTAGCCTACAAAGAGCAGTTGTTTTCATTTTTCGAGGTCAGTCCCTCAATCAGGTTGTAGCCTACTAAACGTGGAAACTTGCATTTCTTAGGTGTACTTTCATCTAATAGGTTGTAGCCTACAAATATATGTAAATAATGGAAGATAAAGAAGAAGAATATTGGTGGTTTTTTCTTATATGGGTTTCTTCCTAAAAAGCTAGTTTCTCTTTATGATGTGATGACTTATTTATGTGTTGATGGTAGGTTGATGATGCATTGTTATAATTGATGAGATAATTCCCATGATTAATTTCTATATTATTGTTTGATTATAAGAAATTGTGAAATAGTAAAATTGGTCTCATGTTAATTCACTACACCCCCCCCCCAGCTCAACTGTGACATTTGGGCCAACAACAAGGTTTTTGCAAAGGGTTGGAAGTATGCCTTACAAATTGGATTTACATCCATATTTTTGTGTACATATAATCTACCATGTTTCTTGGTTTAGGAAGGAAATCAGTGACAAGATCCCAGTCTAAAGTATTTTACCCAAGATTAATGCAGAAGAAAAAATCATACTAGAACCAAAAAAAAT
Source organism: Pinus tabuliformis (assembly GCA_031772625.1). NCBI lineage: Eukaryota > Viridiplantae > Streptophyta > Pinopsida > Pinales > Pinaceae > Pinus > Pinus tabuliformis. The sequence goes on from CM062807.1 coordinate 726,541,409, forward strand.
ATTTTCAAAAAGGGTAAGTAGCTAAGAAATTGAGAATTTAATAAGTACCTTATCAAATGAAAGAACCTACTAGTGCAAGAATCAATAAGGGAAGATGATTTGATCATGCAAAAACACCTATGGTTAGTCAAGTGTTGAGGACAATGCTTCATTGAATGGCAGAGGCATGTTAGGCACATAAAATCCCTTACCAAGCCATATATATTGGGTTGTTACATTTCTATTATTATATTAGTAAGTCAAATAAATCCTTTTATTATACCTTTTCATTCTAACTATAAACCCCCCCCCCCCTGTTGGAAATAATACTGAGAGGGGGGGTGAATCAGTATTATTAAATTCTTTTCAATTAATTTCTTCTTCAGATATTGATCATTAGTTTGTATGTCAGTACCATATAATAATGAGCAAGAACAAGAAAAACAGATAATCACACCAAAGAACACCAGATATAAGGTGGAAACCGAATGTGGGTGGAAACCACCTGCTGCAATATGTCTCTATCTTCTTTCAATTAGAAACTTCTTTTACAATGATTTTGTACTGGTGCAGTCCTTTACCAGTATGTAGGATGCAACCTGCAGAGAGCTACAACCCTCTCTCGTTTTCCAGTCTCTCCTGGAAGGGAGCTACAACCCCCTTAGCTCTTTTACTTCTTTAAAGACCACGTTTCATTAATTTTCAGACTAGATCCAAGAAGATCAAATAATCATCAAGTACATGTGAATCACCCAATCTCCTTATACAATCAACCAATGAATCACCCAACTTCTCAGAATGTTGTAAACAGAAAAGTAATACCAGAAATCTAAACCCAGAACTTTGTAGTAATAGATAAAATACAATCAACAAATGTTTCAAGATAGGTCCGCAACTTCACCAATAGAGGCATCCGAATATCCACAACTCTTCTGTGTCTAAACTCTGCAGATCCGCACCTGGTCGGTATTTTGCTCTGCGTATCTTCGCACCTCCTCCTTCTGCTGCCCTGCGTACCTCTGCTCAGATCCGCACCTGCATTGTCTGCCTGATAGCGTACCTCCATAACTGGTTCTTCTATTTCCCTACGTACCTCCATATTGTGCCTTCTTCTAAGCCGCGTACCTCATACCTGCGCCTTTTGCTGTGCTGCGGATCCCTGCACCTGCGCCTTCTCCTGCTCTGCAGACCCCCGCACTCACGCGATGGATTGCCTGCGAACCTCTGATTACGGCCAAATTAACAGTCCTCCAATGTGCCACAGACAATCAGATCCACAGATCTGATCATGCGCCCGAGAGATCACGACCTATCAATAGATTCGCCTTCAATTTAGATCTATCCTTTAAGAATGATTACCCAAAATTTCAGAGCTTAAGATATTCAATTTTTCACAAGTGTCTAGCCAAGTGATCTCCTTTCCTTTTTATAGGCAAGCCCTTATTCAAATCATGGAACAAAACCATCGAAAACCAATACAAGGGATCCAAACCAGGATTCAATAATTTAGATCCTATACCACGGGCCAAAACCATAGGATCAAGAACGACAGGCTAAATACCAAGGGCCAAACATAAGAAACCCCACGTGACTGTGCTTCTCTGAATTGGAGTGAGTGAACTGAGGGACTGCACCTTCTGAACGGAGAACCTGCAGGTATGACCACACTTCTTGGTCGGTGTACCTGTGGGTCCGCACCTTATGAACGGGGCACCTGCGAACCCCTTATTTTCCATCATTTTGAGAGCTTGAACAAAGTTTTGTCACTTGAGTGAGTTTCCATCAGGTACAACACCTGTGCCATAGCGCCAAACCTGAATCATAATGCCAACAATCTCCCCCTTTGGACTTGATGGCAACCTCAAGATCCTCAATGTCATTCTCCCCCTTTAACATCAAGGGCAAAGGGTTTTTCTCCCCCTGAGAACATGCTTAAGTCTTTGCTCTGTTGATCATGCTCCCCCTGACTATAGACCAAATCTGCAAAAGAGAAAAAATTCTTCAAGAAGAACCATAATCCACCATACACCATAAATGACCGTGAAAGAGATAGAGACATATTGCAGCCACATTCAGATCAACATCCATGTTCTCCTTCTGTGCTACCATAATGCCAACAATGCATTATATATGCTCCCCCTGAACTTGTGCCATTCGAACTTCGACCAATCCATAACCCAGTAAATGTACGCGTATACCCCATATGAACTCGTGTACAACCAACAATCTCTGAAACAGATGATATTCAACAACAAGATGATGCATCAACTACCCCCAGCTTTTTCCTGAGGTATTCAAAGGTATCCCTGGGCAATGGTTTGGTGAGTATATCAGCAACTTGTTCCTTAGAAGGAACATACTCCAACTTGACCTTTTATTCAAGCACTTGTTCCCTGAGAAAGTGATACTTGATCGGTATATGCTTGGTCTTTGAATGCATGACTAGGTTCTTTGAAATGCTGATTGCACTTGTATTATCACATAAGATGGAGATAGGTGGTGTACAAGTGATTTGAAAATCCTGCAAGGTCTGCATCATCCAAAGAAGTTGAGTGTAGCAAGAAGCAGTAGCCACATATTCCGCTTCAGCTGTAGATAAAGCAATCGAACTCTGTTTCTTGTTGAACCAAGATTCTAATCCGGAACCCATAAAGAATGCACCACCACTTGTGCTCTTCCTGTCATCCACACTTCTAGCCCAATTTGCATCTATATAAGCATGAAGTGTGAGATCTGTATCTCTAGGATACCATAAACCATAGTTTTGAGTTCCTTGAAGATATTTGAAAATTCTTTTCACTGCCTGAAGATGAGTTTCCTTTGGATTTGCCTAAAATCTTCCAACTATTCCCACTGCATGTGTTATCACAAAATCATGCCCCTGATAGGCTGCTGATCAGGAAGACTTTGAGTAACTATTTCAAACCAAACTTTTGGCTAAGGCTTAGCCTCCTCAGCCTGAGAGGGCTCTCTCAAAGGGTTAAAGATTTTGATTAAAGAATAAGATAGATGGCTAACTCTATGGTTTGTGATTGTATATGTTTATAGGTTGAAAGATGAAGGTTGGCTACCATTGGGCTATGGAGTCAAAGTATGTTCAGTACCACAACAAGATCAGCTTAACATGAAGTCAGGGCATAGAGAGTTTTTATACATCAACAAAACAAAGATACAATGCAAGGAAACACAGTTTATAAATACATGAAGGAAGTTAGAGCATCATTGATGAATTCTAAGTAACATGTATTCATACCACTGCAAGTAAGTCAAAGAGGAAAGCCATGAGACAATAGGACATTAAAAACCCTCTTTGAATCCTGAGTAGTGAAGCCAAAACATTCTACCTAGCATGGAAGTCAAGGCATTATAGAGTTCAAGTGCAGAAATGCAAATATAAAACAGTGAAACACAGTTAGTTTATCTATGAAGAAAGTCAGAGCATCATTGATGAATTCTGAGTATCATAAGTAAACCTCACTGCACTGTAAGTATTGGAAGATGCCATCAAAACAAGGACATACAAGAACTCTTCATGAATCTTGAGTTGTCTAAGTAGAAATTCTGCATTAGGTTAAAAATATACACAGTCTGCACATAGAGCAGCAATTGAGCCAAAAAGTCTCCAACCCCTTCCTAATTCGACCTCTTTCTCTATATAAAGCATTTACAATTAGGATTCCATCATCCCTCCTCAAGAGAATTCGAATTTGCCATCAGTGACACGTATTCTAACCATAAAACAAACCATTAAATGTATTTGACACCTAACTAGTAGTCCTAGAGACCTAATACAACTAGGAGTGTAACTCCTTATTATGACTAAAACAACCTTATCTAGACATTTGAAGCATTCTTTGACACCTAACACTCCATGAAGTCGAATTTGATGAAGCCTCCCACGTGGTCATCTGACTGCTGAAGACAAACCCTAGAAATTAGGGAACATGTTTCCTTGTTTTTAGGTTTAGAATCCCTGAAAATGGCACGTGGGACAGAGCCTTTATCTCCTCATCCATGACACATTTTACGAAACTGAAGGAGGTTTTTGTAGCCCACGTTGTCTAGAAAAAAAACCTCTCCTGTTTTTTTAAAAAATGCCTCCAGCTGTTCAGAATCTGTCCTTGAACAACACGTGTCAAACAGGAAACTGTCCCTTGCTCTGTTCTGGCTGAAAAATAGGTCTTGGGACAGAGGTCATAACTTCTCGTAAAAAATGTATTTGGAAAAACTGAAGGAGGCTTTTGTGAAAAAATTCATGTTGAACAAAAAACTCTTTTGGTTTTTTGAGACACTTCTCCAGCTGCCCAGAATAAGTCTTTGAAAAACAGGTGTAAAACAGGAGATGAAAAACTGCACCTATAGCAGTTTCGTAGCGCAACTTTGACCACACATTTCTCCCACCTCAGAATGGAATTGAAGAAACGGAAAGAGGTTTTTGTGATTCAACATGTTAAGAAGAAAAGACTCTTTCAGTTTGAAAAATTGAGTTCTCAGCTACTCTGGAAAGCTTCTGGAAGTTACTTAGTAAAACAGTTTTCTCTGCTGAAACAGGCTGCTACAGGGGTTTCGCAGCGCGCTGCGAAAACACTGATTTCGTAGTGCAAGGTTTAGCATGCGTATGTATCTTCATTTCTTGAATTTTCCTTTTGATTAGGGCTCAAACCTTCTCAAGTGATCTTATTTCACCTCTGCAGCAACATCCCTTTCAAAATAATCTTCTTTTTCTTTCAAGGTAGATCCTCAAAAAACAAAACTGTCACCTTCAGCAGTTTCGTAGCGCGCTACGAAACTGCTGAGTTGTTTCAAAAATCATAGTTTCAACACAAAACTTTTCTATTTGAGAACTTTTCTATTAAAAAATTCTTTCAAATGTTTCAAGACCCTCCAAAACTGAATGGAAATGTTTGAAAAGATTATACCAAGCATAACTACCAAAACTTTGAAGCATATCCTTACTTGAAGTGAGATTTCTTTATGGAGATCCTTTTTTTTTCTTTGAAATTTTGTCAGTGATAACAGTGGCTCCACTTGGGATAGTGTGCCCTTGTGGTACACTAAGAACCTGCAGTTCCAGTGCCTTATCCTCTTATCATGAACAAAAATTTATTTGACAAACATCTTCTTTAAGTTCCTTGGGCCTTCACCTCAGGCTTAAGCTTGATGATCACTGTAGGAAAAAGAAATCTACCATTACTGAAAAAAAAAATGCTCAGTCAACCTTGAGCTTATTAGCATATTCCTACCTACCCTATCAGCTGCAAGCTCATCTTGTAGCTCAAGGAACATGAAACTTCCAATGAAGCCAATCATCAATCTGATCTGAAACTTGGATCTCCTTACTATGCTTGAAGCATAAATAAACCAGATACTGAAATAGCCAAGGAAGCATGAGGTGCAACTGTTCTTCAAGATGAACATATAATTGGAAGCTTGAACAGTAAATCTTTTCCATGTAGTCAGCTATAGGGTCAAAAAACACATGGTTAGTTTGATAATCATCATAACATTCTATCTCTTTAGACAACTGATCCTTAGCCACACAAAATTCCTTTGAGGTGCTATCCAACTGCCTTTCTGCATGATGCCCACAAACAATGGAATTTTCCTCATTATTATCATCATTCTTTGGTGTAAGCTGCTGCAAGAAATTACAAAAATGAACAATCTTTTCCTCTGCCTGAGGGTCATAAAAAATTTCTTCCAACATTTCTTCTTGGTGTTTGCAATCATGTTCATTTTGATAATGATCCGAAGACTGACAAGTCTGCTGCATCTCTACATCAATATCAGAGGATTGAACATGGTTTTCATAAGTAAACCCCTGCTGATCTTCATGCTGCATTTCATGAGATGTTGTACTTTCTTCTTGGTGCTGAAATGCATTGTTATGAAGAGCCTCTAAAATTTCTTCATCCATAAACTCATCATCATCATAACAATCCTCCAAGTACTGAATAAGACTTAAAGAATGTCTACAAGAATCTTTGAGCAACAATAAGGAAGGATGACACTCTTTATACATGTCATAGAACACATCATGGAAATCAGCAAGAGAAGATAATGAACCATTTTCCAAACTTTTATACCAAGACCATGCTTTTCCTTCTAAAGTGGCCATAAACATCCTCATGAGACAATCCTCAGGTAAGTGAACTTTAAGACTGCGTACATGCATATGAAACCTAACCATATGAAGAGTAGCATTGTCTTTCTTTTCATCTTTGAATATTGGAAGATCATCTAACCAATCAACCTTTGGCATAGGATTTGGAAAACCAGGGATATAAGACCAATTCATAGGAGCATACCTGGCATTCATTCTTGCAGTGGAACTCATCTTGTAACTTCATCAAGCTACTGATCTTCTAGGAGTGGAGTCACCTTCCAATTTCTTATTTGATGTGTGGAGTCGCCAAGGTAGTTTTGCAGCCTCAAAAAGATGTGTGAGCTCCTGCTACCTTCAGAAGTTCAACCATTGATTTCGGGAATGAATAGAATTCAGGCTCCCGGCAGACGCACCAAAATGTTATCACAAAATCATGCCCCTGATAGGCTGCTGATCAGGAAGACTTTGAGTAACTATTTCAAACCAAACTTTTGGCTGAGGCTTAGCCTCCTCAGCCTGAGAGGGCTCTCTCAAAGGGTTAAAGATTTTGATTAAAGAATAAGATAGATGGCTAACTCTATGGTTTGTGATTGTATATGTTTATAGGTTGAAAGATGAAGGTTGGCTACCATTGGGCTATGGAGTCAAAGTATGTTCAGTACCACATCAAGATCAACTTAACATGAAGTCAGGGCATAGAGAGTTTTTATACATCAACAAAACAAAGATAGAATGCAAGGAAACACAGTTTATAAATACATGAAGGAAGTTAGAGCATCATTGATGAAGTCTAAGTAACATGTATTCATACCACTGCAAGTAAGTCAAAGAGGAAAGCCATGAGACAATAGGACATTAAAAACCCTCTTTGAATCCTGAGTAGTGAAGCCAAAACATTCTACCTAGCATGGAAGTCAAGGCATTATAGAGTTCAAGTGCAGAAATGCAAATATAAAACAGTGAAACACAGTTAGTTTATCTATGAAGAAAGTCAGAGCATCATTGATGAATTATGAGTATCATAAGTAAACCTCACTGCAATGTAAGTATTGGAAGATGCCATCAAAGCAAGAACATACAAGAACTCTTCATGAATCTTGAGTTGTCTAAGTAGAAATTCTGCATTAGGTTAAAAATATACACAGTCTGCACATAGAGCAGCAATTGAGCCAAAAAGTCTCCAACCCCTTGCTAATTCGACCTCTTGCTCTATATAAAGCATTTACAATTAGGATTCCATCATCCCTCCTCAAGAGAATTCGAATTTGCCATCAGTGACACCTATTTTAACCATAAAACAAACCATTAAATGTATTTGACACCTAACTAGTAGTCCTAGAGACCTAATACAACTAGGAGTGTAACTCCTTATTATGAATAAAACAACCTTATCTAGACATTTGAAGCATTCTTTGACACCTAACACTCCATGAAGTCGAATTTGATGAAGCCTCCCACGTGGTCATCTGACTGCTCAAGACAAACCCTAGAAATTAGGGAACATGTTTCCTTGTTTTTAGGTTTAGAATCCCTGAAAATGGCACGCGGGACAGAGCCTTTATCTCCTCATCCATGACACATTTTACGAAATTGAAGGAGGTTTTTGTAGCCCATGTTGTCGAGAACAAAAACCTCTCCTGGTTTTTTAAAACATGCCTCCAGCTGTTCAGTATCTGTCCTTGAACAACACGTGTCAAACAGGAAACTGTCCCTTGCTCTGTTCTGGCTGAGAAATAGGTCTTGGGACAGAGGTCATAACTTCTCGTACAAAATGTATTTGGAAAAAATGAAGGAGTTTTTTGTGAAAAAATTCATGCTGAACAAAAACCTCTTTTTGTTTTTTGAGACACTTCTCCAGCTGCCCAGAATAAGTCTTTGAAAAACAGGTGTAAAACAGGAGATGAAAAACTGCACCTACAGCAGTTTCGTAGCGCAACGTTGACCACACATTTCTCCCACCTCAGAATGGAATTGAAGACACTGAAAGAGGTTTTTGTGATTCAACATGTTAAGAAGAAAAGCCTCTTTCAGTTTGAAAAATTGAGTTCTCAGCTGCTCTGGAAAGCTTCTGGAAGTTACCTAGTAAAACAGTTTTCTCTGCTGAAACAGGCTGCTACAGGGGTTTCGCAGCGCGCTGCGAAAACACTGATTTCATAGTGCAAGGTTTAGCATGCGTATGTATCTTCATTTATTGAATTTTCCTTTTGATTAGGGCTCAAACCTTCTCAAGTGATCTTATTTCACCTCTGCAGCAACATCCCTTTCAAAATAATCTTCTTTTTCTTTCAAGGTAGATCCTCAAAAAACAAAACTGTCACCTTCAGCAGTTTCGTAGCGCGCTACGAAACTGCTGAGTTGTTTCAAAAATCATAGTTTCAACCCAAAACTTTGCTATTTGAGAACTTTTCTATTAAAACATTCTTTCAAATGTTTCAAGACCCTCCAAAACTGAATGGAAATGTTTGAAAAGATTATACCAAGCATAACTACCAAAACTTTGAAGCATATCCTTACTTGAAGTGAGATTTCTTTATGGAGATCCTTTTTTTTTCTTTGAAATTTTGTCAGTGATAACAGTGGCTCCACTTGGGATAGTGTGCCCTTGTGGTACACTAAGAACCTGCAGTTCCAGTGCCTTATCCTCTTATCATGAACAAAAATTTATTTGACAAACATCTTCTTTAAGTTCCTTGGGCCTTCACCTCAGGCTTAAGCTTGATGATCACTGTAGGAAAAGGAAATCTACCATTACTAAAAAAAAAAATGCTCAGTCAACCTTGAGCTTATTAGCATATTCCTACCTACCCTATCAGCTGCAAGCTCATCTTGTAGCTCAAGGAACATGAAACTTCCAATGAAGCCAATCATCAATCTGATCTGAAACTTGGATCTCCTTACTGTGCTTGAAGCATAAATAAACCAGATACTGAAATAGCCAAGGAAGCATGAGGTGCAACTGTTCTTCAAGATGAACATATAATTGGAAGCTTGAACAGTAAATCTTTTCCATGTAGTCAGCTATAGGGTCAAAAAACACATGGTTAGTTTGATAATCATCATAACATTCTATCTCTTTAGACAACTGATCCTTAGCCACACAAAATTCCTTTGATGTGCTATCCAACTGCCTTTCTGCATGATGCCCACAAACAATGGAATTTTCCTCATTATTATCATCATTCTTTGGTGTAAGCTGCTGCAAGAAATTACAAAAATGAACAATCTTTTCCTCTGCCTGAGGGTCATAAAAAATTTCTTCCAACATTTCTTCTTGGTGTTTGCAATCATGTTCATTTTGATAATGATCCGAAGACTGACAAGTCTGCTGCATCTCTACATCAATATCAGAGGATTGAACATGGTTTTCATAAGTAAACCCCTGCTGATCTTCATGCTGCATTTCATGAGATGTTGTACTTTCTTCTTGGTGCTGAAATGCATTGTTATGAAGAGCCTCTAAAATTTCTTCATCCATAAACTCATCATCATCATAACAATCCTCCAAGTACTGAATAAGACTTAAAGAATGTCTACAACAATCTTTGAGCAACAATAAGGAAGGATGACACTCTTTATACATGTCATAGAACACATCATGGAAATCAGCAAGAGAAGATAATGAACCATTTTCCAAACATTTATACCAAGACCACGCTTTTCCTTCTAAAGTGGCCATAAACATCCTCATGAGACAATCCTCAGGTAAGTGAACTTTAAGACTGCATACATGCATATGAAACCTAACCAAATGAAGACCAGCATTGTCTTTCTTTTCATCTTTGAATATTGGAAGATCATCTAACCAATCAACCTTTGGCATAGGATTTGGAAAACCAGGGATATAAGACCAATTCATAGGAGCATACCTGGCATTCATTCTTGCAGTGGAACTCATCTTGTAACTTCATCAAGCTACTGATCTTCTAGGAGTGGAGTCACCTTCCAATTTCTTATTTGATGTGTGGAGTCGCCAAGGTAGTTTTGCAGCCTCAAAAAGATGTCTGAGCTCCTGCTACCTTCAGAAGTTCAACCATTGATTTCGGGAATGAATAGACTTCAGGCTCCCGGCAGACGCACCAAAATGTTATCACAAAATCATGCCCCTGATAGGCTGCTGATCAGGAAGACTTTGAGTAACTATTTCAAACCAAACTTTTGGCTGAGGCTTAGCCTCCTCAGCCTGAGAGGGCTCTCTCAAAGGGTTAAAGATTTTGATTAAAGAATAAGATAGATGGCTAACTCTATGGTTTGTGATTGTATATGTTTATAGGTTGAAAGATGAAGGTTGGCTACCATTGGGGTATGGAGTCAAAGTATGTTCAGTACCACAGCAAGATCAGCTTAACATGAAGTCAGGGCATAGAGAGTTTTTATACATCAACAAAACAAAGATACAATGCAAGGAAACACAGTTTATAAATACATGAAGGAAGTTAGAGCATCATTGATGAATTCTAAGTAACATGTATTCATACCACTGCAAGTAAGTCAAAGAGGAAAGCCATGAGACAATAGGACATTAAAAACCCTCTTTGAATCCTGGGTAGTGAAGCCAAAACATTCTACCTAGCATGGAAGTCAAGGCATTATAGAGTTCAAGTGCAGAAATGCAAATATAAAACAGTGAAACACAGTTAGTTTATCTATGAAGAAAGTCAGAGCATCATTGATGAATTCTGAGTATCATAAGTAAACCTCACTGCAATGTAAGTATTGGAAGATGCCATCAAAACAAGAACATACAAGAACTCTTCATGAATCTTGAGTTGTCTAAGTAGAAATTCTGCATTAGGTTAAAAATATACACAGTCTGCACATAGAGCAGCAATTGAGCCAAAAAGTCTCCAACCCCTTGCTAATTCGACCTCTTGCTCTATATAAAACATTTACAATTAGGATTCCATCATCCCTCCTCAAGAGAATTCGAATTTGCCATCAGTGACACCTATTCTAACCATAAAACAAACCATTAAATGTATTTGACACCTAACTAGTAGTCCTAGAGACCTAATACAACTAGGAGTGTAACTCCTTATTAAGACTAAAACAACCTTATCTAGACATTTGAAGAATTATTTGACACCTAACACTCCATGAAGTCGAATTTGATGAAGCCTCCCACATGGTCATCTGACTGCTGAAGACAAACCCTAGAAATTAGGGAACATGTTTCCTTGTTTTTAGGTTTAGAATCCCTGAAAATGGCACGTGGGACAGAGCCTTTATCTCCTCATCCATGACACATTTTACGAAAATGAAGGAGGTTTTTGTAGCCCATGTTGTCTAGAACAAACACCTCTCCTGGTTTTTTAAAACATGCCTCCAGCTGTTCAGAATCTGTCCTTGAACAACACGTGTCAAACAGGGAACTGTCCCTTGCTCTGTTCTGGCTGAAAAATAGGTCTTGGGACAGAGGTCATAACTTCTCGTAAACAATGTATTTGGAAAAACTGAAGGAGGTTTTTGTGAAAAAATTCATGCTGAACAAAAACCTCTTTTGGTTGTTTGAGAAACTTCTCCAGCTGCCCAGAATAAGTCTTTTAAAAACAGGTGTAAAACAGGAGATGAAAAACTGCACCTACAGCAGTTTCGTAGCGCAACTTTGACCACACATTTCTCCCACCTCAGAATGGAATTGAAGAAATTGAAAGAGGTTTTTGTGACTCAACATGTTAAGAAGAAAAGCCTCTTTCAGTTTGAAAAATTGAGTTCTCAGCTTCTCTGGAAAGCTTCTGGAAGTTACCTAGTAAAACCGTTTTCTCTGCTGAAACAGGCTGCTACAGGGATTTCGCAGCGCGCTGCGAAAACTCTGATTTCGTAGTGCAAGGTTTAGCATGCGTATGTATCTTCATTTCTTGAATTTTCCTTTTGATTAGGGCTCAAACCTTCTCAAGTGATCTTATTTCACCTCTGCAGCAACATCCCTTTCAAAATAATCTTCTTTTTCTTTCAAGGCAGATCCTCAAAAAACAAAACTGTCACCTTCAGCAGTTTCGTAGCGCGCTACGAAACTGCTGAGTTGTTTCAAAAATCATAGTTTCAACCCAAAACTTTGCTATTTGAGAACTTTTCTATTAAAAAATTCTTTCAAATGTTTCAAGACCCTCCAAAACTGAATGGAAATGTTTGAAAAGATTATACCAAGCATAACTACCAAAACTTTGAAGCATATCCTTACTTGAAGTGAGATTTCTTTATGGAGATCCTTTTTTTTTTCTTTGAAATTTTGTTAGTGATAACAGCACGCATGATGTCTGGTCGGGTACCTGTCAAATAAAGTAGACTTCCAATCATAGATCTATAGGTTGGCTGATGTACTGTTGCTGATTCATCATTTGCACTGAGGCTGCATCCTGTAACCATGGGGGTACATACTGGTTTTGCATCTTCCATGCCATACTTCTTCAAAATCTGCTTGAGGTACTTGGTTTGAGACAAAAAGATACCGCCTTCATTTTGTTGGATTTGTAGACCAAGAAAATATGTCAGCTCTCCAAGAAAAGACATTTCGAATTCTTTTTGCATCACCAAGGCAAAGCTTTGACTCATGGCTTCTTCATTGCTGCCAAAGATAATATCATCTACATACACAACAAGTATTAGCAATTTGTCATTTTCAATTTTTATATAAAGATTTCTATCTGCTGATCCCTTTGAAAAGCCTTGTTGATGAAGATATTTGTCCAAACGGTAGTACCAAGCCCTTGGAGCCTGTTTAAGACCATAGAGAGCCTTTTTCAATCTGCATACAAGATTTGGATCATTCCCAAGAATGAAACCATCTGGCTGCTCAATATATACTTCTTCATCTAAGTCTCCTTTCAGAAAGGCTGATTTCATGTCCATTTGAAATACTTTGAATTTCTGAAAGCTTGAGAGAGCAAGGAACATTCGGATGGCCTCAAGTCTTGCAACTGGAGCAAAAGTTTCTTCAAAGTCTATTCCTTCTTGTTGAGCATACCCTTTACAAACAAGTCTGGCCTTGTTTCTAATTACTTCCCCATTTTCATTCAACTTATTTTGAAGACCCATTTTGTCCGTATGACATTCTTATCTTTTGGTCTAGCAACCAACTCCCAAGTGTTGTTCTTTTCGATCTGCTCAAGTTCTTCATCCATTGCCTTGACCCAACATTCATCTTTGCATGCCTCTCTTACATTTTGTGGTTCAGTGGAGGAGAGTAATGCCAAATAGCTTGAAGCTTCTGCAATTGTTCTTCTTGTTTGTACGCCTGCCTCCTTTTGCCCCAAGATTTGAGATTCTGGATGATTCTTTTGAACATACCTGGATGGATTCTTCTCTTCTATCCTTGTCTATTCCTCTAGTGCTTCTTGAGGTTCTTCTTCATCTTCAGTATGATTTGGAGGGTAGTCTTCATCCTCTTCGATATTTTCATAATTTACTTGCCTAGGAATGTATCCTTTTTCATCAACCACTACATCAATGTTGTCAACAATTCTTCCAAGTCTTTTATTGTAACACTTATATGCTTTGTTGTGGGGAGAATAACCAAGGAGAATGCCTTCATCTGCTCTAGGTTCAAGTTTTCCAAGCTGTTCATAATTATTCTTAATATAGCATTTTCTTCCAAAAAATTTGAAATGCTTTACCGAAGGAATCTCACCATACCAGAGCTCATGAGGAGTTTGAGTGTTGTTAACTCAGACATTTTTTTTTGTTGAGAATAACAGCCGCAGCAAATGCAGCTTCATCCCAGAAGGTTGCGGGAGTTCCAGACTCATCAAGCATAACACGAGCCATTTTTTGAACCGTTCTGTTCATCCTTTCCACCACTCCATTTTGTTGAGGAGTCCTAGCTGTAGAGAATTCCATTCTTATTCCATGTTCTTCACAGAAATTGAAAAATTCATTTGAGGTAAACTCCCCACCTCTGTCAGACCTGAGGCACTTAATTTTGTGATCTGATTCGTTTTCAGCCAAGGCTTTGAAAGATTTGAATTTTTCGAATGCTTCGTCCTTGTGTTTCATAAGTCCCAACCAAACCATCCTGGAGAAGTCGTCAATGAATAATATAAAGTATTCTTCTCCTCGAGGTGACCTTGTCCTAAATGGACCACATACATTTGTATGGACTAGTTCAAGAGGCTTGCTAGCTGATCCTTCCTTCTTAGGGAAGTTAGTTCTGGTTTTCTTACCAAACTGACATGATTTGCATATGGTATTGTCTGGAATTGTGATATCTGGAAGACCACGAACTGCCTAGTATTTGCATGCTTTCCTTATTTGTGAAAAAATTAGATGCCCCAACCTCTAGTGCCATAACCAATGTTCATCATCCTTGCTCAAATAACATTGTTGTTGTCCTTCTTCAAATATGTATAGATTATTTGGAGTTCTTCTGCCTTTTATCACTACTTTTCCTGTATCAAGATCATGAACACTACATCCATTTGATCGAAATATTACCTCGGTTCCTTGATCGCACATCTAACTGACACTCAGCAGATTATGCTTCAAGCCATCAACATACAAAACATTTCCAGCTTTGACCTTTTCTTTCAACTGAGCAGTGCCTTTTCCTTTTATGGCTGCAGGGGTATCATTTCCAAAAGAAACTTTCTTTCCCTTTTCTAAAGCAGTATATGATTCAAGTTTTTCTTTATCACCTGTCATATGCTTTGAAAATCCGTTGTCGAAAAAGCTATCCCACATCTTTCTGGTTGTGGTTCCTTTATTCTCCATGTTCTTGTACTTGAGGATTGTTCCTTTGTCTGCCAAAACCTGCTCCTGCATTCAGGGTCTTCATGACCAAAGTTATTACAAATAGAACATTTAATTTCATTTTCAAGGGCCAAAAAGTTGTTATAAGTCCTTTTCGTGATCCTAGTCATATTTCTTTGTTTCTGAGCTTCTCTAGTCATGATTGTTTTATCGGCAACACATTGAGCTGCTTTGTGGCCAAATTTATGGCAAGAGAAACATTGGCCATTGAAGAAACTTCTGCAATTATCAACTCTACCTGCCAAATGATTGTAGCTTCTATTGTCATCCATTCTTGAGGAAAATTGAGAAGATTTTACCTGTGGCTGGTTGTAGATTTTGTTCATCCTTAAGGCGGATTTCCCCTCATTTACCTGGTAGTCTTTGTTTATTCTTGATGTAATTCATCCCTGTTTTACCTGGTGATATCCATTGGGCTTTTGCTCATTCCTTCTTGCTACATTGAGATAACTCTTTGATGTGGATGCTTGAGATGTTTCTCCATTATACCCCAGACCTGTCTTGATTAGTGGAGAACGATGTACATTGATAATCTCATCCAGAGTTTCAGATCCTTTAACAAATTTAAGATTAAGAGCCTTTGTTTTCTCAATTTCTTTTCTAAGGCCAACAATTTCACATTCTAACTTCTCAAGAAATTTTTTGTTTTCATCAAGTTGGAATTGCAGAGTATCAATGATCACATTCTTTTCTTCTAAACATTTTTTGAGTCTAGAACTCTCTTCATAAAAGCCATCCACATATATAGCATCCATGTAATCATCATCTTCAAAAGCCAATAAAAGTTTATAGTCATTACCTCGTTCATCTTCATCACTATTTGAAATTCCATCACTATCTTCATGAGTGTAATAGTTTTTCTTATTTGCACTCTGTTTCTTGTTCCATCTAACAGGTTCCTTCCCCTTGTCAATCTTATCCTTATGAGGACATTTTGCAGCATAGTGACCTACTCTTCCACAAGAAAAACATTTGAAAGGTAACTTACCTCTCAATCTTCAAGTACCTTGTTGAAGATTTCTGACAAAATTTGATTCTTCTTCTTCTTCTCCTGACTCATGGTACTCTCCTTTGCCTAAAGCCTTGAAGGCAGCTTCTCTTCTGTCTGATGGACCTCCTTTCGTCATTTCATAAGCATTTAGAATTCTGTGTAGCTGTGACATTTTAAGGTTTTGTAGATTCTCTTTTTCTTCTATTGCAGAAATTTTAGATTCAAACCTAGGGGACAAAGATCTTAGAAATTTTTCAACCACAGCAGCCTCTTTTATTTCTTCACCTAAATTTTTCATACAATTAACAATATCATCTACACAAAGAAAATAGTTAGCCACGCTTTCATCATTTTACATTCTGATATTTTCATACTGAGTTATGAGGGTTTGAAGTTTTGCTCGTTTTACCTGATCATCTCCTTCATAGCTCAGAACAATATTGTCCCATATTTCTTTTGCAGATTTATACTGCATAACCTTGACAAATTCTTATTGAGATAGACATCCTAATAGAGTATTGACCGCCTTTGCATTTGTTTCATATTTCTTCTTCTCAGCTAGATCTGTAGGAGTTGTTGATGGAAAAGTATACCCTGTATCTATGATGTCCCAGACTTCTGTACCTAGAGATTGAAGATAGGCAGTAACTCTTACCTTCCAATATACGAAGCTTTCCCATCAAAAATTGGTGGCCTGATTGATGCTTCCCTCTTGTATTTGCTCATGATGATAGATCTTCCTTCAAGCGATCAAGCTTCTTCAGAAGGACTTGCTCTGATACCAATTGTTGGAAATAATACTGAGAGGGGGGGGTGAATCAGTATTATTAAATTCTTTTCAATTAATTTCTTCTTCAGATATTGATCGTTAGTTTGTATGTCAGTACCATATAATAATGAGCAAGAACAAGAAAAACAGATAATCACACCAAAGAACACCAGATATAAGGTGGAAACCCAATGTGGGTGAAAACCACCTGCTGCAATATGTCTCTATCTTCTTTCAATTAGAAACTTCTTTTACAATGATTTTGTACTGGTACAGTCCTTTACCAATACGTAGGCTGCAACTTAAAGAGAGCTACAACTCTCTCTCGTTTTCCAGTCTATCCTGGAAGGGAGCTACAACCCCCTTAGCTCTTTTACTTCTTTAAGGACCACGTTTCATTAATTTTCAGACTAGATCCAAGAAGATCAAATAATCATCAAGTACATGCGAATCACCCAATCTCCTTATACAATCAACCAATGAATCACCCAACTTCTCAGAATACTGTAAACAGAAAAGTAATACCAGAAATCTAAACCTAGAACTTTGCAATAATAGATAAAAGACAACCAACAAATGTTTCAAGATAGGTTCGCAACTTCACCAATAGAGGCATGCGAATATCTGCAGCTCTACTGTGTCTAAACTACGCAGATCTACACCTCGTTGGTCCTTTGCTCTGCGTATCTTTGCACCTCCTCCTTCTGCTACCTTGTGTACCTCTGCTCAGATTTGTACCCGCATTGTCTACCTGAGAGCGTACCTCAACAACGGGTTCTTTTGTTTCCCTGCGTACCTCCGTACTGTGCCTTCTTCTAAGCTGCGTACCTCGCACCTGCGCCTTCTGCTGCGGTGCAGATCCTTGCACCTGCGCCTTCTCCTGCTCTACGGGCCCCCGCAATCACGTCGTGGATCGCTTGCGAACCTATGATTAGGGCCAAATTAACAGTCCTCCAATGTGCCAAACATAGTCAGATCCACAGATCTGATCATGCGCCCGAGAGATCACGACCTATCAATAGATTCGCCTTCAATTTCACCTTGATTTAGATCTAGCCTTTAAAAATGATTACCCAAAATTTCAGATCTTAAGATATTCAAATTTTCACAAGTGTCTAGCCAAGTGATCTCCTTTCATTTTTATAGGCAAGCCCTTATTCAAACCATGGAACAAAACGATCGAAAACCAATACAAGGGATCCAAACTGGGATTCAATAATTTAGATCCTATACCACGGGCGAAAACCATAGGATCAAGAACAACGGGCTAAATACCAAGGGCTAAACATAAGAAACCCCATGTGAGTGTGCTTCTCTGCATTGGAGTGAGTGAACTGAGGGACCACACCTTCTGAACGGAGAACCTGCGGGTATGACTGCACTTGTTGGTCAGCATACCTATGGGTCTGCACCTTATGAGCAGGACACCTGCGAACCCCTTATTTTCATCATTTTGAGAGCCTGAACAGAGTTTTGTCACTTGAGTGAGTTGCCATAAAGTACAACACCTATGCCATAGCGCCAAACCTGAATCATAATGCCAACACCCCTACCGCCCCTCCCGCCCCAATACACACACGCACATAAACACACCCAGAAGACCTAGTTTTAGTATCATATTATATTTTCTTTTCTATTTTAATCATTATAAAAAGGGCTCACGCCTCTAAGTGGATTGCATTCATTGACATTGTACCACTTTTAAGGCACTTGAATCAATCTGATGAGTCCTCCAATCAATTAGATACCATATAGTTTATTAGGAACCTAAGGAGAATCAAACATTTATTAGTGAATTAGGATTAGAAGAAAATATTGAAGGATGATTATGTTTTAGTGGATTCGAAATCACAACAAGAGGGTAAGTATAATAGAGAGCATGGGAATTTTCCTTATGTTATTTTTTAAATATAGTCAAGTTGTTGGAGTAGAGGAGGTATGGTATATTGGTAGATAAGAAAGTAGCATGGAGGCTCAAGAGCACGCCTTGTGGTTGACACAGGGAGATGATAATGCGAAATATTTTCATAAATTGTAAATAGCTAAAATAATTTTAAGATGACCATTTTATTTCTAAGCTTTATTAATGGAAAAGACAACAAGATACTATTGGAAGAAATATAAAAGGATAAATTTCATATTGCATAATTTTAGAAGGATAAGAGAAATTAGTAGGATGAATGGCCTATATAATTTCCTCCAGTGTTTAATGAAATTGTTCGAGATGACTCATTGAGATTTTTAAATGATTTAAAGTTTTTGGAAGGATACTAACAACCATCAATTCTACTTATACTAAACTAATTCCAACATTTTATAATATATTTTCAATTGATTTGTATGCCCATCTCATTATGTAATTGCATTTGTAAAAGTATGACAAAATTTATTACACAAAGGTTCAAGAGGTTATCATAAAAATCCATCTCAATTGAAATTTTTTGTTTCTTGTAAGGTGGGTGCATGGGTGTATGAGGCCATATGTGATAGAAAGTGTTGTCATTGATGTCAAAAGATGTCAAAAAGCATTGTCATTGAAGTTCAAGGTGGTCAAAGTTCTAGTCTGGAGCATAATATTTGGAGCCAATTTTAGTTATAGAAGATCAACTTTGATACCAATTGTTAGAAAGCAAGATAATATTGATTCGTAAGAACATTGCATAATTAATGTTTTGGTTTTGGTAGGTCAGTACGTATAACTTTTTAGAAGTAAAGGGGGAGATTAAAGCAAACATTGTATGAGTAAAAACTGGACTAATATGTTTTATGCTTCTTAGGAACAAAGGGGGAATGAACAATGACAATGTTACTATGTTGCCATCTATGAAACTTCCTTGATTGATAGCAACGTTTAAATTGTGTTTCCATCAATAAGACTATGTTGGCTACATTCTCTCCTTTAGAGCAGTTATATAGAAAAAATGCATTCCTAGAAGTAACTGCAAGTGCGCATGACTTAACTCAAACATTCAAATCGATTTCTATGTATATTTCTTCTTTCTCCTCACATCTAACATTTTTGGCTTCACTTTAAGCCATCCACTTCTCTTCAATGAAGAGGGATAGGAGATCTACTCCCCCTAAGTAGATTATATTCCATTTTCCTCCATACCTTTGTGCTTCAAGTCTTGATAGTGGAATTACCTTCTTCTAATAGCTTACATTTAGTAAGTTTTTCTTTAGTTCTTCTTTCTTTATACTCTCTTTTTTCTTATTTTGTGATGGATAAGTAAATAAAATATGTAGTTTATATCTAGGTGGAAAGCAAGAGGAAAAAAATATGATACCATTAAATAAATGAAAATTAAGAGCTAAAGTTAACTAAAGTTTTAATTCTAAGAATATAAACTTATTTTCATTATAAGCAGATTTGTATCAACAATATCATCATGCAATTGGTATGAGAGAAAGGTTCCTTTAGGATCAATCTAATAGCTAGAAGGAAGACCAAGTATCATGGAGAACCATGATTAGATTACCTCAGTTGGAGTCCCATTTTTAAATGGATCAAATTATTCAACCTAGAAGGTAAGAATGGAACTTAATTTAAAATCCCTTGACATAGATGTATGGTTATATGTAGAGTATGAAATAACAGATGATGGGTTTAAAGAAAAAGATAAGGAGGAAACATTGAAAGGGTTTCCTAAGTTATATTCTAAACAAGTGATTAGTTATGAGACAACAAAAGAGATATGGGATAAATTGAAGTCCATCTATGATAAAGATACTCAAGTTGTAGGTGATATCAGGAAGTCCTCTCTGAAGTGTGAATCACACAATGGTTAAAAGAAGATTAAAGATCATAAATAAAAACAAGAAGACAATTCCTTTGTAACAAATTTCCAAGTTGTTGATCGTCACTCAAAGGATACTAAAGAGAAGTGATATACAAGTAATTTTTGTTTTTCTTTTATTGTAGAAGAATAAGCCATCTATCTTGTAAATGTTCACATGCAATTTCTGATGAAAGACATAGGTGTACATATAGTAGTAGTGAATAAATAACTACATTCATATCAATAACATATCTAGAAACTACTCAAGAAGATATTAGAGAAGATGAAAGTGAAAAATAATTTGGATATGAATCTATTAGTTCATCTAATGAATTAAAATATATTGATGAAAATATATATTTTAGAAGAAAACTTATATATGATTTTGAAGAAATCAATAAGCTTACAACCACAAATCAAAAACTAAAAGCTGAGATAGTTGCATTAAGTCAAGCTACTAATTAGTGTTCTCGATATTAGAAGATTTAAAAGAGTATTGAAATCTTGGATGAGATTCTTAGTAACCAACGATCTCCCCTCATCAAGTATGGACTTGGATATAAATAAGAAACATTTTCTAAGAAGGACAACCGAGACAACCATGTTGAAGAAGATAAAAAAAATTAACAAAGATAAAGCTAAAGGTATTATTCCCTTAAAACATTTCAATTGAGGTAAAATAGTTTAGTATTATTCTAAGTGTCCAAAAAAGAATAAGAATGAACATAAATTCAAGGATAAGAATAGAAAATTTTAGAAGAACAAGTATGGGTCCTTTCTTCCTCAAGGGAAAAATCTTCGAAGAAAAAATATATCTAAGAAAGCATGTAATATTCTAAGAAATGAATATGTTAGGAGTAATAGAGGATATGGTATGAATAATGTTAGGAATTACAATTCCTTTTATCCTCTCTTAAATTGTTTTGAATACTACAAGTGTGGAAATAATGGAGACAAAGTATCTACTTGTAGACTTGGAAAGGATAGACCTCCATCTCAAAAGAATGCAATCAGATCCATAGATCAAGTTAAGGATAAATGAGGACAAATTTACATCATCAATAAGAGTAGCATGCAAAAAGGAGAAAGAAAGCATAAAAAACATATATGATTCATATATTCCCATGGTGGGTCTCTCTAAATGTATCATCCATAATAATAATAGCCCTCAAGAATGCAAAAGAAGCAACATTCCAGTTAGTCGTCCATCACAGAATAAGCAAAGAGAGAGTACAATGAAAGAGTAACTAAAGGAAAAACTTACTCAATGTAGGCTATCAAAATAAGGTGATGCCACTTGCAAGACTCAATGCACCAAGGTATGGAAGAAAAGGGAAGACAATCTACTCAGAGGGAGTAGATCCCTTGTCCCTCTTCATTAAAGAGAATAGGATGGCTTGAAGTGAAGCCAAATATGTCATCTTCAAGGAGTAGGAAGAAATATAGAGATAAATTCATTTGGATGTTTGATGCATGAATATTTGATTTATGCTTCTTAGGACAAAGGGAAGAATGAAAAATGAAAATGTTGCTATGTTTCCATCAATGAAACATACTTGATTAGCAGAAATGTTTTAATGGTGTTTCCATTAATGTTAAAGGGGGAGATTGTTAGAAAGTGATGCTATTGATGTCAAAGTATGTCAAACAATATTGTCATTGATGTTCAAGGTGGTCACATGTATTATATGGAGCATAATATTTGGAGCTAATTTTAGCTATAAAAGATTAGCTTTGATACCAATTGCTAGAAACCAGGATAATACTAATACACCCCCCTCTTAGTATTACCCTCTATAAAAATATGGTATATTAGGAGGGTCAACGTATAATTTAAAAAATAATATTACTTCAATGGTTATGCATATTTATTTTTATAGATCTTGTGATAGAGCAAGGTAGATTTGTAGCATACCCTGTCACCACCCATCATCCTATTAAGGTAGAAAGAGGGAAACTAATAAGGTGACCTCACCTCCAAGGTTTGAATCATGAAAATGGGTTGTAAAATTTTCGATCATTTTCAAACTCTTAGAAAATTAAAATGGAAAACACCGTTGTGTTTGTCTCATTAAGACCTTTCCAATGATATAAAAAATTTCTTGATCTGACTCTTAGATTAAAAGATATATCCATTTAAAGGTTTGGCCTATTATCTTAAACCAAGATATTTTGGAATGTCATGTGGCACCTACATGGTCCCCACATGGTGTCAATGTGGGTATCCAATTCATTGTTAACATGGTAGCTTCCAACTCGTTCATGATTTCCAATAACCACATGATCCCCATTCCTCAAGCATAATATATATTTGACATATAACAAAATAGGAGGCACGTGGGCCTTTTTTCCACCTCACCCTGCGAATAAAATGTAGGGGATTTTATTTTCCATCCATATTTGAAACTATTGAGGAAGAACCCTCGAGGTTATGCTGAACCCCATCTACCCATGGTGACATGTCCATCAAGCAGGAGTACTCATCCAATCACACGGGGCCTAGCCTTCTTTGTGCACCACTCCTCCTCCTATTTACATCATACCATTCAACACTATAATAAGTTGAGTAGGGCTCTCAAGGCCACATCATCACAAGGATAAAATCCAAGAAGTTTTCCCCTTCAGTTCCTTTGTAATACACTGAGGTGCCTTCGATTGAAATCACTAGGGTGACAAGGAATACCCCATCCACAATGATCCATAATATAATTCCTTGTGGCTTCTCCCCATTGTTGAAACAAAATGCTAAACTGCACCCAAACATATTTGAGGAGCCTACTCCTACCACATAATCCCAAGGATTCTTCCTCATATCGTTGCTAGAATATGTTGGTGTTAAATGGAATATCCACCTTGCAAATATGGACATACAGATAAGTATTTCCCCACAGTTCATTATACGAACTGCATGCACCTCTTTGCATCTAACTCCATGCTAGTTCACCCATGAAATCCATGTACTCTCAAGGATAAAATATCGATGGAATTGCACCAAGAACGATGGGATCTCACCGAGGTGGGAGAACTGGGGTGACATCATAGATTCAAATCATCAAGGTGATGTCATAGATTCTAAGTGTTGTGGTCATGCAATGGTGAAAACTCAACAAGGAATTAAATGGATCTAAACTGCATCGCTCTCACCTTTGGTCATGGCACTCGACCATATAAGTGTATGCAACTTAAGGAATAATTTCCTCTAGGAATTAGGGTTTTCAACTCCCACTTGATTGAAAAATAAAATGTTTTATAAGTATATATGACTAAGCCTTTTCTGAAGTCCTTCATAGCCACAACATATGTGAATATGATGGTGGTCCGACTAACTATGCCTCTTGAGCTTTTGTGGAGACGTTTTCTAGCCCTTATTCTTGTATGCAATGGTCTACACTGGTATATAGGCACATATTTGTATATATGCCTTATGCTATTCTTTATGATATTTTACACAACTTTAACCCATCACGCCTCCGCTACTATATATATATATATATATATATATATATATGTATGAAAATGAGATTATCCCTACTGAGCTTACATATTATAAAAGAAGGTATGATGGAATTTTTTTTTTAACTAAGGCATTTAGTTACCTTTTAGTATATATTTTCATTTTTTCCATGCACAAGTATTTAGATTAATCTACAAATTCAGATTAAACCCAAGAATAAACCCATTCCTTAGGAAAATAATTAGGGAATCAACCTCTCATTTACAAACAAGAAAGAGGGCATTTCATGATATGGTTTGGAGCCATTATTAGCCACTAAACCTAGAATACATTCCATAAACACTAAATAGAAAAACTTCATGCATTTTATTTATAGATGCATCGTAAAAATTCATAAAAATAACCATAATAAATCAAAATTTTCATTCAATAAGTTCATGCACCGGCCTTACACCACAATTCAACATCATTCAAAGCTAAATATCAATTTCCATAAAGAAATTCTTTAATTCCATAGTTCTTATCTAAACACATGCAATTATAATGAAGCCAATGGAAAAACTGAAGGTGGGATTTCAATTTTCCACCCAACCATAGACCTTTTATAGCCAAAATCACTTACAACAATTACCCCTAAGCTAGATCCATGATATAAGTGGAAATTTCACTTCAGTGGATTTAGCAAGAAGCCTCATTCAATACAGAGAGGATAGGAAATAAATAAAACATTGGGTGGTTTATCATCTAGTCAAGGACAACATAATTCATAATAATGGGTGGTTTATAAGTTGTGTCAAGCACTATAAGAGTGGTTTCTCAGCCCACAAGAAGCACCCTTGGTGGTTTATTATCTCTCTCTCAGTAAGCACCCAACTACATGTGGTTTATTAGCCATAGATAGCACCTTGAGTGGTTTCTTAGCTAGTCCTTGTCAATCACTCATTCCCATTTCCTTTTAATAGTCTTTCACTTTTGGTCACAATTTTCCTCTTTCATTGAATCTCATTCCCTTAGCTCATAGTTGTTTCCAGATTTTCCTCATGATCTTCACAAAGAGGAGGTACAATCCCCACATTGTTTTCCATTTTCCTTTTAATAATTTCTCAAGGGTGCCTCTTCATGCTCCTATTAGACTCTTCCTCTTCTTTTCTTATTATTTTCACCATAAAATTAATTAAAGGTGCCAAGTAATCCCACGTGGGTTCATATTTCCTCTTCTTCCTTAGATCATGGGTTTTTTTCCCACTCTTCAGGTAAATGCAAAAGAATACATTCTTTCATTATATCAAGTATCATTACATTACAAAAATTAGGGTAAAACATATCAAGGGTGTCACAAACCCCACCCCTTTAAAAACAACACCATCCCCAATGTTCTTATCAATAAAGAAGAAACAAAATTGAGCTTCCCACACAACTCTTAGATCCACTTATTCAACAATTAAAATATGGTTGCTACACCATTATTTTCTCAACCATATCCCAAGTGGATTCATTAGGTGAAAAGTGCTTCCATTGTAACTTTACCTTCTCTATTGTTTTATTCCATATAATGATTTTCCTCCAATCCAAGATGCATAGTGGTTTTGGTTGGAACTCTCCCTTTGGTTCCACCTATATCAAAAACCATTCAACAAAATGATTAGTGTCATGAACATATTTCTTAAGTAAGGAAACATGAAAAAAATGTTTTCTTTCATGGTGTGTGGCAAGGCTAATATGCAGGCCACTGGCCCCACTCTCTCCAAGATCGGAAATGGTCTACTATATCTAGGTGAAAACTTGGCGCATGAGCCCATTTATAATTATCTTTTCTTCTAATTAATATGGAGATAAACATGCTCTCCCACTTGAAACTCTTTATGTAGTTTATGCTAATCTTCACAAAGTTTTTGCTTATTATGAGTTATCTTTAAATTTTTCCTCATCTTGATCATCTCCTGCTCCATTTATTTTAGCAACTCTAGCCCAACAATTACTCAATATACATGGTCATCCTAGTTTATAGGGTTGTTTCATTTCCTACCATAAAGTTCCTCAAAGGGACTCATTCCAAATGATTCTTGATAGCCATTGTTGTATGAAAATTTTACTGGTGGAAGACACTCTTCCTACTTTCTTGGTTGATGCATCACATACATCCTCAACATGTCTTCCAATATTCTATTTACACACTCTATTTGACCATCATTCTAAGGACGATAAGTTATATTAAATGCTAGCTAGGTTCCAAAACCAATAAACATTGACTTCCAAAATTTCAAAGTAAACTTGGGATATTTGTAAGATATTATCTTTTTGGGTACTCCATGCAACCTTATTATCTCTTTGATAAAGTCTAGGCTATCGCTATTGCTTGATGAGTAGAATTAACAACTATAAAGTGAGAGGCCTTGCTCAACTTATCCACTACCATCATAATAACATTATGTTGTCCAAATGTCCAGGGAAATCTTGTAATGAAATCCATGGATATGACCTCCCATTTCCATTCTAGAATTGTAATTGGTTGTAGCATTCTATTTGGATGCTTGCACTCCACCTTTTATTTTTGGCATTCCAAAAAATTCCAAGGTATTATATAATATTGTTCTTCATGCCTAGCCAAAAAGAAATATTCTTCATGGTTGCCATCATCTTTTGATATCTAGGGTGACCTGAGTAAGGAATTTTATGGAATTCATCCATGATAAGCTTCCTTAAATCCCTGACATTGGGCACATATTTTCTATTCTTGAAAATTATTATTCCATCATCGTTCAGTTGGTAGATTCTACTTATTGATCCGTATGATTGTTCTTTCCAACACTTCTTCACATATTGGTAATTTTTATCATATATCATCCCTTCCTTAATCCTCTCCTTGGTGTCAAATGTGCAAGTGCTTATCGTTGCTAGGTGAACATCTTGCAAACTTCTACTTAGCACATCTTCCACCTTATTCTCTTTTCCTTTAATGTGGTTAATTTCAAAATCAAATTCACGGTTCAAAGCCAACCACCTAGATTGTATGGCATTCAACTTGTTTTGCTCAAACAATTATTTCAGACCACCATCATTTGGCATAAACACAAATCTCCTTCACAATAGGTAGTTCCTCCCCATTTTTAGTGCATGCACAATGGTTTCCAACTCGAATTCATGAGTGACATAATTCCTTTCATGCACATTTATCTTATTGGATTCATGGAAGATTGCAAGTCCTTCTTGCATCAAGACTCCATCATGTCTCTCCTTACAAGCATAAGTCCAAACTACAAAATCCTTTTCTAGATCATCCATTCTCAAGATAGGTGTACAAGTGAGTAAATTTTTTGGTAGTTCAAAACTAGTTTCACATTCAAGTGTCCATTGAAACTTCACTCCCTTTCTTTATAAGGTAGTGATGAGATTCCAAATCTTTGAGAATTTTCAAATGAATCTTTGATAGTAACCAACCAAACCCATAAATGATCTTACCTCTACCACATTTGGGGGTGTGGGTCATTCCATTATCACTTTGATCTTTTCTAGATCCACAACCACTCCTTTTGAGATTACATGACCCAAATAGTGTACCTGAGTATGGAATAACTCACACTTATTAAGCTTGGCATGCAATTTGTTCTCCCTTAGTAGTTATATATTTTATCTTGGGTCATATTTGTGCTCCTTTTCATGTCATCTACAAACAGTAGTACAAGATTGCCCACATATGGCCTGACCATATTTTTAATAAGGCACATAAAGTTTGCAAGAGAATTTGTAAGCCCAATTGGTCCTATACTAAATTCATAGTGTTCATACCTCATCTTGAACACAATTTTATGAATTTCTTCTTCCTTGATCTTGACCTAGTAGTATCCAATCCTTAAATCTATCTTGGTAAATATAGAAACCACTCTCAAGTGGTCAAATCGATTGTTTATTCTAGGAAATGGGTACTTGTTTTTCACAGTGGCCTTATTTAGTTGCCAATAATCTATTAACAAATGCAACATCCTGTATTTATTTTTAACAAAGAGGTTTGGGGCTCCCCATAGTGAACCACTGGGTTGTATGTATCCCTTCTCCATGAGTTCCTTGAATTGCAGATTTAAGTCCAAAATTTCAAGGGTGCTCATATGATAGGGGTATTTTGCTGCTAGTGTTTTTCCCAAGATCAACTCGATGACGAAATCAATATATATGTTGGGCAGTATTCCTAGAAACTCATCTGAAAACACATCTATGTACTATGTTAACATTGGGAAATTTGTTAAGGAATCTGTAATAGCCTCTTTTCCATCTGTTATATGGAAGGCATAAAGGACAAAACTTTTTCTGCTATACTTATTTAATTGCATTGTTGAGATCGTTTTGAGTGTTATCAGCCTCTTAGTACATCATAGAATTATTGGGTCTCCTTCATCATTGAGGAACTCCATCACTTTGTCATAATAATCCACCTTTTCCCTATGGGTTGCCAGCCAATCCATACCTATCGGGACGTCATATGATCCTAATGGAATCCAATTCAATTTGACTGCAATAATAATGCCCCCTATATATATAGGGAAAGACTCATCCATATATGTTATCCATTTCTTTGTCTTAGTGGTTAGTGTTGGATACCTATACCAATAGGTTTCATATTTCATGATTGGCAAGAGAAAGTCCAAATATGCTCTGCTTTGAGTTCACAAAGATCCCATATTTCCTAAAGAGCAAGGAGGTGTGTAAAGTGTTTCAAACGTTGATGACCCTATTACAAATTTTGATGGATGATCCAACAGTTTAACCTGGATCATGCCATATTTCAATTTTGTGTTATAGAATAGAGAAAGAAGTCTGTCCAAATAGCCTAATCTTGGCAGACAACTAGTTTAGGTAGAGAAGAAAAGGATCCCAACAGTTTAATCTGGGACCTTGGAAGAGATAAGGGTAGAAATAGATAGAGAAAAGAATAAAGAAAAAGCCAAAGAAAAGAAAAGGCAAGTAAGGGTTTGCAAGTCCAAGTGCACCCTCCAAGGAGAAACAAAAAATGCTAGGCAAGCAGCTGGGTAGGTAGTTGGGGTCGCAGAAAGTGAGTCCTATCATTGCAAGAATGGTGATGATGGGCAGCAAAGTAAAAGACTACAGCAGGAGAATGACTAACCTCCCTCTCCCCCTTCATTTCATCACTAACATTCCCTCTCTTTTTAGCTGAGATTTATGGAGAAAGATCATGGTTTTTAGGTGGTTCTGGTTCATTCAGAATCCACATTTCTTGTCTAAAAACTTTTCATTTTGATCTACTCTCAAAACTAAATCACTTTCATATAAACTCAGTGAGATCCCCTTCATTTGCTCCCTTCATTCATATTAACACTAATTCTATTGTATAAATCCTCATATCGCCTATTCCCCTAATATTACTAACACCAAGGTGTATAAATCCCAAACTCTTATAAATACCCACCCCCTTGGCATTATAGCCAATAAAGTTACAAGTCGGGGATCAAATGACATCAGGTCATGTTGATAAACCTATGCCAAATACCCCTTTTCCTCATAAGCCAGTTCCTCTATCTCTACCCCCTTTTTGCACATAAAACCTTTAAAAAAGGCCCTAAACCCCACCTTACCCGCTTCAAAGAGCCAAACGAGCATAAAACCCACTCTCCGCCTGTTAGCCAAGGTTGGCGCATATAATTGTTATTATCAAAATACATTAGAAAAGCGCTCAAAAGCAGGTTTATTTGCCTCCGCCCTCATCCGTATATTCCACACATGTCACCTCCCCGACCACCATTAGATCAAGGGCCTACAGATCCGACGGCCCTGATCGCGTTGGACCCCTTCCGACGTCTGACCGATACCTGTACTAACCTCCCGTCACATCTGCCTCGCGTCCGCCGTCCGATCAAAGTCCGTAGATCTAACGATCATCGTGACGTCGGAGCCCATCCGATGACCGATAGATATCTCCCGACGTCCGTATTTGAAGGACGTCATCCCACTGCTACGTGTCCTCACCACCACGCGTCGGAGGTACAGCCGATGGATACCGCCCCCGTACAAGAGGCGGTACGATATGAAACCATTAGCGGTTTCCGGATTCCCTCATCCCGCCTACCCACGTCAGCAACACATCAGCAACGCGTCAGCGCCCCGTCACCCAGGTACGCTGCCCCGTCGACCTCCCTGTCCCTGCCATTGGTCCACCTGTCCTGCCATGTCACCGCCACCGTGTACCAACCAGACAGCGCCACGTCACCCGATGACGTCAGTATGACGTCATCCGACCTTGACCCCACCCAATGACGTCATGCTGACGTCAGCACATATTCGCGCCAAAAGCGTAAAAAGGTCTATTTCACCCAAAATTTCGCGTTTTTTGGTCATTTTGTGTGTTCGTCGTTATTCTGCTCTGCATGCAAACAACGTCCAAATTGTCTACCAACCTGCTAAACTGACCAGAAGACCTCCAGCGCACCAGTTCAACCTGCGGTCACGACCTCTGCGCGTTGTTTTACCAGGTATTCCTCATCATTCATCCTCTGTGCGCCTGCAATTATCTATTTAACGCCTTAGAGAGCTTAAAGAAAGCCGAAAATCAGAAATTCACCACTGAATTCCTCAGCAAAGCCTTGAAGTTCCAATTATCACTTCGAAAAACACCAACCGAGCCTTTTCCCAGTGGCATTCTGCTAAGAAACCAGGCCCTGTCTGCGCAATCGTGGCAGGGGCATTTGAAACCAATTTTTAACATTGAAAGGTGCCAAAAAAAAGGGCTAAGCTTCGCTCTTAATTACCATAAAGCAGCATTTCAACTGCTGCACACCCTGCATTTATCTCCCACTTGCATTTCCATCCCTCTACAAAGAAACTTTGCTGTTGTTACTCTGCATAGTAACACAGCCCCTGAGTAAGAGTAAAATTTGCAAAGGAAAATCATGGACCCCCCTGTAGCTCCCATAGCCCTCAATGTGGCTCCCCTGAATGTTCCTAATAGAACATTTGACACCAGAGCATTGGCAGACCTGGACTACAAGATAGCAGAGGAAATGATGAGCAGAAGCAGGTTCCATCTGCAAATATTAAACGAGATAAAGATCAAACATGAGAGGGGGACAGACATCCTGGGAATTTGGGAGTCATTCCTCCCAATATTCAAACTTCCTCAGGTTAATCAATTCCCTGAGCTTGTGCACATAGTTGCTGAACACTATGATGCATCCTAGAGAGCAGTGCTAGATGCTGAAGGTTCAATCCTATTCCTCATTACCCCTGAAGCCATCAGGGAGATGTTGCAATTCCAGACAGAGCATAAGTTGGTCCCTCTGTCACTAGCTGATTTAATAGTACAGGGAGCCAGAACCACAGAGGCCCAAATCACTAAGGTCAACCAGCTCTTCATCAAGGCTGACACTTTGCAGATTCCTCCCATCAACTGCGTTTACCTCAATCAATTGGGCCAAGACCTGGTTGACATGATCAGTCCCATCCTGGGATATGATTCAATAGAACATATTGATGAAACAGTTATACAAATGATGCTTATGTTCTCCCCAGGAAGGAAACCAATCCACTATGATTATGCAACATACATATCAGACAAAATGCATGAACAGTTGATGAATTTGCCAAGAGAAAGAGTGTTTAGGTACACCTCCTACCTATATCATCTTCTCATATACTTCCAGCATGATAAATTCTCCTTCCCAAAGAAGAGAGTAGATGCACAGGGCAATCTGAGATCAGTAGTATATTGGACATCTGTTTTCCACGTATCATGCTACTCTCCATATACCTACTGTGAGTTTATTGATCTCTTCATCCATCCAGCCTTGACTCTACTGATTGGTTCACCTCCTCCTAGACTGACAGAGGACATGAAAAGGTGCCTACATTTGTCAAAAGTATACAGTATTGGGGACTGGTATCTTTACCAACACCACACCGTTATCAGAATATATGGGTGTGAGTTACCCCCATTTAGACTACCCAAATTTGTGCCCATGAGGCTATTTGCCTTAGAATACTTCAGGCAGTTTGGCTATGTGGATATGTTCCACTTCTCAGGCAGAGGCAAGAAAGCACAGCTGAAAATCAAGAGCCAACTTGGCCATTTAGTCTACAATGAAAGGGATGAAGGGTGGAAGGAGGCGGATAGAATACTGGTGGGACTTGGTTGGAAGTACAGTTTTATATGGAAACCCTATGACCCCAACAACTTCATCACAATGAGGAGACTCAAATATAAACTGTCTGCTTACGGTCATCATAGCCTCCCCCAAATTGAAAAATATGCCAATCAAAGCAAGTGGAAAAGGGGAACTCTAGAAGAAGATATAACTCAAAAAGAGCTTGATCAAAGAGCTCTGAACAATCAAAAGAAGATGGCTGACCTTGAGTTTTATGCACAGGTCCCCTCACTGCCAAGCACACAAATTGGAGCAGCAGCCTCCTCTTCAACTACTCCACAGCAAACTACAAAAGTTGCTGGAAAAGTATCAGAAAAAGGAAAGGAAAAGGAAATGGAGGCAGAGCAAGAGCAACAGCAGGAACAGCAGCAAAATCAAAGTCAGCAAACACAAGAACAAGTAGAAGGACTACAGCAAGGGCAGCAGGAAGACATAGGACAGCAAGAGGAACAGCAGCAAGAAAAACAAGGGCAGGAGCCGCCTGCCCAGCAAAAGGAAACAATGGATACTCCTCAGACCACTGAACAAGTCATGCCTACAAGGCAAGACTCTACATTTGATGCCTCGGTCCTCCAAACCCCTCAAAAGGAGGACACATTTCTCTTGAGGAAAAGGGAAAGAGAAACTCCCTTGACATCCTCTATCAATCAAGGAGAGAAAAGGCAAAGACTCAACGATTTTCCAGAAGAGGATATAGCCATCCGAGAAGCATTGGGCATGGGCCCACCAAGTCAAGAAATTTCAGCAAGTTCCTCCCAGCAGGAACTAGACAGGACAATGGGAGGGGAAGTCACCTCCTCCAGCCAGCAGAAAGAGGAAAGAGTGAGCATAAAGCAGCAGTTCATAGACATTAAGAGAAGGAGTGACCCAATCAAAGTTCAATTATACAATCACCTACTTAACATGGCTCCTTCCAATCAGCAGAGACTCATGTCTGCTTTTGATGTAGGTGAGGGCAAACTAACATTGAGTCATTTTATGCCTACGACACTCAAGCCACAGTCTTCTGCTGATTATCTCAGGACCAATTTAGAGGTCCTTGCCAAAGATATACACCCCATGGACAAAATTGAGTTGCATAAACAAACAGGGGAAATGGTGTATGCTTCATTGGCCGATAAGACCTTGGACAACTACAAGTTAACAAGCAGTCTGAATGCTACGGCTTCCCAGCTGGAGCTAGAGAGAGCCTCCTCTCAGGCCAAAGACAACAGGATCAAAACCCTGGAAGAAATCATCATAGAGATTGGGCACAATCCCAATGATATTAAAGGGATACAAGAGATCTTAAAAATCAGAGATGCTGATATGGCTGCACTAAGGAAGAAGGTTAAACTTCCAGCCACTATCCATCCACAGACCGATGAAGTGGCAAAACAAAGGTATGAGCAGGATTCCACTGCTCTGTTAATTTCTGTTTACAAAGAACTTCTGAAGGCACAAGAAAAATTGGGGCAATATGAGGCCACACAAGCACCTCTGAAAGGATCATCAACACAAGCGCAAGAGGGGCAAACATCTCAGCCGCCTCCACAGGTCATTAATCTTGAGGAGACTGCTCCTACTACTGCACCTCCACCTCAGCAGGTTGAACAACCAGCCACATCTACTTCAGCAGCACCCACCAGCACAGATCAGAGCTTAGACATGCAAAAGCTAAAAAGCGAAATACAAGCTTTAGAAGCACAAATGATGCAGCTGAATGAAACTAAGGAGCAGCTGGCCAAGGTGAATGAAAGGCATGACAAAACAAAAAGAGAAGTAGGAGAGAAGGCCAAAGAAATCAAAGCTCTTAAAGACAAAATCAAGGAGCTTGAGAAAGAGCTAAAGCTAGATAAAATCATAGCCGAAATCAGAGCAATGATATGGTCCAATATTGGTAAGTCCATCAATAACCAGTGGCCATACATTGAGACAATCCATGAGCAACTGGAGCTCATTCCAAAAGCACAGAGGGAAATCAGAACATCAAGGGCCTTGTTAGGGAACATGCCTGAAATTGCAACAAAAATGATCAATGTGCTCAATCATAAGACCAGTTCTCAGTTGACCATCATGGGAATCGCAAACAGAACTGATACTATCCAAATGATCAAGAGGGTTCTTACTCTTAGAAATCTGATGCAAACCTTAGACAGAAGAACCCAGGATATGCAAACTGAGGTAAACAGGTTCTTTGAGAGGTTTCGGGTATTGGAAAGTAAAGGACTCCCTAGCTTGCTGAACAATGGAGGGAGATTATTCACCCATGAAGAATATGCCAAGAGAGTGAATGTTTTTGCCTCATCACAGGTAAATGAGAAAGCCAGCACCTCAGAAGATACAGGGCCTATCACAGGACAGATTTTCTATGGTAAGATAGAAAATCTACTTTTTATAATGAATGAAATGAATCATCTATTTGATGTAGCCCCCAACTTTTTCAAGTATACAGAAGCTGAAGAAACAATGCAGGCCATCCTCAAGCATCAGCTCCCTACACAGGAATGGTGGACAGATGCCATCCAGAGAATTTTGTAAACATTAAGCCATGCATCAATTTCTGTTTTTTCTATAAATTTTGATGGAAAGAACAGTCAGCAAAATCAGCAGGCATCATAAAGTCAAAGCTGAGCCAACTCAGCAGATGGAGCAGCCAACAAAGCAGGAAAGACAAACGCAGCTGGCAAAGCCGTGAAATTCATTGCGCAGGCAAAAGTAAATGCGTACCTACAGGATCGATACATAGTAATGTAACCGACTCAGTGACTCCTTAAAGTCAAAACAATCATCTGACAGACATAAAGGGCATTTACTCTGCATTTAACGTTGTAATAACTCCCTGCCTACTTTCTGAACACTATTGAAGATATTTTCTCTCTCTCAGATGACTCAATGCCTGAGATATTTTGTATACTTATTTCTATATAAACCCCTGCGCATGATAGAGCAAGGGTTGTTGTAATTTTCCTTTGAAGAGCTCTCGCTTGCTGTAAGATTCTCAGAGAAATAATACAAAGGGAGAATGGAATTTCCAAAGCGTGGTGTATTTGGTGCGTTGTGATGAATGGTGAATGTTGCAGGATTCCAGAGTGTTTCATAAAACAATAAGTTTTCTCAAATCTCTGTATTACATGTTTTTCGAGTCTTTTGTTCTCTTTTATTGTTCAGATGTTTTGCACTTAATAGCAAAGTAGAAGAATAGTTCCAGGACTTAATCCATGATTACCCTGAACTCAAACTGAGCTATTATCCATGTTTTCCTCAGATACAGTAACAGAAGTGTAACTCTTAGTTGCTGCACTTTGAAACTATATCTTTTGCTCTGATAGACATTCCCAGGGATTCAAGTTTGCCCCTGTGACATCTGTCTTTTCTCATAACCAGTTTGGTGGAAACAGTTAAAAATGAGTGAAAATTCTTGAATGCTTTCATTGTTTGTCTTACCTGTTTCCTGTTATTAATCAAAATTTGTTCTATGAAGCATCCAAATGGCCCTGTAAGTTTCACCGGTTCATCTCAAAGTTTCTAGACACCTACAGCCACAGACTCCATTGCCCAATGATACTTGACTCTCTGAATATTACATCACAAGAGATCTGAAGGAAATTCTTCAACCAAAACATAAACAAAACCTGTGCATAATAGCTAGCCTAAAACCCTATCATAAACAGTTACAAATCATAAAGAGAGAGCCCTCTCTGATCACAGTTTGGCTAGAAACAGTGATCCAAAGATTGGTTAGTGGTTACCCCGGCCGTATTCCCTTGGGAGTCATAGGGAACAACCTGGGTGTTAACATAATTGGCGACTCCACTGGGGACTTCTTAAAAGTTTTTTAGATACTATCTATCTTCCAAAGCTACCATCAAGCCTGAAACTAGCCAAGAGGCCTTAGGACTGTTTCTGCAAACACAGGGACAGCTTTAGGGAAGAGCTAACTAGGGAATCTTCATCCTAGCTTTGAAACATATATAGTCATTCCAGAATCCTTACCTAGTCCTTGTACATATATAACCTCCTGTATAAAGTTATAAAAGAATACTTAGAAGCTGGCTCCCAAAAGAAACCCAAGGCACACTAGGGCAAACCCTGACCCTGATCAACCCATCATTGTTGATAACCCAAATATCATTCCAAAGAACATAAGGAGACAGCAAAAGCAGGAGAAGCCTGCTGATTCAGATATAAGTTCAGACCAACCTATCCTCATTCCTACTCCTTGCAAAGTCCTTTTTCGGTCCACCCCTAGTTCCCCTAGTTCATCATCAACACCTCAAAGCCCTCCTCTCCCATCTTCACCATCTGCACATACTCTTTCAACCAGTTTCCCGCTTGTTATCCATCCTATTAACCCTGTTACACCTGTAATCCCAGCTGTCCCATTTGTTCCTATTAACCCTATAAACCCCATAAACATGGCTAACAGATATGCACCTCTGCAGATACCAGCCAATGCACCGGCTCTACCTCAAGACTACCAAACCAAAATCTCATTTTTTGACTCCCATGGCCCTTTGACAGCTGTCCAGCATGCTAAGAAGATGCAAGACCACTTTGAGACCTATGAAATAGATGATGACAGTGTCAGGATGAGAATTTTTGTTCAAAGCTTAACCGGGGATGTTAGAACTTGGTTTAGATCCCTGAATGCAAATTCCATTGCAACCCCTGAGTTCCTGTACCAAGAGTTTACCAACAGATGGGAGAAGAAGAAAGATCCTCTACACATACTCGGTGAATATAACACTATCAAAAGAGGTCCCCAAGAAACAGTTTTGGAATATTGTGCTAGGTTTAACAATGTATATAATGCTATCCCCCAGAACTTAAGGCCCCCTCCTGATTTGGCCCTGTATAACTTCCCTGACGGTTTTGACTCTGATATGGCCTATCAGCTGAAAGAAAGAGATCCTCCAACCCTTGCAGAAGCTCAAAGAGTTGCAGTCACTGTAGAGGCCAACCTAATTGCCAAGAGAAACAGGGCAAAGCTGGAAAAGAAGGCTGGCTTGAGAGAAGAGCCCTCAGGCTTTGATCAAAAGTTGGATGCAATACTAAACAGCATGAAGAGACTGGGTGAAAGAGTGGAATCAGTTGAAAGAAAGTCATCATGGGAGGCATCACAAAGCAATCCTCCTAGAAACCCAAATTTTAGGAGAACGCAGAACCCAAACATAGGAAAAACAAGTGCAGACCAAGATATTAGACCCCCTTTTCAAGAAAACTATGCAGAAACTTCCTCAGCCAATCAGCTCAATGAAGATCCTAAAATCAACTTAATGGGTCTGGATGGTAAAAGCCATGTTTTCTTAACACAAGAAGACCATGAGGAGGATGAAAGCAAAACATTCCAAACAAAATCAGGAGAATCCTTTGACTTTAAACAAGGGTATGACACTGCTGTCTATGAAGTCCATAAACAATACAAACTAAGGAGTAGGACTGTAAATGTAAATCAGCCTGAAAAGGTAAAGGAGAAACAGCAATCTAAAGAAACCTTAGTCACTGAACCTAATGACAAAACAAACTTGCCTACAAAAGAAGTAGTGGTTGAGGAAGTCACTGAATTACTGTCCCCACTACAACAGCCCACGGCAACCTCATCCTCCCACCCAAATCCGAACATTACCCCTCAAGACATGGGTATGAGGGGCAGGTTCCAAAATCAAGATGAAATCCAACAAGAAGATTTAATGAACAGAGAAAGGACTGCTATCCGTGACTCTAAAATCCAAGTTGACAAACCCTTTGACCTAGGAGCAGAGATTGGCAAGTTAAAGATAGCAATTCCTCTCTCAGAGCTAGCCAAGCATGACATATACAAGCAACAGATAAAGAAATCCCTACAACTCACCAATAGCAAAGATGATGTAAATGTGCTAGATGACACTCCAGAATTACTGTTTGGCCCAGAGGTAGATGGAAAAACAGTAGTCACAGGGGTTTTACCTTTTTATGTCAGCCTGCATGTTCATGATAAAATACTGCATAATGCAATGTTTGACTCAGGTGCCTCTCACAACCTTATGCCAAAAGCTGTCATGGAAAGATTAAACTTGGATATAACAAGACCATACAAAGACCTGTTTTCCTTTGATTCTAATCAAGTCAAATGTTTGGGCCTAATAAAAGATTTATGTGTGTCCCTGGTTCAATTTCCCAACAAAACCATACTAATGGATGTGGTAGTTGCTGATATCCCACCCAAATACGGGATGCTCTTATCAAGATCATGGGGAGCCAAGCTCCAAGGCTCCCTGCAACTAGATATGTCATATGCAACCATCTCTGTCTTCGGGCAACCAAAAAGACTTTATAGGGAAACACTCATGAAGTATATGGTCAGCAGTGAAGAAAAGCCTCAAAATTTTCCAATATATGCTGTCCATTCGGACATAGACTCCTTCATCCTCTTCAATGACAGCGCAAGCCTCTCAAACAATGACATTAAGACCGAAACACTCATACAAGAACAAAACATTGATCAAACAAGTAGCACCTGCCAAATTTCAATCAGCCCAACAATACACATAAACCCTCCTCTAGTTGTCAAAGATTGTCAAACAAGTGATGAAATTATCCCAGAAAACAAATGGGAAAAGAAACCCCAACTCATGCTCACATTGCCATCCCATGAACAGAATGTTAAATCTCCTATTCAGCAAGATATTCTGTGGGTTCTAGAATTTGATGGCTCAGTCAACAAGTTAGGGGCAGGGGCTGGAGTATGGATACATAATAAAGAGAAAGATTATGCAGAAGGTAGGGCTTACAGATTGAAGTTTAAATGCACTAACAACATAGCAGAATATGAAGCTCTGCTGTTGGGCCTAAAGCTAGCAAAATCACTACAGGCTCCTAAACTCTCCATCATGGGAGACTCTGATCTAGTGATTCAACAAGTGAAAGGAAATTTTGTTACCAATGACAAAAGATTGAGGTCCTATAGGTCTGCTGTAATTGAAATATTAGAGACTTTCTCCGAGTTTGTTATCACAAAAATTCCAAGGGGCCACAATCTCCATGCACACAGCTTGGCAACATTTGCCAGCACCTTCAAATTCCCATTAGAACCCAACAATTGTTTCACGGCAGAGGTCAAATATAGGCCTTCTATTCCAAAC
The DNA here is from genome assembly GCA_031772625.1 of Pinus tabuliformis. Lineage (NCBI taxonomy): Eukaryota > Viridiplantae > Streptophyta > Pinopsida > Pinales > Pinaceae > Pinus > Pinus tabuliformis. The sequence goes on from CM062807.1 coordinate 726,580,479, forward strand.
AATGTCAAAGAGTGGCAAGTATTTGAGAATGACATGCAAATAAACAACTTTTTAACCTTGCAACAAGAGTTCACAGGATTAAATATTGACTTTGAGACAGCAAGTCAATCACAAATGCTTGAGACAGCAAGTCAATCACAAATATTTGATGGAGCAAGTCCATCACAATTACAGTTTCAACAGTCTGCCCACCCAATGTCACCTAGAACAGCCAAACAATTACTCAGTCCAACCATTTTCAACAAAGAAAACATTCAGCAAATTCACCAAATTGACTGTGAAGAGGTGAGCAACGCTGAAGATGAAGTCATACAACTCAAAGACAATTTCCTTCCAGCAGGCCTTACCCCACTAGAGGACATTTTTGACTCAAATGATGTCCCCAGGAAACCAAAGATGCAGCCATTAGATGCAACAATTGAAGAATGTAACATTGGTACCACTGACAAGCCTAAAATAATAAAGCTATCTGCTGCTTTGCCCCCTGATCAAAAACCCAAATATATTGACCTCTTTAAAGAGTTCCAAGATGTCTTTGCTTGGGGTTATGAGGACCTAAAGTCATACGATACCTCTGTTATCCAACATACCATTCCCCTCAAGCCTAATCAAAAACCATTCAAACAGAAATTGAGAAGAATCAATCCTGTGCTCCTTCCTTCCATTGAAAAAGAATTACAGAAAATGTTCAAAGCTGGTATCATAGCACCAATCAGGTTTTCTGAGTGGATTTCAAATTTGGTCCCTACAAGAAAGAAAACTGGTGAGATTAGACTTTGTGTAGACTTAAGGAATTTGAACCAAGTGTCACTCAAAGACAACTACCCCTTACCCAAAATGGATCACATTCTTCAAAGAGTAGTAGGGGCTTCAAGGATATCATTGCTGGATGGTTTCTCAGGTTTCAATCAAATCCTGGTACACCCTGATGATCAAGACAAAACTGCATTTACTACCCCATGGGGCACTTTCAAGTATGTGAAAATGCCCTTTGGATTGAAAAATGCAGGGGCAACATTTCAGAGAGCAATGGACATTGCTTTTGCAAAAGAGATTCATGACTTCTTGGTCATTTACTTAGATGATCTAACACCCTTTTCAAAATCTGACCAAGAACGCTTGAAACATTTAAGACAGATCTTCATAACATGCAGGAAATATGGTATTTCCTTAAACCCCAAGAAGTCATTATTTGGCTTGGAAGAAGGGAAACTTCTAGGGCATATTATTTCAAAAAATGACATAAGAATTGATCCAGATAGGATACAAGCTATCCTACAAATGCCTCACCCAAGGAATGTCAAGGAGCTGCAAGGATTCTTAGGAAAAATCAACTTTTTAAGAAGGTTTATCCCAAATTTAGCAGAATTAATCAGATTACTAAACAATATGCTAAAGAAAGATTCAAAGGTCAAATGGACTGTTGAAACAAAACAAGCTTTCGAAAGTATAAAATTGGCCTTGACTCAAACCCCAGTGTTAACTAATCCTCAGTTTGACAGAGACTTTATTATTTTCTCATTTGCCTCCCAGCATACCATTGCTGCTGTATTATTGTAGAAAGATGACCAAGGGAATGAAAAGCCCATTGCTTTTTTCAGCAGAGCTCTTAGAGATGCCCCCCTAAAGTATCAAATAATGGAAAAACAAGCCTATGCTTTGATCAAGGCTATTAAAGACTTTAGGATTTACATCCTTTACTCCCATGTTGTGGCTTATGTACCAAGTCCTATTGTCAAAGACATTCTCACCCAAGAAAACTTAGAGGGCAGGAGAGGAAAATGGATTGCCAATATACTAGAATTTGACATTGAAATAAAGCCTACAAAGCTGATAAAAGGACAAGGTTTGGCCAAGTTAATGACAGAAGCAAATTTCCAAGCCTTAGACATTAACCTACTGGACAGTGAAACAGAGCTGGCGACTCCAAAGATCAATGTAGCCTTTGAACAATCTCCTTGGTACTCTGATATCTGTTATGTGTTACAAAACCTGTGTGCTCCCTCAGGACTGTCCAGAACTAAGTGTAGATTCCTAAAAATGAAAACAGCTAGATTTTGTGTGATGGATGGAAATCTACTTTGGAAAAACCATGAAGGTATATTGCTGCACTGTCTAATAGAGAATGAAACTAACCATATCATGCAAGAATTCCATGCTGGAGACTGTGGTGGACATTTGTACTGGAAGTCCACCGTGGACAAGATATTGAGGGCTGGTTATTACTGGCCTACTATGTTCTCTAATGTGAAGAAATTCACAGCCTCATGCCACAAATGCCAACTGTTTGAAGGCAAAAGACAGCTGCTGCCACTTCCTTTGAAGCCCATTGCAACAGAGAGACCTTTTCAACAATGGGGCTTGGATTTCATTGGGGAAATTCATCCCTCATCTTCAGGGCAACACAGATGGATTCTAACAGCAACAGACTACTTCACCAAGTGGATTGAAGCTGCCCCATGCAGACAAGCAAATGATTCAGTAATCATTCAATTTTTGGAAAACAATATACTGGCTAGATTTGGCTGCCCAGACAAGATAATAACAGACAATGCTGCTGCCTTCAGATCCAAGAAGATGGTGAACTTCTGCCATAAATTTCACATTACTTTGGGCCATTCTACAGCTTACTATCCTCAAGGAAATGGCCTTGCTGAATCATCAAACAAAAGTTTGATAAATATCATAAAGAAAGTGCTAGAAGAGAACAAAAAGAACTGGCACAAGAAACTAGTAAACGCTTTATGGGCAGACAGACTAACAACTAAAAGATCAATTGGGACCAGCCCATATGAGTTAGTCTATGGATTAGAGGCCAGATTTCCTTCATCACTAGGAGTGCCGGTTATGAAACTTCTACAAGAAAGCCAAGCAGAGCCAAATGACATGCAAAGAAGGATTAACCAGATAATTTGTTTACAGCAGACCAGAGAACAAGTTTTCAGCAGAGTGCAGATACTACAAGAGAAACTGAAAAAGGCCTTTGATAGAAGAACCAAAGCAGAAGATTTCAATGTAGGGGACAAAGTTCTAAAGTGGGATGCAAGAAGAGAAGAGAAAGGGAAGCATGGAAAGTTTGATTCTTTATGGATAGGACCATTTGCTGTCCAAGCAGTGCAAGGTAATAACACCTACTTCCTCAAAAGTTTGACCGAAACTGACTTGGATGAAGGTCCTGTCAATGGCAGGATGCTGAAGCACTACTTTGATTATTCCCCATGAGTGGAACCTAAAGATTCATTGTATATATACAGATGTACATATTATCTTCTGTTTTAGATTGTAAAGAGCAGTTTTCCCAAGTAATTCACCAAGCAGCAAGAGGCTGATAGAATCAGAGGTCTTCCAAGAAAGAAGCACACCATTTTGACACATTGAGGCAGCTAGTTTCAAAGATTGGTATGGGCAGCTAAGGAGCAAGGCAATCTGACCTGCTGTTCTTGGTCTTTCAAAAGAAAAACCATCCCCATGTGGAGCCACTGTTGGATACCTATACCAATAGGTTTCATATTTCATGATTGGCAAGAGAAAGTCCAAATATGCTCTGCTTTGAGTTCACAAAGATCCCATATTTCCTAAAGAGCAAGGAGGTGTGTAAAGTGTTTCAAACGTTGATGACCCTATTACAAATTTTGATGGATGATCCAACAGTTTAACCTGGATCATGCCATATTTCAATTTTGTGTTATAGAATAGAGAAAGAAGTCTGTCCAAACAGCCTAATCTTGGCAGACAACTAGTTTAGGTAGAGAAGAAAAGGATCCCAACAGTTTAATCTGGGACCTTGGAAGAGATAAGGGTAGAAATAGATAGAGAAAAGAATAAAGAAAAAGCCAAAGAAAAGAAAAGGCAAGTAAGGGTTTGCAAGTCCAAGTGCACCCTCCAAGGAGAAACAAAAAATGCTAGGCAAGCAGCTGGGTAGGTAGTTGGGGTCGCAGAAAGTGAGTCCTATCATTGCAAGAATGGTGATGATGGGCAGCAAAGTAAAAGACTACAGCAGGAGCATGACTAACCTCCCTCTCCCCCTTCATTTCATCACTAACATTCCCTCTCTTTTTAGCTGAGATTTATGGAGAAAGATCATGGTTTTTAGGTGGTTCTGGTTCATTCAGAATCCACATTTCTTGTCTAAAAACTTTTCATTTTGATCTACTCTCAAAACTAAATCACTTTCATATAAACTCAGTGAGATCCCCTTCATTTGCTCCCTTTATTCATATTAACACTAATTCTATTGTATAAATCCTCATATCGCCTATTCCCCTAATATTATTAACACCAAGGTGTATAAATCCCAAACTCTTATAAATACCCACCCCCTTGGCATTATAGCCAATAAAGTTACAAGTCGGGGATCAAATGACATCAGGTCATGTTGATAAACCTATGCCAAATACCCCTTTTCCTCATAAGCCAGTTCCTCTATCTCTACCCCCTTTTTGCACATAAAACCTTTAAAAAAGGCCCTAAACCCCACCTTACCCGCTTCAAAGAGCCAAAAGAGCATAAAACCCACTCTCCGCCTGTTAGCCAAGGTTGGCGCATATAATTGTTATTATCAAAATACATTAGAAAAGCGCTCAAAAGCAGGTTTATTTGCCTCCGCCCTCATCCGTATATTCCACACATGTCACCTCCCCGACCACCACTAGATCAAGGGCCTACAGATCCGACGACCCTGATCGCGTTGGACCCCTTCCGACGTCTGACCGATACCTGTACTAACCTCCCGTCACATCTGCCTCGCGTCCGCCGTCCGATCAAAGTCCGTAGATCTAACGATCATCGTGACGTCGGAGCCCATCCGATGACCGATAGATATCTCCCGACGTCCGTATTTGAAGGACGTCATCCCACTGCTACGTGTCCTCACCACCACGTGTCGGAGGTACAGCCGATGGATACCGCCCCCGTACAAGAGGCGGTACGATATGAAACCATTAGCGGTTTCCGGATTCCCTCATCCCGCCTACCCACGTCAGCAACGCATCAGCAACGCGTCAGCACCCCGTCACCCAGGTACGCTGCCCCGTCGACCTCCCTGTCCCTGCCATTGGTCCACCTGTCCTGCCATGTCACCGCCACCGTGTACCAACCAGACAGCGCCACGTCACCCGATGACGTCAGTATGACGTCATCCGACCTTGACCCCACCCAATGACGTCATGCTGACGTCAGCACATATTCGCGCCAAAAGCGTAAAAAGGTCTATTTCACCCAAAATTTCGCGTTTTTTGGTCATTTTGTGTGTTCGTCGTTATTCTGCTCTGCATGCAAACAACGTCCAAATTGTCTACCAACCTGCTAAACTGACCAGAAGACCTCCAGCGCACCAGTTCAACCTGCGGTCACGACCTCTGCGCGTTGTTTTACCAGGTATTCCTCATCATTCATCCTCTGTGCGCCTGCAATTATCTATTTAACGCCTTAGAGAGCTTAAAGAAAGCCGAAAATCAGAAATTCACCACTGAATTCCTCAGCAAAGCCTTGAAGTTCCAATTATCACTTCGAAAAACACCAGCCGAGCCTTTTCCCAGTGGCATTCTGCTAAGAAACCAGGCCCTGTCTGCGCAATCGTGGCAGGCGCATTTGAAACCAATTTTTAACATTGAAAGGTGCCAAAAAAAAGGGCTAAGCTTCGCTCTTAATTACCATAAAGCAGCATTTCAACTGCTGCACACCCTGCATTTATCTCCCACTTGCATTTCCATCCCTCTACAAAGAAACTTTGCTGTTGTTACTCTGCATAGTAACACAGCCCCTGAGTAAGAGTAAAATTTGCAAAGGAAAATCATGGACCCCCCTGTAGCTCCCATAGCCCTCAATGTGGCTCCCCTGAATGTTCCTAATAGAACATTTGACACCAGAGCATTGGCAGACCTGGACTACAAGATAGCAGAGGAAATGATGAGCAGAAGCAGGTTCCATCTGCAAATATTAAACGAGATAAAGATCAAACATGAGAGGGGGACAGACATCCTGGGAATTTGGGAGTCATTCCTCCCAATATTCAAACTTCCTCAGGTTAATCAATTCCCCGAGCTTGTGCAAATAGTTGCTGAACACTATGATGCATCCCAGAGAGCAGTGCTAGATGCTGAAGGTTCAATCCTGTTCCTCATTACCCCTGAAGCCATCAGGGAGATGTTGCAATTCCAGACAGAGCATAAGTTGGTCCCTCTGTCACTAGCTGATTTAATAGTACAGGGAGCCAGAACCACAGAGGCCCAAATCACTAAGGTCAACCAGCTCTTCATCAAGGCTGACACTTTGCAGATTCCTCCCATCAACTGCGTTTACCTCAATCAATTGGGCCAAGACCTGGTTGACATGATCAGTCCCATCCTGGGATATGATTCAATAGAACATATTGATGAAACAGTTATACAAATGATGCTTATGTTCTCCCCAGGAAGGAAACCAATCCACTATGATTATGCAACATACATATCAGACAAAATGCATGAACAGTTGATGAATTTGCCAAGAGAAAGAGTGTTTAGGTACACCTCCTACCTATATCATCTGCTCATATACTTCCAGCATGATAAATTCTCCTTCCCAAAGAAGAGAGTAGATGCACAGGGCAATCTGAGATCAGTAGTATATTGGACATCTGTTTTCCACGTATCATGCTACTCTCCATATACCTACTGTGAGTTTATTGATCTCTTCATCCATCCAGCCTTGACTCTACTGATTGGTTCACCTCCTCCTAGACTGACAGAGGACATGAAAAGGTGCCTACATTTGTCAAAAGTATACAGTATTGGGGACTGGTATCTTTACCAACACCACACCGTTATCAGAATATATGGGTGTGAGTTACCCCCATTTAGACTACCCAAATTTGTGCCCATGAGGCTATTTGCCTTAGAATACTTCAGGCAGTTTGGCTATGTGGATATGTTCCACTTCTCAGGCAGAGGCAAGAAAGCACAGCTGAAAATCAAGAGCCAACTTGGCCATTTAGTCTACAATGAAAGGGATGAAGGGTGGAAGGAGGCGGATAGAATACTGGTGGGACTTGGTTTGAAGTACAGTTTTATTGGAAACCCTATGACCCCAACAACTTCATCACAATGAGGAGACTCAAATATAAACTGTCTGCTTACGGTCATCATAGCCTCCCCCAAATTGAAAAATATGCCAATCAAAGCAAGTGGAAAAGGGGAACTCTAGAAGAAGATATAACTCAAAAAGAGCTTGATCAAAGAGCTCTGAACAATCAAAAGAAGATGGCTGACCTTGAGTTTTATGCACAGGTCCCCTCACTGCCAAGCACACAAATTGGAGCAGCAGCCTCCTCTTCAACTACTCCACAGCAAACTACAAAAGTTGCTGGAAAAGTATCAGAAAAAGGAAAGGAAAAGGAAATGGAGGCAGAGCAAGAGCAACAGCAGGAACAGCAGCAAAATCAAAGTCAGCAAACACAAGAACAAGTAGAAGGACTACAGCAAGGGCAGCAGGAAGACATAGGACAGCAAGAGGAACAGCAGCAAGAAAAACAAGGGCAGGAGCCGCCTGCCCAGCAAAAGGAAACAGTGGATACTCCTCAGACCACTGAACAAGTCATGCCTACAAGGCAAGACTCTACATTTGATGCCTCGGTCCTCCAAACCCCTCAAAAGGAGGACACATTTCTCTTGAGGAAAAGGGAAAGAGAAACTCCCTTGACATCCTCTATCAATCAAGGAGAGAAAAGGCAAAGACTCAACGATTTTCCAGAAGAGGATATAGCCATCCGAGAAGCATTGGGCATGGGCCCACCAAGTCAAGAAATTTCAGCAAGTTCCTCCCAGCAGGAACTAGACAGGACAATGGGAGGGGAAGTCACCTCCTCCAGCCAGCAGAAAGAGGAAAGAGTGAGCATAAAGCAGCAGTTCATAGACATTAAGAGAAGGAGTGACCCAATCAAAGTTCAATTATACAATCACCTACTTAACATGGCTCCTTCCAATCAGCAGAGACTCATGTCTGCTTTTGATGTAGGTGAGGGCAAACTAACATTGAGTCATTTTATGCCTACGGCACTCAAGCCACAGTCTTCTGCTGATTATCTCAGGACCAATTTAGAGGTCCTTGCCAAAGATATACACCCCATGGACAAAATTGAGTTGCATAAACAAACAGGGGAAATGGTGTATGCTTCATTGGCCGATAAGACCTTGGACAACTACAAGTTAACAAGCAGTCTGAATGCTACGGCTTCCCAGCTGGAGCTAGAGAGAGCCTCTTCTCAGGCCAAAGACAACAGGATCAAAACCCTGGAAGAAATCATCATAGAGATTGGGCACAATCCCAATGATATTAAAGGGATACAAGAGATCTTAAAAATCAGAGATGCTGATATGGCTGCACTAAGGAAGAAGGTTAAACTTCCAGCCACTATCCATCCACAGACCGATGAAGTGGCAAAACAAAGGTATGAGCAGGATTCCACTGCTCTGTTAATTTCTGTTTACAAAGAACTTCTGAAGGCACAAGAAAAATTGGGGCAATATGAGGCCACACAAGCACCTCTGAAAGGATCATCAACACAAGCGCAAGAGGGGAAAACATCTCAGCCCCCTCCACAGGTCATTAATCTTGAGGAGACTGCTCCTACTACTGCACCTCCACCTCAGCAGGTTGAACAACCAGCCACATCTACTTCAGCAGCACCCACCAGCACAGATCAGAGCTTAGACATGCAAAAGCTAAAAAGCGAAATACAAGCTTTAGAAGCACAAATGATGCAGCTGAATGAAACTAAGGAGCAGCTGGCCAAGGTGAATGAAAGGCATGACAAAACAAAAAGAGAAGTAGGAGAGAAGGCCAAAGAAATCAAAGCTCTTAAAGACAAAATCAAGGAGCTTGAGAAAGAGCTAAAGCTAGATAAAATCATAGCCGAAATCAGAGCAATGATATGGTCCAATATTGGTAAGTCCATCAATAACCAGTGGCCATACATTGAGACAATCCATGAGCAACTGGAGCTCATTCCAAAAGCACAGAGGGAAATAAGAACATCAAGGGCCTTGTTAGGGAACATGCCTGAAATTGCAACAAAAATGATCAATGTGCTCAATCATAAGACCAGTTCTCAGTTGACCATCATGGGAATCGCAAACAGAACTGATACTATCCAAATGATCAAGAGGGTTCTTACTCTTAGAAATCTGATGCAAACCTTAGACAGAAGAACCCAGGATATGCAAACTGAGGTAAACAGGTTCTTTGAGAGGTTTCGGGTATTGGAAAGTAAAGGACTCCCTAGCTTGCTGAACAATGGAGGGAGATTATTCACCCATGAAGAATATGCCAAGAGAGTGAATGTTTTTGCCTCATCACAGGTAAATGAGAAAGCCAGCACCTCAGAAGATACAGGGCCTATCACAGGACAGATTTTCTATGGTAAGATAGAAAATCTACTTTTTATAATGAATGAAATGAATCATCTATTTGATGTAGCCCCCAACTTTTTCAAGTATACAGAAGCTGAAGAAACAATGCAGGCCATCCTCAAGCATCAGCTCCCTACACAGGAATGGTGGACAGATGCCATCCAGAGAATTTTGTAAACATTAAGCCATGCATCAATTTCTGTTTTTTCTATAAATTTTGATGGAAAGAACAGTCAGCAAAATCAGCAGGCATCATAAAGTCAAAGCTGAGCCAACTCAGCAGATGGAGCAGCCAACAAAGCAGGAAAGACAAACGCAGCTGGCAAAGCCGTGAAATTCATTGCGCAGGCAAAAGTAAATGCGTACCTACAGGATCGATACATAGTAATGTAACCGACTCAGTGACTCCTTAAAGTCAAAACAATCATCTGACAGACATAAAGGGCATTTACTCTGCATTTAACGTTGTAATAACTCCCTGCCTACTTTCTGAACACTATTGAAGATATTTTCTCTCTCTCAGATGACTCAATGCCTGAGATATTTTGTATACTTATTTCTATATAAACCCCTGCGCATGATAGAGCAAGGGTTGTTGTAATTTTCCTTTGAAGAGCTCTCGCTTGCTGTAAGATTCTCAGAGAAATAATACAAAGGGAGAATGGAATTTCCAAAGCGTGGTGTATTTGGTGCGTTGTGATGAATGGTGAATGTTGCAGGATTCCAGAGTGTTTCATAAAACAATAAGTTTTCTCAAATCTCTGTATTACATGTTTTTCGAGTCTTTTGTTCTCTTTTATTGTTCAGATGTTTTGCACTTAATAGCAAAGTAGAAGAATAGTTCCAGGACTTAATCCATGATTACCCTGAACTCAAACTGAGCTATTATCCATGTTTTCCTCAGATACAGTAACAGAAGTGTAACTCTTAGTTGCTGCACTTTGAAACTATATCTTTCGCTCTGATAGACATTCCCAGGGATTCAAGTTTGCCCCTGTGACATCTGTCTTTTCTCATAACCAGTTTGGTGGAAACAGTTAAAAATGAGTGAAAAATCTTGAATGCTTTCATTGTTTGTCTTACCTATTTCCTGTTATTAATCAAAATTTGTTCTATGAAGCATCCAAATGGCCCTGTAAGTTTCACCGGTTCATCTCAAAGTTTCTAGACACCTACAGCCACAGACTCCATTGCCCAATGATACTTGACTCTCTGAATATTACATCACAAGAGATCTGAAGGAAATTCTTCAACCAAAACATAAACAAAACCTGTGCATAATAGCTAGCCTAAAACCCTATCATAAACAGTTACAAATCATAAAGAGAGAGCCCTCTCTAATCACAGTTTGGCTAGAAACAGTGATCCAAAGATTGGTTAGTGGTTACCCCGGCCGTATTCCCTTGGGAGTCATAGGGAACAACCTGGGTGTTAACAGTTAGTAGAATAATCCATGATTCCTCATGGGATTTCTTTTGAAATTCACATTTTCCCACAATATTAAGGTTAACATAGCTGAAATTAAATGTTGGGTCAATTAAAATTGATACTCGTGATTTTTTAACCATACCTTCCATTTAAATGATCACTGATTGTCAGTCTACTTACCTATTATCTAATGCAACATATATCCCAGGGATGTTTTGGACCACAACATTAATAGTTGTTTCCTCTTGTATGCTATATAACTTATTTCTAGCCTTTTGAAATAGAGGAAAAATTCTTTGTAGATGGTTCTCTTCACACTCCAAGCATTATATGCTCCCTTTCCCAAATCCTTCGCCATGTTCATTCACTGATTTTTGAGGTGTATTTCTATTAATTGTGGAATTTTTTTTTGATGTTAACTTTTGGTGAGGTTATTAAAATTTCAACCCTTCCCCCTTGCTTATTTGTTGAGGTTATTTTCCATCCACATTTTCCTTTCTTCTTCTACATAGTTAGGACCTTGGTCTTCTGCTTAGATTTATCATATCAATTCTTGGTCTTTCAAATAATGTCTTCTAGAGTCTTATGTTCATCGAATTCTTTTCTGTCTCAGTATTCTTGTGGTAACAAAATGACATACCTCTAGGTATTAGTATTCTCATCCTTTATGTAAGGTATATACCTTAAAAATTCCATGAATTTGTTGGTATACTCCTCAGGTGTCATCTACCCCATTTGTGTTCATAGAATTCCTTTGCTCTGTTGTGATAATATTTCTCATATGGATACTTTTATCAAAAGTAATTTTCAAAGTTCCTCTATGGAAGGTCCTTCTCTCTAATGTGTTTGATGTTATTGAAATCCTCCCACCATATATCATATTTTCCATTTAAGTTAAAGACAAAAACCCTAGCCTTCATGTTCTTAGAATAATCATGTAATCTAAAGTACTTCTTTACTCCTAAGATCCAAGCCTTTGCATCTTTTTATTTATTTACTTCTCCATCAAAGGTATGGGGTTTTTAATTCTTGAATTATTCTTCCATGGGAATCTTGTTTCTCTTCCTTTGTTTGTAAACTCTCCTATCTACACATTCTGATGATTTGATTCTCTTTCTGGTGTGATGAGCATAATTGTTCATTCTTCTATAGGTTTATACCTCTTTCTTGATTTTCTTCCTTCTACCTTATTATTATGCAACTCATGATTTTGGATCTATGTTGAACTATCCTTAGCCCTATACTTGTCTTGATGGCTAGTATCAATCATTTTTTGTCTTTGACTTTGCAATAACATGGCATTCACTTCTGCTTGCTCTTTGACAATCATTTTGTTATCTTCCTTGAAACTTCTTATCTCAACTCTTAGACTTCTAAGAGTGTCCATAAATTCAAGATTTTATTCTTCTTTCATCATCCCCACAAACTCTTCTTTGGGGCCTTGTTGGCTTTTCTTTATAGCATAGTTCTGCATTCTTTCTCTTTCTTATGATATCCTGATGCCTATCAATCGAATTTTACACGCACATAGATGTTAGCCAACTAAAAAAGAAATAAAAACAACACATATTATCATCACCTTGTTCTTAACTGATATTTAAACACCAAAAAATTAGTTAGCATGTAAATAATATTTCGTCAATAGTTCCATAAAACCATACATTTTAGCAATTTGCATTTTCAACGACATCATACATTTATTAGCAGAAAGGAAATATAGCCGATCAAGCTTATCAACCACTCATATAGAGTATACATGCTTGATCCAGGTGGATATTAGTGGCCACCAACCTATTCCACTTGGGCCCTCAACATTGTTTCATATTAGTTTCCTATTCTTCATCATAGTTTCTTATTTCAATAGTTTTGTATTTTTGGCAGTTTTTGAGTCTTGAGATTTTCACATTGTTTTAAGGCCCTAAACGATGTTTTTTGGGAAATAGGAAATTTTGGGACAAATTTGATGTTTACAAATGAATTTTTTTTTTCCTCAAATAAACCTTTCTAATGGGCTATCATGTGTGCAAAACAGAGATCACATACCAAAGTTATGACCTTAGGAAGTTGATGTTCCAACTAACTGTTGGCATTATGGCTAAAGTGTTGTCCTTGATGGCAACCCATTCAGGTGATAGATCACAGTACTTCAAGTCAGCAGCAAAGATTGATGATCAGCTATCAAATATTGAAGAAAATAAGGGGTACGCAGGTACACCTTACATAAGGTACGTACACGCAGGTCGGTGTTACATAAAGTGCGTACATACCCGCAGTTATCCCGTTCAGGAGGTGCGTACCCCCACTGCACACATTTCAAGGTAGAGAAAAGCACACGTGGCGTTTCTTATGTTTAACCTTTGGTATTTAGCCGACGATTTTGTGTTATTATGGTGTCGGCCCATGGTATTGATCCATGCTTTAAGGAAGAGCTTTCCTATATAAAGCAAAGGAGATCATTTGGCTTGAGTATGTTTTGGGTTGAACATCTTATGAGAGCTAGATCTGAAATATTATGATCTCTTGGGAGTAATGTCTAGATCTAAATAAGGCGAATCTACTGATGGACTGAGATCTCTTCGGCGCATGATCAGATCTGTAGATCTGACTGTCTGGGTTATTCTTGAAGTCTTGAAATCATCTATGCCCGGAGGTACGCAGGTACAGTGAAAGAAAAGTGCGTATATACGCTGGCACGAAGTGTTTTAGGTGCGCCGGTACGCAGGCACAGAAGGGTTGCAGGTGCGGAGGTCCGCAGGCAGTTCAATGGACACAGAGCGGGGTAAGCAGGCGATCAGTTGAGCAGGGTGCATACGTAAGCAGGCGAGCAGTTGAGCAGGGTGCGTACATAAGCAGGCGAGCAGTTGAGCAGGGTGCTTACGTAACCAGGCAGTACATGGGTGAAGCTGCTTCTCTTAAAATCTATGTTTATCATTTTTATGATCTGGCTTTTTGAAGTGAGGTTTGGTTCTGATATTATGTTCAGATAACAGCAGTGATTGAGTGAATGATTATGATTAACTTTAGTTTTGGATCAGTTTAAAATGACTTATATTCATGTGATATGATGTACTAGATATGGTTGATAACTCTCATAATATCATTGTATATGTATGGATCTGGTGATTGGGTGATTCAGAAGGTTGTTTGATTATGAGCTTCAAAGTTGTTGTTGGGTTCAGTATGAGAATTGGATGAAATGTGGCCTTTCAGATTATGTGTTGTGCTTCAGTGTATCAAGTCTGAAAATTGATGAAACGTGGTACCTGGAGGAGAGAAGATTGTAGGTCAGCACCTACGTACTAGTATCTAAGCTAGTACAAGAGCTAAAGGAAATCTTTGGAGCATTGTAGCAGGTAGCAGCCTGCGTACTAGTAAATGGATCGGCTAGTACAAGAGCAAAGGGGGTTGTAGCTCCCGTGCTGGTATAAGACTGCACCAGTACAAAATATTGTAAAAGGATTTTCTTATTAAAGAAGATTGAGATGACTTGCAGCAGGTGGTTTTCTCCCGCATTGGGTTTCCACCTTATATCATGGTGTTCATGTGTGTGCCTTATGTGTGATGATCTATTCTATGTTACTGCATTTGTTAACTGATAATATGGTTGATAAAGTTCTAATGCACTCATTGAAGATTAATTAACTTAATCATAAGAAGTTGTGGAAGTAGCATATATGAATCTGATTATGGAAATGAAAAAGTTTTATTAATGTGATAATACTGATTCACCCCCCCCTCTCAGTATTATTTCCAACAATTGGTATCAGAGCAGGTCCTTTGATAGAAGCTTGATCGCTTGAAGGAGATCCGTGGAACAATGGGAAAGAAGCTTAAGAAGAAAGCAGCTAAGAAAAAGAAGTCATCTCAGAAGAACTATGACAGTGGGAGAATTGATTGGGGATTAGGTATAAGAAGCTCTTCAGATTCAGAATCAGATTCAGAATCATTATCAGGTATGAATATATTATCCTCTGATGTTCCAGCTATCTTTCCTTTTGGAAGAGATGAAAGTGACAGCGAAACTACTGAATTTGCTCTTATGGGTGAACAAGAAAGATATCAGATAGAGGCAAAATTTAAAAGGCTGATAGACAAAATTAGAGATCAACAAGATCTATTGAACAAAAGGGAATGTGATTTCAAAGAAGAAGCTACCAAACTAAAGGCCCAACTAGAAGAAGGAAACAAGGTAAGAAAGCTACTCAAGGACAAGGAAGACCAATGTCAAAAATTGCAGCATGAAGTGACATCATTAAGAAAAGAAGTCAACGAAAGAAGCACAACCATCAAGAAACTCAAAGATAGATCCAGCTACTATGAAAATCTTGAAGCTACAATCCTCTCACTAAAAGGAGATCTTGAAGAATCAAAGAAGCAAAATACAGATCTACTCCAAGCTATTGCAAAACAAGAAAACGAAGTCACCAGCTTAAAATCTCAACTAGAATGTGCTTTCCGAGTTCGTCAAATGCAGCAGGATCTGAATGAAGAACAAGAAAAGGAGATTCTCAAACTAAGGGAACAAATGGAAGAAGGAAGGAAAGCTGAAGAAGATTTGAAAAAGAAATTTCTTGAAAAGGGAGAACAACTTCAGGTTGAGGTAAATATCTTGAAAGGAAAATTAGAAGAAAAGGAAAAGCTTTTACGATTTCAAGATAGTTCTAAAGTCTTGGATGATATTCTTAGTAGTCAAAGGTCTCCTGCTATAAAGACTGGTCTTGGTTTCCATGAATCTGTTGAAGGTGAATCTAGTTCACAAGGTGAGGCAAGGAATTCTAGAGAGAAATCTAAAGTGATCAATGAAGAAATGAAAGATCAATCTCATCATCAACCAAGGAAAGAGATTTCTCAAAGAAAATCCTTTACTCCTCCTATGAATAATGTTGAATGTTATGTATGTCATAATCTTGGACATGTTGTAGCTAGATGTAGAAGAAGAAGAGTTCAAGACCATTATGCAGACAAGTCATCTCAATCAAGGTATTTTTATGGATATTGCTTTGCTTGCAATATGTTTGGTCATAAAGCTGCTGATTGTTACAGGAGGAATATGAAACATGTAAGATGTTATGCATGTAACAAGCTTGGACATATAGCTAAGGAATGCAGGAACAAAGTGTGGGCACCATATCAAAAGGAGAAAATGTCACGCTTGAAGATATGGAGGAAAAATGAAGTACAGTCAGAAAAAGGTGGCAAAGCACAATGTACAGACATACCAGAATCAGAGAGAGCTGAAAGTACAAAACTTCAGTGTCCTGAATCTCATATGCAAACTTCATAAAGGGAAGTCGCATATATACGCGAATTGGATACTGCTCAATCGCGTATATGCTTGTTTGAAGGTAGTAGGCAAGTGAAGTTGGAAGTGAATTGATCAGATCTGGGCATCTGAGCATCTGTGCCACTCTGGTGGACTACCTATTCGGGCCTAATCAGAAGTACGCAGGTGTTTAACAGAAGATATGCGTGGGTACGCAGAGCAGAAATAGGAGAGATGCATGGGTACGCAAAGCAGAAGAAGGAGAACTGCGTGGGTACGCAGAGCGACGAAGGTTCAAGCGCGTACGCATAGTAACTGTACGCGATGCGATAGTATCTCTAGGCGCGTACCTACAGCAAAAGCACGCGGCGCAGTAGTGTCGTTGGGTGCGTACCTGCAGTGACAGTACGCAAAGCGGTTGAGGAAACAGTGCGTGGATATGCAGAGCGGTAGAAGGATATCTGCGGGTGTATGCAGGGGAGCAGAAGGTGAAGTGCGTGGCTACGTAGGGCAGATAAAGAAAAACTGCGTACCTGTCTTAAGGCATTTATTGGCTGACTCTTCTTATTGATCAGATCTGACAGACAGCACCAGTTTAGGGGGAGCATATGTTCTTAATGCATTGTTGGCATTATGGTCCTTGGTGATGATGCTTATGATTCATCTTGCCATGGTTATGAGTTGTTCACATGGTTCTTGGATCAGATGGTGCTTGCATGGAGTCTTTATTATTCTTAACACATATATGGATGAGGATTGTTGGCTGGGTGATTACTCAAAGTTGCATTGTTAGAGACATGATGATGATGAGATCTTACCTATATGATAGGTTGTTTCGTACATATGTTGATTGATGCAGATGCTTCCTTTTGATGGCTCTTAGTTCATGCAGATCTGGATGACTATGGTGTTTCTCATACCTTGGAGATTCATGCACTAATACAAGTTGATGTTGACAGATACTATGAAGCAGATCATATAGTGTTGATTGCTGATATTTATCTTAGGTGATTGGTCTTTATGTAATAGTGTGTCTCTTTTGTAGTTATCTCTTCAGGTCATGTAATGACCTTTGTTTCCCCACTATGCCTGGGATGAATGATATCATATGTAAACTTTTGATGTATCACCATTGTGATGAATGTATGCATTGAGTCTTTTGGCGATAGGAAGGTCATTTATGATATATAGAGTCATGTTCTTCTTGTAGAACATCTTTTTGCCATCAGGGGGAGCTTGAGCATGAACAACACTATATAGTAGAGCAGACATCTCAGCTTGTTTTCAGAAAGAGCATTATCAGATTGGAGCACCATGGCATATACAAAGGGGGAGTTCATTCAGAGACTTCAGCAGATCTGGTTTATAGAGCATGTTCGTAGGGGGAGCATAACCCTTTGCCCTTGATGTCAAAGGGGGAGAATGAAGCTGAAGTTTTGAGGTTGCCATCAAGTCCAAAGGGGGAGATTGTTGGCATTATGGCTAAAGTGTTGTCCTTGATGGCAACCCATTCAGGTGATAGATCACAGTACTTCAAGTCAGCAGCAGAGATTGATGATCAGCTATCAAATATTGAGGAAAATAAGGGGTATGCAGGTACACCTTACATAAGGTGCGTACACGCAGGTCGGTGTTACATAATGTGCGTACAGACCCACAGTTATCCCGTTCAGGAGGTGCGTACCCCCAGTGCACACATTTCAAGGCAGAGAAAAGCACATGTGGGGTTTCTTATGTTTAACCTTTGGTATTTAGCCGACGATTTTTTGTTATTATGGTGTCGGCCCGTGGTATTGATCCATGATTTAAGGAAGAGCTTTCCTATATAAAGCAAAGGAGATCATTTGGCTTGAGTATGTTTTGGGTTGAACATCTTGTGAGAGCTAGATCTGAAATATTATGATCTCTTGGGAGTAATGTCTAGATCTAAATAAGGCGAATCTACTGATGGACTGAGATCTCTTCGGCGCATGATCAGATCTGTAGATCTGACTGTCTGGGTTATTCTTGAAGTCTTGAAATCATCTATGCCCGGAGGTACGTAGGTACAGTGAAAGAAAAGTGCGTATATACGGTGGCACGAAGTGTTTTAGGTGCGCCGGTACGCAGGCACAAAAGGGTTGCAGGTGTGGAGGTCTGCAGGCAGTTCAATGGACACAGAGCGGGGTAAGCAGGCGAGAAATTGAGCAGGGTGCATACGTAAGCAGGTGAGCAGTTGAGCAGGATGCGTACGTAAGCAGGCGAGCAGTTGAGCAGGGTGCTTACGTAAGCAGGCAGTACATGAGTGAAGCTGCTTACTTCTCTTAAAATCTCTGTTTATCATTTTTATGATCTTGGTTGTTGAAGTGAGGTTTGGTTCTGATATTATGTTCAGATAACAGCAGTGATTGAGTGAATGATTATGATTAACTTCAGTTTTGGATCGGTTTAAAATGACTTATCTTCATGTGATATGATGTACTAGATCTGGTTGATAACTCTCATAATATCATTGTATATGTATGGATCTGGTGATTGGGTGATTCAGAAGGTTGTTTGATTATGAGCTTCAAAGTTGTTGTTGGGTTCAGTATGAGAATTGGATGAAATGTGGCCTTTCAGATTATGTGTTGTGCTTCAGTGTATCCAGTCTGAAAATTGATGAAACGTGGTACGTGGAGGAGAGAAGATTGTAGGTCAGCACCTACGTACTAGTATCTAAGCTAGTACAAGAGCTAAAGGAAATCTTTGGAGCATTGTAGCAGGTAGCAGCCTGTGTACTAGTAAATGGATCGGCTAGTACAAGAGCAAAGGGGGTTGTAGCTCCCGTGCTGGTATAAGACTGCACCAGTACAAAATATTGTAAAAGGATTTTCTTATTAAAGAAGATTGAGATGACTTGCAGCAGGTGGTTTTCTCCCGCATTGGGTTTCCACCTTATATCATGGTGTTCATGTGTGTGCCTTATGTGTGATGATCTATTCTATGTTACTGCATTTGTTAACTGATAATATGGTTGATAAAGTTCTAATGCACTCATTGAAGATTAATTAACTTAATCATAAGAAGTTGTAGAAGTAGCATATATGAATCTGATTATGGAAATGAAAAAGTTTTATTAATGTGATAATACTGATTCACCCCCCCCCTCTCAGTATTATTTCCAACACTAACCCCATCAAGGCCCATAATCTTTCGATGCTTCATCCAATATCCTTAGGTTTTTGGATTTTTAGTGTTTCTGTTTATTTATTCATGATAAAAATTCGTCAAATGGTCATTGTAACATAGTTTAGAAGGCATGTAGTTGTGACATATCTTATCAAAAGATAAGCTACTAACATTCGACCTAGTTTTATTTCATTCTACATGTAAATAGTTTTCAACATTTGATATTTATTAATTTAATTTAATTTCCTTGTATATTTTTTCTTTCTCATTTAAATATGTATTTCAGTTTTTTCCTTCATAAATCTAGATTAGTGGTATCAGAGTGGTATTCTCTTTCTCTCTTTTTTTATGGATGTCCCCAATGACGTTAAGGTAGAAGGATTTGGGACTTGAACTACTTGAAACCTCACAATATTGTCATTATTGACCATGACAACCTCCCATGGTGGAATAGAATAAAGATGAGGGAGTAGGAGGCCCTATCAATTTTTTGCTCAAAGAAGACCTCGAGTGACAGAGGAACAAAAGGATGGATAATTTTTCCCAGATTCTTTGACAGTTACCAATAGGTGATACATCTTCATCTAGCAGTCACTTCAAAGGTGCTTCCCCCTTTAAGGTACAAGTTATATTTTATATCTCTATATTTTAAAGCCAAATAGATGAAGATGTAGATAAATGGTTAAGTTTGTTGGAAGAATATTTTTTTGTCCATAATTTTTTTGATAAAGCGAAGATTACATTTGCATTACTTAAAGTCACTCCCCATGTCAAGGAATGGTGGGAGACTTACCGTGATAAAAGGGCCATGGAGGAGTCTGCATTATACTTAGTTGCATCATCTTGGAACTCTTATAAGGATGTTATTTAGGAAAAGTATTACCCTGTTGGAACCTGTGAAGACAAATATATAAAATGGACCACACTACGACATGAAAGTGACCAACGCATGCTTGGGTTCACAAATATCTTTCATACTTTGCACTTGAAGTTGGGTATGAAGGAATTTGAGCATCATCTGGTGCTCAAGTATCATGGGTGTCTAAAAAATTACATCAATATGGAGATGGATTTCTTAGACATCTCCTTGCTTGGTGCAACATACCGATATGCTACATGTATTGAGAAAAAAATTTAAATAGAAGAATTGGCACTTTGTTTCTATGAATCTGAAGTAGGGCAAGGGGACCCGCAATCTACAAAAAAAAGGATAGAGCCAAGGTGGAATAGGTTAGGAAAACCCATTAAACCCATAAGAAAATAATAGCAATGGGAAGATGAAGAAGGACATGAGAAAGTTGTGTGAGTTCTGCAAGAGCCCTACTCATAACATAAATGAGTGTTGCACAAAGTAGTTGCTAGTGGATGAGATGAAAGCTTCAAATTAAGATGCATGTTATGAATTTGAGAAAAAACCCAATAATAGGAAACAAATCATTTATGAAAAAACTAGTTCCACCGTTCCTACCAGCAAGGTCTAGGACAAGGATCCCAAATATTCGGAGGAAGGTGAGTGTCTCTTCAACTCACAAATGTGGGTAAAGGGGGCTCCCATGTGTTTCATTGTCGATAGTTGGACTAAAAAGAACCTCATCTTAGTAGAGTTTGTTAAGTGGTTGGACCAGGTGATAACAATACATATGCATCAATACACCATCAAGTGGATCCACCAAAGGTGTGATCTTTATTTCATCCAACAATGTTGCCTAACATTCAACATCAAGCCTTTCACAAATGAGGTATTCTGTGATGTTGTTCCCATGGGATTTTGTGATGTTTTTTTGGGCCAATTATACTTGTGGAATCATCATGTTGAACATGAGTACATACCTCGAACTGCTATCATATATTAAATTGGGTAGAAAATTGTATAGGATACCAAAGATAGCCCCGCCTGCTACTATTTATCTTATCTCTACTAAGAAATGCAGTAAGATCATCTCCTAGACTAGGAAATTTCTCTTCCTCATAATTCACTCCCAAAATAAGAGGGTTATCATGGCCACTTCTATGGCCTCCACACAACACTCCTCTATGTGGAAAAGGACAATGGTTAAGGTCATGGAAGAGTATAGAGAAATCTTCTCCTTTCCCATACCGGCACCTTTGTATTGTCAGGTCAAACATTCCATCAATCTAACCACCAATGCACCTCTACCCAACAGACCAATATACCACTGCTCTCCTCTATAAAATGTGGAAATGAAGTTGAATATCCAAAAACTACTATAGAAAGGGCACATTGTTGGGTCCCTATAATACTAGTGATTACCCCATTACTATTGTAGTTATACCCCTTATTTATATTTTTGTGCCCCCATTGCCCCCATATTGTTATTAATGTGCCCATAGAATCCCTCTATTGTTATTTTTGTGGCTTTATATTATTATTGTTAGGTCGACTGGATTATATTGTGACTCCTTAGACTCCTATATATAGAAAGGAGGTTTTGTCATTTGAATCATCCAAGAATTGTTCATTTATGTAATGTAAAGGAGGCTGCCCCCTCGAAGAGGCTGAATTCTAAGGTGTTGATCTATCTTTTCTATCCTTTCTTGAGCCGGTTTCATAACATTTGGTATCAGAGCTTTGGATTCTAGGGTTTCGCTGCTCCAAACAGTTCATCATGGCATTTTCGCTATAACTTTTTTCTGTGACGTTTCGGAAGTCGCAAAAAAAACCCATTTGAGAAGAAATTGCGCTTAACCTTGGGTCCGAATTTCAGAACTTTTCAAGCGATATTTTCGGAGATATGATCTGAGGAAGTTGGTCTATTTGCAGACTCCTGAATTACACTCAAAACAGGTGACTTGGGGAAAATCGTCATAACTTTCTTTCTGAGCATCGGATTGAAATTTCGTAAGAAGGTACAGAAAGAGGATGGACTGTAGTTTGCTTTTATATAATTTTTAGAGACAAAGGTTGAAACAGTGACATGTGGCACTTAATACAAGTTCGCTCTACTGAACTAGTCTATAATCAGGTCACTGCGGGAGATTGTGCATAACTCTTTCTTGGAGAATCCAATTTGGATCAGACTAGTGGCATTGCAAAGAGGACATAGAAGGATAATACAGGTCATAATTTCAGAACTCGATGATTCGAAATTACAGAGATACATCAGATTCAATATCAGGCTTCTACAAAGAAAAAAAAGGTGTGTAGTTTTTTTTTTAATTTTTGCATAAGCTTGGTTTGAAGGAATTCAAAGGGCATAGTAAAGCATTATTATCGATAACTGATGCCCCGAGGAAAGAAAATGCAAACACCTAGTAAGGAACCTGAAAGCTCTAGCATGACTCATGAAGAAGAGGAAGAAATGCTACATGATATATCAAAATCACAAGAACAAGTGCAACAAATGTCACGCTCACAAAAGCTAACAGATGCTAAGATAAATGGCGTGGAATCTAAGATAAAGGGCATGGAAGCTAAGATGGATGATCTGAAGACAGATTTGAGGACAGATTTGAAGACAGACATGGCAGATTTGAAGACAGATTTGACAAATTTTCTACAAGAAATACTTACTAATGGTGAAAAGGTTGTAAAGGAAACTCATGATGCGAACAAAAGAAATGTTAATCATGATTCCATAGACTCTAATGTTGGATCGAAGACCCACCATATTCCAAAAATCGATATGAGGAAGTTTGATGGTAGGGATCCCGCCACATGGATGTTACAGATGGAGCAGTTCTTCGATCTCAATAATGTGCAAAACACACAAAAGGTACGTATGGCAACTTTATATTTGGAACCAAATCAGTTTGTATGGTATCAATGGCTTTGCTCTCATAAACCATTTATCACTTGGGCAATTTTTACGGAAGAATTGATAGCACATTATGAGGATACAAAAAGCAACACTTTTTTTAGCCAATTGATAAGTCTCAAACAAAAGGGTTCAATAATGGAGCACATTGAGGAGTTCCAAAAATTGAACATAAGGGTAAAAGATATTCCAGAGGAGCATAGGATTGATGTGTTCGTAGGCTCTTTAAAGGATAATATCCGACATGATGTTCGACTTTGGGAACCTGATTCATTAGAGAAGGCATTCAGGTTAGCAAGAAAAATGGAAAGCAAAATTATGGCAACTAGGAAGCATACCACTCACAACTATAAAGACGGAAGTGCAGTTGCCCCTAGTCTTCCACAACCTATAAGGTTGACACCACAACAATTCGAAGAAAAAAGAGCAAAAGGGCTTTGTTATAGTTGTGATAGCAAATACACTAAAGGTCATAAGTGTGCTAAGAAGAAATTATTCTACATAGATTGTGAAGAGGAAGAAGAAAAGGAGCAAGAAAGGTCAAAAGAACAGGATATGCTCCAGGAACAAAGCCTAGATGAAGAACAAATAAATCCGACCATATCTTGTAATGCATTGGTGGGAATTACCACTCCTCAAACCATCAAGATAGAAGGACAAATCAAGAAGAAAAAGGTCATAGTGTTGATTGATTCAGGAAGCACCCACAATTTTATTCATTGTAGGGTAGCAAAAGAATTGAATTGCTTCCTATATCCAGCACCAGAGTGTCAAGTGATGATTGCAAATGGAGGAACAATAAATTGCTCTAGAAAGTGCCATAATATCAAGCTATCCATGGGAGAATATGTATTGACTAGCCCAATGCTTTCCATTCCAATGGGAGGTGCTGATGTTGTACTAGGAGTCCAATGGCTACAATCCTTGGGTACAATAGCTTTTAATTTTCAAGAACTTTTCATCAAATTTTCTACGGAAGGAAAGGAAGTTGAATTAAGGGGTATTGTAGGGAAACCAGGAAAGATAATCAGCTCTAATGGTATGACAAAGCTTCTAAAAAAGGAGCAAAGGGGTGTAATTGCACAATTATGTTCGCTAGATGTTTCCATATTAGAATCATCTATTTCTCCAGCTCTCCAAAAAGTCCTGGACAATCATTCCAAGGTATTTGAGACTCCCAAAGGTCTCCCACCTATGCGTGATCATGATCATGCTATTCATCTGATTCCAGGAAGTGTTCCTCCAAACATCAGGCCGTACAGATATCCCTATGTCCAAAAAAGTGAAATTGAACGTATGGTTGCAGAAATGCTAGAGGCTGGTATAATTCAACCGAGTCAAAGTTCTTTCTCTGCTCGAGTAGTATTGGTGCACAAGAAGGATGGATCATGGGGCATGTGTCCATATTATAGGGAGCTCAACAAGCTCACTATTAAATATAAGTTCCCCATTCCTGTCGTTGATGAATTACTGGATGAATTGCATGGATCAATTTACTTCACCAAGTTGGATCTTCGTTCAGGATATCATCAAATCAGAATGAAGATTGAAGACATTCCAAAAATGACATTTTGAACTCATGAGGGTCATTATGAATTTTTGGTCATGCCTTTTGGCCTGTTGAGGGCCCCGAAGTCGGGTCAACAACAAGGGGGATACCCACCCGGTCCGGAACCTGGTTGGCGGCTCCTTGCCCGTTTGAAGTAGCGGGTTCGACTGGGGATAACGGGACCAGCTTCCCGATGCGTGGGATGTGTGTGTGTGTATAGAGTTTGTGTATGTTAGTTCTAAAGACATTCTACAACTAATGTAAATCTGACTTGCAAACTTGAATCTAAGCTACTATAATTTAATGGAAATAACACACAAGATCTACACTAACCCGGGATATATATTTCTTCCATTATGCAATCTAAAAAGATTTCATACAATAACTGGTAATAAAGATTATTCAGCCATTATAAGAATATAAACCGTTTAAGATGAACTCTTCTGCCTAAGAAGTTAAACAGAACAGTTGTGAATAGCATATCGCATAATCAAATCATTTGCATATCAAGCATAAATCGATAAGTCCACCGTACAGAAGTGCCAAATGATAACCCATGTGTTCATACATTAACATGCAAACAATATCAGCTGTATATCGCTCTGGGAATACAAGCAGAAATTAATCAAGAGATAAAAGTACCATTTATGACTAATTCTTACTCACAGACTTCAAGCAATAACGATCTATCTCTACTTGCTTCTAACATCTACCAAGAGTACAGAAGTGCAACATCAGTAGCAGACATAAAAATGCAAACATAAATAAATCACGATCCTTCCATTCATCAAAACCTCCTCTGAGGGTGCAGAAGTGCATGTTCTGAGGATAAGTTTTTGACAAATTTCTGGACCCTTCTCCAAGGCAATGAGAAGGGTTGAAATACTACTATCTAATCCTAATAATAGTATTATTACAAAATTAGGACACGGTTCTCAAATGACCGCCCTTTTTCTAATTCAGTAAAACAAAAAGCAAGAAAAAACAACTTTCTAAATGAAATTACTTCTTAATTTGGTCTCTGAAATTGCAGTTTTCAAGCATGGGCTTGAGAAGAGTCGGTTGGCCGACTTCTGTGCTTAACTGGGCTGCGAAAATGGCATCCATAAGAGCTGGCGCTACTTTCTCGGCCGCGTTCATGATGCATCTTACGGTCATGCATTGGCTGTGGGGCTTAACTAGGTAAGTCCAATAACTTTCCCAGTTTAGTCTAGCCAATGCCTGAATTGTCTTCCCGTTTGCCTGTGCCTTCTGCTTCCATTCTGCCTCCAACTGTTACGCGCTTGGTAAGTACCCTGGGGTGGACTCTGAAATCAAATTGGCCCTGTGTAAATTTTCATTTACACAGTCGATAAGTATGCTCGCCTGTGTCGCCGCTGACTCTGCTGCCTGTTCTGCCTGTTTGATTTGCTCGTCCCACTTATTGAAGAGAAGTTCCTTATGATTCTCATTAATCTTGGGTGCCCCTGCTCTTTTCCCTTCCTCGTCATTTTGCCAAGCCAGATATTCTGTTACTCTCTTGTTGGCCTGGTCATAGTCATTCCGCAATTCCACCACTTGGCTGGTGATCTTGTCGCTCAGCTCGCAAAAATGCCTCCACTGTGATATTCTGCGGACCATATCTTCCTGTTGCTGTGACAGTTGGTCGTTCAAGCCGATGGACGCCGAAATAAACTCCGTCAGCTTGGGTTCATCCTTGTGCATTTCTTGCACCGTTTGCAGCTGTTTTTCTTTTTCTTCAATACTTCTTTGGTGGCTCACCTGCATCTGGCAAAAGCTTTCTTGTAACTCTTCAAGTTGCTTGGAGGCTTCAGCGTTCTCATTGGCTTGTTGCAACTGTTGTTGCAGCAGTTGTATTTGACTTTTGCGCTCTTTTAGAGGCTGCTGAACTTCAGAAGCTTTGTTGATAGTCGTAAAAGCATATGCTCCTGCAATCTGAGACAATTTCGTGAGATTGTCAGTTGGAATGTTATTCGGGTCTTTCCACAAGACATCTAGGTGTTCAGCATTTTGAGATATTGCATCTTCAAGCTTTCTTTTCTTTCTTTGTCTCCTTACAACTGCCCTGTGCTGTGGGCTGTAGAATACGTCCAGTGGAGGGATCTCTTCTGCGCTAAGTAGAAGTTCTGAGGATGGAGCGATAGGAAGATGCTCCATTTCTTTGGTACTACTTACTATGGTTGAGAAGACCTCTTGCACCACCTATGTGTTATTCACAGGTATTTTCGGGACTTGACCTTCAAGATTAATTAGTTCATTGAAGTTCTCCCATTCTTTATCTAGTTCTGCTGTAACAAGAGGTGCTTCGGTGACGGGAGGGGGAACTTCTTTTGGTGGCAAGGCGGCAACTTGCTGCTGAGCCATTGAGCTTGACTGAGCCGTGTCCTTGATTATTTCTTCGTTCCTCTCTTCTTTGTGGACAGACTCTTCAGGATCTGGAGATATTTTTTTTACGGCGCTGGAATCAGATTTGGAGGCACTGGAGTGTTCACTGAGGCTGATGCTCGGAGTCGGTTCTCTGGTAGCTATTCGCAGTGTTTCCAGTGGAACATTAGCCAGCCTTCTTTCACTATATAACCCGAATTTCCGGAGGTCATCCGCGGACAGCCTCGACTGAGCTTCCTGCAAAACTTCTTCGAGCGAGTTCTTGCCCTGAAAGAGATCGTGAAACAGATCTTTTTGCCCAGAGAACACACTTATCCTGACGTTAGTTGTGAATTCCTGGGCCACCTTATTTGGATCAAATGGCCTTGGTGAGAATTTAAATAGTTGGAGAGACGTCACGTTCTCCACCTTGCCAAAAGCGTGTCCTACATCGAATAAAGAGAAGGCCCCACATGTGACTGGGAATTAAGGCCAAATGGCCTTCTTTTTGTTCTTTAGGTCCTTAGTTAAAACCGCCTTCAGAACAAGTCTGATATGCGATTTCTCGGGCCAACAACTTATCTGGGATGTACAAGGGTAGGACATGCGGAGGTGCTGTGCTTCCAAAAACTCGGATGTATGTAAACCACTCTTCTCCAAACCATCTTGCGATGGGGGTGATATCAACTTGTGCCTCGGGAGAGCACCTTGGGGGGTTTTTATCGTATATTATCTTATGTATGGGCAACATAAGTCCATGACAAATCTGGTAAAAATGGGGGGCGAACTGGGAATCCCACAAGATTTTATGATAGACGTGAATAGGCAATGGGTCCTGGGTAGTCCATTGCCAACCCATAGTAGGGAATTTCGACACAAGACAGACAGAATCCATTATATAGGCAGATAAATAAAAAGGCGGATAGACCCTTTCGGAGTAGGATCTCTTAGAACGGTAGTGGAGGACCGCCGTGTACAGAGTGTCAGAAAGGATTTTGGCCCAATCAACTATCTCAGAGCTAGTCGCGGCATCAATCAGCGGTAGCCATTCAGGTGAAAATTTATTGATATCTGGCTTACCGAATATTCTACAGAGCATGGCTGCAGTAAAACAATATGGAGAAGTAAGAGAACCAGTGTTATACATACCGTTCTTATCTTTCTTTAATGGGTCATCTCTTCTTGACCACTCCTTAGTTGTGTCTGATAGGTCCGGATTTTCTGCTGCGAACTTCCCAACAAACTCTGCGTTGTAGGTCGCTTGCGGCTCAGGTAGATGATACATGAGCTTCAGGTCCTGAGCTGCAAACGATCCCACGGGCCCATGTCCCTGGACCTTGAACTGTCTATGGTGCAACTCCGCATCATCTAGTATCCATTTGATCATGTCTGTGTATGGCAGGATCTTTGGCCTCGCTGCTATTCCATGGAGGAAAGAACATGCTAGATCTTCCAGGGATGCCTCTGAAGAACGTGATGCACCCGCGACAACAGTAGTTACCTTGATTATTCTCAGATTTTCTTCCTCCAATATCCTATACATGCCTTCCCAAGTTGAGATGCCTGCATCTTTATTGCATGCAGTATCTGTGTAGATGGGCGCCATCTCTTTGGTCTTTTCCCTTGTCTCTGAGCTCTGAGCTTTGTTCTTCTTCCCCATCTCGCTTAGCGTTTCGTTCGGTTTTTCCTTCGCACTTTGCTCCTGCAAGTTACGAGCGAAAATGGAAAGATTGATCAGAAAGGTGATGGGAGAGTTTTAAATGCAAGAGATAGATTAGATACGCCACCTTACGTGAAACAAATCTGTATTAAGGCACGCGTCTTTATGCCACTTAATAACTGACAACTAATTCATTACTAACATTAAAAGCGCATAATTTCCAAGTCAGGTTATAGTAAGTGGATTTTCTTTGAGAGGCGTGCGCGAAGGAGTCGTACTAAGGTGCTTTTATGACTTGCCAGCGCATCCTCGCATGTCGTGCGATCGCAAAGGTTAGTGATCGCAGCATCGCAGATTGCCATATCATAGATCGCAATATCACAGATCGCAATGATTCAAATATTTGCCAACGTGCCCAGCCTCATTTATGCGATATGCGATCGCGCGATCGCAACATCGCAGATCGGCGGACTTACAAGCTTTTCTTTATGGATGCTAGTGTATTACGATGCGATGTTGTTCATTAATACCGAGGCAGTGTGCATATTGGTTTTTTGAGGGGAAATAAAGGCATTTCTTTTATTTTTGTGAAGCAATCTTAGGATTTGCTTTTATGAACACAGATCTAGGCTTAAGTTGTCTCAGAAACCTTTCCTACGCTTATGCTTGCGATTTCGAAAGAAACCTTTGTTTTTTTTCAAAAAACATTAACTAAGGGTCCCCATTCAATCTAGCATCGTAGCTGATACTAGATTGAACAAGGGGGGTTGTTGCTGGCCACAACAATTGGCGATTCACTTGGGAGAACCAGTTATCTCTGCTCTTTTTCTATTGACATTTTCAGGCTCTTCAAAAACTTTCTCAGGGAATTCGAACTTCATTATAAAAAGATAAAAACAAACAATACTTCAAAGTGTCAATGATGTTTTGTTTTAGCCCCATTCTATTCCAATTACTTGCCTTCCCAGGTTGTCTTCGAGTTTAGATCAGTTATTACTTGGTCTTGTAAAACACAAAATAAAGTGTCCTCTATGTATCAACCCTTTTTTAAGAAAGCCCCTTTGTCGTAGGTAGAGCCACTGCTGCCAGTAGGCGTCCATAGCCTTGACAGGGTTACCTATTATCCAGGAATGATCCTTTATCCTGCTTCAGGTTTTCGCAACTTTTTCAGAAGAATTATCCCTTTCTTGATGCTTTTTGTTTTTTTTTTATTCTCTAAAGAACAATGTCTTGGTTTGGTGGCCAAATTATGACACAGTCATTCACTTGATTTATACTTTTGCTGAACAAGCTGGCTCGTGATGAGACCCCTTGTCTTTTGATCGCAACAATCTTGAGTCGTTGCCCTATTTTGGTAGACAGTTTTGGCAAAGTCAGCAAGTTATAATATCTGTGATTATGATAAGTCGGCTCGTGATGAGACCTCTTATTCTTTGAGATATGGCATCTCTCTAGGTCATTCCTCTGAATGTTGCATTTTCCTTTAGCAGGGAGGAAGTCAAATTCTCTTTCCTTAAGAAAGTTCTGGACGACAATGATAGGGCTACTTTTGATAATGGCTGTTTTCACAGAGAATCTTTATTCTGATATTGATACCTTTTATTGTGCTGATCTAAAACGAATTCCTCACTGAGATAGCTTTCTTTAAAATTTTCTGGGTTTGAACTTCAACATCATCTCTAGGTTAAAGATCTATTAATAATAAGGACCGGATTCCCACAAGATTAGCTGCTCACAAGAGCCGAAATTCCAAAATCTTTACCAGAGACAAGGTTTCTTGAGTAAAGGTCAAATACTGTTTAGCCAGAACAAACTTTATTTGGGATAGGCAATTATTATCTAGGGTCATGTAAAGAATACAACTAACTTTGCCTATCATTATTGAAAGCAAAACTAATATCCTATCTAAATTACCGCTACTCCTACTCTAATTATAAATAGGTAACTAAGAAAAATGATATTTCCAATGGAACCAACGATTCATTATTATTCCTAG
The DNA here is from genome assembly GCA_031772625.1 of Pinus tabuliformis. NCBI lineage: Eukaryota > Viridiplantae > Streptophyta > Pinopsida > Pinales > Pinaceae > Pinus > Pinus tabuliformis. The sequence continues at coordinate 726,611,051 of CM062807.1, forward strand.
CCGTATGGGTCTCTCAAGCATTAGTAAAAAGAATTGAATTCCCCTTGGATAGAAATTGCTGGCTAGGGAATAGGAACCCATAAACTTAGTTGGAATCTTGTCTGATTTCATCTTCTCATGATAGGTTTTTTCCAACTGAGTACCTATTGGATCACAAAAATTGGGATGAATTTCTTTTGTAAATCGGTGATCTTTCAATAGAAAGGATAACAAGCCGAATTGTGAAATAGGTTGTTTAATCTCGATGGCTTGTAACCCGTTGATTGTTGACTTTGAGTTTTTAGCGATTCCGTTTGAAATGAGAGTTTTTATATATAAATCGCCAGAATCTAATCTATCAAAGTTTTGAAAATTTAAAAATAAGTTCGATTTTGTACAAAATGAAAGTGAGTGAAAAAGAAATGATTGGGTATCTATATATACAGTGGTGTCGCACGTCTGGGAGTTACTTGAAACTCTTTGTTTTTCACAAGAACTGGCCGGGTTCTGTGAATCAGGAATTAAATCATTATTGCGATCAGGGATGGAGATCTCCTCTGGATATGAATCGTAGATAGGAGCATCGTCTCGGATAGTAAAATTATTCAAATGAGATTTTGCTTTGAGATGAGGGTTAGACGGAACAGTTTCTGATTTAAGATGTTTATTATAATCTGACCCTAGTTGAGTTACTTGCGACAATTCAGTATCATCACAATTATCAAAGCAATTATCACGAAAGACTTTACAATTTTCCCTAGGTTCCTCTTTTTCATTATGTGTTTTTAGACAAGGGAGATGATGCAACTCTTGTTTGATATGAAACGTAGACTGTGATATAGTGGTCTCTTTATTTCGGAAACCCAGCGATGTCTCGTTTGAATAACCCTCTGTTGGAATAGACTTGATACTAGGAGGGAGAAGATCGTCATTACTAAAAACATCGGGGTAAAGAGAAAAATGTGGATCTGGAACAATGTATTTAAAAACATCCAATAAATCTCGTTCATCAGATTCACAATAAGCACCGGGCTTTAGATCATACCTTTTTGCGTCGATACTTTTTGAAAGAGAAACAGTAGGTGGATCTAACCTCGGCACCAGGAGTTGTTGATTTGAAATGATGTTGTCTGACTTTATATTAAAGTCAACTTCTGGTGTCAGGGCACCTTCCCTTTCAGTACTTTCACCTGCGTTTTTTGATGTTAGAGCATGCAAAACTCCTAGGCTAAATTCTGTCTGATCAGGTACAGGAGGTAGGAAACACTCATGGTAATCCGAAGATTCTTCATCTGTGAGTTCATCCTCAAGATCATATTGTAAACATTTAATATGAAATCGTATATTGAAATCCCTTACGGGTTCGTCTTGTTTCTGCAGATGGTCGATTTCATCGTATACCTGGTCGTATTCATAGCAATCAAATTCCAAGATGAAAGCTCTAACGAATTGGTCCCGGCTGTGGACTGATGCAACTGGGAGGTTTCTGCACCATCTTCTAGCTTCTGTTGTGAATGTAAGAGTGAAAATCCTGCATAAAACGCCTTCGTCAATTTTTTGAATATCAGCACTCAAAACTCTTTGAATGAAATGCAGGGCGTGATGAAATGTAGAAGAATTATTCTCACCATTGAATTTTACCTGAGATAGTAGTCTTACCACATCTGGTGGAGTGTTGGAAGAGGTAGGAACATGGATGCAACTCCAAATGGGAATTCTGTGAGCTGGCATCCTTTTCCAGGATTTCTAGTTTAAAAACATTCCAATAGACAATATGCTCAGGCCCTCCTTCTAGCGCCAGAAATGTTGAGGGCCCCGAAGTCGGGTCAACAACAAGGGGGATACCCACCTGGTCCGGAACCTGGTTGGCGGCTCCTTGCCCGTTTGAAGTAGCGGGTCCGACTGGGGATAACGGGACCAGCTTCTCGATGCGTGGGATGTGTGTGTGTGTATAGAGTTTGTTTATGTTAGTTCTAAAGACATTCTACAACTAATGTAAATCTGACTTGCAAACTTGAATCTAAGCTACTATAATTTAATGGAAATAACACACAAGATCTACACTAACCCGGGATATATATTTCTTCCATTATGCAATCTAAAAAGATTTCATACAATAACTGGTAATAAAGATTATTCAGCCATTATAAGAATATAAACCGTTTAAGATGAACTGTTCTGCCTAAGAAGTTAAACAGAACAGTTGTGAATAGCATATCGCATAATCAAATCATTCGCATATCAAGCATAAATCGATAAGTCCACCATACAGAAGTGCCAAATGATAACCCATGTGTTCATACATTAACATGCAAACAATATCAGCTGTATATCGCTCTGGGAATACAAGCAGAAATTAATCAAGAGATAAAAGTACCATTTATGACTAATTCTTACTCACAGACTTCAAGCAATAACGATCTATCTCTACTTGCTTCTAACATCTACCAAGAGTACAGAAGTGCAACATCAGTAGCAGACATAAAAATGCAAACATAAATAAATCACGATCCTTCCATTCATCAAAACCTCCTCTGAGGGTGCAGAAGTGCATGTTCTGAGGATAAGTTTTTGACAAATTTCTGGACCCTTCTCCAAGGCAATGAGAAGGGTTGAAATACTACTATCTAATCCTAATAATAGTATTATTACAAAATTAGGACACGGTTCTCAAATGACCGCCCTTTTTCTAATTCAGTAAAACAAAAAGCAAGAAAAGACAACTTTCCAAATGAAATTACTTCTTAATTTAGTCTCTGAAATTGCAGTTTTCAAGCATGGGCTTGAGAAGAGTCGGTTGGCCGACTTCTGTGCTTAACTGGGCTGCAAAAACGGCATCCATAAGAGCTGGCGCTACTTTCTCGGCCGCGTTCATGATGCATCTTACTGTCATGCATTAGTTGTGGGGCTTAACTAGGTAAGTCCAATAACTTTCCCAGTTTAGTCTAGCCAATGCCTGAATTGTGTTCCCGTTTGCCTGTGCCTTCTGCTTCCATTCTGCCTCCAACTGTAACGCGCTTGGTAAGTACCCCGGGGTGGACTCTGAAATCAAATTGGCCCTGTGTAAATTTTCATTTACACAGTCGATAAGTATTCTCGCCTGTGTCGCCGCTGACTCTACTGCCTGTTCCGCCTGTGTGATTTGCTCGTCCCACTTATTGAAGAGCAGTTCCTTATGATTCTCATTAATCTTGGGTGCCCCTTCTCTTTTCCCTTCCTCGTCATTTTTCCAAGCCAGATATTCTGTTACTATCTTGTTGGCCTGGTCATAGTCATTCCGCAATTCCACCACCTGGCTGGTGATCTTGTCCCTCAGCTCGCAAAAATGCCTCCACTGTGATATTCTGCGGACCATATCTTCCTGTTGCTGTGACAGTTGGTCGTTCAAGCCGATGGACTCCGAAATAAAATCTGTTAGCTTGGGTTCATCCTTGTGCATTTCTTGCACCGTTTGCAGCTGTTTTTCTTTTTCTTCAATACTTCTTTGGTGGCTCACCTGCATCTGGCGAAAGCTTTCTTGTAACTCTTCAAGCTGCTTGGAGGCTTCAGCGTTCTCATTGGCTTGTTGCAACTGTTGTTGCAGCAGTTGTATTTGACTTTCGCGCTCTTTTAGAAGCTGCTGAACTTCAAAAGCTTTGTCGATAGTCGCAGAAGCATATGCTCCTGCAATCTGAGACAATTTCGTGAGATTGTCAGTTGGATTGTTATTAGGGTCTTTCCACAAGACATCTAGGTGTTCAGCATTTTGAGATAGTGCATCTTCAAGCTTTCTTTTCTTTCTTTGTCTCCTTACAACTGCCCTGTGTTGTGGGCTGCAGAATACGTCCAGTGGAGGGATCTCTTCTACGCTAAGTAGAAGTTCTGAGGATGGAGCGATAGGAAGATGCTCCATTTCTGCGGTACTACTGACTATGGTTGAGAAGACCTCTTGCACCACCTGTGTGTTATTCATAGGTATTTTCAGGACTTGACCTTCAAGATTAATTAGTTCATTGAATTTCTCCCATTCTTTATCTAGTTCTTCAATAACAAGAGGTGCTTCGGTGACGGGAGGGGGAACTTCTTTTGGGGGGAAGGCGGCAACTTGCTGCTGAGCCATCGAGCCTGACTGAGCCGTGTCCTTGATTATTTCATCGTTCTTCTCTTCTTTGTGGACAGACTCTTCAGGATCTGGAGATATTTCTTTTACGGCGCTGGAATCAGATTTGGAGGCACTGGAGTGTTCACTGAGGCTGATGCTCGGAGTCGGTTCTCTGGTAGCTATTCGCAGTGTTTCCAGTGGAACATTAGCCAGCCTTCTTTCCCTATATAACCTGAATTTCTGGAGGTCGTCCGGGGACAGCCTCGACTGAGCTTCCTACAAAACTTCTTTGAGCGAGTTCTTGCCCTAAAAGAGATCGTCAAACAGATCTTTTTGCCCAGAGAACACACTTATCCTGACGTTAGTTGTGAATTCCTGGGCCACCTTATTTGGATCAAATGGCCTTGGTGAGAATTTAAATAGTTGGAGACACGTCACGTTCTCCACCTCGCCAAAAGCGTGTCCTACATCGAATAAAGAGAAGGCCCCACATGTGACTGGGAATTGAGGCCAAATGGCCTTCTTTTTGTTCTTTAGGTCCTTAGTTAAACCGCCTTCAGAACAAGTCTGATATGCGATTTCTCGGGCCAACAACTTATCTGGGATGTACAAGGGTAGGACATGCGGAGGTGCTGTGCTTCCAAAAACTCGGATGTATGTAAACCACTCTTCTCCAAACCATCTTGCGATGGGGGTGATATCAATTTGTGCCTCGGGAGAGCACCTTGGGGGGTTTTTATCGTATATTATCTTATGTATGGGCAACATAAGTCCATGACAAATCTGGTAAAAATGGGGGGCGAACTGGGAATCCCACAAGATTTTATGATAGACGTGAATAGGTGATGGGTCCTGGGTAGTCCATTGCCAACCCATAGTAGGGAATTTCGACACAAGACAGACAGAATCCATTATATAGGCAGATAAATAAAAAGGCGGATAGACCCTTTGGGAGTAGGATCTCTTAGAACGGTAGTGGAGGATCGCCATGTACAGAGTGTCAGAAAGGATTTTGGCCCAATCAACTATCTTAGAGCTAGTCACGGCATCAATTAGCGGTAGCCATTCAGGTGAAAATTTATTGATATCTGGCTTACCGAATATTCTACAGAGCATGGCTACAGCAAAGCAATATGGAGAAGTAAGAGAACCAGTGATATACATACCGTTCTTATCTTTCTTTAATGGCTCATCTCTTCTTGACCACTCCTTAGTTGTGTCTGATAGGTCCGGATTTTCTGCTGCGAACTTCCCAACAAACTCTGCGTTGTAGGTCGCTTGCGGCTCAGGTAGATGATACATGAGCTTCGGGTCTTGAGCTGCAAACGATCCCACGGGCCCATGTCCCTAGACCTTGAACTGTCTATGGTGCAACTCCGCATCATCTAGTATCCATTTGACCATGTCTGTGTATGGCAGGATCTTTGGCCTCGCTGCTATTCTATGGAGGAAAGAACATGCTAGATCTTCCAGGGATGCCTCTGAAGAACGTGATGCACCCGCGACAGCAGCAGTTACCTTGATTATTCTCGGATTTTCTTCCTCCAATATCCTATACATGCCTTCCCAAGTTGAGATGCCTGCATATTTATTGCATGCAGTATCTGTGTAGAGGGGCGCCATCTCTTTGGTCTTTTCCCTTGTCTCTGAGCTCTGAGCTTTTTTCTTCTTCCCCATCTCGCTTAGCGTTTCGTTCGGTTTTGCCTTCGCACTTTGCTCCTGCAGGTTACGAGCGAAAATGGAAAGATTGATCAGAAAGGTGATGGGAGAGTTTTAAATGCAAGAGATAGATTAGATACGCCACCTTACGTGAAACAAATCCGCATTAAGGCATGCGTCTTTATGCCACTTAATAACTAACAACTAATTCATTACTAACATTAAAAGCGCATAATTTCCAAGTCAGGTTATAGTAAGTGGATTTTCTTTGGGAGGCGTGCGCGAAGGAGTCGTACTAAGGTGCTTTTATGACTTGCCAGCGCATCCTCGCATGTCGCGCGATCGCAAAGGTTAGTGATCGCAGCATCGCAGATTGCCATATCGCAGATCGCAATATCACAGATCACAATGATTCAAATATTTGCCAACGTGCCCAGCCTCATTTCTGCGATATGCGATCGTGCGATCGTAACATCGCAGATTGGAGGACTTACAAGCTTTTCTTTATGGATGCTAGTGTATTGCGATGCGATGTTGTTCATTAATACCGAGGCGGTGTGCATATTGGTCTTTTGAGGGGAAACGAAGGCATTTCTTTGATTTTTGTGAAGCAATCTTAGGATTTGCTTTTATGAACACAGATCTAGGCTTAAGTTGTCTCAGAAACCTTTCCTACACTTATGCTTGCGATTTCGAAAGAAACCTTTGTTTTTTTTCAAAAAACATTAACTAAGGGTCCCCATTCAATCTAGCATCATAGCTGATACTAGATTGAATGAGGGGGGTTGCTGCTGGCCACAACATGGCCTTACCAATGCACCTTCAACATTTCAAGGTTTGATGAATTCAATTTTCAAACCATTCCTTAGAAAATTTGTGTTAGTATTTTTTGATGATATACTTATCTACAGCAAGTCTTGGAAGGATCATGTTGAACATGTTGACAGGGTGCTACAACTATTGGAGGAGAAACAATTATATGCCAAAAGATCCAAATGTTTCTTTGGAGTCTAGGAGGTGGAATATTTGGGTCATATTGTATCTCATGAAGGAGTTAAGGTAGACCCTAGCAAAATTAAAGCCATTAAGGAATGGAAAATCCCCACATCCATAAAGCATTTGCGTGGATTTCTTGGGTTGACAGGGTATTATCGCAAGTTTGTTAAGAATTATGGGAGAATAGCAGCACCTCTAACGACATTATTGAAGAAAGATGCATTTTCATGGACTTCGGAAGCAACAAAGGCCTTTGAACATCTGAAAGAGGCAATGTGCCAAGCACCGGTCTTAGCTACACCAAACTTCACAAAAACCTTTATTGTGGATTGTGATGCTTTAGGAAATGGAAGTGGTGCTCTTCTAATGCAAGATGAAAGACCCATTGCTTTTGAAAGTCATCCAATCAAGGGAAAGTTTCTAAGCAAAGCTATTTATGAGAAGGAAATGTTGGCAATACTCCATGCACTTAAGAAATGGCGACCCTACCTAATGGGAAGACACTTCAAGGTAAAAATAGATCATGATAGCCTTAAATACTTTTTAGAAAAAATATTATCCTCTGAAGAGCAACAAAAGTGGGTTACAAAGATGTTGGGTTATGACTTTGAAATCATCTACAAAAAAGGGAAGCAAAATGTGGTGGTAGATGCACTCTCAAGGAAGGATGAGGATGTGGAAGCATTTTTGTGTGCTATTTCTATCATCCAACCAGATTGGATAAATGAAGCAAGGGAGGAATGGAAGAATGACGAAGAAGTGTGGGCACTTATTCAAAAGCTACAACAAGATTCCAGTACGTCTGATACATTTAGCTTGGAAAAATGATTCGTTATGGTACAAAGATCGCTTATACCTCTGTAAGAATTCCCAGCTAAAACAAAAGATTCTTATGGAATTGCACACTTCTCCCTTAGGAGGGCACTCAGGATTTTTAAAAACTTACCATAGGGTTAAGAAGGAATTTTTTTGGGATGGCCTTAAATCAAATATTCAAAAGTTTGTGGCAGAATGCTTGGTTTGCCAACAAAATAAAGTTGAAACAATTAAGACACCGGGTCTATTACAACCTTTATCCATTCCAAGCCAACGTTGGGAGGAGGTATCAATGGATTTTATCACGGGTTTACCCAAGTCTGAGGGAAAGAGTGTCATCGTGGTGGTAGTTGACAGACTTACCAAGTATGCACACTTTTGTGCATTATCACATCCATTTAAAGCCAGTACAGTTTCTACTGCATTTATGGAAACAATTCAAAAGCTACATGGAAACCCAAAGATTATTGTAAGTGACAGAGATCCCATTTTCACTGGAAATTTTTGGACATAATTATTTTCTTGTCTTGGTACTCAGTTAGCTCAGAGCTCATGTTATCATCCTCAATCTGATGGGCAAACTGAGATAGTAAACAAATGTTTGGAAGGATATCTTCGTTGCTTTGTATCTGATAAACATACACAATGGGTCAAATGGTTGCCTCTGGCTGAATGGTGGTATAACACTTCCTTTCATACAGCAACAAAAATGACCCCATTTATGGAACTTTATGGGTATCAACCACCATCCATCACATCATATTTAAGAGAAAATTCTAAGGTTCAGACAGTGGAACATCACATCGAACATCAACAACAAGTCCTCCAACTCTTAAAGGATAACCTCGTGTTGGCACAGAATAGAATGAAACAACAGGCAGATCAACATCGCAGTGAAAGAAGTTTTGATGTAGATGATTGGGTATTCCTACGGCTACAACCATATAAGCAAATGTCCCTCAAGCAAGCTAAGATGGATAATAAATTATCACCAAAGTATTATGGTCCGTACAAGGTGTTGCAAAAGATTGGTACTATGGCATACAAATTGGAGCTTCCTACAGCTTCTCGATTACACCCAGTTTTCCATGTTTCATGCTTAAAGAAGGTTATAGGCGACAAGCTCCCAGTTCAAACAATATTGCCAGAACTTGACGAGGAAGGAAAAATTATATTGGAACCGGAAGCAGTTATAGAAAGAAGAACTCGACAGCTACGAAATCGATCAATTTCAGAGTACCTTATAAAGTGGAAGAACTTATCCGCTGAAGATTCCACATGGGAGGATGAGAATTTTATGCAGAAGTATCAAGAACTACTCAAGCGTTCAGGACAACACTTTTTTGAAGGAGAGGGGCATGTTGGGTCCCTATAATACTAGTGATTACCCCATTACTATTGTAATTATACCCCTTATTTATATTGTTGTGCCCCCATTGCCCCCATATTGTTATTAATGTGCCCATAGAATCCCTCTATTTTTATTTTTGTGGCTTTATATTATTATTGTTAGGTCGGCTGGATTATATTGTGACTCCTTAGACTCCTATATATAGAAAGGAGGTTTTGTCATTTGAATCATCCAAGAATTGTTCATTTATGTAATGTAAAGGAGGTTTCCCCCTTGAAGAGGCTAAATTCTAAGGCGTTGATCTATCTTTTCTATATTTTCTTGAGATGGTTTCATAACACACATCCCAACAAGTTCCTTTCCCTATGGGAGCCCAATTGTACTCATACAAAAGAAGGATGGAACCTAAAGACTTTGTATTGATTATCAAGCCCTAGAAAAATGATAGTCAGGAATAGGTACTCGATTCCATGGATTGAAAAACTTCTTGATCGACTTGAGGAGAAAAATACTTTAGCTAGATTGATTTGATGCTCAACTATCTCCAAGTTACAATATGTTGAAGAAAATTTAACTAGGTTTAGTATTTACAAATGTAATTTTGATCTTTGTACTTCTCAAGAAAAAGAAATATTATTCTTGTAAATAATAAGAATCAGATTCTTTCTCATTTCATAGGTCTAGGAAATTCAAAGAGTCAAAGTCATGTATAAGAAGCTCTTCTTGAGCCTATGTGTAAATATATACTAGTCTAAAAGGCCCTCCAAGACAAGCACAATCCTCCAAGACAAGCTCAAAGAAGTCTGCAAGAAAAACGCTGAAAGAGGGCAGTCATGTTGGCCTTAAAGAATATATTTAATGACATGTCAGCTCATATGTGGAGACAAAATATTTCAAGATGGCATGTCAGCTTATTTATGGAGACAAAACAACTATATATACGTAGCTAGGGTCACCATAGAAGCTCAAATTTTTGGACAAGTCTGCAATCTTAGATGGGTATAGGAAGGAACATAATTTCGGTGATAAGCTCAGTGATCTCCTCGCATACTTCACTGCAGTTTCAGTCTAGCTAAAGGGTGATTGTGATATAGCCTCGTCATAATTTCAGTGGACCTCAGTACAAGAAGAACATGGCTACAATATCAATGAAGGTTACAATGAAAAAGATGTGATCATGACATTGGCATTCATGATAGAGGAAGCCTATCGGTGCAGTATATATATCCTACACAATCATCATTATGATTATGACAAAATTCATGATACTAGCAAAGATAAAGATTTTGTTACAACTGTATTTATATATCTCTAAATGAAGATCTCATTGATGAGATAAGTTTCTCGGTGAAGGTAAAGAATTGGTGCCTCAATGTCTCAATGAAGGTGTAGCATGGATATAAAAGTAAGAAAGTTATCAATGTAGGAGAAGTCATGGTGCAATAGTGATCTAGCTGAAGGAGAAGTCATGGTCCAACAATGATGATGATGATCTCACCAGTGAAAAAAAAGAGGATTGGTGTCTTGGTGTTGGAGTGGCCTACTAGGTTATGAATCACGGTCTTGGTATTCGCTAATTGAAATCTCTCTAAAATAATTTTGTGTGGGTTTTCCTCTCCAAGAGGGAGAGTTTTTGGCCTTGGCAGGATTCCAACATATTTTGTTCTTGTCTCTTTTTTTTGGTAGCTATTTGATGAACTAAAAGAAGACACATTCTAATAATAATAAGTGAATATTGGTATAAGAAGACAAATTGAAAACACCTCACAAATAGTTATCATGCTAAGAAGAATCTAATAAACTCTAACTGCCCTAGATTCTTCAACACAATAGAACTCATAGATGTGTGGAAGACTTATTTCAAGTGCAAGGAGGGTCTTTTTGAGTGGTTCTTCATGCCCTTAAATTTGACGAATGATCCTACAACTTTGATGAGGTTGATGGGTGACATATTGTGGCATTTCACCAACTCGATCATGGTTTTATATCTCGATGATATCCTCATCTTTAAAAATAGTTAGGATGGGCACTTGCAACATATTTGGCAGGTCTTGGATACTCTATGGCAGCACAAGATATGTGAGAAATTGGAAAAATACTCCTTTGACATGTACAAGGTACAATATATGGGTTACATCATTGATGAGAAAGGTGCGCAAGTGGATCTAGCAAAGATCCAAGTTATTCGGTATTGGAAAATCCTAATGAGTCTCATAGAGCATCATATCTTCTTTGGCCTTTCTAATTTCTATTGTAGAATTTGTGTTGGGATTCTAGCATATCATTTAGCACTTAAGTCAAGTCACCATGGGTGGAACCAAATAATTTTTTTTGGCCCAATTCACAACAGGAGGCATTCATTGAGTTGAAACATTTCCTTCACTTTACACTAGTCCTCACATTTCTACACCAACAAAATCCATTTGAGATTGAGAAAAATTCCTTTGACTATGTTATTGGTGTAGTCCTCACTCAACAAGGGCATATGATGGCCTATCATAGTGAGACACTCTCAGATACTATTCAAAGATACCCCACCTATGATAAAGGAGATGTATTCCATCATGCAAGCCTTTCGACAATGGAAACATTACATTATAGGGAAGGAGATGATCATCCACACAAATCACCAACCTCTTTAGTTTATGTATACATAAGGAAAATTATGGAATGATTGCCATAATAAATGGTCCACATATCTACATTAATTTCATTTAAACATTAAATATAATAAGGGTAGCACCAATCACATTTCATATTTCCTTAGTCACCCCCCTAGTTGTGAAAAGAACCACTATTCTCAACTCTTGTGGGCATGAGACTTCTAGATAGTTGTAGCTATAGAAAAATGATCTATAATTTTCCACCACATACTGGATGTGGATGGACGGCAAGCAAGTTATAAGATTCCACCTCCAGGATGCACTGTTGCACTACTGGGTACAACATTGTGTTCCTTTAAGTAGGCATTCTAAGCTGATTTAGGAGGTAAATTATAGGAAGGTAGTAGAGAAATTTAGCATGGTGAAGATAGTGGCATTATTGCATAATAACTTTTATTGGTTGAAACCTTGACATTTGTTTGTAAATATTCATATCTTGCACTGTCCGTGCCATTTCCAAGCCAACGGTTGTAATATAGGGAAAAGTATTCATAGTTAACATTAATAAGGACATCAAGCAATTACATAGAAAAGAAAATAGCAAGTAAAGAAGAGAAGGGACACAAGTAGTGGAGAACCTATAGAAACACACTTTTATTTATTTTTTGTATCTTAAAAGTTGAACAGAACTGATACATTGATGCGTACATATATATATATATATATATATATATATATATATATATATATATATATATATATATATATAGATATATAGATATATAGATATATATACCTTGGCAACATAGTTATAGTAGGTTAATTGTCTAACTCAACTTAACTTAATCTGACTTAGACGCTAACTCAAAAAGGATATCAACTGACTTATAATATGCTTCTCGGACTCGACTAGGCTAGTCAACTAAGTCGACTAGCCCCTCCAATATCTCCCCCACCCTCAAAACCTTCTTCATCTTAAAGAAGGGGATATTGGAGTGATACAAAAAAAAATTACAAAATTTTACAATACAAATCACGATGAGTTATACAACCCTTTTTTCCTTACTAGCTCTTTGACAAATTTTGAAAATATTACAAATACAAAAATGGCTACAAATTAAAAGAAGTAAAATAAACTATAATGTTTCTTATAAAAGTTTTTGTTCTTCAATGGGTGCCTCAATATGATCATTTGGTGCTTCTTCAATTGGTTTTGTCGAAGTGTTCATTATGATCCTCTATTATTGAGTAGGTTTCCTAATTATTAGTATGAATTTCTCGTCATTCATTGGGCCTTACTACCAATTCAGTGACTTTATTACAATCATATTTGAATTTTTCTCAATGGTATTTTGTTCTTTCATTTTGATGTTGAGATCGGTCTATATTCTTTTGAGACCTATTGTTTAAGAGAATGCACATATCTATTTCTTGCTCCATATTTCTAAGATGTATTTCTCATTGCTCGATGATTTCCCTTTTAATGGTTCTCCAACTTTTATTTTAGTTACTTGTTATTAATTTGTAACTACTTTTGTAATAAACTTGCTCAATTCTAATTAAAAATAAAAGTTACTAATATCACAAAACGATTGGTCTATTAACCAACCACAAAGTGGTTTTCAAGCTATCCCATGTCTATGGTGCCCCAAAGATATTTTCATGATGAACATGCCAATTCTATTAAGAGATGTACTTCTTAAGTCAGACACCATTAATAAGTGACTTGAACAAGTTCCCTTGTAAGGTATTTAGTTGCACAACTCTTGAAGCATGTATATATTCAATAGTGAAGGGTCCTAGCCATCTAATATCTAATTTTCCCAGTTTTCCCTTCACTCGACTGTCATAAAATAATACCAAATCCTCAACCTTTAAATTCTTTGCAAGCTTTTGTCGTGCCATGCCTTTTTCTAATCTTTGCTAACTCGCCAATGGTGCAGTTTGAGAAGTCGATCTTCCTCTTAAGCATTGCAACTTTTGAAGTTATTCATTTTCAATTTTTGTGTTATATTTCAATACAATCGACACATTTATTACATTTTCCAAACATGGAAGTGGGTCAATTGCTTCCTAACCATAAATCAATTTAAAAGGGATGGATCTAGATGATTGTTTGTAAGTTGTGCAAAATGCCTAGAGAATGACTGGTACTTTGTCATCCTAATCGTATTTTTCTAGATTGAAACTTTTTGTTAACCATTTCTAAAATTTCTTATTGAATGATTCCATGACACCATTTCCTTGTATATGGTAAGCATTGGACCTCCGCTGTTCAATCAAAAGTTCTACGTCAACATTTGAATTTTAGCATTTACAAAATGAGTTCCCCTATCATTGATTATGACCATAGGATAGTTGAATCATATTACTATGTTTTCATAAATAAACTTTGTTGCAACCTCCTTTGTACAAGATTCAACGGGTTATGCTTTCACCCACTTCATTAAATATTCCATTGTTGTTATAATATACTTTTTTCCTAAGTGTTTATCTCTTTTGGGAAAGTGACCCAAAAATTTTATTGCTCAAAAATCAAAAGGTAACGATGGAACAATTGAATGTAGTGGAATGTGATATTTTAGTAATGGTCACCCAACCCTTTGACATATATCACACTTTTGAACTTGTATTTGATATTCTTGAAATAATGTTAGTTATCATAATCCAACTTGTAGGATCTTCCTTGTGGTCGTGTCTCCTTGACAATTTCCTCCAACTCCTCGTTTATGTGCTTCATTGATAATATCTCCCCTTTCATGGTCCAAAACACATCATCAAAGTACCTCATGAATTTCAAGTTTATATAAATGACCATTTATTAATGTAAATGGTGCATCCTTAATAGTGATACTCTTTCTTCCTTTTTTTATAGAATCCCTCAGGTGTTTCTACCATAAGTAAGGATTCTACAATATCATCAAGCTTTGTAGGTATTGCTTCAATTCTGAACAAATGTGCATCTGGGAGGTTGTCTTCAATGTCTAGTAGTTTTTCTCCAAATTATTGTCAAGATAAGTGGTCAAGTCTGATATATTTTTTCCAAGTCGACTAATCACTTCAAATTTGAATTCCTAGAATAATAACAACCATTGATAAATGCATCCTTTATATACTGGTTTATTAATGATATACTTAAATGCTTGTTGATATGCGTAAAATACAAAAGGATTCACAAGGAGGTAATGACGAGGTTTTTGCAATGCCAAGATCATAGCTATAGTTTCTCTCTGAGTTGTCGAATATTTTCTTTTAGCTTTGTTAAATTTTCGATTGGAAAACACTTTGGGATGGTTTATTGACTCATCATCTCAATGTGCTAGGAATGCATTGACTGCAATATTTGATGCATTGATGTGTACTTGAAACTACTTTCATCAGTTAGGGAATTTAAGTATGGGTACCTCAACTAGTTTCTTTTTTAATAGTTGGAACGATTCATCGCACTCCTTCAACCAATTAAATGGAACATCCAATTTTAAAATTTCATCAATAGGAAATGCTATATTAGAGTAATGCTTTAGGACCCTTTTATAACATCCTGTATGCCCCAAAAATATTTTGATATGCTTCTAATTCACTAGGGGTTTTAGATGTAAGATTACTTTGACCTTTTTCATGTTGACTTTTATTCCTTTTTTTGGTACTACATGTCCTAACAGTATCTCTATAAGTGTTTCAAAAATACATTTTTTTTACATTCAATGATAATCAAATTTGTTTGCATCTCTCCAACATCATCCTAAGCCATTGCATATGATCCTTAAAAAATGTATAGATTGTCCAATAATTGAAATAGAATACCATTATTTTATAGATGTATTCTTGGAAATATTTATGACAATCCTTGGGAAAATTGCTAGTACATTTTTTTATCCAAAAGGCATTACTCGATATGCAAAAGACCCAAATTCAATGACAAACATAGATTTCTCTCAATTTTCTTCTACAATTGGTACTTTATTTTATCTTGAGAAGTCATCTGTAAAAGTATAAAATTCATGACTTGCAACTTCATTTATAATTTCTTCAGCTAATGGAGTAGTAAATGGGTCAGTAACCGTCAATTTATTCAACCTACCGTAGTCAACACATATGTGCAACCTACTTGAGTCATTATTTTTCGGTTGAATAACCATAGGACTTTCCCATTCTGATGTTTAAATTGGGTAGATGATGCCAATGACAAGCATCCCCTCTATTTATATTTGGACAATGGGTTTATATTTGTGGGCAATCTAATAAGGTATATTTTTAATTAGCTTGGGTCTTGGAATGAGGTTGATCTTCAACTCCCCCATTTATTTTACAAGTACTTTCAAATATTTATAATCACGGGTGAACACATATTGATATTCTTTGAGTAAGTCGACAAATTCAGTTGTTTGTTTCTCCAACCAATAGTCACCCAGTCGGTCAATATTTTTTCGTTCATTGTTTGATTTCTATATCCATTTGGTCATGGGCCTTTGGCTCTTCGAGTCGTTGGTCTCTAAATTTTATCTCTTGATATGTAGGTGGAAAATATTCTTTGTGAGGTTTCTCAATTTCATGTTTTTGAGTTTGTAGACTGATTTTAATATTTTTTTTTATGGATGAACCTTTCTCCAACAAAAACTCTAGCCAAGTATATGAGCTTCTTCCATTTCTAACCGATTAGCTAGTTTATGTTATGATGCACATGATACGTAATTACAAGTCGATGAGACATCAACTGTTGATTCTTGCGTGATATTGGCAAGTTATTTTTCCTTTATAAAGTCTTTTATTTGTTGAATTGCATCTAGGGAGGCTCGGCTCGCAAACTCGAGATAAACTAGCTCTTTGATTGTCACTTGCGCAGCTGCCTTTTGATCTCCATGACTTGGCTTCTTGTACTCCGAGTTGGTGTGATTGATGGAGGAATATTAGAATGAGTGAGGAATAAATGAGGAGGATCTACCTCCTACATTGTCTCCTCCTTGTCTCATTCGATTTTTAGCCCTTAATTAGCAAAAATTTCCATGATTTTCTCTAAAAAACTTGTAATCAATGCATATTAGTCCACTACATATAATATCTCACTTTGACTCATCTCATTAAGAAAAATATAATCAAAATATGTAATAAATTATTGGAAGAGTTTATTTGAATAAGCCAGGATGTGGATTAAGGTCCATATAGTTACCCAATGATGAGGCTCATCATCACCTTCCTACTGAAAGCGTTGCTCATCCTCTGAGCAACTAAATCAATATCCATGTCCTTCATTCCTCTAGTGGTTTCCCTGACATCCCATGCATCTATTGTAGTTTCCTCTTCCTGTGCATAGAATCCTGCCTTCCTTTCTATCTCCTCTCACTGCTTTCTTTCTTCCTCTTCCTTCCTTCCTTCCAACATTCTAAGGGTAGTGGTGGACTGAGTCTCAAGCCAATCCAATTGAATTTGTGTCTTTGGAGAGCTTGCTTGTACATGGGTGTCCTATTCAGTGCTTCTGTCATTCTCTAACGAGAATGGTACTCTTTGATTTTCAAGTTGTAGGGCAGAGTGTTTCATATCCTTTGGCAAGCTTGCATGTTGTCATCCCCAAACAGCCTAAACATGTCCTCAAAGTGTGTGACTACTTTCTCTTCGGAAACAGGGTACCTAGGCACAAGTTGAGGGTCATTTGCAATCAAGTTATGGGTGCTGATGACAACCGTTATATTTGATTGCAAAACTCTTATCATGAGAGGTTTTGTTTCTTCCCTTGCCATTATTTTCTTCATTTCTGTAGCCCTTGCTTCCTCATATTTCATCCTTGATGCCAAAGCCTTCAACTGTAAGTCCCCTAGTTTTTAATTAGGGTGCCACACATTCAGATCTGTCAAGGTTATGTTATGTATGTAGAACTTAGACAATTTAGCCCTATCCTCCAATGTGCTTTGATCAAAAATATCATTGAATTGTCTATAATCCTAGAATGGCATATTGCCTCTCTGTGCTAAAGTCTTGATTTGGAACTACAACCATTGTTCCCTAAGATACAATGCATAGGACTTAGCTGGCATCCTGCACCGGATTTCCTCTAAGGATAGACTGGCCATGGATGCCAATTGATTCTCTCTCTCTTGTATATGTCCTGTTAACCATGAATTTTCTGCCTCCAACTGAGCTTTAATCATTACCTCTTTGTCCCTCATGCTGCTCAATTCTCTGCCCATGTCCTTTACTTCTTCTCCATGTGACCTATGTCCTCCACTCCTTTGGATTTGGAAATTTGCATCCACCTATGTTTTTTTTCCATTTCTTTGTCAAGCTCAAAGAATAATGGGATGGAAAATTTATGTTCAATGACCCTACCCCCTTGAATGAACCTGTAGTAGGAGTCAAGGTTAGGTTGAGGACTAGGTTTCCTCAGCTCTGGATCCTCCTTCTTTGTTTCGTGCTGCATACTCCCTTCTTTGTCCAATTTTTGAGTTTCCTGTAGGTTTAGCAAAGTTTCCTGTAGGATTGCCTCTGCTTCCTATAGGTCCTTTTGTGTATCTTGTAGGAGCCCCTTTTCTTTGGATGAGGCAGATTTAGTGATAGGCCTCCTAAGATAAGTCATAGTAGACTTGGGAGACTCTTGTCCTGATGCTCCTTCTCCTTGATTTTTCATAAGAGGAGTTATCTCTTCCTATTTTTTGGGTGAGTCTTCAATGACAATAGGAACCTTGGTGGGAGTTTGACGTTTTCTTTGCCTTATTCTTGTACTTTTTCTTGTCCTAAAGTACAATGGAGTTTGTCTCTATCTCTTCCCTTTTTGTTTGATAGGGGTACTAAGGGTAGTGAGGGCAGCTGTAGCCTCTTTCTCCATGAGTTATGTGGATACCCTGGGTGATTCTTCCTTGTCTTTTGTCTCCCCTTTTCCATTCCCCTTCTCATCTATGTCTTTCTCCTCTCCTTCTCCCTCTAGTGCCTCACTTTTTTCATCATTTTCCTCCTTTGCATCTTCTTCTATCTCTTCACCACTTTCCTTCTCCTTTTCTTCCTC
The DNA here is from genome assembly GCA_031772625.1 of Pinus tabuliformis. Taxonomy (NCBI): domain Eukaryota; kingdom Viridiplantae; phylum Streptophyta; class Pinopsida; order Pinales; family Pinaceae; genus Pinus; species Pinus tabuliformis. The sequence goes on from CM062807.1 coordinate 726,629,530, forward strand.
TTCTTCCTCATATATTTCCTCTCCATCCCTCTCTATTTATTCTTCATCCTTCTCTGTTTCTTATTCATCCCTTTCACTAGCAGTAGGGCTTTTGTCATACTCAAGGGCTTTTATGCCTTCCTCTGTCTACATGTATCTGAAAGTTTCCCATGTGATAGGCAGTCTGAGGTTTTGGAGGGTATATTCTATGATAAGTCTAATTAACCCATGATGGGCTAGCTATTGATGATTTCCTTCTTGCACCTTAATGCTCATATCTATCACTGATTGAAGAAGGAGGTAGGGTATGCTGAGTATGTTTTAAGGAGGTGTGTCTGCTCCAAACCTCAACTCTTGGAGAAGCCTAAAGTGGTATCGATATACCACACTGTACCTACCTTCACATGATATATATGTCATAAGGTGGTAGCTAATTTAATTCCAAGGATATGGTAGGGTTGCTCTTCTGATGTCATTTTTGTCTTTCATGGCCTCCTCTCCTTCTAAACATAATTTCTTCTTTTCAATTTGGCTATTTCCCTTGTCCTCCTTTCTCCAAGGCATCCCTAGAGGAAGGGTGGTGATTTTGCCTATGATTTTAGGGGTAAGTTCTATAGAGAGGCCTTTCACCACAACAATGGCATGGGTCCTAGTTAGTGGAATGAGGGAGAGAGAAAAATCTCTAGCTACTTCATCATGACATCCCCTCAATTTCTCAAAGAAACCCATCTAATTGTGTCTTGTGAATATCTCTAGTACAGGAGGGTGTTGATGAATCCTCACTGTTAAAATTGGCAACCAGGGCAAAACTTCATGTGGATCATCTTATTAATGGCTAATAATATTTTTATTAGATTCCTCTCATCGAGAGGTGTAAGATTGATATAAAGATCATCAGATTCCGATAAGTATTCATGGAGATATGAATTTATTTTGATTATGGAATTATTATCAAGCCGACCTACAACTCATGTAGGCTCAGAAGCCCAACAGTCGCATCTATTCACCCACCAACATTGTGTATAAATATAAGAGGACTTTTCCTCATTTGGACTCACTCATCTCATCACATCTCTCTCTCTCTACTACGCAGAAATGAGTCTCTTCTTTGCTGCACTGAAATGGGTCTCTCTCTCACACATGTGAAGCCGGAAGCTGTTGAAACTGAAGCTGCAACTACAGAAGTAAATATTGAACTACGTGGCCTAGAAGATCTCTTGTTTGGAACTGCACTGTAGGTTCATCTGAACCTCCACTGAAAGCTGCAACTTTTGGTGGTGGAATGAAGTCAATCCGACGAACGGTTTGCAAGATATCGTCTGCCCTAGTTTGATAATGAAGTCGCTAATGCTGATGCTATTGATCTAGGGTTTTCTACTGTTGATATGAATTAATTTTATTGTACTATTTCTCTCTGCTGAATTATTGAAGATAAAAGAAGATTTTATCAAAGGGTTTCCCCACACATTGTGGGGTTTGTCCTTGGCTAGCCGCTACATCTTGTATCTCTTGTCTTGGCTTGTTTTCTGTCGATCGTTTAATGTTCTATATGCACTTTACTTTATGTACGTGTGATTGCTAATCTTTGGAATATAATAAGGAAAAGAAGTAGACTGTTATAAGCATAGAACATACCATAACTTAACACTCACTGTGTTGATGGGTTCCCTCTTATTAAATCCCCCTGCCATTTTCTCTGATGGATGGGGGGTTTTATATGTCTGATACCAAATTTAATGAATGGGGAATTTTAAATGAAAATTCTGTGTATACAATTCCCCTAGACTTCAATATTTTTCAACACAATATAAGGCTTTTCTATATTCTTTTCACTTGGAAATTGTGCGAAATGTATAGAGCCTACATCCTTATCATTGCTTGATGAAGCCAACCTCTATTTTTCCCTTGCAGAATTGCTCAATGCCAATCCTGTAAGTGTTGTTCTATATCCTCTAGGATGTCCAATAGGATGATGTAGGATTTCTTGTAGGATCCTGTAGGTGCTCCTACGTAGGGAAAAAAATGAATTCTGCCTTTCTTGTAGACTGCTTGAGGGATAAGGGTGACTTTTCTAGTGTGTAGCTTCAAGAATGCGAATGTGCATGGGGATCAATGTTTATCCCCTCATACGGGTGATTTGAGTGGGGTGGTGTGTTGGCAGCTGAGGTACAAATATCTATTTTTGAACCATTGGTCCCACTACCAATCATCACTCTCCTCACCTCATAATCAACTCCCACTTCAGGCATCCATAGCTTAACCACTTTTGACCTCATTTCTCCTTTTTCTTAACTTGACTGCTGCCACGTGTGTAAGGACTAACTATGTTCTTCTCGTTGACTGAGCGAAGGTGGCCAAGTTAACTAGCCATCTTTTGCTTATAAACCAAATCTTTGACAACGTTTACATTTTTATCATATTATGCTAATGAGAGAGCGGAAGCGATATACTTACCTGTGGTAATTATGCCTTGATGTTGTTTGTTGAAGAATGAAGTCCTTGTTGTGTACTAGCTGAATGTGTTTTTCTCCTCTCTTTTTTTCCTCTGATGTTTTTCTTTGATGTGTAGGTATTGGGTGTTGATGCTGATGATCTTGATGCTACTGCTAAGCTTTGGAGGAGCTTCTTTGACCTCTAGATCTCCATGCTTGAAGCTAACTGCAACGTGTGATTTTTTGTTTTGTGGGATAGGCTACTATAGGATTTCCTACAGGATGTCCTGTAGCTACTTCTCCCTCAATTTTTTTTAATCATTTTCCACTTTTGCAGCATGAGGATGGTTGGCATGGGTAGAGAAGGGGTATAGGGATTTGTGAATGAGTAAAATAGCCTTCAGGTGTTGTCCCCTTTTTCTTTGTCTTCATCCTCATTTCTCTATTTTTTTTCTAAAATGTAATTTTTGAAACAATTTTTTTTTTGGATGAACGCAGGGGTGATCATGATGGAGAGAGGTATGGTGATGAGATGGTGAAGTAGATTTTTTTTTTTTACATGGGTAGCTCGTCCCCTTGCTCTAGGGTTACATCCTTTAGAATTCCCAAGCCACTATAATTCCTATAGGATCATCCTATAGGGTTTTAGGGAATCCTGTAGAAAACACAGAACCCTTTCAAACTAAGCTAAATGAGTAGAAAAATGGATGGAATGATGGAATGATGAAGGATAATGAATGGAGAAATAAAAACATGAACTGGATAGGTCCCCTTTGATCCTCTCTTCTTGCTCCAATCCTCCTCCTACTGACCTGCAAACAATATTTTCAAAATTTTCTTTTCTCTTATACATATATTTCTTTTTGAAAGCAACTTGTCTTCCTTCAAGAGGTTTTCATCCTAGTTTCTTGCCCTGGACACCTCACAAGAGGATTTCACCCAGAGATCTTTTTCTTTCTCCTTTTTTTTTCACCATTGGGCCATCTCAAGAGGTTTTCAACCCAACAGTGGGACTCAGGCGCCTCATGGAGGTTTTCACCTGAGTCTCCTTATTTTTCTCTTTTTTCTTTTTTTCCTTTTTCAGTGACTTGATGAGGTAGAAGCTAAGACTTTCTCCACCACCATCACTGTCTTGCTAATGCCATCAATGAATTCCTACTTTGACAATAGATTCTCATAAACCTTCAACCTGTGCCCATTAACAAGTAAAGGAATGGCCTCTGCATCAATGGTTCTAATCTACATTGAACCATTATCATGACATTTCTCTATGACATAAGGCCCTAACCATCTAGTCCTTAACTTGCCCTTAAAATATTTATATCTAGAATCATATAACAAAGCCCAATCACCTTCTTGAAATTGTTTGTCCTTGATGTTCTTTTCATGCTAGATCTTCCTTTGAATTTGAGTCACCTCTGTGTGTAGGAGGTCTTGCATTCTAAACTCATCTAACCCATTCAGTTGGAGCAATCTATCTTTTTGTGCACTGCTGAGATCTAGATCTACTTTGGCTGCCATCCTCAATGTATTGTACTCAACTTCAATGGACAACAGGGTCTTTTTCCCATAGACCAACTCATAGGGTGTGAATCCATTCGTGGTTTTCCAGGTGGTATTTTAGGCCCAAGTGGCCTCAACTAATCTATTTGCCCAATCTTTTCTATTATTGCTAACCACTTTGGTCAAAATTCCCTCCAATGCTCTGTTGGTCATCTCTAATTGCCCATTAGCTTGTGGGTGATAGGGAGTGGATGTTCTATGCTTGATCTTGTGTTGGCTTAACAAGTCTTCAATCATGTTAGATGTAACCTGGTTGCCTTGATTAATGACCAGTTCTCTAGGATACCAAAACTTATAAAATAGATTTTCCTTAAAGGACTCAAACACTTTCTCCTCAATTGCTTCCTTAATTACCTTGGTTTCAACCCACTTGGTCAAATAGTCAGTGCACACAATGATGTACTAATTTTGTTTGGATGGAGGGTCAATAGGTCCAATGAAATCCATGCCCCACTTGTTAAATGGCTCGAAAGTCACTTGAACTTACAGAGGCATTTCATCCCTTTTGAGTAGGATTTCCCATCCATTGGCACCGATCACACTGACTGGTATACCTTCTCACATCCTGATGAAGAGTGGGCCAATAATAACCAGCTTGTAACACCTTGAATGTTGTCCTTTTGGCTACAAAGTGATCTCCATAAGGCCCATCATGATAGGGCAGAAGGATGTCAAAGACTTCCTCCTCCCTAACACATCTTCTCAGAATTTGATCTGGGCCTAGTTTGAAGATGTTTCCCCCAATTCATGTGAATGGGGCACTATTCCTCACAATCTTGCTTTTCTCTTTGGAGGAAAAATTCAGTGGGAACTATCCAAACACCACATATTTTTCTATGTCAGTGAACCATGGAGAGAGAACTGAAATGGAGAATAAGTGTTCATACTATAACTGATCATCAAAAATTCCTTCCTCCCCTATAAGCAAAGTTAATCTTGATAAAACATTCTGCAACAACATTCTCCTTGCTAGGCTTATCAACAATAGTTAGATCAAACTGTTGTAATAAAAGTAACCATCTAATAATCTGGGCATTCACATGAGGTTTATTCATCAAATATCTAATTTAAACATGGTCAATATCCACAAATGTTTGGCAACGTGTAATCTAATACCTAAATTTGTTTAATGAATCCACAATAGCTAGGAGCTCCTTTTCGGTCACTGTGTAGCTCAGTCCAGTCTTTGACAGATTCTTACTGATAAAGTAAATGGCATAAGGTAACTTGTCATCTATTTGGCATAGAGATGATCTTATGGCTTTGTGTGAGATATCATCATGTATATGAAAATGAAGGGCCCGATTTGGGCCTCAGAGAATAGGTGTAGTGGTCAACTTGTCCTTCAGGGTGTCCAAGGCCTCTTGACAACTTTTTTACCATACAAATTTAGATTCTTTGACCAATAACCCAAATAAAGGAGAAGCTAACTTGCTGAAGTCATTTATAAACCTATGATTGTATCCATATAAACCTAGAAAACATCTGACAACTCTCTGTTTTTGTGGATTTGGGACCCTTTAGATGATGGTGATTTTGTTTAGGTCCACCTACAGTCCTTGCTGGGATATTGAATGACCTAGAATAGTCCGTGCAGTCATCAAGAACTCACCTTTTTCGGGACTAAGGGATAGGTTCATTTCAATGCATTTGTTCATCACCTTACCTAAGTTGGATAGAGCATCCTGGAAATCACACCCATACGGTGTAAAATCATCATGGACTAGCTTGGCAAAGATACTCAGGACTTCTATCTGGAAAGTGGCAGGGGCATTGCATAGGCCAAAAGGAAGGACCCTATAGGTGAAAGTACCCCAAGGAAAAATGGAAGTGGTTTTATCCTGGTCTTTCGGGCTGATCTAGATTTGATTGTACCCATTGAACCCATCTAGGAAAGAGAAAAGTCTTTTCCCTGCTAGGCCATCTAACACTCAGTCAATGGAAGGTAGAGGGAAATGGTCCTTCTTTGTTCCTTTGTTTAACTCTCTATAATCGACACAAATCCTCTACTTTCCTTTTTTCTTTGTAACCAACACCAAAGAAGTGACCCACCCACTGTTCGAGATAGGGTAAATGAATCATGCATCTTGTACCTTCTTTGACTATATCATTGAGAGTTGGATTCATTCTCCTTTGGGGTTGTTAGACTAGTTTGCAACCTTCTTTGATATAAATGTGGTGAGTACACACCAAGGGGTGCACTCCATTCATTTCCTTGTAACTCCAAGCAAAGGCACCCAAATGTTCCTTTAGCATGTTGGTCAAATTTTCTTCTTGGTGTACAGAAAGAGATGGGTTGATTTTCAAAGTTCTCTCGGGGCCAAATTCTATGGTTTTGACATGGGTAGGGTTTGAATCAGCTAAGAATAAGTCAATATGATGGGTTTTCTTGGTTTCCATTACTACTTCCTCTAAGGACAATGTGCTAGGAGTTGGACTTTGGAGTATGTGTTCAATCAAATTATCTTCATCCAGTTGTCCTCCTCCCATGCCTATGTCTAATGTCTATAGTTGGGTGGAATAAACTTCGTCTTATTCCTCCTCTTCTAGCCGTAAAGGTAATTCATGTTCTATAGACAACTGAGAAGGAGGGTACATGACTAACTACTTGGACATATGCCCATTATTTATAGTCACATTTCCAGCCCTGCAACTGATATAGCCATTGACAGTGGCTAACCAGGGCCTCCCAAGGATGAGAATGTAACGAGTAATCTTGGCCTTAGGCTGGAGAACTAGGAAGTTTGCAGGGCACTCCCAAGAGTCAATGGAGACCATCACATCCTCCAAAATCCCCTTAGGGGTCACTGTGGAATGGTCTACAAGTTGCAAGGCTGTTGTGGTTTTTCTCAATGAACCCTGGAGGTTGAGCTTGAGCATGGTGTCCTTATTCATCACATTAATGGCAACCCCAAGATCAATCAAAGTGTGCAGGACAATGGTGCCATTGATGTGCACATCTACTACATGGCTTCCAGGGTCCAAATACTTTGGACAAATTACCTGCCCCAACATTAAGTTGGACATATGTCTAACAACATTAATTGTAGGGGTGTCTCTTTTTCGCCTCGTTGGATGTTTCAAGCACTTCTCCTTAATCAACTTGTTGTAGGCTAGACTGGATGAGTTAATATTTGAGGAAAGGTAGGATGTCTCTCCGCTATAGACTTGTTGTGCATGTATATTGTTCAGGTTTTGATTTGGTTGGGCATGCATATGGGGTTGTTTAGGTGGAGCACGGTGTAAAAGTTGTGGTTGGGTAGGTGGTGAATGCAATAAAGCTAGAGAATTATTGTATGGGGGCCTCCAACCCTGGGGTGGTGCATTATACTAAGGTTGAGGTGGAGCATATGGCCAAAATGACTGGCTTTTTAGATGGGAATGGTATTGAGGTGCAAAGAACTAAGGAAGGATGAGCAAGGGGTCCCCAAGATGGAATGGATGTGGTATGGTTAGGCTTGTAATAGGCATGGGACAACCCTTGCATGTCCTACTGGTATGGCCGAGGCCCATGAGGTATCCTTTGATTTATGTAGTAGAGGTGTTTAGTCACCCTTTCAGTCCCTTGATACACAGCTTTTAGTCCAGGTAGAGAAGGGTACTTTTCCGTTGAGCAATTTTCTTCACAGACGAAGTATACTTCAATCATATTTAATGGACATTCATTCCTAGGGTGCCTCCTTGTGCATCTAGGGAAGAAAATGGCTAAGGCTCTCTTTGCTTCCTTCTGCTTTCTCTTGATGTGTACAATTTCCATCTGTAGGGAAAGGGTTTGCAACATCTCACTCTTGAAATCTTCCAGCATATTTCCAATTTCACATTTGATGGATGTATTGGAAGATGATGGACTTACCATAGGTTGGCTACCCCTACCCTTCTTCCTAGCTACCCTCGAATGGTTCGCAAAGAGAACCTTCATATCTTCATAGGGTAGTTCATAGATTTCCCCTCCTCCTACCATTCTTAGGGTATCCAGAAGATCTTCACTTACCCCACTAAGCAGGACTAGCTTTAGTGACTCAGGATCAAGTGTGCACTTGGCCCTTTTGTAGCTAAGCTGGAATATTTCTTCATAATCCTCTAAGGACTCATCATGACCCGAGGTCATCCTAAAAATTTCTTCTTTAGTGTATTTGGACTTGCAGAAGTCTCGATACTTGTTGTTGAAGGCTTTTTGCATCTGAGCCCAAGTTGTGATGCTATCCCCAGGTAAACCCATGAACCAACATAAATTTGCATCTTTGAGAGTGGAAGGGAATAGTTTCAAATTCTGCTCATCATTGGTGTAATCATAAGTTCTACATATGGCAACAAACTCAAACAAGAAAGTTTTTGGATCTTCTAAGGTCAGGCCATGAAAATGAGGAAGAGAAAAGGGGCTTATATTCTTCATCTTGGTATCCCCATTAATTTCTTTGATGGGAAAGGTACCCTCAACTATTTCTCTATTTCCTCTGTCAATTCTATTTTCATCCATTGGGTCAGTTGGAATGGGTTCTTCTTCTTCTCCCCCTGTAGGCTCTTCAAATATCTCTGGTTGTTCACCTAAGGGTTCCTCCAATTATCAACCACTGAAGAAGAGGGAAGGTTGGTTGTTTGAAGAGGTGGAATTATTTGGTAGAAATTTCCATAAGTTATCCCTATTCCTACGAGGCATGAAAGAAGTATTTTTGTTTTTCTTTGTGTTTTTTTTCAAGCTTTGAAAATAATTGCAGAATTGAAATTGCAAACTAAATGGAAACTAAATGACTGAACAAAAACTAATTGCTTGAATGAAATATCACTTGTAGAATGGGAAAGAAAGCAAAGAATGCATAATGGAAAAGAAAGAAAATTAAATTACTTTTGCAGAAATGAAACTAATAGCAGAATGTCAAAGATAAGAAATGGAAGAAAGAAAGTAGTAATCACATATTACTTAGACTCCTCCCTGGCAACGGTGCTAAAAAGCGATGAGCACTAGTATTGCAACAAGAATGCTACAACTCCTAGGGCTACCACCTTTACTTTATAAACCTGGGGTTTGTACAAACTTGGAGGTGACAATGTTGTATACACAAGTAAATGTGATGGGTGTACTCTTTGTCACTACTAAGCTGCCAATGGACCACTAAGGTTTTTTAACCCAGAATTCTATGGATTTAGAAGAAGCTTGATTACCAATGAGGAAAAGTGAAATCTACACCAAAGGAATGCTTATCTACTGCAGCGAAGAAAAAGACTAAAATCAAATGCTAAAACACACCATTTTTATAACTAACTGCTAAGAGGCTTTGCTTCAAAAGAGTACTAAGTTAACATGTATACAATCCTACTATCCTAAGCATGCAAATTGAAATGTCAAACATTGTATTGTTGTGCATGTACATGACAAAAATAACTCTATTTTTCTTTTTGTCCTTTTTATGTGAAAACTAACTTCTTTTGGTAATGTGGCAGGGGGCTTAAGGATGGCGGTGAATGGTCAAAAGGATTGGGAGACAAGTAGGAGTCCTCTTCTAGCTCCCTAGGATATTTCTCCATAATTCAACCTCAAAATATGCCACTATAGGTTGACCTACAGGATGTCCTAATGCATTCTACAGGATGTCCTGAATTCCTATAGGATCCCCTATGTTCCTACAGGATACAACCAGGAGGAAAATGAGGGATGTTGAAGGTGATGGAAGGCTTAGGGAAGGTGGTCGATGAATGGAATGAGGCTAGGGAGTGCCTAGGACCACTTCAGAACTCAAAACTAGAGTTGGAAGATGGTTGGATTTACTCAACAAGCTTGGAGAAGTATTCTTGTGAAATGATGAAATTTGTGAGAGTTTTAGTGAAAGAAAGGAATGCTCATAAATGGATGAAGTTTGGATGAGGCTGCTAATCATGAAGTCTCTATGTACTACTGAAACTCCTGCACTACATCAACCATTGACATTTATCCATAAATCATGTAAACAAGAAGGATTTCAATTAACTAAGGAAAACTAAACTTCCTGAGCTAGCTGCCTATTTCATGCATGAGGAAACCTTGCAAAATAATATGAAACCTTGATGAGATCTAATGTAAGGTTGAATATAGAAGAAATAATAACTAAATCCTATTCTTGCAAACTAATCGAATGCTAGCCTGAGTACAGAAAACCCTAAATTCCATGAGAAACTAGAATTCTGTCTTTTGGGGCTGCATAGGGGTTCTTTCCTCAAACCATGATACCTGAAGGAAGCAGTGAGGCCAAATCCACCTACTGATAGCTTTTTGTTGTTCCTTTATCTCTTCTAAGCTATTGTTGAAGTAAATCACAAATGTAAGAAAATTAATCAAATCTACAACTACTTGCAATGAAATAATTCTAAAGACAATTCAAACATTAATCTATGAAATTGACTAAGCATACAAATACAAGAAGAGGAGCCTTTGCTGCTAGGGTTTGGCCCTAACCCAAGAGCTTTAGCCCTCTGAGTCAACTCAATGCTGGAACAAGGAAATGTTTATTCTCATTATCAAAATAGAAAATTACATAAAAATCTCTTCCACAAGTCTTGAACTAGAAAATGACTAGTGTTTTTACGGAAAAAATCAAATCCTAATGAGGATCTAGCCCTTCTTATTTATACAACTAAAGTCTCCAACAACTTCCTTAAATCTAGGGAGGCTCAACTCCCAAACTCAAGATAAAATAGCTCTTTGACTGTCACTTGCTCGACTCCCTTTTGATCTCCATGATTTGGCTGCTTGTACTCTGAGTTGGTGTGATTGATGGAGGAATATTCGAATGAGTGAGGAGTAAATGAGGAGGATCTACCTCCTACAATCTCTCCTCCTTGTCTCATTCAAGTTTCAACCCTTAATTAGCCAAAATTTCCATGATTTTCTCTCAAAAACCTGCAATCAATGCATATTAGTCCACTAGGCATAATATCTCACTTTGACTCATCTCATTAAGAATAGTACAATAAAAAATATGTAATAAATTATGAGAAGAGTTTATTTGAATAATCTAGGAGGTGGATTAAGGTCCATATAGTTACCCAATGATGAGGCTCATCACTAAGTCGATGACATCAAAATCAACGGTCATTGGGATTCCCATGATTGATGTTTCTACTTGTCTCAATGTGCCAATGGATTCAATGAATCTTTGGTCAACAACATTGAGATAGTTATACATTCTATATAGATTCAAACTTCCTATATTGATCCATGTTTTGTGAGGAAGAATATTAACTTGTGACCCAAAGTCAAAAATTACTTATCATACCATATATCCATTTGTCTCCATACTGACTTGTGGATCATGAGATTTGATTTTTTTTTCCTTGAGAAATTTGTCATACATTTTTTTTATTTCTCCTTAGTTTCATTACAGTCATTTAACATGTTTAAAATTTCTACCAGACGACCAACATAATGCTCTTCCTTTAACAACTCAAAAAATTCTTCTAGAATAATATCCTTGGATAGTATTTGTTTATCAAATTATTTTGTAAATAATTCTATCACTCTTATCATTGTATCATTTTACACTTGCATATCCAGATGTCTAGTGGTGTTCCTTGTTAGTTAAATGATTTTTTGATTGTGAACACTAGTATCTCATCCTACCCCAAACCTTGTAATGACATGAAGTTTCTTCAAATTTATGATATCTTGCTTAGGGACAGTTTGAAGTAAATTAACATTTCTTTTATTTAAGACTTTCTCAATTATTTTGGGGAAATCTTTCAAAGATAGATCCCCCATTCCACACATATTTCATAAGCATAGGTTGGTTTTAGATTTTAATGGATAATTAGGGGTTGTATGGCCTTTCCAAAAAGAAAAACCATAAAAACTTCCTTGACCTTGACCACATCATCAAAATTTGTTGTTATATCATCCTTACCATCCACCATATCCTCCTCGACCATTTCCTCTTCCACCATGCATTGGTATGCTCATTATACTAATCCTCTATTTCTGTATAATATATGACATGATAATTTGGATTGTTTTTCCCATTGAGTTGACTTTCTTGCATTGAATGGTTGTTTCCTTCATATATGTCAGATCAATTTGGTTTAGTGATTTGAAGATTATACTGACAATCCTTAAGAGTGTGATTTGACACTATTTGGAAAATATGATAGTTTATATCATATTGTATTCGTCAAATGTCTTGATTGAAGTAATCAACAAAATTGCAATTATCCTTCATGTGCCCCTCAGTTCAACAATTAGTGCACCATAGGTTATTATTTTAAAATGTTAACGCCATCAACAAATTTTGTAATTTCTCAATTTTATCTTCAATATTCTTGTCAATCGATGAGTTAGTCGACTATCCTTCACCATCAAATTCTATTTGTTGGGAAATTTGAGAGCTTATTCACAAGTCTTAACTTCATGCATCCTCAAAGGTCCGTGGATCTTTTGAAGGAGACTAGCAACATACCACTTGACTAAGATATTTTCGTCAATAATATATCAGATTTCACTGAATAATTATTTGAATCTTTTATAATATTCTCGTACTATTTCATTGGGTCAATGCTTAATTTATTTTAACTTTTTGTCTACAAAATTCTTTAAATCTTGTGCCTTGAAGAAAGTAAAAAAACTAGTTTTGATTTCATCTTTTGATTTTGTTTTATTTTCAGTGAGATTCATAAACTAGGTGAGTTCTCATTTCCTCAAAGTTGATGCAAGTTGTGCCATATGTTTTCCTTTGTCAGTGATATCATTCACAACCAAAAAAAATTTGTAGAAAAACTAATGCTTCTTACGGTCTTCATCACCTTCATAGAGGGGTATGTGGTTAAATCACATTTTATTTTTGAAGACAATCCTAATATGCTGAGGTTAGTTGACTGGTTGATGTCGGCAGGATCAACAACTCGTTGGGCACTTGACAATGTGTTATTTCCTTGTTTGTCTACGTTGTCTTGAAGAAATGACTCATCGGTTGGCACATTCTATCTATATACTTAGTAAACCGACTTACTTCAAGTCACAATTCTTCATTAACCAAGTTTATATTTTCAACTTCCTCAACAAATACTAATTCCGGTAGGAGGGTTACAATCATAAGATTTTTAAGCTAAATAATCATTTCTTCATTTTCTTTATCATTGTTGTATGTTTTGTTCACAACAGGACTCTCATGTTCTGTCTGATTTCTTTTTTCATCCCCCTTATGCAAAAAAATGGGTATTCCTGAATAAATATGTGATGTTTATTGAAGGAATTATTTAATGGTAGGACTTGATATTAGTACAATCAATATTTTTGGTATTGCAGGACTAGAGTCATCAATTTACATATTGTCTACTTTCCTTCTAGGACTTATTTGTAGACCATTACTCTCTATTGGTACTTGCGGTGCTATTCATCTCGACTCATCCGAGGAGTCCCATTCATCTTCGGACTCATGCTCCTGAGTTTGAATTTTCTTTCTTTGTATTATTCTCTTATCTCTTCACGTCATATTGTCTCTTGTTCCATGTTATCTTTTGAATATTGGTCGACTACTTATATCATCAAATATTCTTCCATCAACTACTTTCTTCTTATTGTTTCTTTGAAGTCAACCTTTTCCTTTCCATCTTAAATGTTTATAAATTCTTTTATACTTCTCCAATTATTCTTCTTCTCTTTTTCCTTTTCTTCTTTATTTCTCACAAATCATTAGCCACTCCATGTCATCCCAACCTACTTTTGGGTGATGAGGGAGTACCTAGCAGCATCTAACACCAACGATTATGAATCAAGGCCTATACAACCCTTTGCCTACTACTAGCTAGCCTTGGGAATCCATCTCCATGGACAATATATGCTTGGCCTTCCTTCTAGCAATGATGGTAATGATTGTGTTTTTGTGGTCGTTGATAAATTTTTTGAGATGGCCATATTGGCTACCTGTGAGAAAAGTATCACAATAGAAGCCATTGCCAAAATCTTATTCGAACGGGTGTGGGTACATTTTATGATCCCCCGAACCATTATATTAGATTAGGATAGAAAGTTCCTAAGCACATTTTGGTCAAGCTTTTGGTCATTTTTAGACATTAATCCAATGATATCAACTTCCTTCCACCACTAAACTGATGGTGATACATAGGTGATCAACCAATTGATAGCACACATAATATGCATGTACAACTCTAAGAATCCATGAACATGGGATGAGAGTATTCCTTATGTTCAATACAACTACAACAAATCTCTCCATAGTTCAACTAGTCATAAACCATTTCAAGTGGGCGTAGGATTTCAACCAATGTGTCCCATTGATGTTGCAATGCCTCTTGGAACTACATAGGAGAAATTTTCACATGTTCAATCGAAAGTTAATAAAGAAATAAAGTATATTGAATGCATTATGCACATTTACTAGTAGATTCATCATATCTTGGATAAAGCTAATACTAATTATAAACAATGTCATGATCAACGTTGGGTGCCACATAAGTTTCAAGCTAGCGATAAGGTTTGGTTGTATTTGTAGAAGGAAGGTCTTACATGAGCCCATCAAAAGCTTCGACCACTCCCATATGGGCCTTATACCATCACCAAGGTTGTGGGTGACAACAATTTCAAGATAATTATCCCCCCATTCCTTGTCATGAACCAAATATTCAATATGGAACACCTTCAAACATACTTTCCACCATTGTTGGACGCACCACACATTATTGAGCAACTGACACCAGTAGAGCTCAACCCATATTGAAATGAATAAGACACAAGTGATTGGATCATGGACACATAGAATAAGAAAAATTGCCAACATAGGATCCATCTATATTTGGTTGTTAAAAGTCATTTAGCTCAAACACTAAGGAAAGTGGCTCACTAGGGACCAAGTTCAGTAGAAGTTTCCCCATCTGATGGAGGAACTCAATGCAAAGGGGATCATTTCTTCCTAAAGGGTGAGGACTGATCCAAGTGGATATTGGTGGCAACCCACTTATTCCACTTGGATCCCCAACATAGTTTCATATCAGTTTCCTATTTTTCAACATAATTTCCTTTTTTGACAAGTTTTTGTTTTTGGCTCTTGAACTTCTGGAGCTGTTTTAGACCCTAAATAACGTTTTTTGAGGAAACAAGAAAAAACAAGTCAAAAACTAATGTTTACAGTGAATTATTTTTATCCTCATATATACATTTCTAATGGCTTATTGTGCGTGTCAAAAAGCTATCATATGCCAAAGTTACAACCTTGGGAAGTTGACTTTCTGACTAACCCAATCGGGGTCCATAAGCTTTTGGTGCTTCATGTTCTAGCAGTTAGGTTTTTGAATGTTTGTGGTTTCTCTTTGTCTATTAATGATAAAAATAACTTAGAACCTCATTGTAACTCAATTAAAAAGGCGTGTAGTTGTCACATCTCTTCTCATAGATAAGCTACTATTGTTCAAGCTAGTTTTCTTTCATTCTACTTGTAAATAACTTTCAGCATTTTCTATTTCATAATTGAAGTTTAGTTTCACTCTATCTCTATGTTTTGGGTTTAAATATGTATTTCATTTTTTTACTTCATAAATATGGATCAATGTGAGCCTTTTTAGGTCTAGTATTTGAACCTAGAGCTCTGATACCACTTTGTAACATACCCCCTTACCACCCATTGTCCTATTAAGGTAGAAGGAGGGTAGTTACTAAGTTGACCCAACTTGCAAGGTTCTATTCATCAAGATGGGGTCTAAATTTTTTTATCATTTTCAAAATCTTTGAAACCTAAAATGGAAAACACCAATATGTTCGTCTCATCATGACCTTTCAAATGGTATAAAATTTTCCTTGATCTAAATCCCAGATCAAAAGATATAGCCATTTAAAGGTTTGGCCTATTATCTTCGACCAAGTCATTTTAGATTCCTATGTGGCACCTATTTGGTCCCCATGTGGGCATTGAATTCATCGCCCACATGACAATTGCAGACTCTTTCATGGCAACCAATACCCATGGGATCCCCATTCCCCAAGCTTAATATATATTTACATATAACAAAATAGGAGGAACATGGGCCCCTCTTTTCCACTTCACCATAGGAATGAAATCTCAAGGATTTTCTTTGCATTCTCCCTTTGAAAGCATAGGGAAGAACTCCTAGGGTTATGTGGAACCTTGTTTGGCCATTCCACCACCTCTATCAACCGAGAGCACTCATCCAATCGCACAGGGCCTGACCTCCTTCATGGACCCGTCCTCCTCCTCTTTACATGATACCATTCAACACTATAATAAGTTGAGTGGGTCCCTGAAGGCCACATCGTCCGAGGAATACTAGAATTTTCCCTTCATGTCCCTTTGCAAAACTATGGGTTTCCTTCGATTGAAATCGTGGGGGTGGCAGAGAGTACCCCATCCACATTGTCCCATAATATATTTCCCTCTGACTTCCACCCATTGTTAACACAACACTACATTATTCGTAAATGTATTGGAGGGGCCTTCTCCTACAACATAATCCCAAGGATTCTCCCTTTTACCATTGTCATAATACATTGGGGTTATGTGGCGCATCCACATTGCGAATATGAACATACACATAAGCATTTACCTATTAGTTATTATATGAATTGCATGTACTCCTAAGGATAAAATCCAAGTGAAATTGCGCCAAGCACCATAGGATCTTGTTGGGGTGGGAGCATTGAGGTGACATTATGAATTCAAATCACTGGGGTGATGTTACGAGTTATAATCATTGGGGTCATATAATGTTGAAAACTCAGCAAGGGATTCAACGATTGTGAACCACATTACTTTTGCCTTTCATCATGGCACTCAACCATATGGGTGCATAAGGCTTAAGGAATAACTTCCTATAGGGATTAGGGTTTTTCAACTCCTGTGTGATTGACAGTTCAGATATTTTATAATTATATATGACTAAGTGTTTTGTAGAGGCCTTCATAGCCATAACACATGTGAATATGAAGTTGGCCTGACTAGCTGTCCCTCCTAAGATTTTATGGAGACACAGCCTGGCCCTTTTTCCTATATGCAAGGGTCTACACAGGTGCATATGTGGATATTTGTATATATGCCTTGCACTATCCCTTTTGAGATTTTACACAACCTCATCCCATCACGCCTCCACTGTAGTGTGTGTATATATATATATATATATATATATATATATATATATATATATATATATATATATATATATATATATATATATATATATATATATATATATATATATATATATCTATATATATATCTATATATATATATATATATATATATATATTTATATATATATATATATATATTTATAAAACAAGCTTATCCCTCTTGAGCCTACAGATTATCAAATAAGGAAAAATGGCCAGATTATTTTAACTTAGGTATTCAATTTCATTTTGGCAAAGATTATATTTCTTTCCATGCATAGGTATTTAGACTAATCTGTAGACTTAGATTAAATCTAGGAATAAAACCATTATTTAGGAAAATAATCAGGGAACCAATCTCTCATTTCTAGACAATAAAGAGGGTATTCCATGCTAATATTTGGATCCATTATCAACCATTAAACCTAGAATGCACTCCATAAACACTAAATATAAAAACTTCATGCATTTAGCTTATAGATGCAATGCCAAAATTCATAAAAAGAACTGTAAACATTCAAGAATTTCACTCAGAGTGACATATAAATTTCCATAGAGAAATTATTTAATTCGACAACTCTTAGATATACGTGCAATTAAAATGAATCCAATGGCCAAACTGAAGGTGGGACTTCAATTTTCCACCCAACAATAGATCTACTATTTCTAGAAACACTTACAACAGTCACCCCCAAGCCAAATCCATGATTTAAGGGGAAATTTCTCTTGCACGGATTTAGAAAGAAGCCCCATTTAGTACACAAAGAATAGGAAATACATAAAACATTGGGTGATTTATCAAACAATCAAGCATAGAAATATTCACAACAATGGGTGGCATATCAATTATGCCAACCATCCTAAAAGTGGTTTATCAACTCTCTCTTAGCAAGCACCCATATGCATGTGGTTTAATAGCCCTAGCTAACACCTTGATTGGTTTCTCAACCCTAACTAACACCTTGAGTGGTTTTGCAGTGAGTCCTTGACAAGGACTCATTCCAATTTCCACTTAGTCCTCTTGCACTTTTGGTCATAATTTTCCTCTTGTAAGGAATCTCGTTCCCTCAACTTATAATGGTTTCCAAATATTCCTCGTGAGATTCATCAATAGGTGGTCTAGTCCCCACATTGATGTGCATTTTCATTTTTATAATTTCTCATGGGTTCCTCTTGATGCTCCTCTTGGACTCTTTCTCTTCTTTCTCGTATTATTTGTGCCATAAAATTTATTAAAGGTGCTTGCTAACCCCACCATTAGAGAGTTTTTGAGGTGTAAAATGGGCCTCAAAACAAAAATTTACAACCAAAATAAACTTTATAAGAACCAATAATATTCAAGATGATGATGTCAACCATGGGGGTCGATTCACCATTTTTGGAGTAGAAAAGTAAGAATATTAAAAAATAAAATAATAAAAAATAAAACTACTTTTTCAACTTACATATTTTCAACTTATCTCCCTGCAATTTTACTTAAATTTTGAATGATAGCACTTGTTGGATGCAAAATTTAATTCCTCATCCAAGGAGTACCTATGTCGCATACTTCCAATGGACCGTGCTACATGAAAAATGAAAAATACATGAAAAACATGATTGCAATCACATTTTTTCATGTATTTCTCATTTTTCATGTAGAAGGGTCCATTAAAAATATGTGACATGGGTACTCCTTCGATGAGGAATTAAATTTTCATCCAAAGAGTGCTCCCGCTCGAAATTTGAGTAAAATTGTAGGGATATAGGTTGAAAATACGAGTTGAAAAAGTAGTTTTTTTTTATTTTTCCCTCTAAAATTTGATGATGTAATCTAATCTTATTTTATTATTTCCAATATTATTTTATAATTTTTCTTAGGAGCCGTATTTTAGACCTCAAAATTAGCTAATAGGGACTATGAATTATAAAATAAGGAATGGGCCTAAAATCGAATAGCTAATGTGGTCTAGTAATCAAGATAAAAACTTGATTGCTTTGGTCAAATGGAAACAAAATGCCATTCCAAAAGACTCAGGTGGATGGGGTTGAAGAATATTCATCTTTTCAACAAGTTTTTATCTACCAAATGTGTTTAGAGATTAATTCAAGGTAAATGAATTTTGGTCGCATGATATAATTCAAAAATTTATGTCATCCAATGCAATTGAATAATGGATCAAATTCTGTAAAAAAACAATGAAATACTTCTATTATTCATAATAAATTGTCTCTTCCTTCCAATTAATTAGAAACTAACTTGATTGTAGGATTTGGAATTAAGAAAGAATAAGGATTGTTTTACAATAGTAGTCATGAGTCTTACAAACTAGCTAATGGTTTCAACAAAAAAAAATTATGCTTGGATTCCCACATGGGTGTTGCTTACTCCATAGATTTGGATGCTACTAGCAAGTTCTGATCCGTGTTACTCAAGATTCAATATCTGAAACTAATCTTACATAGTCACAATCATAATCCTACATAACTAAATTAAGAAAAAAAAGGTTGTGATATCATAGAAGCAACTTTCTTCCAAATCAAGAGTAATGAAGACACTAACTCTATGTAGATCCTCCATAGGGATCATTGTTTATTTCTTAATAAGGTTTCCTATATAGTGTTCATCATCACTTGGAAGAAGGATTCAAATTAGTTTCCATGATTTAGGTTGGAAGGTAGAGAGGATATTTTTTGTGAGATATGTATTTTAAATTTAAGTTATGTCTACGTAGGAATCAAGATAATTGAGGTTGAGATCATATGGGGAATATCTCATTTAGAGGGATTCATAATTCTTAAACAAATTATTGATCTTTAACTGTAGGTTAAGTTGTAGGAGTATTTTTTTTTGTTGTTGTGGTAAAATGGCACATAAAATTTCAAATGGAAATGCCATATTTTTATGTGATTGAATCTTAAAAATAAGGATCTCAGACTAAATGACAAAAAAGGAGGAAATCAAATCAAGCTAGTTATTATATGCTCTTCAATGATTGCGATGAGTCAATTGTTCATTTTTTAATGTCTCATCCCTTCATAAGCAAGGTTGAGAAAGGATTGGAGATATTTATATGCATAAGGGGTGTTTAAGGTGGAAATTCGATAGATAAAGATCTATAGAGTTGGTGTAATAATCCTATTGTAAGAAAATATATATCGCATTACCGTTTATTTTTACTTGGGGAGTATGGCTAGCAAATAATGGATAGATATTTGAAAATGTATTTGATGGTCCATCAAAATATGGTTTGTATTTAGCTATAGGAGTATGGAATATTCAGGAGTAAGTGGATTTAATTATTGTAGTTTCTTTAATGATCCATCTTTCTTATGACATTAATGGATTATTTGTCCAAATATTTAAAATATAAAATGGGTTTTTTTGGGTACTGGTTTATTAAGTTTTTAAGATATTTTTATAGGTACTTAGCATATATGTTGTTTTTGTTTGGGACTTTATTTAAAAGTATATATGGAAGTAGGTTATTTATGAAATATTTTTTATGATATTCCTATATGGGAATTTTCAAAATGCAATTATGCATCTACATAATATAATTTTGTTATATTGTAGCAAAAGTTACAACCTATTCGGTGAGGAAAAAAGATATATGTAGGTTCAAGATAATCAAATAGACAGTAACATGAGAAGAAAGAGACATGAAAACATGAGAAATATATTTAAGGAATATTAAAAGGTGATTTTGTGATGGTTCACTTGAGAAAGTACCATATCCTTTAAAAACTTATAATAAGTTCAATATGAAATATATTAAACCTAGAAAAATAAAAAGGAAGTTCAAGAATAATGTGATATGTGGAGTGAAATCGCCAAATCAGCGATGCATTTGATTAATATTTAATGGGTAGAATGAGAATGTTGAACCAAAGTAGATAATACATGTGCCAAGGAAGAAAAAACAAAAAATCAACATGAATTTGGAGGCAAAATTATTACAACACATGAGGCATGAAATGTAAGTGTCTAATGAAGTAGATAAATAATTTAAGTGTAGAAAACACGTGGATTCAATATAAAGAGCATTAGATGCATCCCATAGGAAAACCAATAATGGAGAAAGAAATGATGATATATTCACAAAAGCAAACAAAAAATTATTTTTCCAAAGGGTCTAACTTTTAAGTAGAAGCATTTGGATGCTAGAATGTAAAGGGACAAAATGTAGTTGAGGAAATGAATACACAATGAGTATAATGGGAATGGAAGAGAAGAGAGAATGTTGGCACATGAGAAATATAGGTATAGGAGAATGTACATATTAGAAATCCAATATTTGGGAACAATAAAGAATAAATAATATGAAATAAAGAATCATTGAAGTTGAGAAACTATAAAACCATGAAACTAGAAATTGATAAATTGTTATGAGCAAGTAGTTTAGTTCTTCGACATACCAAAGATAAAGAGAATATGAGAAGCCATGGAGGATCAAATAAGTGAGTAAAAATAAATTAGGTAGGTTGGTCCTTTAGAGGTTAATTACCATGAGATGGTTGAAATCTTTAAAGTCATTGCCTTGAGTGACTCAAGAGTTAGACTTAAGGTCGAGAAAGTGTATGACCGAGAAGAGGAAAGAGGACAATCAAGGAAGTTGATTACAGAAGATAGTCTCAAAAATGAGGAGAGGAGTTTATGACTGTTAACCATGTGTACATCTGAAGCACATAAGGGTTGTCTAATTTACATAATGAAGTGAAAGGCAAGAGAGAGGAAGAGGAATTGGATTGACTGAGGCTTGTATATTTTGTATTCTATATGCATATGTTTGTATATTAATGAGGATTCAAGTAACTTCTTATGAGAACTTATTTTTACTTTAAATTTATATTGCCTTTGTCATTTCCTTTTTTTTCCTTTATTGCAGTGTTGCATAATTTGTTTGAAAAAAATAACCTAGTGAAATGAAATAGGATCCAATGATTTTCCCATGGTATCATAAATCCTTGCTATGGATAATTTGGCACCTTAAAATCCATCCTTGTAATTGTTCAACAACCCTTCCTACTATGATATATGCTTAGTGCTCATAATATGTAGGGTTTCTTAATTTTTTTTTTTCTTCCTCTTGCTCATAATTGTTAAAGAGAACCAATGAAAATATGTTGTTATGGCTAGTCTACTTATGCCCGTCATATGCAATGAGATATAAGCTTGAAAATAAAATCATGGTATGATGATGGTTGCATGTGTTCGATATGTATCATATTCTATACATGAATATTTGCATGTGTATTTTACATTAGTTGGTAATATTTTTATTTATGTGGTATTACATGTGGATGATATGTTACTAGTTAAAGGCAATAAGGAAATCATCAAGGATGTGAAAAATTAGTTGTCCTCTAAATTTTACATGGAAGATATCGATGTTGCACATTTCATTTTTGGAATGGAAAATAAAAGAGATTTGGAAAAAAAGAAACTCTAGTTGAATGAGAGGATATATGTCAAGACATTATTATAGAATTTTCAAATGTATGAATGCAAATAAATCAGGATCACTATTCCCATAAGTGTGAAGTTATATAAAAAATGTTCCAAGATATAGGGAGAGGAATAGCACATGTCCCATCTTCCCTATGCTAGTGTTGTTTGTAGGTTGATGTATTAAATGGTCTATACTAGGACAAACATTGCACATACAGTGAGAGTTTTTAGTAGGTTTATGTCAAAACTAGGAAACATATATTGGATATTTATAAAGAGGAGCCTAAAGTATATGGGTAGTACTATATATTATGGACTTTGCTACCAAGGAAGACATAGAGAAGACATAGTGTTGGGTTTACATGGAGTTTTCGACATAAAGTAGGATGGAGATCTAGATCATGGAAGATATACAAATGGTTATGTGTTTAAGCTATTTGGAGGAGAAATTAGTTTGGTGAGCAAGAAAAAGTTTGTACTTTCACTCTCAACACAAAGCTTAATACATGGTAGCCACTCATGAAACTAATGAAGTTGTATGGCTATAGAGATTAAGTTCTGGTATTGTGTTTTTATGAAAGGCTACAAGGTTAGATCCTAGTAGTTAGAGTGCAATAATTCTGGAAATGAGCCCAACTTATCATTTGAAGACAAAAAATATTGATGTTTACTATCAATTTATGAGAGACATTGTTGAAGACGATAAGGTGGTGCTAGTGGAGGTGAAAATTTGGAATATTGTTTTGGATTCATTAAAAAATCCTATGATCATTGAGAATTTTTCTTGGTGTAGATAATTAATGGGCATGGTTTCCTTGGATTCTTGATCATGCAGTATTATGGTCCCTTGTATGCAAAGAAAAAGATAAGTGGGAGAGCGTTGGCTATGTGTTATATTATTTGCATGGTTAGCTCCACATACAATTTGTATGTGCTAGATTCAGTGGGGGTCACTTGGAGTTTTGTAGGAGCTCCTACTTGAGGCTTTGAGTGTGGATCCACAAAAAAAAGGGTGGCCTTTTTTGTCACCTTTTGGCAGTTTTTGAGTCACTTTTTCTTATCACTCTATCTTATCATTATGGTTAAATAATTAAGATTGTAATGTAATATAAGTCAATGGATTAGGGTTTTGAATGCCATGACTTCCTATATATTATATGCTAAATTATGGAGTTAAGGATAATGCAATTTATAGGTGCCACTCTAAACATCTCATTGTTTTCCTAGTTAAAGGTTTCCAATATAAAACCTTGAATATTATGTTGATTTCTATTGCTTACTTTTATATTTATTACAAACACACATAAAAAATATATGTATCTATATAGTACTTATGATAAAGGTTTAAAACTTACAAGATGCTAGAATAATGATCACACTCTTAGTGAGGAAATAAAAATAATTATTGAGGTAGGATGTTATTATAAGCATGACTTAGTAGTAAACCTATACTTTATAATGCATATTATTAGGGAATTAGAGATTTTTGTAGAAGGGATGGAAATGAGGTATTTTTCTAGTGAATAGACTAGAGAGGTTGCTTGTGTAAATGTTTCAAACTAGCCTTTGTTGAGGTTTGGAGTTGTTATGTATCTCACTATGCTAAGAAAGAAGACTACTAAAGTTTTTTCTTATAATTTAGATTATTAGTGAGAGATATTGAATTTACTCATAATCCTTTCCACCTGATAAGCTCAAGTGAAGGTGGCATTTGAGAACAAATTCCTTCTATCGCGAGATGAGTGCTCCCATGGTCAAAACAATTTCCTTATGTTCAAATTTACTTAAGATAACATTTTTCATATACATTAATTTGTATATGATCATTTTAGTTAGTTTATATGTGATGAATTTTAAGAGTTTCACTTCCAATTTTGAATGGTATTCTACATATGGTTATGATGGAACCAATATAGTTCATTAGGGTTGTAAAAATATTGGTTTGGTTAATTAATCTTAGCCATTTTGTAATGGATTTTATTAGATTTTGTGAGAGTAAATTTTGAGATTAAATTATGTTCAATCATTAGGTTAAATCATTATTACAAGATATTATGAACTGTAACCAAATAAGTTTCCATGAAATATTTTCTTGTACCACTTAGAATAATTACATGTATTCATTGTTGATTTGTTTCTCCCCAAAAACATTTCCCTATTATTCATGATATCTCATGAAGATTTTTGTCATTTTCTAGAAAAAGAGATGGAAAAGAGATTTTTTTTGCTAGTGAATAGACTAGAAAGGTTGCTTATCTAACTATTGCAAGCAAGCCTTTGATTGAGGTTTGGACTTTTTATGGCTATCACTATGCTAAGAAAGAAATGTAGTAATGTTATTTATTTATAATTGTTGAGATTGTTAGCTACAAAAATTGAATTTACTCATAATCAATTTTCATCTCATAACCTAAAGTGAAGGTGGCATTTGAGAAGGAATGTGTTTTGTTGGGAGATGAATGCTCCCATGGTCAAAACAATTTCCTTATGTTCAAATTTACTTAAGACAATATTTTTCATATGTGTGACTAGTTATATGATCCATTTTTGTTAGTTTATATGTGATGAGTTTTAAGAGTTTCTATTCCAATTTTGAATGGTATTCTACATATATTTTTTACTGAATCAATATAGTTCATTACTTAGTTTGAAAGCATATTGATCTAGTTAGTTAAGTTTGGCCATTGTATAATAGTTTTTATTAGATTTTGTAAGTGGAAATTTTGAAATTAAAAATATTTTGTTCAATTATTAGATTCAATCATTAGGTTCAATCATTATTACAACATATTATGAACTGTAACCATATATGTTCTTATGATTATTTCTTTGTACCACTTAAAATAATCACATGTACTCATTGTTGATTTGTTTCTTCCCAACAACATTCCCTATTCTTCATGATCTCTCATGAAGATTTGTATTCACTTGCATCTTGTATTTTTGATTTGACACTTTTAACTACTATTTCTTGTCATAAATTATAATTAATATTTGTATTCCCAAAAAATAACAACTTTCTCCACCAATTTGAATCACAAAAACATTATCTAGCATTTTCTTAGATAACCACTAATGTCATTGTGGTTGCTAAGTCTCTTTACCTTATGTTGTAATCACAAAAACATTATCCATGTATTTTTGTTAAATAACCAATAATGTCACTATGGTTGCTAAGTCTCCTTAGCTTGTGTTCTCCTCAATTACTACACAATTCAATGAATTAGCAAAGCTACAAGACCTCTAACCTCCCACACTTCCTCATCCTTCCTCATCCCATAAGGGTCCCTCCACTTTACATGATTATAAGTTTGGGTCATGGAAAAGCCCAATAACAAAGTCTATAGTTGACTTTACTATTAAACCCTCTAATAAACCAAATCTACACTCCATATAAAGGTTGCACTCCTCCCTATGTCCTCTCACTCACTCTAGCATTGCTTCCCTCATCGGATATTGAAGTACTTCCCAAAGCTAAATACTTACCTAGTAGCATGTTGATGTCATTGCGCGACATTCTTATAACAAATTTTGTCTTCTTGGATAAGCCAAATCTCAGATTCCTTGGATTTTTTTGGGTTGTTTTAGTGACCACTAGGTGTTTCACACCCTAATGCCCGTGATCATTGCTTAGGGATGTTGGTGCCAGCTGACTTTTTAAGGAACGAAGAATAAAAGTTCTAATAATGCAGTTGGGTAGTGATTGTTACTTGAGTTAGCTGAAGTTGGCATAGTTTGGTGTGATATGATAAGCTTATATCATCAAACAAGAGAAAGCGCATTATTCAGCGATGATATTGACAAACACTAGAGCAGTTAGACACGCAGAATATTAGAGGCAGAATATGAGGTGCACTTGCTTTTCAATCATCAAGGCGCACTCAATTCAATTCTCTTCAAAGCTGCAGAACACTGTGGTAATGGGATTTCTATTATTACCCCGTGAGTATGTGGTGTACAAGAATCTGGAGAGGCACGCGGACACAGAACCACAGAAATCCCCAATCCAAATATATTAGATGCTGAAAACGCTCATGTGCAGTCAAAGGCTGCAGTGCATAGAGCGTGTGAGATATCTGCAGTGATGATATCTGCGCGCGCTTCGACCTCTGTATATATATTGGATTTTAGTGGGTGAAATGATTAGAGCAGAGTTGGGTATGTACAAGGAAATGGGTATTAAAATAGTAGATTTTGAGAATATTTTGGAATCTAGCGATTATGAAAAAATTATATAATTGATTTTTTTTTACTAATGATCCGTTTTCTAAATATTCTTGAAATCTACCATCAACGAAAATTGAAAAATTTCTAAATATTCATAAAATCTGCACTAAATTGCGACCATGAGATTTAAAACTGCAGCCATCGTCATGTCGTCAGCAGAAAATAGTACCGTTGGAAAGGGAATTTGGAGGTTCCGATGCAGCGCAGTGGAAATGTTGATGTTATGATTGTAACGCGCTCTCACTTTTTTGGAGAATGAAGGACTCAGAGATTTTCAGAACGACTTTACTGAGAATCTCCCGACAGGGAGATCAACATAAATATTCTTGGCGGAATCGAGGAGCTCGCAACTGGAATTTTCATGGTTTAAAAAGAAAGTAAGAATTTTAAACGTGAGTCGAGCTTCGCTCTGATTTAAAAATAATACAGGAGGAACGGTGTCCTAGATATGTTTGAAAAACTTTATTATATTTATCAAAATGGCAAATCTATTAAATTTAGACTTTCTATGTTAACAGATTCCAATAAGTTGAACCAAATTTAAATTGCTAGTGTGCACCATAGGGTCTTGAGTGGTATTGAAAGTTTGATGCAAAAGACAAAGCCGTGCCATTATTTAAGTCTGTAACTGCAAGAAAAATTGGGTAGGGAAAAGTCTCTTTTTGAATATATAGTTTTTTTCAAAGTCCAAGAAATCAAAGTGGTGGATGCAGTTAGGAATTGAATAGTAAATTTTGCTACACACTGGATGACCAATCACATACAGATGGCCGTGGCATCTCTTTGTCGACATTATAGAGGTATTGGTTTTTAACGGTATCATTTTAATTTAGAAGTTTAAAGGCGAGTTGTGTAATTTATAAAATTTATGGGTTTTTTCTTTTTTTTGGTTTTGTTTTGTGCTGGTTTTTTTTTTGTGAAGGTTTAGAGTTTATCTATATATTTAAAATGTAATTTATATAATAAGATTTTTTTTATTTGTGGGTAGTTTAAATATTTAATTATGAAAATGAAGTGTTATGTAAAGTATTTTGAAGGATTTAATATTTTTTCTCTACATAGTATTGTAGGCCACTATTTTGGTTTGAAAATTCATATATATAAAATGTAGGTGAATATTCAATAAAAATACATGTAATTTATTACTAAAATTGGTTTTTTTTCGTTAATATCATCGCAAATTTTTCACCAAATTGGCGAATATTGTTTAAGGAAAATGTCTAAAAAATAGTCTATATGCAAAATTTTGCCCCTAAAATTTTCCTAGGAGGTTTAAGGTCCAAATCTCTTCTAGATTCACCAAGAGTGATTGTGGAATGAAACATAAATATGCACCTAAAGGTACCCAGGATCTTACGGTTATGCAAGTAAGAGAGCAACCAAGTTGCAAATTAGATACCAAAAAAAATGAAGGAAAATAAAAAGAAAATTAACTTTTATTTATTAGAATTATAAGAATTTGAATATTGAATCTAATATTTTAGATAATACCTTATAATATCATAATCATCAATTAAGTTCCCTCCCCTTAAAAACTATAAAAACTATATTTATTTAATTAAAAATAAATATTTTAAAAACTATATTTATTTAATCAAAAATAAATATTTTAAAAACTATATTTATTTAATAAAAATTAACTTTAATATTTAATTTAAATTAAAATATAATTATGAAAACCATAATAAAATTTAATAAGTTTTCTCCCTCTTAATTGCCATTTTTAAGCATCTTATAAATCAATTACTTTTAACAAAAATATTAATATATTTTTTTCAATATTTCTTATTTAATATATATAAAATAAAAATTATTATATGAAAGAAAAATTATAATTATATATATATATATGATTTAGTAAAGTTTTTTCCTATTAATTTAAATAAAGAAAATTATTTGGAAAAAAATTATATTATTATTTTAATATTATATTATTATTATATTTTTAAGTTATAAATATTATAAATATTATTATTAATTAATATTAAATCAAAATTTTATTCAGCGTTGTTCGTTAGTACCTGTTTTTTATGCAAAAAGTAATTGATAGCAAAAGTATAAAAATTCCTCATAGATCTTAATTCTTTTTAATTATTAAAACTTATGATTTGCAAGTTCCATTTTGTAAGTGACATTATAATAGTTTAGATCATCTTCAACTTTTGAATTTAGGTTTCTACTTTAAAACATTAAAAACAAAATTAAAATATTAAAAAAAAAAATTGTTAAAGTTTTTAAGTAGGGAGGTTTTTATAGTTGAATTCACAATGTTAAGATTTAGTAATTGTTTAGTTAAAACAATGAAATTTCTATTTTGCATTGAAGTCATTTATAACAAAAAGTTACACAACAAATGGCATCAATAGGTTTTTGTTTGTTTGTTTCTTAAATAACTGATGCATTTATAAATGCTTATAAGTCGTTACCTTGCATTATTTGACAACTTGATATTTCAAGGCCTTATATGAGTCCTACACAAGTTTCCCATAAAATCAAGCTAGCTATTAAAGGTAGGTAAAAATGCTCCAAACAAAAACATTATATAATGTTAAAGGAACACATATTTAATTATGAAAAGGCATGTTGACTTAAGGGCATACCAAAGAGCTATAAAGATTTATAATGGAGGGGACATTGACTTTTCTTACCAATACATTATATTATTTTGAAATATGTTGTTATTAAAGCAATAGTTAAGTTTTATACGTTTTATATTTTTATGAAAAAAGAAATAGAAAAATATTTATAAGTATTGGGAGACATCAAGTTATTAATAGATTAGATAGACAATAAATGTAAAATTGAGACTATAATATCAGCTCCAATTAGAAATCAATTTGTGAAGGTAAAAAGAAATTTCGATAATTTTTTTCATATATATATATATATATATATAAAATTCAACTCGATCATCTATCTAAACAAGTTATATTAATATAGGAAGGGACTCAAATGCAACAAGAGTTTAGAGGAAGAACTTAGATTTCAATTTCAAAAATATCTTTATATTGATATAGAAAGTGATAAAAAATCAAAAATGTGTTCATTGGATTTTTTTGTATTTGTTGCAATAGTAATGGAGTCCTAGTAGTAAGAATTAAAAGAGATTTTGTTAAATATTTCTCATTATAATGTAGGAATATTTTATTTAAGTAGTGACATAATAATTTCAGATGTTTCTCTTATATTAAGTAGATTATATATGTTAATATTATATATAAAAGTGAATCTATATATAAAATAATTTCACATTTAAAATATCGCATATATATATATATATAGAGAGAGCGAGAGAGAGAGAGAGAGAGAGAAATCATCACCAAAAAATAATATCATAAAATAAAATGTAATTGAAATTTTCAAAAACTTGAGCAAACTTTGTAACTTATTTTCAAATGTTACACATTAATTAAAATGAGTTTGACAGACTAAATTTTCATAAATATTGAGATTTGATGTGTGTACTATTTCATAAAGGAGTAAGATAATAGGTCGACGAAACACCCTTCACATTTTGCACCCCCTCATTGTCAATGAGGCCCTTCCAGCGACCTCTCTGTGATGTGGGTCCAATATGTCTCCAGACATAAACTCCCAACTCTATTTACATCATCGTTGGCATCTTAGTCTCCCTCTCTATTCGCATCGACATTGGCATCACCGTTCCGTTCACTTCCATTTGTTGACCCATTTGTTGCCAGCGCACCAAAGTGACAACTCACAGATGTTCATCAATGACCACTTGTCGAATGTATACAAAGGAAGGGAGAAGTTTCTAGGTGGTGGCATCAATTTGAAATTTGAATACAAAATTTATGGGAGCATATAGTCGAATTTTCGAAAAATTTGTCATGCGTGGGAGTATAGACAAGGCCCAGAGCTTTGGAGATATTTTTTCTGTCGAGTCCATTCTCTGGAAGCTCAATTCTCATTTTCATTCTATCAAGAACCATTCAGTTACTTGGAAGCCCATTCATTCTGTCGAGCACCATTCAGGAAATCGCTTACCATTTTCCATTTTCAAGAAGAACTTGTCTGGAATTCTCATGCAACAAGAATCAAGGATTTTCATGCAACTCACATTGTAGTTTTAGGAACAACTCGCCTACCATTATCCCTTTTTAGGAACTCACATGTCATTCTTCATTTTCAAGAACTCGTTGAACCTGCCATTTTCAAAGGGAGAGGAAACCATGCGTTGATTTATTGCCATTTTTAGAGAGGAAACCCAATTTCCACTAGAGTAATCTAGTGCTTGTAGAATTTTAGAGGTTTTTCCACTGATCCCACGCCCCGGAAGCCCTAGAGCTTTTTCCTATTGTTTTCAGAAATTGCTGAGTGCATTTCTCCCCTGCTGCGCGAGACAGGGTTACAGTTTGCAAAGGTAAATTTACTGTTTTTTTACAAATTATATATAATTATCTACATTATTTTTTCTTTGAGACTTTGTTTCAAGGAGTTGTCACAATGGTGACAAGTGATTTTCCGCAACAACGACTAGCAAGTTGCCACAATAGTGACTAGCGAGTTGCTGCAACAGTGACCAGCGAGTTGTTGCAATGGCATTTATCTGGGTTGCTATTGTGGCACTCACTGATCACTATTGCGACAACTCGTTTGTTAGTGTTGTTTGTAATTTGTTGGAAAATTTTGTTTGTAATTTTATTATTAAACACAAAATTACAATACAATAAATTGAATTTGAAATCATACAAGTATTTTTTTCATTTATGTAATTGAGCCATGTAAATGTTTGCAAATATACACTTACACCATTCCAACATTGTTCCCATACTAGAAACACACCTTGACTCAATTATTATTAAGTTTTAATTAAATTTTATAATTACAATAACATAGTAGTCATAACTTTATCAAATGAGGTGTCACAAGCCCCAAACTAAACAAGACAACATGTCCATGTGGATTGCATCATGCAATACAAATAGTTTTGGATGGTGTTTATAATGGGATTTTTTTTCATATGCCTTCCATTTGATTCTTAGATGGTATGATTTTCCTATTAATCCCATCACATGAACCATCATGCCTCAAAATGTGGCATATGTTTAAATGGTTCATTCATCAAGCAAAAAATTATGCATAGAAGAATAAAGAATGGTGGGCTTCATGAATTCTTTGGTATTGATTCCAAGTTTGTTTCATCTAGTTTACATTAATTGTATTGTTGGTTTATTCCTTTTCAATGTCTTTTCATCTAGTTTGTCTCAACATCAAACTCAGGTAGGAAAATCTAAACTACAATTAGGGAAATTCATGTGTCAATCTAGGAGGCCTCTTTCATTTTTTTTCTAAATAACTAGGTAGCTATATGTAGCTCTTATCTAATGTCCTCAAATTGAAATGTTGAAATATAGAAGTGAACTATAATCCCAACAAATAGAAGATCAAACAAATGACCAAAAATGCTCCCAATAATCCCCTACACTAGAATATCCCTCATTGCATCATATGTGATTGCGATGCCATGAATGCGACATCTAATTAACACTATTATTTCTAGATTGCTATGAAGGAAGACATTTCCCATACTAAAAACTCGGTTAGGTATATAATGAGTAATTTCTCTAGTCAACATGTTGGAGTAGAATTGGGGGATTGGATTTTGAACATCAGGTTCCCTCAATCCAAGGTTACCAAAATTTTCAATCTCACAAATCTCTTTTGTTGAACAAATTTTTCATATCACATACTTTGGAGGAAATAGATCATCAATAACAATAAATTCTTCATAAATTGTTTCTAATGGATCAAAAGTTTGAAATATTTTGTATAGCAACTTATAACATTAATATTTTAGTGAAAACCCCAAAGGATATTAAGCATAACTCAATGTAAAATACAATACTTCCTCAAGTGACTAAGGATACCCCCATCCCCATCTTCAATGATGAAGATCTTAAGGAATATAAGGATTCCCAACAATGGTAAAAATGAGAACATGTTTACTTGCGTTGGGAATGAATGTTTTCATTTGGCCATTTTTAGAGAGGGGAATTATGATTCCCCTTTTTATTATGTCAATTATATTTTATGTTTCTTTTAAAAATATATATACACATTATTAATAATAAGGTTATAGATGTAAAGGACACTACCTGGTAATCATGCAAGATAAACATTACTTTTTTACTCTTTGTGGTCTTTATTTCCCTCAAGGAAGGTCACACTTCATCTTCACTATATTCTACTTTACCAATATAAATATCATCAAGCTTAGAATGAAAAAAAATGAGGCGGTTATTTTTTTAGCTTTGGTTTATTGATAAAGTGATAGTGGTGTTGTTCTATTACTCATTGTTACAATGGCTATTATCCTAATGTGCATGGGTAACAGGGAGACTCACTGTTATAGTGGCTACAACTCACTATTACAGTGGTGACAACTCACTATTACAGTGGCGAAAACTCCTTGTTACAGTGGTGGAAACTTGTTGTAATAGTGAGTTATTGCCACTGTAAGAGGGAGTTGCCACCAATGTAACAAGTATTTTCCTCCACTGTAACAGTGAGCTGCATCCACTGTAATAATGAGTTGTCACCATTGTAATAGTGAGTTGCCACCACTACAATAGTGAGTTGTTGCAACCTTGTTTGAACAACATCTAACAATATTTCATTAAATTTTGTTTTTCATTTAATTGTTCTCTTATTTTGAAGATGGTGAAAAAGTGGACGTTAATCATTCAGGTTTGGTGCCATCCAAACCCAGGTGAGGAAAAAACTAGATTTGTGCTTCATAATGAAGAACTAAGACAAGTCTATCAAAATAGTAGAGAAATTATAATGACAACCACCAATAATAAAGCCTATTATCTTTCCCTAGTTGATGGCATAAGAGAAGAAAGTATTTATGGTGCAAGTGACATTGTCACTTACACCAATTCAGAATTGATAACCAATCAAATGATTGGAATTTACCAAGTCAGAAAACAAAATTTGAAACCCCTCCACAAACAAGCAAAAAACATTGCTTCACAATTTCAAAGCTTTAACATAACTTACCGATCATATGTCCAAAGGGTTGTTGATGATATACTCATTGAAGCAGCATCAAATGGATGCAGATGTGCAAGATATGTGGAGGATTCAACATGTGCTCCACCAATTGTCATTGACATGCATCGATATACATGGCATGTTAATGAATGCATTGTTCTTGTGATTGTTATTGGGGTTATTATGGTGGGAGTCCTATTATGGTGTTCTTATTTCTTGTGATAGATTGTAGTAGCATAAAAAACCATTATGTCCATCATTTTTTATGTATTTATATGAGCTCTATTTTTTTATAGATGGGCTCACTTTATTTTTTGGTACCTTTTTTATATCTCAACACAATGTGTATGTAAGCAATGTATTTTTCAGTCAATGCTATTAATGGAATTACATTGTGATTACAATTTAGATGTGTTATTTTTATTACAGTTCAATTGTGTCTAATAGTTCAATTCAATTCAGTCGTGTCATTTTGATTACAGTTTAGTTTTTTCTTTTAGTTGAAATTACTAAGAGGGGTGGGGGTGAATCAATATTTCTTTTTACAAAGGTTATTTTACCAGTTAATATCACTTTAAACAGGAATCCAATAATGAATAGAAAAATAAATATTTTTAGTTCACGAGATGTGAAGAATTCTAGGGGTATCATCTTTAACAATGCAAGGTTTGCACCTAGGGTTTTTCACTGAAGTTTTTCTACTTGAAAATGCACCTAGGGTTTTGCACTTAGGGTTTTCTTATAGAAAATGCACCATGTGGTTTACACATAAGGTTTTGCAGTTAGGGTTCAAAATTGGTGTCTAGGTTTCATAACTTCACAACAACAGCTTCGGACAAAGTCCCACTGTCTCCATAGGCAACTTCACAACTAGTCTAGGAATTTCAACTTAGTTGGCAAGAATAAATGGAGTTTCGAGGATGAAATTTTCAAAAGAACTTCTAGGAACATTCATTCAGTCATTATCCATGAGTATCACATGTGAAATTTATACAATTCCCTAATAAAAATATAATGAGCTCAAATTCTTAAAGAAGCCCCTAACATAACAAATTATGTGAGATACCCTTGGTTACAAGCCAACCAAGATAGCTTATAGATCAATCATTATTATTTAATTTGTCCTTTACACATGGTTATATGCAAAATGCAATTGTGATATCTTGCATTTTTCCAATTCATAGATCCAACCTCATTTAAGGGACATAATTGTATAAATATCCAAACAAACCATTCAATTGTTGTGAATTTCTCCTTTATCAACATCTTCAACCACAAGATTAGGTGATTTGAATTGAAGCACATTCTAACATACATGACAAAAACAATAGATAAGCCTGCAAAACAATGAAAATAATATGATCAAGTTGCAAATTAATGAAGTGAAATTGATAATCATGAAATTTATAATATGCATTCAAGGATAGCTAATAAATTGTAACCAATACTTTTTAAGGAAAGTAATTTAAGGAGTGACTGTAATGGTGCATGGGCCCACAAAGATGGATGTAAGAAAACTTGAAATTATGATGATGGGAAATTAAGGCCACCCCAAATCAACTGCATTAGTCACAACATTGTTGCAGCAAATCCTCACTATGTACAAGGGGAGTCTCACGTTATCACGACAACAAGAAACAGATGGTCCCAAATAGCCAACAAATTGCTCTCCTATTCCAATGGTCACCATTAAAAAAACCTCTAACTATGGAAAACACAAATCTCTCATGATCATGACAACAAGAAATGGTTGGTGCCAAATGATTACAACTCAACTGCCCATTCCAATGGTCACCATTGTAGAAACACCTGACTGCATACAAGGGGATACTACCATGTTCACGGTAGCAAAAAATGGTTGATGCTAAATTGTCTCCCCAATAAATGACACCACATGATTACATCATTACTGGACTGATTATTACATGCTTACCCTCAACACTTCTATTGTTTTTTGTTCTCGAACATTCAAACTATTGCACTTTCTAAACACAACCATAGCCACTCTGAAATCTAACTAAATATGGGAGGCCCAAGATTTCCCAGAGAATCTACCAAATAATTGCTAAACGAATTTCCATGGGTTAGACCATTGTTTGAATAGGCTATCTAGATGGAGTATATTGGTAGGTTGTAGGAGTATGACAATGACATAGCTATAGAATTTTCCATGCATTACAAGGAGGGTAGATTTGAGGTAGTAGGGACAGTGGTGCATGTGACAAAAGAAGCAATGGCGAAAGCGATAGGGTGTTGGCTTGATGGGGCCTGACCCAGGTTCAAAGTTAATTAGCCAAACAAATCCCTACACTACTAGCCCTTTCCTGAAGCAGTATGGGGGGATGCTGGAACCAAATTTCCGCACCGTTGAGATGTCTGAGGTGTCGATTTAGTCCAACTATACCTACCTTCACACAGGTCACTTCACACACTATTTTGACCTGCGGGACCTTCGCAATCTATTATAATCACCTTTCGCACAACCCTAACCAGGGGCTAAAGTGATTTTGCGCTGTTATGGCAACATCATGTGCTATTTCCCCAAACTACACCACGGATCTTACTTATCTTCTATAAAGGTCTTAGTTAACTTCACATAAACAAATATTCTATCTTTCATTCACTTAATCAATACATTCATACATATTCGCGCATCACATAAGCATTAAAAGTGCAAAGTATGTTCAATGTAACAGATGCACAAAATAGGAAATATATACACAGAATTGATATGAAAACTTCTCTTTATTAATGCTCCAATGGTTACAGACTCGACTCAGCCTGCGCACTCAGCTGCAGGGGTTCGTGCACTTAGCTGTGAACTATGAGGCCTCCACGCACTTAGCTACAAAGCCTTCTCCTACTCTACGACCCAAAGACTCAACTTTACACTTCAGATATGCATCAACTTTTCATCCTTAGACTTGTTCTGATTGAGTGATGCTTCTATAACTTAGAGCCTCGCTCTACTTATACAATCCCATGGTCCACAGACCATGGCTAGATCTCTATAGCCAACCTTACATTAGAAAATTAAGGGTGGACAACCCTATGACTTATTTACAAGCTACGCACTTCGTCCCCACAAAATGTGGAGTTATCAATTTTGACCAAAATCTTGACTTTTAGCCCCAAAACTTTCCTTGGGGGATCCCGCGCCCAACAGGCCCCCAACACAAACATCGTGACTCACCCTCGAGTCACTTTGTCAGTGTGGATATCTTTGTGCGAAGACCTCCTAACTCTACCTAGACTGCTACAAGATTGATAGCGCATTGAGCGACTACCTACTGCACTTCCTGGACGCGTTGTTTAGAAATCGTTGTAGCTTAATTGCTTCCCTGAACCTGTTCATGTGTGCCCTACATCTGCGCGAGCTTTGATCCAATAGAGGTTGTAATGATGAATGCCTTATCAATCCATGGTTGTACGCACGCCTTCAAAATGAATTCCTTGTGGGAGCAACATCCACCTGCTCCTTGAGAACTTTTGCCTGCTGCATCCTCATGAGCCTTTGTGTAAAGGAAACTGTCTACGCGGTCCCTTTTATCTCATCATATTTCTACTGTAGCTCACGCGCCTCTGTTTCTAAGTGTTGTATGTTCGGGTCCTCCTGCATAGTGGTGAGAACCTCGAACAAATCTTCAAATAGCATGGTGCAGTCTTTCACTGTGTTGTTGACCTCTGTTATGGCCACTGTAATCACGCTGGCGTGCTATTCCTTAACCTTTAGTGGCGTTGAAGGCTGCTCCTTCAATTGTAGCTTGGCTATCTAAAGGTTTAGCTCCAGCTGAACCTTGGCCATCTCTTCTTTCGCCTCATGCACCCTTGCTGCCAGTTTCTAGATGCGCCCTCCATTGGTTCCTCTGCTTGGATGGCCAACTCTAAGACAATCTGGCAAGCTTCGTCGACCACCTACATAATCTGTCAGTTCTGCACCACTACCTCATTGTGCTACAGGCTCAACTACTCATGGCCTAGAGAGCGTGACCCTCCCTGGCTCACAGTTCTACAGTAACTTTGCCCTACAAAATATAGAACATCTCCCAGGGGAGCACAACCATGTTTGTCTCGATCTCCTTTAATTCGTTGACCATAGGCCTGTTGGCCTCTTTTTCTGTCAAGAGTGCTCCCTCTAGCAGCACTATGGTGTTGGTCATTAGGGGGCGTAGCATTTCCTCAGTCACGGTCGTGCCTAGTGCGAGGCTAGTTGACACAATACCAGCCTATGGAGTGCGCACCTACAACTCCTGTATCTATGCTTGGAGATCCCCCAACACTGTCTGGTGTTCCTCTGCAAACTGCTAGAGGGCCTCTGCGGTGACATCCCTCACCGTCTCCCTAATGTCATGTAGATCCCCCTCAGTGAGGGTAATCAGGTCGAAAGAAGTCTCTGAGGTCTTTGACTTCTTCTGCAACCCTACCTGCTCTCTTGGGCACTACCATTTCAACTGTGTGGATGTTGTCTGTGGGTCTGCGCCACCTTCCTCTATATCAATTTCTTATTTGGGCGAAGGAGACTTCTGGAATTCGCACTCTTTCTTTGTTGCCTTCTACTTCTCTTGTGTTGTCTTCGCAGTGTTGCACGCTTCCTGCACCTTGGCGGCTGTTGCTTTGTTCCTTTTCTTCTCTGCCAACTGCGCTATCCACAGTTTTGCCTCCTCCTTTTTCCTTTGTGCAGCGAACTTCTCTGCTTCCACTATAAAGCTTGCTGGAGCACGCCACTCCAACGGCCACGACTCAAGCACAACAAATATGACATCGCCCGTCACTAGGCAAGATAGCTCATGCCATGTCTTCATGAAGTCCTTCCACACCCTGATATAAACATGGTGGAAGTCTGCCTTGAACTTTGCGAAGCTCTGCAAACTGTTATAAACAATGGGCAACAACTGCGGCTTGCGGTTAATCCCAATTCTGATGTTCGTTTCCATGAACACCCAAAATATTTTCCTGTCTCTGATCCTCTACACATCTTTAGTTTCCCGCAATGAAGCGTACTTTGTTGCCTCCAGAAGATCCTGCATAATTGTTGGGAACTGGCTGTCCTTCGGTGATTCCCAAGCCACCAGCACTATGGATAGCATAAGCCATGCATAGTGGAAAGCCTTCCCCTGCTCCTATGCCTCGTGGCAGTTCTCCAGGAAATCTCTACACAAGTAATCCACCCAGTTAAACTGGA
This sequence comes from Pinus tabuliformis, assembly GCA_031772625.1. Lineage (NCBI taxonomy): Eukaryota > Viridiplantae > Streptophyta > Pinopsida > Pinales > Pinaceae > Pinus > Pinus tabuliformis. The sequence continues at coordinate 726,668,460 of CM062807.1, forward strand.
CCCCTTCTGCACATTGCGAGGCAAGTACAACCACCAGCGCGGGCACCTCATCTACGCGGCACTTCCGCATAACTTTCCCAGCCAATATCTACTTCGTGACTATGACCGCAGCATTGTTGATGGTAGAAATCGTGTATCCTCTCTTATTCTTCCCCAACTTGAACTTCTTCTTCATGGCCTTCGCAATCGCCAAAATATCACTTTTACCCTCTGAGAAGTTAATTGGGTGCTCCCCTTTGCAAGGGAGCTAGGTAATTTTGTTAATTAAGTGCTCTGTGATGGGGATGGGCTCCTCCAGCCACAAGCACCCATCATGCACCAAGAAGCACAGCTACTTGATGATGAAAATAGTCACTAGGGTGTGATGGTAATGCGGCACCTAGAGTAGGTTTAACAATCCTACTTTTTTTACACCTCGCAACCACTGATGTGGCTCTAATTTGATGATGCCAAGGGTTATGTTTTTCTTTTGGAACATTAGCTGTGCAGTTGCCAAAGGTTGGAACTTCTAATGGTCCACGAGATCCCAGTCTTCAAATTTTAATACCGGTACTCACCCCAAGTGTGCTCCATCAAAAATGATGTCGTCGGGGAGTAGCAGGGTCTGTAGAGAGCTCTTGCTCTCATCTCGGTCCTTGGGCACCATTTCTTTCCCCTTCCGCGGAGGAACATACATGGGCAGCCTGGTCAAAAGGTCTACACCCTGGGTTTCCACCTCCATCTCTATGTCCTCTTCCTCTTCTACCTGGACTTCTTCAAAGTCTTACTTCTCCTCATCGGCTTCTAAATTGATCGCCTTCCCATTTTCTTCCATCGTAAGCTTAGTTCTCAGTGGGTTTCTAGGGGACACACGCACTGGTACCATAGGCTGCTTGTCCTTCTTGGGTCTTAGCGTGCATGACAATCTAGGGATTTTTGCAACTATCCCAACACTTTCTGGGCCTCCTCAATGGTCATTCCTCCGATATCCATGGCTTCCTCAGGTGCTGCTGTGCTGATATTCCACAATTCTCTCAATGGCTCGAGTAAGTGCTCAAACAATGCTTTCGACATCAAAAGATCAAACAAGTCGGGGTTCAAGAATCTTTGGGCACGCAACAGCTTAATTCTCAAATGGCCAAGTTTTGTTTTTTGGGCAGCCCTTTGCAATTTATATCACCTTTTCAATTTGAATTTGATCATTCCTCGCACATTCAGTCCATTAATGCTCACTTGGCGGTAGATTTTCCCAAATATAGCCCTTAAAGTTCACCTTAAATTCCTGCCGCCCACTCCATTTGGTCTCAAACCAAGCATCACATCATGAATAGAGACTATAACAGTCACTTTCCAGCCAACCCACGTGGCAGCGCAACTACCCTCGCGTTGTCGCAGACCCTGTGACACTTTACTACTATGTGCAGTAGTAACATCACACAGCTCTCGGGCAGAGTAGTTTATAGTCTTGTGCCTCCTTTTAGCTGCTTAGAGCACTAAGGCTGTGCTTCCTACTACTAGTCATATGGCCGGGCCACCCGTGTATGGATTCAAATGACTACCATTTACTTTTCCTGGGAAGAGTTCGCCATTTAATTTCATCAATTGCACCATGCCACCATCGGTGATCTCCTTAATAGCATACGGTCCCATCCAATGCATTCTGAGCTTCTCTAGGAACATACTATCATATAAAAACACCAAATCATTCGCCTTGAAGGTGCGCAACTTAATATGTTGATCGTTCCAAGCCTTTTTGCACTTCTTTTGTACCTGTTGGTGGAATCTAGCCAGAAACTGTTCTTCTTAGAGCTCGTCCAACAACACAAGCCTCTCCTCCAAGGCTTCGTAATCCGTCATACCTATGAGTGCTGCTATGCGCAGACTAGGCGTGCAATGTATTTCATTGGCATTACGACCTCTACTCCATAGACCAGCCTGAAAGGTGTTTGTCCCATCAGCTTCTTACATGTCGTCCTATAAGCCCATAATACTGGGGGTATGCACAGGTCCCAATCACTTTGATGCGCATTACGTACCTTGTTCAACGTGTTGCATACCTTGTTGAATGCTTCCATGTGGAGAACCTTATGGGAGATTGTTCTTCCTACATACTATATTCCCAACATGAAGAGCCATTTGCACATTTGCCCCACCAACACATGCTTATTGACCATACCTCTCAACATGGAGCTCATATGCATCTGTGTAGGTTGTTTTCCTTATTCCTACTCCCACTTGGATAGATGCGCATGCATATCATTCTATCCATTTTATTTGTCTATCAACCACACCCTAGGCTTCCCAAATCGCCTGTGCATCATCCTTCTACATTCACGTTAGTCTTCAAAGCTCCCTTTGTGCATACCCCACCATCTTGTTGGCGTAGCGCGCAGTACCCAATCCAAGGTTTCGAAATGTTGCTTGTTCGGCATCTCCCTTTCAAATTTATCCAAGAAGGTATCTACCTCACATAAACCATCATAAGTAGGTAGATCTCTTTCTTTTGTTGATACGCAGCGCAGTGACCTTGTCATCATATTACAATTCAACATGGTTACTTTGTTTAACCGATTCTATGATCGCTCCATTTCCTTGTCTGAGTCTAAAGTACAGGAGATTTCGCGCTCCCATGTAAGCCACCCATCCATGGTGGGATTCACCAAGTCCTGGTTTCACGCTGTTATCTTATAGATGTAGTCCAAATCATCATCACTTTCATAGTCACACACCAGCTCTATATAGCACGATCCTTCAGCAGGGTCCAGGGGTATAACTATGCATAGTGACTTCTTTTCAAAAATCATTTTCCGCTTTTTCATATTAATCACCCCATTCATATCAGTGACCCAATCAATTCCTAAGAGTGCAGGGTAGGGATTTCTATCATCAACAATCTTTATCACTTCAAATTCTGCTAGTGCGCTCACTCCCTCAATATCCATAGTGATTCCCTGCAATCGCCCCATGGGTATTATCTTCTGCTAGTTCACCATTTGAAGCTAAATAAGAGACCATTGTAGTTTAGGTCTCCCCATTCGCTCCCATTTCTGCTTCAGCAAAACATTCACATCTGATCCTAAATACAGAATTACTTGGTCCATTTCATATTCTCCAATCTACATAGTTAACCTCATTTCTCTTCTCATCCTTGTCTTATGCTTTCCAATCTTCTGGACTACACGCAGTTCTCCTGGTGCGGTCCCAGCACATTTGTTAATGAGCTCCTCTAGTCCTTTTACAGCTCTAGTGTCACACAGTAACTTCATTCATGTTTTTAGGAACATTGTGAGCATAGATAGGTCCATCTCCAGCTCTGGTCTATCTTTGCTTCCTGAAGTGGAGGCATCAATGAAACTCTTCTGAGCTTCCATGAAGGTTTTTCGACTGCGCTCCAAATCAAACTCCGCTTGTTTTGCTAGAGCTTTACGAACCCAAGTACTATCTTCTGGCTGTTTGCCTTTGTCATCTCCCATCACGATTCCACTTCGGAGCACAATGTTAACATTTGTATCTTCCTTGCATAGCTCAGACCTCATCATCTATAGGTTCTGAGTTGGGGGAGATGGTAGCGCTCCTTTGTCACATATCCTAGCTATCAACGTAGGACAATCTTCCATCTCATGATCAAACAAGGTACAATATAAACACGATGACCGCATTGGATTCATACAATCATGGGCATAATGTCCTGGACCTCCGCAATTGTAGCATATCAACTGACCGCAACCTCTTCTAGGTCTGCCTTTGCCTCGGCCTTGTCCGCGCCACTCCTGTATTCTGGTCTAGGGGCTGTGATTCAGCCTGAACTCTTTAGGTGGGAGTTCAACAATCATCAACTCATAGCTTCTACAAGTGTGCTCATCGTGTCCCACTGACCTACAAAAGTTACAGAACAATTTTTGTGAATTTTTGTATACTTTTGTAACAAATGAGAGTTGTCCGTAGTGTGTTTTCCTCCTATTTGAAAAATCACGCACCAAAAAGCAGGTGTCGCGCTAGGACTTGCTTATGCTTCCAACCTTAATGGCATCGGTCCTCCTCCCGCGAGGTAATTTCTGAGCACCGGGCAGTTGTCCTTATCATGACCCTGACCCTTACATTTTATGCACCACACCTCTTCACACGCTTCTGGTTGAACTGTCTTATCTTATTTCAGACTATGCATCTCCAGGAATAAATTCTTCAGCTACACATGGATCTACTGAACTCCTAATTTAGGATCCTGCATCTGGGTCTCATGCAGCCTCATCACAATCTCTAAGGCCTCTGACTGAGTCGTTAACTTTTGTTGTGAGAGTGCGCTCCTTAAATGTGGCGTTAGCGATGCTACAAACCATTCACAATGTTTCCCATCCATCAAATTCATATTAGCTTCGCAAATCGTTCATTTCAGTCTCTGATCTAGCTCTCAAGGAGTCTCACCTAATAGCATCATGATCCCTTTGAATCCAATGATCGATTGTGCTTCAAACTTTGGCCTGCTAAATTCTCTATTTAGTGTTGCTTGAATATCCACGATTCTTGCATTTGGATTATCATTGGAATGCTTAATATACCAGGTCAGCATGCAGTTCTGCAGGGTGCTAACTAGTGTCGCTTTCTTTATATTGTCATTTGCAACTCCCTATGCTTCCCATACAACTCTTACAATGAACCAAAACTGGTTTGGATCCTCATCTCCCAATCCCTTGAACACAGACAACTTTATCGTGGTTTCCATATTGACTTGCGGCGGTGGTGGAGGTGGTACGGGTGAAGATGGAGGTGAAGGTGGTGAAGTTGGTGGTGGTGTGGGTGGGAGTGGTATTCACAAAATTCTTTGTCTTAGCAAATAGATCGCATTTCGTGGAGAGACCTTCGCGAGCTCTTCCTCGTCCCCTCGTAGAGGTGAAATCAAGGGGCTATTTTCTAGTCCCTTAATTCCTTCATTCCTGTAGGTTTTTCCACTTCGCGTAGCCCTAAACATCAAGGTAATTGCATAACACTCTTTTTGCACAATAACATTTTAATCCAAGTATTCAGAGACTTTACGTACTTACCTTGCGATCCTTTGCGAAAGCGTCACTCTGCCTCGCTATAGCTGAATGAGGTGTCTATTGTGAACTTAGTAATGAATCCTACTATAATATGATCGAGCCAATGATCAATAGTGTGCATGATATTGTCCTTCGATGCTTCCAATCTTTGCACTAACTCTAGGGTCCAAACAATAGGACCGTCAATTTTCCACCTTCCTTAGCTATCTACTAGCTTCACGATCCACTCGTACAGATCGGTAGGGAAAGACGTGAAGAAGATTTTGTGGATATTTGTGCACATGTAACAGTCTAACTACCCTTCTTTTGTTAGTCACGGGTTCTTGTTCTCCTACGTCATGAACTCGTGAATTCTTCTGTCCAACCAACCTTCAATTTGCTTCTTAGTTGGATTCCAATGATATGACATCAGACATCTCTATGCAAATTCTGGTCTCGGCAACAGAACCATTTGTTGGCTCGATGGGGCCTAACCCAGGTTTAAAGCTAATTAGCCAAAACAATCCCTACACTATTGGCCCTTTCCGCATCAACATGTGGAGTGTGGACTAAAGTCTCACCGGAAGCAGTATGGGGGGATGATGGAACCAAGTTTCCACACCCTTGAGATGTCTGAGGTGTCTATTTAGTCTAACTGTGCCTACCTTCATGCAGGTCACTTCACACACTGTTTTGACCTGCGGGACCTTCGCAACCTATTATAATCGCCTTTCGCGCAGCCCTAACCAGGGGCTAAAGTGATTTCACACTGCTATGGCAATGTCTTGTTCAACACATTCATACATATTCACGCATCACATAAGCATTAAAAGTGCAAAGTATTTTCAATGTAATAGATGCATAAAACAAGAAATAAATACATAGAATTGATATGAAAACTTCTCTTTATTAATGCTCCAACGGTTACAGACTTGACTTGCCCTATGCACTCAGCTACAGGGCTCCGTGCACTCATCTGTGGACTACGAGGCCTCTATGCACTCAAATGCAGAGCCTTCTCCTACTCTACAACCCAAAGGCTCAACTTTATACTTTAGATATGCATCAACTCTTCATCCTTAGACTTATTTTGATTGATTGATTATTTTACAACTTAGAGCCTCGCTCTACTTATACAATCCCATGGTATGCAGACCATGGGTCGATCTCTATAGCTGAACTTACATTACAAAATTAAGGGTGGACAACCCTACGACTCATTTACAAGCTACGGACTCCGCGCCCACCAAATGTGGAGTGTTTACACTGGAGTTATCAATTTTGACCAAAATCTGGGCTTTTAGGCCTAAAACTTTCCTTGGGGGATCCCACAACCAACACAGGGTTACCCCATATGAGAGAATCATGGTTTGCGCCATGAAAACCCCAACCTAATGTTGTGCAGTGACTCCTTGAGGCATGTGAATATTTATAGAAGATATGCACAAGATTTGACAAGAGGGAATTACCACAACACTAGAAAGATGTTACATTCCTTGTCCAAAGATATTTCATGTGAGAAGGAAGGTATGTCGTTATTTATTACCAGCACCTCCAATTTTTAGACCACTTGCGTCATGGAAGGTTGGTTAACATGCCTTTCCTTCTTGCAAAAACCGTAGAGAATATGGCCTGACGAGTGCAGAAATCAAAGAAATGATTTGAAAACCTAGCCCACCATTGACCCATTAAACTTTTGGTGGTTAGTGTGATGCAAAGGGAAGGGAGAACTTGGGATGAACTAGTTGCAATTCTATTGCATGTTGAAGCTGCTACCCCACTAGACGATGCCTTGGTAGATGCTACCCCACCAGAGGATGCCCTAGTAGCTGCAACTCCACCCCATGACATCTGATTTGCAACTCCACCCCATGAAATCTCACTTGCAACTCTACCTGTTGACCTACCAAATGCAAAAATTCCCACAGATACTTTCCATATGGTAGCTGAGCCACCTAATGTTCAAACTACAATGGTTTCTAAGGATTCTTCTACTAAATCCCCACATAAAGGAGATGAAAAGGATGATGATGATGAAGTAGAAATATTTGGGAGAAAACTTGCCACTAGAATATTGAAAGGATACATGAAGCACGTGATAGTGGTGCCAAAATCCAAATAGAACAGGAAAAATTGATGTCATGTTGCTCTTGTTCCTAAAACCCTCCCCGTTGTTACAAAAGAAACAATAGAAGAGAAATAGAAAGATAAATATCATCCACAGTATGTATTTATGGAAGGAGTCATAGAGAAAGGATGCATGTAGCAAGGATTCATGGAACAAGGATTAAGCCACCTTGCTGACACAAAAAAACAAGTTGAGAAGGCTCCCTCTCCTGCTTCTAACTATGAGTACATATAAGGAGTAACCAACTGATACCTAACATATGGCCTTGCCTCAATTTAAATTTTGTATGGGGATGATCAGGAGGAACAAGCAATGGTTCCCTAAGAAAATAAACCACCAGAATTGACAAATAAGCACGTTGAAACAATAAGTACCCCTTCAAATATTCCATTGTATATTTCATTATTAAGGGAGAATAGGATTCTCCAGAGGAAAAACAAATAATTAAATAATAAAGTTAAAACACTAGCAAATGAGTTCAGACAAAAATAAAGTTTTGAAAGATTAAATTGCTTGGCCCAAGTTGTAGAGTCCCTGTTGGGTCCCTATAATACTAGTGATTACCACATTACTATTGTAGTTATACCCCTTATTAATATTGTTGTGCCCCTATTACCCCCATATTGTTATTACTGTGCCCCATAGAATCCCTCTATTGTTATTTTTGTGGCTTTATATTATTATTGTTAGGTCGGATGGGTTATATTGTGACTCCTTAAACTCCTATATATAGAAAGGAGGTTTTGTCATTTGAATCATCCAAGAATTGTTCATTTACGTAATGTAAAGAAGGTTTCCCCCTCGAAGAGGCTGAATTCTAAGGCGTTGATCTATCTTTTCTATCTTTTCTTGAGCTGGTTTCATAACATTTGGTATCAGAGCTTTGGATTCTAAGGTTTTGCTACTCCAAATAGGTCATCGTCGAATTTGCGCTATAACATTTTTCCTGCGATGTTTTAGAAGCTAAAAAAAAAACCCATTTGAGAAGACATAGTGTTGAATCTCAGGTCGGAATTTCAGAGCTTTTTGTGCTATATTTGCAAATATATGATCTGAGGAAGTTGGTCTTTTTGCAGACTCCTGAATTACATTCCAAACAGGTAACCTGGGGAAAATCATCATAAATTTTTCCTTGAGCATTGGATTGAAATTTTGTATGAAGGTACAGAAAGAGGACAGACTGTAGTTTCTTGTATATATTTTTTAGAGCCAAAGGACAAAATAGTGACTCGTGGCACGTCGTACAAGTTCGCTCTACTGAACTAGTCTATAATCAGGTCACTATGGGAGATTTCGCATAACTCTTCCTTGGAGAATCCAAATTGGATCAGACTGGTGGCATTGGAAAGAGGACACAGAGGGCTACCACAAGTTGCAATTTTAGAACTAGATGATCTGAATGTACAGAGATACATCAGAGTTAATATCGAGCTCCTACAAAGTGAAAAAAAAGCTGTGTAGATTCTTTTAAATTTTTCTTAAGAGTGGTTTGAAAATTTATTTTGAAGGAATTCAAAGGGCTAGTAGAGCATTATTATCGGTAAATGATGCCCCGAGGAAAGAAAATGCAAACACCTAGTAAGGAACCTGAAAGCTCTAGCATGACTCATGACGAAGAAGAAGAAATGCTATATGATATATCAAAATTACAAGAACAAGTGCAACAAGTGTCACTTGCACAAAAAGCAACAAAATCTAAGATGGATGGTTTAAGGAAAGATGTAGAAGCTAAGATGGATGGTTTAAAGAAAGGTGTAGAAGCTATGATGGATTATTTAATGAAAGGCATAGAAGCTAAGATGGATGGCATGGAAGCTAAGGTGAATCGCATGGAGGCTAAAATCGATGGCATGGATGATAAGATGGAAGAATTGAAGATAAATATGAATAAGTTGCTACAAGAAATGGTCACTAATGGTGAAAGGGTACTAAAGGAAACTCATGATGAGAACAAAAGAAATGTTAATCATGATTCCATAGACTCTAATGTTGGATCGAAGACTCACCATATTCCAAAAATCGATATGAGGAATTTTGATGGCAAGGATCCCGCCACATGGATATTACAGATGGAGCAATTCTTCGATCTCAATAATGTGAAAAACACACAAAAGGTACGTATGACAACTTTATATTTGGAACCAAATCAATTTGTATGGTATCAATGGCTTTGCTCTCGTAAACAATTTATCACTTGGGCAATTTTTATGGAAGAATTGATAGCACATTATGAGGATACAAAAAGCAACACTTTTTTTAGCCAATTGATCAATCTCAAACAAAAGGGTTCAATAATGGAGCACATTGAGGAGTTCCAAAAATTGAACATAAGGGTAAAAGATATTCCAGAGGAGCATAGGATTGATGTGTTCATAGGGTCTTTAAAGGATAATATCCAACATGATGTTTGCCTTTGGGAACCTGATTCATTAGAGAAGGCATTCAGGTTAGCAAGAAAAATGGAAAGCAAATTATGCCAACCAGGAAGCATACCACTCACAACTATAAATACGGAAGTATTGTTGCCCCTAGTCTTCTACAATCTATAAGGTTGACACCAAAACAATTGGAAGAAAAAATAGCAAAAGGGATTTGTTACAGTTGTGATAGAAAATACAATAAAGGTCATAAGTGTGCTGAGAAGAAATTATTCTACATAGATTGTGAAGAGGAAGAAGAAAAGGAGAAAGAAAGGTCAAAAGAAGAGGATATACTCCAGGAACAAAGCCTAGATGAAGAACAAATAAATCTGACCATATCTTGTAATGCATTGGTGGGAATTACCACTCCTCAAACCATCAAGATAGAAGGACAAATCAAGAAGAAAAAGGTAATAGTGTTGATTGATTCAGGAAGCACCCACAATTTTATTCATTGTAAGGTAGCAAAAGAATTGAATTGCTTCCTATATCCAGCACCAGAGTGTCAAGTGATGATTGCAAATGGAGGAACAATAAATTGCTCTGGAAAGTGCCATAATATCAAGCTATCCATGGGAGAATATGTATTGACTAGCCCAATGCTTTCCATTCCAATGGGAGGTGCTGATGTTGTACTAGGAGTCCAATGGCTACAATCCTTGGGTACAATAGCTTTTAATTTTCAAGAACTTTTCATCAAATTTTCTATGGAAGGAAAGGAAGTTGAATTAAGGGGTATTGCAGGGAAACCAGGAAAGATAATCAACTCTAATGGTATGACAAAGCTTCTAAAAAAGGAACAAAGAGGTGTAATTGCACAATTATGTTCGCTAGATGTTTCCACATTGGAATCATCTATTTCTCCAGATCTCCAAAAAGTCCTGGACAATCATTCCAAGGTATTTGAGACTCCCAAAGGTCTCCCACCTATGCGTGATCATGATCATGCTATTCATCTGATTCCAGGAAGTGTTCCTCCAAACATCAGGCCGTACAGATATCCCTATGTCCAAAAGAGTGAAATTGAATGTATGGTTGCAGAAATGCTAGAGGCTGGTATAATTCAACCGAGTCAAAGTTCTTTCTCTGCTCCAGTAGTATTGGTGCACAAGAAGGATGGATCATGGCGCATGTGTCCAGATTATAGGGAGCTCAACAAGCTCACTATTAAAGATAAGTTCCCCATTCCTGTCATTGATGAATTACTAGATGAATTGCATGGATCAATTTACTTCACCAAGTTGGATCTTCGTTCAGGATATCATCAAATCAGAATGAAGACTGAAGACATTCTGAAAATATCATTTAGAACTCATGAGGGTCATTATGAATTTTTGGTCATGCCTTTTGGCTTTACCAATGAACCTTCAACATTTCAAGGTTTTATGAATTCAATTTTCAAACAATTCCTTAGAAAATTTGTGTTAGTATTTTTCGATGATATACTAATCTACAGCAAGTCTTGGAAGGATCATTTTGAACATGTTGACAGGGTGCTACAACTATTGGAGGAGAAACAATTATATGCAAAAAGATCCAAATGTTTCTTTGGAGTCCAGGAGGTGGAATATCTGGGTCATATTGTATCTCATGAAGGAGTTAAGGTAGACCCTAGAAAAATTAAAGCCATTAAGGAATGGAAAATCCCCACATCCATAAAGCATCTACGAGGATTTCTGGGGTTGACAGGGTATTATCCAAAGTTTATTAAGAACTATGGGAGAATAGCAGCACCTCTAACAACATTATTGAAGAAAGATGCATTTTCATGGACTCCGGAAGCAACAAAGGCCTTTGAACATCTTAAAGAGGCAATGTGCCAAGCACCGGTCTTAGCTACACCAGACTTCACAAAAACCTTTATTGTGGAATGTGATGCTTCAGGAAATGGAATTGGTGTTTTTCTAATGCAAGATGAAAGACCCATTGCTTTTGAAAGTCGTCCAATCAAGGGAAAGTTTCTAAGCAAAGCTATTTATGAGAAGGAAATGTTGGCAATACTCCATGCACTTAAGAAATGGCGACCCTACCTAATGGGAAGACACTTCAAGGTAAAAACGGATCATGATAGCCTTAAATACTTTTTAGAACAAAGATTATCCTCTTAAGAGCAACAAAAGTGGGTCACAAAGATGTTGGGTTATGACTTTGAAATCATCTACAAAAAAGGGAAGCAAAATGTGGTGGCAGATGCACTCTCAAGAAAGGATGAGGATGTGGAAGCATTGTTGTGCGCCATTTCTATTATCCAACCAGATTGGATAAACGAAGCAAGGGAGGAATGGAAGAATGACGAAGAAGTGTGGGCACTTATTCGAAAGTTACAACAAGATTCCAGTACGTCTGATACATTTAGCTGGCAAAATGATTCGTTATGGTACAAAGATCGCTTATACCTCTGTAAGAATTCCTAGCTAAAACAAAAGATTCTTATGGAATTGCACACTTCTCCCTTAGGAGGGCACTCAGGATTTTTAAAAACTTACCACAGGGTTAAGAAGGAATTTTTTGGGATGGCCTTAAATCAGATATTCAAAAGTTTTTTGCGGAATGTTTGGTTTGCCAACAAAATAAAGTTGAAACAATTAAGACACCTGGTCTATTACAACCTTTATCCATTCCAAGCCAACGTTGGGAGGAGGTTTCAATGGATTTTATCACAGGTTTACCCAAGTCTGAGGGAAAGAGTGTCATCATGGTGGTAGTTGACAGACTTACCAAGTATGCACACTTTTGTGCATTATCACATCCATTTAAAGCTAGTACAATTTCTACTGCATTTATGGAAACAATTCAAAAGCTACATGGAAACCCAAAGATTATTGTAAGTGACAGAGATCCCATTTTCACTGGAAATTTTTGGACATAATTATTTTCTTGTCTTGGTACTCAGTTAGCTCATAGCTCATCTTATCATCCTCAATCTGATGGGAAAACTGAGATAGTAAAAAAATGTTTGGAAGGATATCTTTTTTGCTTTGTATCTGATAAACAGACACAATGGGTCAAATGGTTTCCTCTGGCTGAATGGTGGTATAACACTTCCTTCCATACAGCAACAAAAATGACCCCATTTATGGCACTTTATGGGTATCAACCACCATCCATCACATCATATTTAAGAGAAAATTCTAAGGTTCAGGCAGTGGAACATCACATCGAACATCAACAACAAGTCCTCCAACTCTTAAAGGATAACCTCATGTTGGCACAGAATAGAATGAAACAACAGGCAGATCAACATTGCAGTGAAAGAAGTTTTGATGTAGGTGATTGGGTATTCCTACGACTACAACCATATAAGCAAATGTCCCTCAAGCAAGCTAAGAAGGATAATAAATTATCACCAAAGTATTATGGTCTGTACAAGGTGTTGCAAAAGATTGGTACTATAGCATACAAATTGGAGCTTCCTGCAACTTCTCGATTGCACCCAGTTTTCCATGTTTCATGTTTAAAGAAGGTTATAGGCGACAAGCTCCCAGTTCAAACAATATTGCCAGAACTTGACGAGGAAGGAAAAATTATATTGGAACCGGAAGTAGTCATAGAAACAAGAACTCGACAACTACGAAATCAATCAATTTTGGAGTATCTTATCAAGTCAAAGAACTTATTTGCTGAAGATTCGACATGGGAGGATGAGAATTTTATACATAAGTATCTAGAACTACTCAAGCGTTGAGGACAACACTTTTTTGAAGGAGAGGGGAACGTTGGGTCCCTATAATACTAGTGATTACCACATTACTATTGTAGTTATACCCCTTATTGATATTGTTGTGCCCCTATTGCCCCCATATTGTTACTACTGTGCCCCATAGAATCCCTCTATTGTTATTTTTGTGGCTTCATATTATTATTGTTAGGTCGGTTGGGTTATATTGTGACTCCTTAGACTCCTATATATAGAAAGGAGGTTTTGTCATTTGAATCATCCAAGAATTTTTTATTTATGTAATGTAAAGGAGGTTTCCCCCTCGAAGAGGCTGAATTCTAAGGCGTTGATCTATATTTTCTATCTTTTCTTGATCTGGTTTCATAACAGTGCCTACCCATTGGTGGCATATAGATATACCTTATCCAAGGGTCTGAGAAAATATACCCCTTCGAAAAAACATATTGATGACATTATTGCACAAACAAAAGACCAAAAACTAGAGATGAAATTAGCCAAAGGCACGGCTGTGAAAATAGAGGAATAAGAACCATAGATGCAACTGGAAAAAGAAACAGTTGTACAAATAGAGGAACTGTAACTAGAGATGAAACTAAAAAAATAAACAATTGTAAGAACAAAGGATCATAAACCAGAGATGAAACTAACCATAGACATTGTTTTTCAAGTAGAGGATCAAGAAATAGAGATGAAACTGACCATAAACATTTTCTTTCAAACAGAGGATCAAGAACCAAAGGTCAAATTGACCAAAGATATTATTTTCCAAATAGAGGGTGAGGAACCCAAGGATAAATTAGCCCCGTGTATACCCTCTTACAAGGGAAAATTAATACCTTTCCAATTGCACAAAAACTTAATTCATGACCTTTGCAAGACTTGGGAAGAATATATAAACAAATTTGAAGGAAAACATGAAAACATAATGGCTAAGATGTGAAGAGAGGTGTCCAAGATGGAGAATGATAAGGAACAACTTGAACATATATTGGATGGTGTGCATATTTGCAGGGCTCCTTCAACCAATCACAACATGTTCTTGACAGAAAGATTGTTGATGTTTAAAAAGAATGCTATCATCTACAATAAGCCTTTCTTGGTTAAATACAAAAATGGTTTCATAGTAGCATACATGGCCTGTACGAATCTAGAAAAAGACTTGTGCAGAGAATTGTAACAACATAATTTTTTGTTGTCTTTTGACAAAAGATGGAATCCAAACCTTTGTGTAGGGGATGTCCAATTTAAAGACTTTATATCATATTTGAGAAATCAGGCCAGTTGGGTAGAAGCTCTTAAATGTTTTAAACATAATTCCAAGAGAAATTTGTGGGTTAGACGAGAATATGAAATACCTAAAGAGGTGATAAAAGAGCATCAAAAGTTGGGCAGTTTGTTAGAGGAAGAAAAAATATTACTAGGAACAGGCAGTAGTAGACAATTGGATATTGTGCAACCCATATTCAGATATTGGAGACTATCGCACAAGAAGGGAGTAAATCAAGATGGGATTCCTCATGAAAACAAACCTAAAATAAATATCCATTTAAATACCTAAACTTAAAGATAACCTTAAGAAGGGTCACTCAATATATTATTTCCATGGAACAATGTGGGAATAACTAGATTGGTCTTAGATTTCTCTATCCAACGATTTCGCTACCAACAAGGATATATAAAAAGTCCTATACCCTAAGAAAAAAAAGAAGAGTTTGAATGTTGGAATGTTATGATTGAAACAACAAGGTTTGTTCACCCTAGTGAAGCAAGACATAGTGATTATTGCATCAACAATATTCATGAAAATCCACCTTCATCCTCAAATTCAGAGTGCCCATGTCTTCTTGTTGATATTCACTCCCTCACTGTTGCTGAAATTCTCCCACTCAAAGTTGCTGACACACTGGCTCACCATTGCTAACACTCATTTCCACTCGTGGGGCAACTCATAGTTAGAAAATGTATAATCATTGATGTTGTAACATATATTAATCTACAATAATATATCACAATTAGCATTGAGCAATTATAAAGAACCGGTAAAATTGCGTTTTACATGTTTTGTTATATTTTTGTTGCATTTTTGCTACAAATTTTGTTACATTTTTGTTGTTTTTATTCCAATTTATATATCAGATTCATGATTAGACACTAATATATGAAACCATAATGAAAGTATGGAACAACCCCATGAAAGTTATCTTCAATAACATACAAAATAATGGATGTACTAAAAGACTCAGTGTAAATGCATGGAGTTATTTACTGACCTTAAATGACAATTCAAAAAAATGTCCAAAATTAGCAAACATATCCTCACTACCTATCAAACATACATGAACATATTCAATAAAACAATAATACATGTAATACACTAATAAATATTAAAATCAAATTAAAAACAAATGTATCATAACAAACCTGGAAAACCATGCATTGTTGGAGCAAGGGAAACCTTGATTGTTGAGTTATTCAAACTCAAATGGTCCATCTTTATTTGCAGTGATATTCAAGTCAATTTCCAATCTTGCATTTTTTCTTGTTTTTCTTCTATTTTTTGGACTTAGGGAACTATTATTCCTCTTCAAAGATGGTTAAAGACCACTGAACCCACACGTGAACTGATAATCCATAACATGAATATCTTTGGCGTCATCGAACATTTTTTAACCAAAGCAATCAATTATTCAATCTTCGTAAAAGTTGCAGGAGGATTGTTTCGAACTAGGTCTATGTAGCCAAATAACTCCTCTTTGGCCAACTCAAGTCCTTCAACATTTACATCAACATTGTGACACTCCATGGAAAACGTCTTTGCATCTTCACCAAGATATGATGTTCCCTCTATATTTATCTTAGGAGGGTCATTGTATGAATTAGTTTATCTTTGATAATTTAGTAATTGGTTTGAATCCATTGAATGAGAAGACAACCAACCCACCTTTATGGCATGTTGCAAATGTTGCCATGAATAGACCATGGGCAATCATAAGATAAGAAATTTGTGGGATAATAAGTGAAATGATATTGCTTATTAGGTTTAAATTGACTCCTCACCCAAAAAGCATGAGACATTTGCTCATGAGGGCTAACATCACTATCTGGAATTCTTTTTGCTTTTTTCATTAATGATTCAAATTGTTTCTCTTTCCTGTAATTATTCAAAAATCCTTTTTTTTTTAGAAGTTCCTTAAACCGATAATAGGGTTCAACATTTTTTAGAAGAACATATATCAACCAATCCATCCTACGAGCACATTTATTTCTTCTATTAGATACAAAGTTTGTATTTACGTAACAATGATATGACTCCCCAACATTGTTTGTCTCCTGATTTGCATGTGGAAAATCCTGACAACCTTTTACCCACATCCCTAATTGTAGAAAAGTTGTGTTAGTAAATATATATTTCGTCTGCATAAAAACAAAAAAGAGAAATGTAAGAAAGAGTTTGTCAACTTACAAATCTCGTCACTAATAACCCAATTCTTTTGGAAGTAGTCTAGGAACTCCTCTTCATTAGAAAATTTGTTGAAGAAATCATTAATTACATTTCTCACTTCATCACCAGAACAATAATTCATAATTAAACCCAAATAACTAAACATCTATTTTTCTATTTTCGGACTACTGGCCAATTGATTCACATCTTTTAGCCATGCTAGACGTAAGTGCGAAACACATAAGATAACATTACACCTTGTGATTCTCCTCCCACATTCAATTCATTTTGAGCTTGTTCTTTTTGTAATAAATACAATTTATACTATAAAATATTGAAGTTACCTTAAAGAACCAATTTCAACCAATGCATTTGTTGAGCCTTGCAATAGGTATGTATTTACTCTTGATTACTGTCTTTTTCCTCCTTTCTTATCCATTTTGTGCCATGATATAATAACATACTGATATGATTTTGATAAGGAATGAATGAAACCACTATTGATACGATTTGACCGACCAAACTAACTCTCATTACTTTTTATGTAGAAAAACAACAGATGGAACAGTTGTTGTTCCAAAGTTAGAACAAGAAAAGCTAATCAAGGGAAATGAGATGTGTCATGTGCAGTCTAACCAAGGAACGAATCGAGAAGATCAACGCAAGATAGAAGAATTTTCTGACGATAGCATTTAGTTGTGAATCCCTCAGGATCTCCGGATCCTGATGGATCACATTTATCTTTTTCCTTTTGACTATAAAAGGGAAAACTGAAGAGGGATCTCTCGTCTTTTACTTCGATTGTAATTTTAATTTACAAAAATGTGATTATGAAGAACAAGATCATATTGTAATGACAAGTGACTTTAATGATTAATATACAACTTGCATTGTTGTTCATTTGGATATTCTGAAGTAGTTAAGCAGTGTTCGTTTGTGGCTAGGGCCCGATATGCTTTCTCTATTCCCTGCAAGTTTATTCTGCTTTACAGCTTTGCAGTTGATTTATTTTCGTTAATTCAAATTTCTGGTATTCATTTCATTAATGCACAATCCTAGTTGGTTTTATTTAATTCATATCATGGATTGAATTAGTTATCAATTAAAGAATCATTTTTGGTTAATTAAAGAATAGAGTGTGATTGATTAAATGCTTTCCTTTTATCCAGTAGTTTAAGTCCAGTTGAAAGAGCTTAGTTAATGCTACGGTGCACTTGGTTGATTATCATTCGAATTTGGTTGATTAAGATTGAATTATGGTTTTGTTTGAGATTGAGTCATGATGCTTAGATGAATTATTTCCTTTAAAAGTTACAATCTTGAGATTTATGATTGTGTTCGTTTACTCTTGTATTGAATTTAATAACTTATTTTAAAGCATTACTCTCTGGATTTATAGGTTGCACATATTGTGTACACTCTTGGAATAAAAAGACTTACCCAGGTTGATAATTAATGTGAGGCAATTAGTAGTTTTAAAAGACACCTTTCAGCACCCAACATTTTGGTGCCGTTGCTGGGGAGAGTGTTGCCATTTTACAAAGAGTGATGTTTGTCTATTGAGAGAGAATTGGGTATTAAAAATGGGAGGTAAGAAACTATGTAACGAGCGAGTAAAATGCTCACTCATTCGCCCTCTTTCCAGCAGAATTGCGTAGGAATTTAAGATAGAAATGAACGTTTGTATTTTTGTATGAAAGACTATTAGAAGAAAAGACCAGAAAAAGATATAACTCCTCCCCCCAAACCTAAAAAATCTAAGGGACATGTGACCCTTTGATGATCAACCTTTATTAATGAAATCATAAGAAAATCTGAGTCTTAGTCAACAGTAAGACCCCGAACTATTGCTACTCGTCATCCTATTGTTTCCCTTCAAGCTACAGGATCACCATCTGTAGCTAACGTTGAGATTCACAGTAAGACTGAAGGGTCTAAACAAAGTTTTCAAGATATTGAAAATTCACAACCACGCCCTTCAAAAGAGGGGAAGCCTTGCAACCTCCGTGAAGGAGAAGGAGAAACAGGTAATCCTGAAATTAAATCATCAGAACCTAGATCTCCTGAAGTAGTGATTGAACAGAGGACACCCAGTGTTCTGGATCGAGGTAGCACTGTTAGAATCATTCCAGCCTCTTCTGGACATCCTAGGAACAACTCTCCAGCTCCAGAGATCCCTGAAGAATATTGGCATATTTTTTACCAAATGGCCAATAATCAGTGACAACCCCAAACCTCTACGTTACAATACCCTATTGTGGACACAATTGTCAATGCCCCCACAAAAGCTATCCCATTACAGAATATTCCTACCTTTCATGGGCTAACTTTAGAAGACCCCAATGCATTCCTTTTCAAATTCGATGTCCTATGTAGGGGTTATGATTACACCACCGACCCCTAGAAGCTGAATCTATTCCCCTCTACTTTGAAGGGAGCAACCCTGCATTGGTTTCTGGGACTTGGTGGAGGTACCATCAATGACTAGGAATAGATGAAAACATCCTTCCTTAAAAATACCAAGATTATTGCAGAACTAGAGAACTAAAAGATGAAATATTTCAAATGGTAGCTAAGCCTAACGAGAATCTGGAAGAATATGTGGAGCGTTTCCAATATAATCTGCAAAGACATCCTTATGAAAACCTACCTGATAATGTTAGAAAAACCACAATGATTAAAGGTATGAAAGACCAATGGGTAGAAACACTGAATATAATGGGTAAGGGTGATATTTATCAAGAAGATTATGAAAATATTATAGACATGTGCATTAGGTGCTCCAGGGGTAGTACAAAGCTGAAACTAGCCAGATGTGATGCGATCACCAAAGATAGCAAAGCCCTAGGCGGAAGCATTACAAGAGTTGAAATAACAATCTATTGGAATATTTCAATACTGATATCTTGGGGACCTTGACGAAACAATTGGATATCATGCAAGCTAAACAAAAGCAGGCCAAAGCATAATAGAACCTGGCTATTTTCTATCCCCGTTGCAAAAAGAAACACAGTCATAAAGAATGCCCACTAGATATGATACAAGCATGTGCCATATGCACTAAGGAGCATGCCACAGAAAGTTTCCCATCGCTCCCAGGATTAAAAGCAGTCTTCAAGGAAGCAGAAGAAGAAGTGGAACCAGTATATCTGTTGAACCAATGTTGTCAATGGCAAGCACGTCAGACAGGTATGCCTACCGATCCATATTCATTCTTTCCTCCCTCACAATATAATTCTCAACAATATTCAGGGGCAGCGTGGCAGAACCAGCCACCTTTTTCTACTTGGCCACCTCAAACATTTTCTATGCCACCATGGCCCAACCTGTCAAATCCAAACAATAACTAGCTAGATCCCTCTTACCCTCCACCATTCTGGCAGAACAATCCCTGTTCATCTCAATGGTCCCTTTCCACCTCACAAAATCAGAATCGGCAATCAAACTGGAAAATATCCATGAACCAGCCTATGGGGAGAGTTCCTCTATCTCAACCAACTTTACCAATACCTTATACATCGTAGCAGAATCCTCAATCTAATATACGACCGCAACTCCCCGCCCAACCCAAACCAAATCCCAACAACAGACCAATCCAATCAGTACAAATCATTGAGGGTCTAGACCCTGAAGCTGAGTTGAGAGACTGTAATGAACTCAAGTTAATATCTAGATGCATAATCGCTCGAGATGAGGATAAAAATTTGCAACCTGAAGAAACGCACCCAAATAAGTCTTTGAGTGTAGATTTTCAACAAGGGGAAGATACAGTCAGGCAGAAAACTCCCAAACAGATCATAACTACTTCCCCACCATTCCTAGAAAGACTGATGATACCGTGCCCAATTGAATACCTCGACTTTGATCTTTTGGGTGAACTCAAGAATATCTATATAAAAATACCCCTAGTCCAGGCTATTCAAGACATTCCAATATATGCCAAAACTATTAAAGAATTGTGTATAAAGAAGTCTGTAAGGAAAAAAAAAATAACCCAAACTGTCTGTGTTGTCGGGATATTATCTAATTTATTACTAGGCAAAGAGACACTTGTAAAATATAAAGACTCGGGAAACCCCATTGTCACAATACAGATAAATGGCCTCTCTTTTCCCAATGCTTTAGTTGATTTAGGGGCAGCCATTAACATTCTCACAACAACAACTTGCGAAATGCTTGGCATCACAGCCTTGGAACCAACAACTACCTTGCTAGAACTTTTTGACCACTCAGTCATTAGGCCTGAAGGAACATTATTGGATGTGATGGTTTCTGTAGACACTTGGGAATATGCGGCAGATTTTTTTATTATTAACCCTAGGAACCGGCTAGATGGACATCCCTTAATTTTAGGAAGGCCTTGTCTAGCAACCGTTAATTCTTATATCAGTTGTTGGACAGCCAGTATGACCATAACTAGAGGGAATAATGTGAAAAATTTAGCCTTATACCCTCCTGCTCAGCCAAGCCTAACCATTGTAAAAACTAGTAAACAACCTATAACATATTTAACAGAAAATATTCAGTCACCATTGACTGTGGTAGATGCCCTTGAATTTAAAAACAAACAGAAGATGATGTCATTAATACTTTTATTAATCAACCTGCTATAGTGTCTAGTTTGAAATGTCACATTATTAAAGCAATCCTTGAAAATGAAATTGAAGAAGATTCCCTGAGAGATATCAATGACTAGCCAACACCAACAACCGCTGTCTTTAATAGCAAACCTATAGAAATCGAGCCAGGGAAGATCTTGAACATTAACAGTAATCTGAGTGATGACCAGCAATAGAAAGTTATTCAAGTCCTTAGGAAATATAAAGGGGCTTTTGCTTGGGATTACCCAGACATGAAAGGGATTGACCCTCAGCTATGCATGCACCACATTTGACAACCTCAACATAGATTAAATCCTCACTTAAAGTATATTGTTAAAGAACTTCAAAAACTATTAGATGTGAATTTTATCTATCCTATATCTAACAATAAATGGGTTTCTCCATTAGTTGTGGTCCCCAAAAAGAATGGGAAGTGACGAATATGCGTTGAATATAGACAACTCAACAAGGCAATGGAAAAAGACCATTTTCCCCTTCCATTCATTGATCAAGTCATAGATACACTGGCAGGGAAGAAATTCTTCTCTTTCCTGGATGGCTTCAATGGCTACAACCAAATTCAGATTGCCCTTGAAGACTAGGATACAATTACTTTTACCTTCTTGTGGGGAAGGTTTGCTTACAGGTATTACCTTTTGGATTGTGCAATGCACTTGCTACATTCCAAAGAGCCATACTTAGTATTTTTGCAGACTTGATAAATGAAGGATTGGAAGTTTACATGGACTATTTCACACCCTATGGAGATGACTTTGAATAGGCATTACAGACATTGGAGAAAGTCCTCGAGCGGTGTATCGCTATTAGGCTATGCTTAAGCCACAAGAAGTGCCATATGATGATCATAGAGGACCTGATCCTCGGTCATTTCATTTCAGCAACTAGAATTCAGGTAGATCCAGTAAAAATACAGGTAATCCTCTTATTAGCTACTCCTTGCACTCAAACAAAGGTATGTAGTTTTCTGGGATTTGCAGGATATTATCGTAGATTTATAAAGAGCTTCTCATAGATTTCTGCACCATTATATGCCTTAACAAGAAATATTTATTTTATATGGAATGACAAATGTGACATTGCCTTTATAGAGTTGAAACGGCTACTATCAACAACACCAATATTTCAAGGCCCGAGGGATATATACCATTCCAGATTTCATCAAATGCGTTAGATTCATCCATTGGAGAAATTCTTGGCCAAGAAGAAGACAAGAAACCCTACGCTATATATTACATTAGAAAAAACTT
Source organism: Pinus tabuliformis (assembly GCA_031772625.1). Classification (NCBI taxonomy): domain Eukaryota; kingdom Viridiplantae; phylum Streptophyta; class Pinopsida; order Pinales; family Pinaceae; genus Pinus; species Pinus tabuliformis. Next base: position 726,690,992 of record CM062807.1, read on the forward strand.
AACTCATGCTGAGTTGAATTACACAGTAACAGAGAAAGAGTTTCTAGCTGTTATTTATGCTATTAACAAATTTAGACACTATATAACTAGATACCCTATAGTTCTGTATATTGATCACTCTACTATCAAATATTTAGCTAATAAACCCATTATGAATGGAAGAGTGACATGTTGGTTACTACTTTTGCAGGAATTTGACATAACTATAAAGGATCGACTAGGGAGGGAAAACCTTGTGGCAGATTTCCTCTCCCGAGTGCCAAGAACAGACGATGCAATGGTAGTAGAAGACTAGTTCCTGGATGAACACCTATTTGTTGTGGCTGTAAAAACACCATGGTACGTAGATGTGGCGAATTATTTAGCAGTGGGAAAACTTCCCAAACATTTGACACCCAGAGAAAGGAAATTAATAGTGCAGTACGCACTCGGTTCTCCTAGATCGAAGGATACCTTTTTCACACATGGGCCGATATGAACATCAGCAAGTGTATCAGGGAAGACAACATTTATGATCTCTTAAAAGCCTGCCATGATGGACCTTGCGGTGGACATTTTGTAGACTGCAGAACTGGACATAAAATTTTGAAAATGGGCTACTACTGACCCACGATTTTAATGATGCTAAGAAATTTGTCCAGGCATGCAATAGTTGCCAAGGATGGGCCGCCCTGGCCAACCTGATGAGATTCCCCTGCATCCACAACTTGTGATAGAACCCTTTGAGCAATGGGAGTTAGATTTCATCGGGTTGATCAACCCACCATCCCATCAGAAATCATATATATTAGTTGCAACAAAATACGTGACTAAATGGGTGGAGGTAGTAGCATTACCAAGAGCAACAAAGGAAACAGTGATTAATTTTCTTTTCAAAAATTTTGTGCGATATGGCTTACCCAGAGAAGTAATTACTGATGGGGGGTAACAATTTTTAGGCCACAAGATCAATGCTACACTGTGATTATCCACAAAATTACCTTTTTAGGCCACAAGATCAATGCTACACTAAAGAATCATCACATTATCCACAAAATTACCTCTCCGTATCACCCGCAGGCAAACAGGCAGGTGGGGAGTACCAACAAAGTAATTGAAGCTATTATAACGAAGACAGTCTCATTGCAGAGATGAGACTAGGTGACTCGACTGACAGAGGCCTTGTGGGCATATTACACGACTTGGAGGAACACAACTGGATACTCTCCATATCAGCTGGTATTTGGTAAGGAACCCATTTTCCCCATAGAGTTTGAGATACAAAAACTAAGGATAGCCCAGGAAGTGGTACTGGATTTAACGGAAGCCCAGATTAATAGACTACAACAAATAAATGAATTAGATGAAATTCGGCTATTGGCTCTATAACATACTACACACATTCAATAACAAAGAGCCAAATGGTATGATTCCCTGATTAAGAAAAAGACATTTCATGAGGGCAACTGGGAACTTCTTTACAATGATTCCATGATTAAGAAAAAAACATTTCATGAGGGTGACTGGGCACTTCTTTACGATTCCAAGTTTCAATACTTCCCTGGTAAACTGCAGACTAGATGGTTAGGCCCTTATGAAATAAATGAAATACATGAAAATGGCACTCTTACATTGGCCACCATTGATGGGTTTGTTTTTTCCTTTAAAGAAAATGGGCATTGGGTGTGCCTCTACCAAAAACCACTTACAGGAGAATCCTTTTACCAACAGATACACGAGGACTCCACCATGCAAATTCTAGCTGCAGAAGGCAATCCTTCGGCAGCTTCATTGTTGTAAAAAGTTATTTCTTTTGTAAAAATTGTAAATATGATTGCTGATTTGATATTCTACGTTTTTTGTTTGTTTGATGTTCCCACTTTGGAAGAACACTTTGTTGTTTCTATTGTTCACAACACCTTTTGTTTCCGCTATTCCCATTGCAAGAAAACACTTTTTGTTTTTGTTGTTCCCACTTCGGAACAACACTTTTTTTTTTTGGTGTTCCTACTTCAAAACAACACTTTTTGTTTTTGTTGTTCCTACTTCAAAACATCACTTTTTGTTTTTGTTGTTCCCACTTCGGAACAACACTTTTTGCTTTTGTTGTTCCCACTTCGGAACAACAATTTTTGTTTTTTTTTGTTCCAACTTCGGAACAACACATTTTGTTTTCATTGTTCCCACTTCAGAAGAACACTTTTTGTTTTCGTCGTTCCCACTTTGGAACAACACTTTTTGTTTTCGTTGTTCCCACTTTGGAAGAACACTTTTTGTTTTCATTGTTACCACTTTGGAACATCACTTTTTGTTATCATTGTTCCCACTTCGGAACAAAACTTTTTGTTTTCGTTGTTTCCACTTCGGAACATCACTTTTTTTTTGTTGTTCCCACTTCAGAACAACACTTTTTGTTTTTTTTGTTCCCACTTCAGAACAACACTTTTTGTTTTTGTTGTTCCCACTTCGGAACAACACTTTTTCATTTTTGTTGTTCCCACTTTGGAACAACACATTTTTCTTTCTTTGTTGTTCCAACATTGAAACAACACTTTTTGCGTGTTTTTTGTTCCAAATTTGGAACAACGCCTTTTTTTGTTCGTTATTCAAATACCACCTTTTTCTCTTAGAGTGTTTTTTTCTTCCTTATTTGGAACAACATTTTTGCTTCTTGAAGTTGTGTGTTTTCTAAAAAACACACTTTTCCGTGCATTATTGTGATGTTGAACAACACTCGCGGGATTATTCCTAGCTCATCTTAGCCCCATTTTTCCCTTTCATGGCATGAAGTACAATACTTTTACGAGGACAAGAATTATGGATTCTATTGAAGCAGGTGAATACCCTTAACGTTATCATATTTAACAAGACACCTTCTTGATGATAGATTTCTCTTTTTTTGAAAGAGGGGACACAATTATTTATATATTACTTTACTGTATTGATTTCTGCTATATATGATACTGATTGATCATTTTTACTATGCTGGTTCCACCCCTCCTGGTTATAATCCTCTCTGTCTATTATAAGTGAGATTATGGGTATATTTTTTTCTATTGACATGTTCAACTTCTTCCACCATCCCTGCTCTTAAGGAGTACTAAGCTTATAAAAATGTGTAATAACAACAAAATTTTGCCTACAGATAGAGGATAGGGGGTATCATTAAGAGCCAGCCTACCATGTGCATAACTATGTAGCAATGTGGCATTCCCACTATGGCCACCACACCAGGGTTATGATCCATTGGATGGCTAAAATATCCTTGGAATAGGAGGTCTCATCATGAGTCAGCCTGATCACTTTTGCTACTTCCCAGTGAATGGCATTGTGGTCATCTAGTTACCATGCCAGCACACTGATCTCTTCTGTAGAAACAACAATGGAATTCTCCAACTATAAATTGAGCATCCTGGCTCATATGGGTTAAAAAGAAACTCTGTCAAGGCTATGGATGCCTGCTGGAAACAGAAGATCTGATTATGGTATTGAAGTTCTATTTTCAACATCAATAATTATTATAATACACTCTTCTTACTTTTCTTTTTATCAGAAGAATTATTTCCCTAATTTCTCCCTACCTTGAACCTTTATGCATGAGTTAATCAATCATATCATTTTCAGCAGGAATATCATCAGCAAAGCATCTTTTTCTTGCATATTGTTGTCCTTTTTCCTTACGTACTCTATCTCATATTAATGCTATGTCTTTCACCCTTGTACATTGCCGTTAGAACAACATTTCCCCGTCCATTCTGTTAGGGCCTAAATCTACCTCAAACTGAGAAAGACAAGTCTAGGGTAACATCAAACCATGCTTAACCTGGTAGCTAGCCCTATCAGGTTAGGAGAGGGCTCTCTCCATGTCAATCTCAAGAAAATATAGAAAACGAGGCTTAAGATGACTAATGTAAAGACTAATTCTAGGCTAGGTATATGCTCAAAGGAGTTTGATTGAATTTAATGGTTGATTGTTGGATCAAATGTGAACGGAAATTTTGCGTTTGGGGAATGAACTCAGTCTTGCAGAGGTTTCTATGGGGCGAGGTAGGAAAGTGCTTTAGTACATTGAATTAGGTGTAATGGTGAGTCTTGAGACTAGTGAGGAGTTGGAGAGGGCATGAATGTGTCATGAGTCCTCTTCAAACAGTAGAAAACATGTAAAACTAATGAAACGCTAAGGTATAGCACTGCAGCATCAATGATTTCCACCTTTATACTTGATTCATTTAGTTAAGCTGAAAAGAGAGAGATAATGGCACAAATAAACACATGATAACTTGAATCGCAGAAGGAAAAACAATACTAAGTCACCTTGCCACAAGAATTCCATAAAATGCTGCAAACCCTGGTATATTTCCTTGCCAAAATGCAGAGATGATGTACAATAATGCTCAAAGCATTCACAAGAGTCCAACCTTTTCAAATGACTGAAAAACACATGATATAGACCTCCAAACCACCTGAACTATCAATGAGGGGTCGAATCCATGAGAAGAGGGGTGGCTTCAACCATGTCTAAACTAGGAATAGAAAAATAGGCAGTGGAGCAGCTTGCCTCTAAAACCTAGGAAACTGATTCATTCAACTCTAAACCACCTACAACTGATGTATCTACCTTATCAAGTCAATTTTTATCATTCTTACATCATAGTACATCGATTTACATCATGTCAAATCATGAACTTGACCATAAGAGAGAAAAAGTCAAACTAGAAGAAAACTAGGCGAAAAACAGAGTTTTTGAGCAAAATTGGCACTTTTCCATCTTGTGCGTAGCGCCATTTTTTCTGTGCGTAGTGATTTTTCCAAGCTAATTTTGGAGGGCTTCCCGAGGTCCAAATCAGGTGCAGGATAGCGTGTTCGAAAGCCCTATGAGTCTACTTTTTGTAACAACTTTAATGTTTTGATTTGGAGTCCATTTACCCCTCAAAATTTGCATTCTCCCAAGACTACTTCCTGTGTGGCCAAAAAGTGGCAGAGAGGGCATTTTTTGGGTGTTTTTGGTCCTTTTGGAGGTCCAAAACTTGTCAGAATTTCATAGTAATTTCTGATCATGTATAACTTTTCATAAGGAATCCAACAATTCCAAGTTTTCTTCAAATGGAGGTCCCCATCAAAAGCGAGTGCCAAGTGGCGCTACGCACTTGCCGGAAAACCTGTTTTTTCCATGAAAAATTCAAAAATGTGAAAAAGTTTACAAAATTTCTTAAAATTTGGCATGAGTGATCTATGTTAGGTGGTATGCTAGGCCAATGAAGCTTTAGCCAATATCTTTGATTTTATCATGCTCTTTTTGCTTTCTTAAGTCCCTTTTTCAACTGAGGCTTAAGCCTCTTCATTATATTGTCAACATAATGTCCTTTATTCCACTGTTCACCAACATTTGGAATGCCTATTGTTTCTAAGATAGTGGTAGGTGACAAGGTGAAGGAGATACTAGCAAGGTTCACTTGGCCATTATGTAAATGAGTGACAAACAACCGGGCAAGCTCATAGCAAGAACGATGTCTAAAACAAGATATAGCAATAGGAAAAACAAGCAACTCTTGAAACTGATAGTGTCCTTCTAGATGATCTTTTCCACTTTATGTGGACTTTTTGGTACATGAGATTCTTTGGAAGAATCACTGAGAGTTTTCTCTTCCCTCTCATAGTCTGAAACTATCTCCATGCTTATGAATTTGAAGTGAAAGCGGATGAGTATGAAGAGATTTTGAAGTATGAGGTGAGTGGTGTGTGTAAGGAAGTCAATGCTAGGAGGAAGGGTTTATTTTGGGAATGAGGGTAGTGGATGGTATTATGAATTTGGAATGAGGGATTTGATAATGAAGTGGATGTAGTGAAGGAATAGGAAGTGGGAGTTAGGGTTTGGGAATAAAGTATAGGGCTAGGGTTTGGTAAATTGGAGTGGGGAGTGAATGTTGATGATGTTAGGTAGAGGGCATGGGATTTTCCAAGCTAAAAATGTATGAGGTGACAAAGAAGAGAAATGCCCTTTAAAAACTTGCAAAAGAGGATTTAAGAATTAGCTAGGGTTAATGTTAGCAATTTAGCTACAGTTTTTCTTAAAGGAAACCACAAACATCCAAGGCACCAGACACAACTTCCCTGAACAAGGATAAATGTTTTACTTACTTGGAACAATCTTTAATTTGATTTTAAGGAATTTTGGAAGAGTTTTGAAGTGTTTCTAGTTTTTGGAACAGGGGCGTAGTGCCAAGGAACAGGTGCGTAACGCTAAGGAACAAGTGCGTAATGCCTTTTTGTACACTAGTTTTGGAGGCCTTCCCGGTGTCCAAATTGGGTGCAGGATACCTCATTGCAAATCTTATTGAGTCTAACTTTCAAGACAAATCGAATTTTTAAATTTGGAGTTCATTTTCCCTATCAAAAGTCAGATCTCCCAAGACTGGTCAAAATGTGCAAAATGAGGCTGCCTAAAGGCAGAGTGTTGTTGCAGTCAGCTTTTGAAGGTCTTCCGCAACTTGAAATTAAGCTCATGATAGCTCATTGGAAATCTATTTTTGTATGATTATCATTTGACTCATCAAGCAAGTTATTTGGCCAACCAAGCTAGGAGAAATCTTGATTTTCTCAAGGTCACTTTAGAGGTGCATCAATTCTCCTAAGGTAACTGTATTTTTGAAATTTATCTAAAACCATGACACATGTGTGAAAAGTGAAGATATTTTCTTCCTTGGCCTATTTTGGACAAAAACCTCTCTCGGTTTTCCCAAATTCATCTTTTATTTCTCAGAAACATCATTAGAGTAAAATCTATACCGATGTGTGGAACAGGGGATTTGTCAAAATGAAGTGAAATGAAGGGGATAAGGGGCTTCTAAATTCTTGAGAAAAATTTGGGAAGTAGGGAGGGATTTTAGGAAATAGGTAAAAGTGTAATTTCAAATATTGAGTGAGGGAAAGGGGTCCAAAAGGGCAAAACACAGGCATAGTCTAGAAAATTGTCAAATTGTAGCAAGAAACTAGGGTTTGCGGGAAAATGAGGAATTTGAGGGATATCAGTGATGGGAAGTGTTTAATAAGGTACATTAAGGATAGGGAAAGGTCTACAAACATCAGAATACAAGTTTTGTTGATGATTTGACCATCCAAGAGAAATTACCTTCAAAACCCTAGGAGAGGGAAATGAGGCTTACCCAAGTACAACTGAAGCACGAACAAGGTGTAAAATGACCCATTGAAACCTGAAATTATGATAACTCTTTGAATGATGGTACACTCAGCCAAATGGTGAGACACTTGGAAAACTTTGGAAGGAGTGAAAACAACCCTAGACCTAATACCTAGTGACCAAATTTTACTTGAAGAATCACTGAAACGACAAAATTTGAATTTGACACCCTGAGACCACTTTGTAAGAGCATATTTGATCACTGATGGAAGGATTCAAAGGTTGACACTAAAATTGGCTCCATTGGTGATGGTAGCTCCTTGGAGGTGCCAAGAACACCGTAGACCAAGTAGCTTTATTCATTAGGCACGAAGTCAAAAACTTTGCAACAAAAACATCAAAACTCAAGACTCAAGACTTAAGACTCATAACTGAAATGAAACTAACACAACACTAAAACACAACTGACAAACTAGAAAATATGCTCAACACTAAAACATAACTGACCTACTCTAGCTGTTCCATTCATCACCTGATCAAGTGAAATGAAACAACCAATGCAACCAAGTAAACATTCTGGCTGCTGTTTGCATTCTCCACAAGTGCTTGCTTATGAACAACAAGAGAGAACTAATGAAACTCAACTCCCATGAAAACTTGTAAACAGATCCGTTGAATAATATGAATTCTCTATCTGACTCCAAAAACACTTCATAAGGATCTTGAAATTCATGCACACTGGGACTTAGCTCATCCAATGGATTACCTTTCTTCTCCTCATACCATGAATGCAAACTTTCATCTAAGCTTTGTGACGAAACTCCTGCTGAAGATGACAAAGAAATTGGCTGCCAAATCAAGTTTGTATCAATACTTGTTTCAAGCTCACGGGTAGCTAATGGACAAGGAATTTGAGTGTATACATCATCCAAAACATCAACTATTGGATCGTGAAAAACTTGAGAAGGTTTTTGCAACCCATTTTCTGTTGGTTCTAATGTGATTGCATGATTTTCTACAGGCTGCTCATCCTTTATTGAAGATGTACTATGCAAATTTTCCTTCAAAAACTGAAATGATTCAAAGCAGAATGATAGGGAATCATCTTGCATCATTTGATCATATAGTCAAGCTTCCAAGTCTTCATTTGTAACTTGACAATCAATGGCACTCGGGGGCTGTAAATCTGGATATGAGATGTCTTGAACAAGGATTTCATTGCCCTCAAGATGGTCCAGATCAAAACTTATCGACAATTGGTTTCTGATTGAATGAAAGTTGTCTCTGATGAACTAAAACAAAGCAAAACAAAAAGGCAAAGATCCTTCACTTACTTCTAAATTTGCTACACTTTCCTTGTCATTTCCATAGCTGATATGCATCGGTTAATCAGTGTATTCAAGCTGCTGAAAGTGAACTTCCTCCTTCCACAAACTAGTTGTTGATTTATCTGCAAAACTAGCTTCTGTTTGGGGAGAACTTAGTCATCATCATACTGATCAAACTGAGGCAAATCATCAGTATAAAACACATCATCAAGCATACATGTCATATCAACATATCTCTCTTCTCCAAGATGATCTATAAAACAATCATTATCAGATCTATGACAACTGGGATAAGAAAGAAAATGTTTTGGATCAACAACTTGTTCTTCTTCAATCAGCGAGCCATGATCTTGAACATCATAATCATTCTTTTTGGTGATCCTTTGCATCATCTCTTACACTGCACTTACCAAAATGTCGAGCTTTACCTCTAAAGATGTCAATTCATATCGATCTATGTTTTTCATCTCTTCTTCCTTCAACTTTGCCTTTCTGATCAGCAAATTAGCCTCTACAACTACTACACTATTCTGCATCTCTTCAAGTGTTGCAAGATTCCTTTACCTCAGTTGAAATTCCATTTCTGGATCAAAGGCTTCCAAGTAGTGTAAGAGAGTGGATCCAGGAGGAGGTACTATATTAGCTAGCATCGAAAAATAAACTTGGTTAAATTTGGCAGAAAATTGTTGTACTATCTCCCTTAGCAGTCTTTTCAGCTGATTATACTCTTCTATAATCAAGAAATGCTTTTGTCTAACCACCCACTTGTCGAGGAAAACTTGGACGAACTTCTAGAAATCTAATATGCTTGCATCAAGTAGGGTTTTGAACAAACTCTTGACTTTTCCTTTCAAAGAAAGAGAAAAAATCCTAATACTGACATCCTCTTCATCAACTTCAAAAACGTTGAGAAAAGACACAAAATTCAATACATGTTTCTCAGCAGTGATGTTGTCATATTCACCATCAAATCTTGGTAGATATAGGTCATGATTTTTAGGGAAAGCATGGAATATAGGAGGTAAAATCAGAGACTTGTATCAATCTGGAATTTTACAAGATATAAGGGTATGCACAGAAGGTGTAGAATCAATCTTGGTCTCTTGAGGCTCATCAGTTTGAAGACGGTCATCACAAGATTCAAAAGAAGGGTCTTGATCAAGCTCAAAGGCATGAAAATATTTTGTATTTGCAATCTTCGAAGGGAGGGAATCAAATGCAGGTCGAGGATCTTTTCTCAAACACAATATACTTTGCAAAGCCTTCTCGACATTCTCGAGAAAAGAGAAGAAATAATTTATAACAAAGAACAAAATGTCTTGGATGAAATTCCAACTTGAATACCTGATCTTTCCATATTGTCCTTTCATGTTTCTGTTGGTCAGGTTCATCCTCCAGTGGAATCCTTGGATCTGATCTTGAAACTGATTTAGAGTCACCAGGTGAATGATTTCAGCCTTGCTATGTCTGATCGTTGTTCACCATCAACAAAAAGAGAAGAAATAATTTATAACAAAGAACAAAATTTCTTGGATGAAATTCCGACTTGAATACCTGATCTTTCCATATTGTCCTTTCATGTTTCTACTGGTCAGGTTCATCCTCCAGTGGAATCCTTGGATCTGATCTTGAAACTGATTTAGAGTCGCCAGGTGAATGATTTCAGCCTTGCTATGTCTGATCGTTGTTCACCATCAACAATCAGATCTGAACTTGATTTTATTTTTCTGAGGAAACCAGATGTTTAGCTCAAAAACCAAACTGAAGATTGATTGAAGTAACATTCATCTACTATGCACTTGTAAAGAAAGAGCAGTTTGAAGGCTACCTAGCTAACTTCAGGCTCTGTCTGTAGTTTATAAAGCAAACAAACCACGCTTAACCTAGTAGCTAGCCCTACTAGGTCGAGAGAGGGATCTCTCCTTATCAATCTAAACAAAATATAGCAAATGAGGTTTAAGATGACTGATGTGAAGACTAATTTTAGGCTAGGTATATGCTTAGAGGAGTTTGATATAATTTAGTGGTTGATTGCTGGATCAAATGTGAAAGGCAATTTTGGGTCTCGGGAATGAACTCAGTTTTGAAGAGGTTTCTGTGGGGTGAGGTAAGAAAGTGATTTAGTACTTTGAATTAGGTGTAATGGTGAGTCTTGAGACTGGTGAGGAGTTGGAGATGTCATGAATGTGTCATGAGTCCTCTTCAAACAGTAGAAAACATGTACAACTAATGAAACCCTAAGGTAGAGCACTGCAACATCAATGATTTCCACCTTTATACTTGATTCATTAAGTTAAGCTGAAAATAGAAAGATAATGGCACACATAAACACATGATAACTTGAATCACAAAAGGAAAAAAAAATACTAAGTCACCTTGCCACAAGAATCCCACAAAATGCTACAAACCGTAGTCTATTTCCTTGCCAAAATGCAGAGATAATGTACAATAATGCTCAAAGCATTCACAAGAGTCCAAAATTTTCAAATGACTGAAAAAACACATGATATATACCTCCAAACCAGTTGTGCTATCCATCAGGGGTCGAATCCATGAGAATAGGGGTGGTTTCAACCATATCTAAACTAGGAACACAAAAATAGGCAATGGAACAGCTTGCTTCTAAAACCTAGGAAATTGATTCATTCAACTCTAAACCACCTACAACTGATGTATCTACCTTATCAAGTCAATTTTATCATTTTTACATCATAGTACATCAATTTACATCATGTCACATCATGAATTTGACCATAAAAGATAAAAAGTCAAACTAGAAGAAAACTAGGCAAAAAACAGAGTTTTTGAGCAAAATTGGCACTTTTTCATTTTGTGCATAGCACCATTTTCTCTGTGCGTAGTGCTTTTTCCAAGCTGCTTTTTGAGGGCTTCCCGAGGTCCAAATCAGGTGAAGGATAGCTCGTTGGAAATCCCTATGAGTCTACTTTGTGGAACAACTTAAATTTTTTTATTTCGAGTCCATTTACCCCTCCAAAATTGCAATCTCCCAAGACTGCTTCCTATGTGGCCAAAAAGTGGCAGAGAGGGCATTTTTTGGGTGTTTTTGGCCCTTTTGGAGGTCCAAAACTTGTCAAAATTTCCTAGTAATTTCTGATCATGCATATATTTTCAGACGAAATCCAAAAATGCTAATTTTTCTTTAAATAGATGTCCCCATCAAAAGCGAGCTCTAGGTGGTGCTACGCACTTGCCGGAAAAACCTATTTTTTCCATGAAAAATTCAAAAATGTAAAAAAGTTTACCAAATTTTTTGAAATTTAGCATGAGTGATCTATGTTAGGTGTTATGTTGGGCCAATGAAGCTTAAGCCAATATCTTTGAGTTTATCATACTCTTTTTGCTTTCTTAAGGACCTTTTTCAACTTAGGCTTAAGCCTCTTCATTATACTATCAACATACTGTCATTTATTCGACTATTCATCAACATTTGGAATGCTTATTGTTTCTGAGATAGTGGCAAGTGACAAGGTGAAGGAGACACCAGCGAGGTTCACTTGGTCATTATGTAGATGAGTGACAAACAACTGAGCAAGCTCATAGCAAGAATGATGTCTAAAACAAGATATAGCAAGAGGACGAGCAAGCAACTCTTGAAACTGATAGTGTCCTCTCGGATGATATTTTCCCCTTTGTGTGGCCTTTTTGGTACATGAGCTTCTCTAGAAGAATCATTGAGAGTTTCCTCTTCCCTCTCATAGTCTGAAACTATGTCCATGCTTATGAATTTGAAGTGAAGGCAGATGAGTATGAAGATATTTTGAAGTATGAGCTGAGTGGTGTGTATAAGGAGGTGAATTCTAGGAGGAAGGGTTTCTTTTGGGAATGATGGTTGTGGATGGTATTATGAATGTGGAAGGAGGGTTTGATAATTAAGTGGATGTAGTGAAGGAATAAGAAGTGGGAGTTAGGGTTTGGGAATAAAGTATAGGGCTAGGGTTTGGTAAATTGGAGTGGGGTTTAGGGAGTGAATGTTGATGATGTTAGGGAAAGGGCATGGGATTTTCCAAGCTGAAAATGTATGAGGTGAAAAAGAAGAGCAATGCCCTTTAAAAGCTTGCAAAAGAGGATTTAAGAATTAGCTAGCGTTTTTCTTAAACGAAACCACAAACATCCAAGGCACTAAACACAACTTCCCTAAACAAGGAGGAATGTTTTACTTACTTGGAATAATCTTTAATTTGATTTTTAGGAAGTTTGGAAGAGTTTTGAAGTGTTTCTAGCTTTTGGAATAGGTGTGTAGCGCCAAGGAATAGGTGCATAGCGTCTTTTTGCAGACCCATTTTGGAGGCCTTCTCAGTGTCCAAATTGGGCGTGGGATACTTGTTGGAAAGCGTATTTAGTATACTTTCCAAAACATCTTGAATGTGTAAATTTGGAGTTCATTTTCCCTATCAACAGTCAAATCTCCCAAGACTGGTAAAAATGTGTAAAATGAGCCTGCCGAAAGGCAGAGTGCTGTTGCAGTCAACGTTTGAAGGTCTTCCTCAACTCCAAATTAAGCTCATGATAGCTCATTAGAAATATCTTTCTATTTAGTTATCATTGGACTCATCAAGAAAGTTATTTGGCCGACCAAGCTAGGAGAAATATTGATTTTCCCAAGGTCGCTTCAGAGGTGCATCAATTCTCCTGAGTTAACTATATTTTTGACATTTCTCTAAAACCATGACACCTGTGTAAAAAGTGAAGGAGTTTTTTATTCCTTGGCCTATATTGAACAAAAAAATCTCTCAGTTTTCCCAAATTCATTTTTTATTGCTCAAAAACATCATTGGAGTAAAACCTATCCCGATGTGTGGAACAGGGGATTTATCGAAATGAAGTGAAATGAATGGGATAAGGGGCTTCTAAATTGTTGAGAAAATTTTTGGAAGTAGGGAAGGATGTTAGGAAATAGGGGAAAGTGGAATTTCAAATATTGAGTGAGGGGAATGGGTCCAAAAGGGCAAAACACAAGCCTAGCCTAGAAAATTGTCAAATTGTAGCATGAAACTAGGGTTTGTGTGAAAATGATGAATTTTAGGGATATCAGTGATGGTAAGTGTTTAATAAGGTACATTAAGGATAGGGGAAGGTGTATGAATATCATGATGCAAGTTTTGTTGATGACTTGACCATCCAAGAGAAATTACCTTCAAAACTATAGGAGAGAGAAATGAGGCTTACCCAAGTACAACTGAAGCATGAACAAGGTGAAAAATGACCCAGTGGAACCTGAAATGATGATAACTCTTTGAATGATGGTACACTCAGCCAAATGGTGAGACACTTGGAAAACTTTGGAAGGAGTGAAAACAACCCTAGACCTAATACCTAGTGACCAAATTTTACTTGAAGAATCATTGAAATGACAAAAGTTGACATTGACACCATGAGACCACTTTTTAAAAGCATATTTGATCACTGATGGAAGGCTTCAAACACTGACACTAACACATTCGGTTGTAGGAAACCTCTCATCTTGAAGGATGGATGGGACCTCCATTACACTTGTAATAGCTAAAGTATCTGGGCTACCGGCGGAAGGAACTACATGGCCAAAAAAACACATAATGTTGCAAGACGCAGTGGACATTTTTAGAGATGCGGACAAGTAATTAACCAAGAAAGGCAAGGGCATACAACCATCTTCTTTTGCAGAACCATGGCATGAGTTGGCAAGTGTTGTCCAGAGTACATTACCTGTGATGGATGACGAGACGTGGTAAGACCATGACAACTCAAGCTTTTAGCTGTTTTAAAGCTAAAGATCACTGCTAATCTACCATCTTTTTTGAATTCATTGCTGCATGACACCGCTGGTAGAATAAGATGGGTTAGGCACCCTGAAACCATAGTTAGCCACCATGGATTGATTATAACAATTGTTAGCCATAAACTTGTTCAACAAAACTTAAGTTGGGATGGTCTCATAGTGTCGTTGGAGATTAGTCAAAACCATGTAATCCAGAATCCTACAATCTTGGAGATAAGCCAACATAGCCCTATTCTGAAAAGCAAAAGGACTACCAGCTCAAACATTGAACCTCATAAGCGCAGGTGGTCTACAAGGTTAAATCTAGCCCAGAGAATGTCTGTAAACCCACAAGATAGCATCACACAGCCTGTGGAACCATCTAGACCAATTAGTATACAAGACTCTGAGTCGAAACTAGAGGAAGAACTTGAACAAGGGGAAGGATGTCATTTAGAATCAGAACCCGGGGAAGAGTCCAATTCAGAACAAGAACCCAAGTAAGAGGATAGACTAGAATTAGAGCAAGAAAGGGCACAACACCTTGATGATGAACTAGAAAATGAAGAAGAGCCTCCTCAAACGTCAACCATGAGCCCCCAAAATGATATTTTGCAGGATTTTGAGACAGGGATGGCTCAAGTCCTGACAAATATGAATGCATACATGCAGCCTAGAGGATCAGTTAATCCTAACCTAATGGAAGCTCAATCCCCAGAATATTCTAGGCATATAGAAATTCTACCTTCTTTAGAAGCTACAGACCAGGAAAAGGAAGTAGACATAGAAGTTATTCATGAATCTGACAACTAGTCTGGTGACACAGTTCTATTGGAACACAGCCATGATAAACAACATGAATAGTTAGATATAGAAGCTATTGACATGCTTGTTATTGTAAAATATGCTCCTCAGAAGAGGCGAGTAGCCGGAGAAAAAATAAAGAAGATGAGACAAAAATACCAAAAGCTTCAAAAGGCAGTTAAAAGGGTACGTCAGAAGATTAAAGAAATTGCAAATGGCAAAGCCCAGAACACTACTCCTGAGGTAGTCTCTGTGGCTAAAAAAATGAAAATATGTAAGGGTAGGCCAACAGAAACCCAAACTAAACTCATTCCTACTCAAAAAATAGCCACCCAGGCAAATTTTCATGTAGACTTAGTGGATGCAGCCATTCAGATGAAGGGTTGGTCCTCCCACAATAAGGAAGTATAGACCGAGGAAATATCCTCTCATAGCACAGGCACTCAGATAGAAGAGCAAGCCAAGGATATCCTATCAAGCAAAGACCCGATTCTTCTAAGGCTACAGGAGGAACTGATGTAAGCCCAACTTTTTCTAGAACAATCTGAACAAGAGACAGTTCCCCAGCAGAAACACTAAGAGTTACAGAAACAGTTTAGGGAATTAACCATAACTGAGAATGGGACTTTTGATAGATTTAGACATGAAGAAGAGAAGCTAAAGAAGGTGAAGACCAAGCTGGACAGAGCCAGGAATTGGATAGACACCATTTGATTGCTATATTCGGATGTCTTGAAATGTAGGTCTCCTACCACAAACTATGCCCTGTTCTTATTAGAATAGTACTTATTGTTAAATATTAAAGCCGTAAGATCTGGCAAGCCAATCAAATTAAAGACAACTGAAGATTTTATAAGTTGCTACAAGGAACATGGGGAAAAATTCCAAAGGCTTCTTTGTAAATTTTATCTACATAATTTCATATGAGAAGAAGAAGTGGATAAGAGCCCTAGCCCTTTTGCTGGAGATATTCAATTCTAGGATTTTATCTCTTTTGCAATTAATCAACTTAAGTGGTTTAAGGTGTATAATTTGTTCCAAAGATAGGAACATGGGTTGGATCTCTAGGTAAGGAATGAGCCTACTAACCCTTTGCAACTGTTTGATAAACATGAAAGGTTGATGACACAAGAAGGCGTGATTCAAATTTTAGGCCCCATACATAAGGAACTTTTACAGAAAGGAACAACATATTTCTTCTCCATCCAGGAAATATCCCTCACTACATCCAAAATGATATGGACTGTCTCAACTAACAATGTTAAGGAAAGAGAACCATTTAACTATGGGAATTTCAAAGTTGTTGCCAACCTGTTAATCACATACAACAATCTTATCTTGAGGGAAGGTCCTTATTGGTTGGGATGTTGATTTAGGTGTCCAATTATTTGGTATCCTCCTGAAGGGTATCGGTTTGACTATGAGTTACCTAAAGGACACGAATATACAACCTTTGCAAATCTGGCACAAAATCATAGTTTTAGACCTTATAAAGAAACCTTTTCTCTAGCTTACTCCTTAACTACATTACATAGGAACTATTTATTTGTCATGAGGACATGAAAAAATGTAAGCAGCGGAGTATGTTGAGTCTTGCAATAGGTATGTATTTATTCTTGATTATTATCTTTTTCCTCCTTTCTTATCCATTTTGTACCATGATATAATAACATATTGATAGGATTTTTATAAGGAATGAATGAAACTGCTCTTGATGTGATTTGACCGACAAAACTAACTCTCATTACATTTTATGTAGAAAAACGACAGATGGAACAACTATTGTTCCAAAGTCAGAACAACGAAAGCTAATCAAGGGAAATGAGACGTGTTGTGTGCAGTCGAATCATGGAACGAATCGAGAAGATTAGCGCAAGATAGAAGAATTGTCTGAAGATAGCATTTAGTTGTGAATCCCTCAGGATCTCTTGATCTTGAGGGATCACATTTATATTTTTCCTTTTGACTATAAAAGGGAAAACTGAAGAGGGATATCTCGTCTTTTACTTCGACTGTAATTTTAATTTACAGAAGTGTGATTCTGAAGAACAAGATCGTATTGTAATGACAAGTGACTTTGATGATTAATATACAACTTGTGTTGATGTTCATTTGGATATTCTGAAGTAGCTAAGCAGTGTTCACTGGTGGCTAGGGCCCAGTCTCTGGTGGATCTTATTGTTGTTCCTTGTTTTATGCTTTTTCCATTTCCTGCAAGTTTATTTTGCTTTATAGCTTTGCAGTTGATTTATTTTCATTGATTCGTATTTCTGGTATTCATTTCATTAATGCGCTATCCTAGTTGGTTTTATTTAATTCATATTGTGGATTGAAGTAGTTATGAGTTAAAGAATCATTTCTAGTTAATTAAAGAGTAGAGCGTGATTGATTAAATGCTTTCCTTTTATCCAGTAGTTTAAGTCGAGCTGAAAGAGTTTAGTTAATGCTACGGTGCTCTTAGTTGATTATCATTCGAATTTGGTTGATTAATATTGAATTATAGTTTTGTTTGAGATTGATTCATGATGCTTAGATGAATTATTTCCTTTAAAAGTTACAAGCTTGAGATTTATGATTGCATCTGTTTACTTTTGTATTAAATTTAATAGCTTATTTTAAAGCATTACTCTCTGGATTTATAGCTTGCATATATTATGTATACTCTTGGAATAAAAAGAATTACCCAGTTTGATAATTAATGTGAGTCAATTATGAGTTTTTAAAGACACCTTTTAGCACCCAACAACATCATCAACCATGAAGGAATTAACTTTCCAACTATGATCAACTGGTGAAACCTATGCATGAAGTGCTCCAACCATACTGAAATGTCATGTGATGTATTACGTGATGCCACCACCCATGCAACTAGCACCCCACTTCGTTGTTCATCAAAAACCATGAGTGTGTACAACTAATACTATCACATTCAAAAAACATATGAAGTCAACTTCAGCTCATTAATCATTATCAATCATTACTAATCAAATTATTGTACTAGATGAATCATTCTTAATACATTCACACCATATTTATTTGTTTTGAATGTTGAATCCATGGGTATTAAGCTATTATTCAATAGCTTCACCATGGTCTCCAACATCCACTTTGCCTGAATTACAACTATAAAAGGGGTCTCTACACCATTGGGCTTTTGATAAAAGAAAAAATCATCTTGGTGTTTTCTATAACAAAGGTTCACACTCATTTCATCCTTCTTATGCAATTGGTAATTTCCTTTCATAAGACAAATATCTATTAACAACATATTTCCTACAAAAAAATAAATCCCTATCTTGAGTTGTGTCATCCATGTCAACATAATTTTTTAACATGCATTTTGGAAACCAAGTCAATCAGCACTTCCAAGAAGAAACAACTCTCTACATATGAAACCATGTCCCTTGATAACTTTGGTTGATGTAGGGAACTAGCATGACCCAAAGTGCCATGTTGGCCATGACAAGGCCATCCTTGGCTATCTACATGCTTATACATGTTATATGTTATTATCGTTATCTCAGGGGTTTGAACCATAACTTTTACAATGAAATAGCAATGACAACCCCTCTTTTTCACAAATTAGGATCTTCACTTCATTTAATTTTTTCCTCTTATGTCCTTGGGGCCATATGAACAAGCATAGTTTCATAAAAAAAAATTAAAAGTTAATACATATGAATCCATTAAAAATGATCAAGCACTATTAATACCAACATCTAGGCAATGCATCTCTAAAAAACTTACACTTTATATTGCAGGGAAGAAATATTCCTTAAGATTGGGCATTTATTTTGTACCTGAGTGAAAGAACATGGAGTGTCTCGGTTCATTTCCTCTCCTCTAATAAAGTCTCCAATTCTATTCGAAGAACTTCAAAAACTATTAGATGTGAATTTTATCAATCCTATATCTGACAATAAATGGGTTTCTCCATTAGTTGTGGTCCCCAAAAAGAATGGGAAGTGGCGGATATGTGTTGAATATAGACAAATCAACAAGGAAATGCAAAAAGACCATTTTCCCCTTCCATTCATTGATCAGGTCCTAGATACACAGGCAGGGAAGAAGTTCTTCTCTTTCCTGGATGGCTTCAATGGCTACAACCAAATTCAGATTGCCCCTGAAGACCAAGATAAAATTACTTTTACCTGCTTATGGGGAACGTTTGCTTACAGGGTATTACCTTTTGGATTGTGTAATGCACTTGATACATTCCAAAGAGCCATACTCAGTATTTTTGGAGACTTGATAAATGAAGTATTGGAAGTGTACATGGACGATTTCACACCCTATGGAGATGACTTTGAACAGGCATTACAGACATTGGAGAAAGTCCTCGAGCGGTGTATCGCTATTAGGTTATGCTTAAGCCACGAGAAGTGCCATATGATGATCACAGAGGACCTGATCCTTGGTCATTTCATTTTAGCAACTGGAATTCAGGTAGATCCAGCAAAAATACAGGTAATCCTCTTATTAGCTACTCCTTACACTCAAACAAAGGTATGTAGTTTTCTGGGATTTGTAGGATATTATCGTAGATTTATAAAGAACTTCTCACAGATTGTTGCACCATTATATGCCTTAACAAGAAATATTGATTTTATATGGACTGACAAATGTGACATTGCCTTCATGGAGTTGAAACGGCTAGTATCAACAGCACGAGTATTATGAGGCCTGAGGGATATACCATTCCAGATTTCATCAAATGCATCAGATTCAGCCATTGGAGAAATTATTGGCCAAGAAGAAGACAAGAAACCCTACGCTATATATTACATTAGCAAAAACTTAACTCATGCTGAGTTGAATTACATAGTTCAGATAAAGAGTTTCTAGCTGTTATTTATGTTATTAACAAATTCAGACACTATATAACTAGATACCCTATAGTTCTGTATACTGATCACTCTGTTATCAAATATTTAGCTAATAAACCCATTACGAATGGAAGAGTGACACGTTGGTTACTACTTTTGCAGGAATTTGACATAACTATAAAGGATCGACTAGGGAGGGAAAACCTTGTGGCAGATTTCCTCTCCCGAGTGGCAAGAACAGATGATGCAATGGAAGTAGAAGACTAGTTCCCGGATGAACACCTATTTGCTGTGGCTATAAAAACACCATGGTACGTAGATGTGGCGAATTATTTAGCAGTGGGAAAACTTCCCAAACATCTGACACCCAGAGAAAGGAAATTAATAGTGCAGTGCAACACTCGGTTCTCCTGGATCGGAGGATACCTTTTTCACACATGGGCCAATATGAACATTCGTAAGTGTATCTGGGAAGACAACATTTATGATCTCTTAAAAGCCTGCCATGATGGACCTTGTGGTGGAAATTTTGCAGACCGCAGAATTGGACATAAAATTTTGCAAATGGACTACTACCAGCCCACGATTTTAATGATGATAAGAAATTTTTTCAGGCATGCAAGAGTTGCCAAAGGATGGGCTGCCATAGCCAATCTGATGAGATTCCCCTGCATCCACAGCTTGTGATAGAACCCTTTGAGTGATGGGTGTTAGAATTCATCGGGTCGATCAACCGACCATCCCATCATAAATCATATATATTGGTTGCAACAAAATACGTGACTAAATGGGTGGAGGTAGTAGCATTATGAAGAGCAACAGAGGAAATAATGATTAATTTTCTTCTCAAAATTTTTGTGTGATATGACTTACCCAGAGAAGTAATTACTGATGGGGGGTCACAATTTTTAGGCCACAAGATCGATGGTACACTGAAGGATCATCACATTATCCACAAAATTACCTCTTTGTATCTCCTGCAGGCGAACGGGCAGGTGGAGAGTACCATCAAAGTAATTGAAGCTATTATAACAAAGACAGTCTCATTGCACAGATGAGACTGGGTGACTCGATTGCCAGAGGCCTTGTGGGCATATCACATGACTTGGAGGAACACAACTGGATACTCTCCATATCAGCTGGTATTTGATAAGGAACCCATTTTCCCCATAGAATTTGAGATACAAACACTAAGGATAGCCTAGGAAGTGGGACTGGATTTAACGGATGCCTAGATTAATAGACTACAACAAATAAATGAATTAGACGAAATCCGGTTATTGGCTCTACAACATACTACACACATTCAACAACAAAGAGCCAAGTGGTACGATTCCCTGATTAAGAAGAAGACATTTCATGAGGGTGACTAGGCACTTGTTTACGATGATTCCATGATTAAGAAAAAGACATTTCATGAGGGTGACTGGGCACTTCTTTACGATTCCAGGTTTCAAGACTTCCCTGGTAAACTGTAGAATAGATGGTTAGGCCCTTATGAAATAAAGGAAGTACATGAGAATGGCACTCTTACATTGGCCACCACTGATGGGTTTGTTTTTTCCTTTAAATCAAATGGGCATCGGGTGTACCTCTACCAAAAACCACTTACAAGAGAATACTTTTACCAACAGATACGCGAGGACTCCACCATGCAAATTATAGCTGCAAAAGGCAATCCTTCGGCAGCTTCATTGTTGTAAAAATTTATTTCTTTTGTAAAAAATGTATATATTATTGCTGATTTGATATTCTGTGTTTTTTTTGTTTGATCTTCCCACTTCGAAACAACACTTTGTTGTTTCTGTTGTTCCCACTTCAGAACAAAACTTTTTGTTTATGTTATTCCCATTGCAGAAAAACACTGTTTGTTTTTGTTGTTCCCACTTCGGAACAACACTTTTTGTTTTTTCTATTCCTACTTCAGAACAACAATTTTTGTTTTTGTTGTTCCCACTTCAGAACATCACTTTTTGTTTTTGTTGTTCCCACTTTGGAACAACACTTTTTTCTTTTGTTGTTCCCACTTCGGAACAACAATTTTTACTTTTTTTGTTCCCACTTCAGAACAACATGCTTTGTTTTCATTGTTCCCACTTCGGAACAACACTTTTTGTTTTCGTCGTTCCCACTTCGGAACAACACTTTTTGTTTTTGTTGTTCCCACTTCGGAACAACACTTTTTGTTTTCGCTGTTACCACTTTCGAACAACACTTTTTCTTATCATTGTTCCCAATTCAGAACAACACTTTTTGTTTTCGTTGTTCCCACTTCAAAACATCACTTTTTGTTTTAGTTGTTCCCACTTCAGAAAAACACTTTTGTTTTCGTTGTTCCCACTTCAGAACAACACTTTTTGTTTTTGTTGTTCCCACTTCAGAACAACACTTTTTTGTTTTTGTTATTCCCACTTTGGAACAACAATTTTTTCTTTCTTTGTTGTTCCAACATCGAAACAACACTTTTTGCATGTTTGTCGTTCCAACTTTGGAACACCACTTTTTGTTGTTCGTTGTTCAAATACCACATTTTTCTCTTAGAGTTTTTTTTTGTTCCTTCTTTGGAAGAACATTTTTGCTTCTTGAAGTTGTGTGTTTTCTAAACAACACACTTTTCCTTACATTATTGTGATGTTGAAAAACACTCGCAGGATTATTCCTAGCTCATCTTAGCCCCATTTTTTCCTTTCATGGCATGAAGTACAATACTTTTACGAGGACAAGAATTATGGATTCTATTGTGAATACCCTTAATGTTATGATATTTAACAAGATAGCTACTTGATGATAGATTTCTTTTTTTTTAAAGGGGGGACACAATTATTTATATATTACTTTACTGTATTGATTTCTGTTGTATATGATACTGATTGATCATCTTTACCATGCTGGTTCCGACCCTCTTGGTTATAATCCTCTCTATCTATTATAAGTGAGATTATGGGTATATTTTTTTCTATTGACATGTTCAACTTCTTCCACCATCCCTTCTCTTAAGGAGTACTAAGCCTCCCTCTATTTATTATAAAAATGTCTAATAACAACAAAATTTTTCCTACAAATAGAGGATAGGAGGTCTCATTAAGAGCCAACCTACCATGTGCATAAGGATGTAGCAACGTGGCATTCCCACTATGGCCACCACACCAGGGTTATGATCCATTGGATGGCTAAAATATCCTTGGAATAGGAGGTCTCATCATGAGCTGACCTGATCACTTTTTCTACTTCCCAGTGAATGGCATTGTGGTCATCTGGTTACCATGCCAGCACACTGATCTCTTCTGTACAAACAATAATGGAATTCTCCAACTATAAATTGAGGATCCTGGCTCATATGGGTTAAAAAGCAACTCTATTGAGGCTATGGATGCCTACTGGAAACAGAAGCTCTGGTTATGGTATTGAAGTTCTATTTTCAACATCAATAATTATTATAATACACTCTTCTTACTTTTCTTTTTATCAGAAGAATTATTTCCCTAATTTCTCCATACCTTGAACCTTTATGCATGAGTTAATCAATCATATCATTTTCAGCAGGAATATCATCAACAAAGCATCTTTTTCTTGCATATTGTTATCCTTTCGTACTTTGTCTCATATTAATGCCCTGTCCTTCACCCTTGTACATTGCCATCAGAACAACATTTCCCCGTCCATTCTGTTAGGGCCTAAATCTACCTCAAATTGAGAAAGACAGGTCTAGGGTAACATCAAACCATGCTTAACCTGGTAGCTAGCCCTACCAGGTCAGGAGAGGGCTCTCTCCTTGTCAATCTCAAGAAAATATAGAAAATTAGGCTTAAGATGACTGATGTAAAGACTAATTTTAGGCTAGGTATATGCTCAGAGGAGTTTGATTGAATTTAATGGTTTATTGTTGCATCAAATGTGAAAGGCAATTTTGCGTCTCGGGAATGAACTCAGTCTTGCAGAGGTTTTCTGTGGGGCGAGATAGGAAAGTTCTTTAGTACTTTGAATTAGGTGTAATGGTGAGTCTTTAGAATCGTGAGGAGTTGGAGAGGGCATGAATGTGTCATGAGTCCTCTTCAAACAGTAGAAAACATGTAAAACTAATTAAACGCTAAGGTAGAGCACTGCAACATCAATGATTTCCACCTTTATACTTGATTTATTTAGTTAAGCTGAAAAGAGAGAGATAATGGCGCACATAAACACATGATAATTTGAATCACAGAAGGAAAAATAATACTAAGTCACCTTGCCAAAAGAATTCCATAAAATGCTACAAACCCTGGGATATTTCCTTGCCAAAATGCAAAGATGATGTACAATAATGCTCAAATCATTCACAAGAGTCCAACCTTTTCAAACGACTGAAAAAACACATGATATAGACCTCCAAACCACCTGCGATATCCATCAGGAGTCGGATCCATGAGAAGAGGGTTGGTTTCAACCATATGTAAACTAGGAACACAAAAATAGGCAGTGGAGCAGCTTGCCTCTAAAACCTAGGAAACTGATTCATTCAACTCTAAACCACCTACAACTGACGTATCTACCTTATCAAGTCAATTTTTATCATTCTTACATCATATTACATCAATTTACTGCACCTACCAAAATGTCGAGCTTTACCTCTAAAGATGTTGATTCCTCTGGATCTATGTTTTTCATCTCTTCTTCCTTCAACTTTGCATTTCTGATCAGAAAATTAGCCTCTACATCTACTGCACTATTCTGCATCTCTTCAAGTGTTGCAATATTCCTTTCCCTCAGTTGAAATTCCATTTCCGGATCAAAGGCTTCCAGGTAGTGTAAGAGAGTGGATCGAGGAAGAGGTATTATATTAGCTGGCATCGAAAAATAGACTTGGTTAAATCTGGCAGAAAACTGTTGTACTGTCTCCCCTGGCAGTCTTTTCAGTTGGTTATACTCTTCTATAATCAAGAAATGGTTTTGTCTGACCACCCACCTGTTGAGGAAAACTTTTAAGAACTACTGGAAATCTAAGATGCTTGCATCAGGCAGGGTTTTGAACCAACTCTTGACTTTTCCTTCAAAGAAAGAGAAAAAAGCATAATACTGACATCCTCTTCATCAACTTCAAAAAGGTCGAGAAGAGACTCAAAATTCAATACATGTCTCTCAGCAGTGATGTTGTCACATTCACCATCAAATCTTGGTAGATATAGGTCATGATTTTTAGGGAAAGCATGGAATATAGGAGGTAAAATCAGAGACTTGTATCAATCTGGAATTTTACAAGGTATAAGGGTATGCACAGGAGGTGTAGAATCAATATTGGTCTCTTGAGGCTCATCAGTTTGAAGACGGTCATCACAAGATTCAGAAGAAGGGTCTTGATCGAGCTCAAAGGCATGCAAATATTTTGTATTTTCAATCTTTGAAGGAAAGGAATCAAATGGAGGTCGAGGATCTTTTCACAAATACAATATACTTTGCAAAGCCTTCTCGAAATTCTTGGGAAAAGAGAAGAAATAATTTATAACAAAGAAGAAAATGTCTTGGATGAATTTCCAACTTGAATACCTGATCTTTCCATATTGTCCTTTCATGTTTCTACTGGTCAGGTTCATCCTCCAGTGGAATCCTTGGATTTGATCTTGAAACTGATTTAGAGTCACCAGGTGAAAGATTTCAGACTTGCTATGTCTGATTGTTGTTCACCATCAACAATCAGATCTGAACTTGATTTCATTTTGCTGAGGAAACCAGATGTTGAGTTCATAAACTAAACTAGAGATTGACTGAAGCAACGTTCATCTACTATGCACTTACAAAGCAAGAGTAATTCGAAGGCTACCTGGCTAACTTCAGGCTCTGCCTGTAGTTTATAAAGCAAATAACAATAGAAAACAAACAACCTTTTCTTCCCTGGTATGGTTGCCACTATGTTAGCGCCTAAATCTACCTCAGACTGAGAAAGGCAGGTCCAGGGTAACATCAAACCATGCTTAACTTGGTAGCTAGCCCTACTAGGATGGGAGAGGGCTCTCTCCTTATCAATCTCAAGAAAATATAGCAAATGAGGCTTAGGATGACTGATGTACAGACTAATTTTAGGCTAGGTATATGCTTAGAGGAGTTTGATTTAATTTAGTGGTTGATTACTGGATCAAATGTGAAACGCAGTTTTGGGTCCGGGGAATGAACTCAGTCTTGAAGAGGTTTCTATGGGGTGAGGTAAGAAAGTGCTTTAGTTCTTTGAATTAGGTGTAATGGCGAGTCTTGAGGCTGGTGAGGAGTTGGAGAGGGCATGAATGTGTCATGAGTCCTCTTCAAATAGTAGAAAACATGTAAAACTAATGAAACCCTAAAGTAGAGCACTGCAACATCAATGATTTCTGCCTTTAGAAAGATAATGGCACACATAAACACACGATAACTTGAATCGCAAGGAAAAACACTACTAAGTCACCTTGCCATAAGAATCCCACAAAATGCTACAAACCCTAGTCTATTTCCTTGCCAAAATGCAGAGATGATGTACAGTAATGCTCAAAGCATTCACAACAGTCCAACCTTTTCAAATGACTGAAAAAAACACATGATATAGACCTCCAAACCAGCTGTGCTATCCATAAGGGGTCGAATCCATGAGAATAGGGGTGGTTTCAACCATATCTAAACTAGGAACACAAAAATAGGCAATGGAACAACTTGCTTCTAAAACCTAGGAAACTGATTCATTCAACTCTAAACCACCTACAACTGATGTATCTACCTTATCAATTCAATTTTATCATTTTTACATCATAGTACATCAATTTACATCATGTCACATCATGAATTTGACCATAAAAGATAAAAAGTCAAACTAGAAGAAAACTAGGCAAAAAACAGAGTTTTTCAGCAAAATTGGCACTTTTTCATTCTGTGCGTAGCACCATTTTCTCTGTGTGTAGTGCTTATTCCAAGCTACTTTTGGAGGGATTCCCGAGGTCCAAATCAGGTGTAGGATAGCTCGTTGGGAATCCCTATGAGTCTACCTTCTGGAACAACTTAAATTTTTTGCTTTTGAGTCCATTTACCCCTCCAAAATTGCAATCTCCCAAGACTGCTTCCTATGTGGCCAAAAAGTGGCAGAGAGGGCATTTTTTGGGTGCTTTTGGCCCTTTTGGAGGTCCAAAACTTGTCACAATTTCCTAGTAATTTCTGATCATGCATAAATTTTCAGAAGGAATCCAAAAATGCTAAGTTTTCTTCAAATGGAGGTCCCCATCAAAAGCGAGCTCTAGGTGGCGCTACGCACCTGCCGGAAAAAACTGTTTTTTCCATGAAAAATTCAAAAATGTCAAAATGTTTACCAATTTTTTTGAAATTTGTCATGAGTGATCTATGTTAGGTGTTATTTTGGGACAATGAAGCTTCAGCCAATATCTTTGAGTTAATCATGCTCTTTTTGCTTTCTTAAGGCCCTTTTTCAACTTAGGCTTAAGCCTCTTCATTATATTGTCAACATACTGTCCTTTATTCCACTGTTCATCAACATTTGGAATGCTTGTTGTTTCTGAGATAGTGGCAAGTGACAAGGTGAAGGAGACACCAGCGAGGTTCACTTGGTCATTATGTAGATGAGTGACAAACAACTGAGCAATCTCATAGCAAGAATGATGTCTAAAACAAGATATAGCAAGAGGACAAGCAAGCAACTCTTAAAACTGATAGTGTCCTCTCGGATGATCTTTTCCCCTTTGTGTGGCCTTTTTGGTACATGAGCTTCTCTAGAAGAATCATTGAGAGTTTCCTCTTCCCTCTCATAGTCTGAAACTATCTCCATGCTTATGAATTTGTAGTGAAGGCAGATGAGTATGAAAAGATTTTGAAATATGAGGTGAGTGTTGTGCATAAGGAAGTGAATGCTAGGAGGAAGGGTTTCTTTTGGGAATGAGGGTAGTGGATGGTATTATGAATGTGGAAGGAGGGATTTGATAATGAAGTGGATGTAATGAAGGAATAGGAAGTGGGAGTTAGGGTTTGGGAATAAAGTATAGGGCTAGGGTTTGGTAAATAGGAGTGGGGTTCAGGGAGTGAATGTTGATGATGTTAGGGAAAGGGCATGGAATTTGCCAAGCTGAAAATGTATGAGGTGAAAAAGAAGAGCAATGCCCTTTAAAAACTTGCAAAAGAGGATTTAAGAATCAGCTAGCGTTTTTCTTAAACGAAAGCACAAACATCCAAGGCACCAAACACAAATTCCCTAAACAAGGAGGAATGTTTTACTTACTTGGAACAAGCTTTAATTTTATTTTTAGGAAGTTTGGAAGAGTTTTGAAGTGTTTTTGGCTTTTGGAACAGGTGCATAGCGCCAAGGAATAGGTGCATAGTGTCTTTTTGCAGACCCGTTTTGAAGGCCTTCCTGGTGTCCAAATCGGGCGTGGGATAGCTTGCTAGAAAGTGTATTGAGTATACTTTCCAAAACATCTTGAATGTTTAAATTTGGAGTTCATTTGCCCTATAAACAGTAAAATCTCCCAAGACTGGTAAAAATGTGCAAAGTGAGGCTGCCTAAAGGCAGACTGCTATTGCAGTCAACTTTTGAAGGTCTTCCTCAACTCCAAATTAAGCTCATGGTAGCTCATTAGATATATCTTTGTATATAGTTATGATTGGACTCATCAAGCAAGTTATTTGGCCAACCAAGCTGGGAGAAATCTTGATTTTCCCCAGGTCACTTCAGAGGTGCATCAATTCTCCTGACGCAACTATATTTTTGACATTTCTCTAAAACCATGACACCTGTGTAAAAAGTGAAGGAGTTTTTTCTTCCTTGGCCTATTTTGAACAAAAAAATCTCTCAGTTTTCCCAAATTCATCTTTTATTGCTCAAAAACATCATTGGAGTAAAACATATCTCGATTTATGGAATAGGGGATTTGTCGAAATGAAGTGAAATGAAGGGGATAAGGGGCTTCTAAATTCTGGAGAAAATTTTGGGAAGTAGGGATGGATGTTAGGAAATAGGGGAAAGTGGAATTTCAAATATTGAGTGAGGGGAAGGGGTCCAAAAGGGAAAAACATAGGCCTATCCTAGGAAATTGTCAAATTGTAGCATGAAAATAGGGTTTGTGGGAAAATGATGAATTTTAGGGATATCAATGATGGGAAGTGTTTAATAAGGTACATTAAGGATAGGGGGAGGTGTATGAACATCAGGATACAAGTTTTGTTAATGACTTGACCATCCAAGAGAAATTACCTTGAAAACCCTAGGAGAGAGAAATGAGGCTTACCCAAGTACAACTGAAGCATGAACAAGGTGTAAAATGACCCATTGGAACCTGAAATGATGATAACTCTTTGAATGATGGTACACTCAGCCAAATGGTGAGACACTTGGAAAACTTTGGAAGGAGTGAAAATAACCCTATACCTAATACCTAGTGACCAAATTTTACTTGAAGAATCACTGAAATGACAAAATTTGACATTGACACTATGAGACCACTTTTTAAAATCATATTTGATCACTAATGGAAGGCTTCAAATGTTGACACTAACACATTCAGTTGTAGGTGACCTCTCACCTTGAAGGATGGATGGGACCTCCATTACACTCGTGCATGTGTTATAATTGTTTTATTGGATTTCATAGCGGTATATGTTACTCTATGATCACACAGCATGTGGAAAAATAATAGTCCTCAAATTAACTAATTCTCATAGAAATATTATTTAACATTTTAAAACTTAGTTGTTACAACTACTTGTTGTTCTATCTCTCTGTTGTTGTCTGTTATTGTGTTTTCTCCACTACACTAATCCTTTGCAATAGTAGGAAGATCTCAAGCATTATGGGTGGCAAGATAGTGTGCCAAGAACCTTTAGTGCTGGAAGTCTCTGACAGAGCCAGGGAAATTCTGGTCCGCGCAGGGCGGATATCATATTTTATAAGATTTCAGCCCCCTAGTGAGGAAATCACTATTGAATTTCTACAGCATCTGCGGAATGAGCAATCCCTTGTGAGAGGTAGAAGAATCACAGTATCAGATGTTGTAATAGCTGAAGTATCTGGACTGCCGGTGGAAGTAACTACATGGCGAAAAAAACACATAATGTTGCAAGATGTGGTGGACATTTCCAGAGATGCAGACAAGTAATTAACCAAGAAAGGCAAGGGCATACAACCATCTCCTTTGGCAAAACCATGGCGTGAGTTGGAAAGTGTTGTCCAGAGGTACATTACCTGTGATGGATGACGAGACGTGGTAAGACCATGGAAACTCAAACTTTTAGCTGTTTTAAAACTAAAGATAACTATTAATCTACCATCTTTTTTGAACTCATTGTTGCATGATACCGCTAATAGAATAAGACGGGCTAGGCACCCTGAAACCATAGTTAACCACCATCGATTGATTATAACAATTATTAGCCATAACCTTGTTCAACAAAACTTAACTTGGGATGGTCTCATAGTGCCCTTGGAGATTAGTCAGAACCATGTAATCCAAAATCCTACAATCTTGGAGATAAGCCATCAGAGCCCTATTCTGAAAAGGAAAAGGACTACCAGCTCAAACATTGAACCTCATAAGCACAGGTGGTCTACAAGGTTAAATCTAGCCCAAAGAATGTCTGTAAATCCACAAGATAGCATCAAACAACCTGTGGAACCATCCAGACCAATTAGTATACATAACTCTGAGTCGGAACCAGAGGAAGAACTTGAACAAGGGGAAGGCTGTCATTCAGAATCAGAATCCAGGGAAGAGTCCAATTCAGAACAAGAACCTGAGGAAGAGGATAGACTGGACTTAGAGAAAGAAAGGGCACAACACTTTGATCATGAACTGGAAAATCAAGAAGAGCCTCTTCAAACATCAACCATGAGCCCCCAAAATGATATTTTGCAGGTTTTTGAGACAGGGATGGCTCGAGTCCTGGCAAATCTGAATGCATACATGCAGCCTAGAGGATCACTTGATCCTAACCTAATGAAAGCTCAATCCCCAGAAGATTCTGGGCATACAAAAATTCTACCTTCTTTAGAAGCTATAGACCGGGAAAAGGAAGTAGACACAGAAGTTATTCATGAATCCGATAACTAGTCTGATGACATAGTTCTATTGGAACACGGCCATGATAAACAATAGGAATATTTAGATATAGAACCTATTGACATGCCTGTTGTTGTAAAAGATGCTCGTTGGAAGAGGCGAGTAGCCGGAGCAAAACTAAAGAAGATGAGACAAAAATACCAAAAGCTTCAAAAGGCAGTTAAAAGGGTACGTCAGAAGATTAAAGAAATTGAAAATGGAAAAGCCTAGAACACTACTCCTGAGGTAGTCTCTGTGGCTAAACAAATGAAAATATGTAAGGGTAGGCCAACATAAACCCAAACCAAACTCATTCCTACTCAAAAAATAGCCACCCAGGAAAATTTTCATGTAGACTTAGTGGATGTAGCCATTCAGATGGAGGGTTGGTCCTCCCACAATAAGGAAGTATAGACCGAGGAAATATCCTCTCGTAGCACAAGCACTCAGACAGAAGAGCAAGCCAAGGATATCCTATCAAACAAAGACCCTATTCTTCTAAAGCTACAAGAAGAACTGATGTAAGCCTAGCTTGCTCTAGACCGATGTGAACAAGAGATAGTTCCCCAACAAAAATATCAGGAGTTGCAGAAATAGTTTAGGGAATTAACCATAACTGAGAATGGGACTTTTGATAGATTTAGACACGAAGAAGAGAAACTAAAGAAGGTGAAGACCAAGCTGGACAGAGCCAGGAATTGGATAGACATCATTTGCTTGCTATATTTGGATGTCTTGAAATTTAGGTATCCTACCACAAAATATGCCATGTTCTTATTAGAACAGTACTTATTGTTAAAGATTAAAGCCGTAAGATCTGGCAAGCCAATCGAATTAAAGACAATTGAAGATTTTATAAGTTGCTACAAGGAACATGGGGAAAAAGTCCAAAGGCTTCTTTGCAAATTTTATCTGCATAATTTCATATTAGAAGAAGAAGTGGATAAGAGCCCTAGCCCTTTTGTTGGAGATATTCAATTCCAGGATTTTATCTCTTTTGCAATTAATCAACTTAAGTGGTTTAAGGTGTATAATTTGTTCCAAAGATAGGAACATGGATTGGATCTCTGGGTAAGGAATGAGCCTACTAACCCTTTGCAACTGTTTGATAAACATAAAAGGTTGATGACACAAGAAGGAATGATTCAAATTTTAGGGCCCATACATAAGGAAGTTGTACAGAAAGGAACAACATATTTCTTCTCCATCCAGGAAATATCCCTAACTGCATCCAAAATGAGATGGACTATCTCAAATAACAATGTTATGGAAAGAGAACCATTTAATTATGGGAATTACAAAGCTGTTGCCAACCTGTTAATCACATACAGTAATCTTATCTTGAGGGAAGGGCATTATTGGTTGGGATGTTGATTTAGGTGTCCAATTATTTGGTATCCTCCTGAAGGGTATCGGTTTGACTATGAGTTACCTGAAGGACACAAACATACAACCTTTAAAAATCTGGCACAACATCACGGTTTTAGACCTGATAAAGAAACCTTTTCTCTAGCTTACTCCTTAACTACATTACATGGGAAATATTTATTTGTCATGAGGACATGAAAAAATGTAAGTAGCAGAGTATGTTGAGCCTTGCAATAGGTATGTGTTTACTCTTGATTATTGTCTTTTTCCTCCTTTCTTATCCATTTTTTGCCATGATATAATAACATATTGATAGGATTTTGATAAGGAATGAATGAAACTGCTCTTGATGCGATTTGACCGAAAAAACTAACTCTCATTACTTTTTATGTAGAAAAACAACAGATGGAACAACGATTGTTCCAAAGTCGGAACAACAAAAGCTAATGAATGAAAATGAGATGTGTTGTGTGTAGTCAAATCAAGGAATGAATCGAGAAGATCAGCGCAAGATAGAAGAATTGTCTGAAGATAGCATTTAGTTGTGAATCCCTCAGCATCTCCTGATCTTGAGGGATCACATTTATATTTTTCCTTTTGACTATAAAAGGGAAAACTAAAGAGGGATCTGATGGAGGGAAATGTTCCCCTAGGTCCTTTTTGGTTGAAACCCTAGCAGGCTGAAAGTTGTCTATTCAAAGAAGCACACGTTCACACAGCCATTATGCTATTATAAGCAAATTCTATTGTAAAGGGTACGTACCTTAGGTCCTACGTTTGAGAAGGCCTTTAGGGTCCAAACCCTTCTTGGAGTTCCCTTTTTCTCTTTTGTCCTGCAAAACAACCAATTCAAAGAACACAACAGTATATGGACAAAACCTTATAAAGAAACCATCTTCATGTTATAAATAAAGGTAGTTAGTTATGAAATCCAAACAACCATTTACATATGAATTCTAAACATGACTATCATTAACAAAAAGAAGATTCATTTCGGGAACCAAGACATGTGTTTCTTTTATTATAGACAAATAAAGTACATAAAAAGGAATATTTTCACCTGAGTCACCTTCACCAAGCTCCAAGAAAAGCTTCCTTCCGGATCCGTTCCAGCCTCAAGCCTTAAACAAAATCCTTCCATGACTCTCTCCATGATGTCATAAATGGTGGATGGACATCAACACACAAGGAAACAAAGGTTTCTTGGAAAAGTGCAGAAGGCACAAGGGACTTTAGACCTGGTTAGGGGAAAAATCTCAGCATAATAACCTTTCTCTCTCTGCTCTCCTCCCTTAGGCCATCCCTTTGAGGTCTTTTTATACCTCTCCCAAAGTAGTTTTTAATTTGGGAGTTGGTTGGGAACAGTTGGGCCACGGGCACTAACAGGTGATCAGTAGGTAAAACCCGCGATCTCCACCCGAAAATAAGGAATTTTATATTTTTTTAAGTGTTTTAATACATATACGTGGGTTGGATATACACAGACCCGCATATACACGCATTTAACTCAGGGCAATGTCACGTATAAGGGATAAAACACTGTTTTTTAAATTTTAGGACCAGGTCTGGAAGGAGGGGGCGCCCTAGGCCATGAGTACGACATCACAAACCATAAGCGTGGGATTTGGAGCTCTAACAAGATCTCTCGTCTTTTACTTCGACAGTAATTTCAGTTTTCAGAAGTGTGATTCTGAAGGACAAGATCGTATTGTAATGACAAGTGAATTTGATGATTAATATACAACTTGTGTTGATGCTCATTCGTATATTCTGAAGTAGCTAAGCAGTGTTCGCTGGTGGCTATGGCCCAGTCTCTGGTGGATCTTATTGTTTTTCCTTGTTTTACGCTTTTTCCTTTTCCTGCAAGTTTATTCTGCTTTATCGCTTTGCAGTTGATTTATTTTCATTGATTCATATTTTGGGTATTCATTTCATTAATGCGCTATCCTCATTTGGCTTTATTTAATTCATATCGTGGATTGAATTAGTTATCAGTTAAAGAATCATTTCTGGTTAATTAAAGAATAGAGCGTGATTGATTAAATGCTTTCTTTTTATCCAGTAGTTTAAGTCCAGTTGAAAGAGTTCAGTTAATGCTACGGTGCTCTCAGTTGATTATCATTCAAATTTGGTTGATTAAGATTGAATTACAGTTTTGTTTGAGATTGAGTCATGATGCTTAGATGAATTATTTCATTTAAAAGTTACAAGCTTGAGATTTATGATTGCATCCGTTTACTTTTATATTAAATTTAATAGCTTATTTTAAAGCATTACTCTCTGGATTTATAGCTTGCACATATTATGTACACTCTTGGAATAAAAATACTTACCCATCTTGATAATTAATGTGAGGCAATTATGAGTTTTAAAAGACACCTTTTAGCACCCAACAACATCATCAACCGTGAAGGAATTAACTTTCCAACTATGATCAACTAGTGAAACCTATGCATGAAGTGCTCCAACCATACTAAAATGTCATGTGATGTATTACGTGATGCCACCACCCATGCAACTAGCACCTCGCTTCGTTGTTCATCAAACACCACGAGTGTGTACAACTAATACTATCACATTCAAAAAACATATGAAGTCAACTTCAGCTCATTAATCATTATCAATCTTTACTAATCAAATTATTGTACTAGATGAATCATTCTTAATACATTCACGCCATATTTATCTGTTTTGAATGTTGAATCCATTGGTATTAAGTTATTATTCAATAGCTTCACCATAGTCTCCAACATCCACTTTGCCTGAATTACAACTATAAAAGGGGTCTCTACACCGTTGGGCTTTTGATAAAAGAAAAAATCATCTTGGTGTTTTCTATAATAAAGGTTCACACTCATTTCATCCTTCTTCTGTAATTGGTAATTTCCTTTCATTAGACAAATATCTGTTAACAACATCTTTCCTACAAAAAAATAAATCCCTATATTGAGTTGTGTCATCCATGTCAACATAATTTTTTAACATGCATTTTGCAAACCAAGTCAATCAGCACTTCCAAGAAGAAACAACTCTCTACATATGAAACCATGTCCCTTGATAACTTTGGTTGATGTAGGGAACTAGCATGACCCAAAGTGTCATGTTGGCCATGACAAGGCCATCCTTGGCTATCTACATGCTTATACATGTTATATGTTATTATCGTTATCTCAAGGGTTTGAACCATAACTTTTACAATGAAATAGCATCGACAACCCCTCTTTTTCACAAATTAGGATCTTCACTTCATTTAATTTTTTCCTCTTATGTCCTTGGGGCCATATGAACAAGCATAGCTGCATAAAAAAATTTGAAAAGTTAGTACATATGAATCCATTAAAAATGATAGAGCACTATTAATACCAACATCTAGGCAATGCATCTCTAAAAGACTTACACTTTATATTGCAAGGAAGAAATATTCCTTGAGATTGGGCATTTATTTTGTACCCGAGTGAAAGAACATGGAGTTTCTTGGTTCATTTCCTCTCCTCTAATAAAGTCTCCAATTCTATTCGAAGTGATTTTTCAATCTGATCAATCTCCATCTATTTTTCATGTACTTCAAACAAATCTAAATCCTTCCTAGAAAATATAGTCTTTTCTTTAGGGTCTTGCACTGGAAGGGAAATGATTGTTTCCCATTTGACTTTCTTTGCCATTTTGTGACCCAAGGAGTTGTTGCAATGGTAACTCAAAATGTGTTGCAACAGTGACCCATCGACATTCCAGGATGGTGACCCAGTGAGTTGCTACAATTGTAACCATTGACTTACTGCAAAGTTGAACCAGTGTGTTGCCACAATGGTAAACCAACAATCTTCCTCAACCACCAACGAGTGATTTTCTGCAACAGTCATACAATGAGTTTCCACAACAATTAAACAACAAGTTGCTGCAAGGGTTAACAAGCAAGTTGACGCAATGGTTGACAAGTGAGTTGTCGCAACAGTTAACCATCAAGTTTCTGCAATGGTTAACGAGTGAGTTGCCGCACTAGTCAACTAGTGAGTTGTTGCAATAGAAAACCATCAAGTTGTCGCATGGGTGAAATAGGTTGTTGCTGCAACAATGAACCAATCAATTTTTTGCAGTCAAGTTTGGTGCTCTCCTAACCCTTGAAAAGCATGTGTGCTCTCCTATTTCTGCTAGGAAACTAGTCAAACAATATAGTATTGATTGCATAAATAAAGAAAGAAAACTAAAACAACATTTCTTTATATAATAGTGTGCATAAATTATATAATTGTTTGCTAATAATATAATAGAATGCTAATAAATTATATAATAGTATAAGCACAAAGATAATGATACTGAGATTTATTTGCGGAATCTAAATTAGTAATGTGGAGGATCAAAGGTTTTACAAAGAATATAAATTAGTAATGTGGAGGATGAAGGATTTTACAAATTGAGTTGTAGTAGTGTGAAGGATGAAGGGTTTTATAAACTGGGTTTTAGTAGTGTGGAGGATGAAGGGTCCATCCTAATTGGGTTTTAATAATGTGGAGGATGAATGGTTTTATAAATTGGGTTTTAGTAATGTGGAGGATGAAGGGCTTGTTATAGACATTTTTGGGCACTACAACCCCAAGCATGAAATGTCCATAAACCAAGGGCTCCTAAGTCCCTAAAAGTGTTGTTCTAACCCCTAAAGGAACAAGGTCAACTGATTACAGCTTCTCCCAGAAGTTCTCCATGAAAAACTACTCAGAATTGGTCAAAATAGAATCATTTCAGCTGCTCCACAGGCCAGGTGCGTTGCATCTCACCTAAGTACACTGTGGGGGTGCGTTGCATTTCAAAAAGCCCTTCTATGGGGTGCGATGGGCGAGAAATGACAAATGGCAGTGTCATTCCGCGAGGTGGAGAGGCAATGGAAGCTTCCAAAAACTTCTCCTGTGACACTTGCCTCTCTGAATTCGACCAAGGATGAGTAAGAGATCATCAATCTCCAAGTGGAAGAAAGAACTATTAGAGGGAAGACACTAATCAAATTCTAAGCTGACTCATCTCCCTTACAGATATCTATATATGGATCCCTCATCCCAGAGATCTAGAGGCTGGAATTTTGCATATTGTAAGGAATTATTGTTCGTTTCTTGAGACAAACATCAGATTGTTGGGTGATCTAAGCTTTGTACGAGGTGAAGAGGGGCTTCCTTGCCGAGAGGTTGATGCTGGGTCAGAATAACTGGTTGTAACTCCTCTTGGTTTTTTCTTGTTTATCAATAAAAGCTATTCAAGTTTTCCTCCATACTTTTGTGTCATTCATGTTTGCTGCATTTGTATGGTCAATTTACATCTGATCCTAGATTTTTTATGATTATAGATCCATGTCTTTGTATAGTGTTATGCTACTATGATCTTACAGGTACTCTGTGAAGCTGGGCGCGCAAGGGAACAAGTAGTGAAAGACTATCAAAGAAGAGAGGAATCGAACCAGGAGATTAGCGCAAGACAGAGGTTGGTCTTCTTTGTTCCTCTCTATCTATACTTCATAAAGGAAAAACGAAAGTAGCTTTACTCTATTTGTTTCTAAGGTAGCTATCACACCTTAGTGGGATAAGCAGTTCTAAGTAGACACTTTTCCCTGTAAAAAAATAGTGACTCCACTGGGGACGAATTAGTTTGTTTGTTTATCTTCCTTGTTGTCTATTTC
Source organism: Pinus tabuliformis (assembly GCA_031772625.1). Taxonomy (NCBI): domain Eukaryota; kingdom Viridiplantae; phylum Streptophyta; class Pinopsida; order Pinales; family Pinaceae; genus Pinus; species Pinus tabuliformis. The sequence goes on from CM062807.1 coordinate 726,728,882, forward strand.
ATAAACTTACAGGTAGCATTCGAACTGCATTTTCCATAGCAAATGCAAAGTAGACAAATGCTACTTCAGTCCATCTATGGGATCTGTCGATGATTTAAACAACTGATTCACAAACTCTCTGATTGCCCTTGTGATAGCTCTTAGATCCTCCTTAGATCTACCCCTAATTGTTGAATTACTGATTACCTTTTGCTCAGCCAAAACCCATGAACTGAACTGCAAACTGTGACCTGGAACCCAAGCAAAGTCTCGTTTCTGGCCCAGCACAGGTACTATTCTGAGAATCTGAAATTCAGCGCACTTCTCGAGTGTAGAAGGTGCACTGCATTTCAAATTCCCTGTGTTACAGGTGCGCTGATCAGGCTAGGCTTTGTGTAGTTTTGGTTTCTGTGATTCATTCTTTCCAGTTCTATTCCTGAATTTTGCTGCCTGTGATCAGTATATGTCTGTTTGAAACCCATTTTCCTTGCTGTTATTCCACCTCCTTTGTACAAAAGAACTGTAAATGTTTTTGTGTGTTTGTTGATTCATTTTCAGTTCTCCTTTGCAAAAGTAGTGAAATCGTACTGTCGTCCTTTGATTTGAAACTATCACAAGTGTCGATTTCAATCGTAGGAAAGAGTTTGATTGCTGTTGATAGCCGATTATCCTGTTACTATTGTTTTTGGTCTGAATTTGTAATTTTTCTAGTGTCAAAACAAGTATTCATTTCAAAATCGTAAGGTGTTGTGATGGTCTCCATTTTTGATTTCGAAAATAAACTTGTTGATATTTGTCGCTTGAAAAGAAATTCAGATTTGTGCATCAACTTTCTTCTTATCATTCATATACTAAGAAAGTCGAAAACAAATACATGCATGTGCATTTGCATTTAGACAGTCTGATTGGTTTGATTTAGGAAAGTGCATTTAGAGTGTGCTCTTTGCTCTTTGTGAAAGAATTCTGTCTTTCTTTCCTTAGTAGCTAGGATTTTCATTGCACAAAGAAGATAAAAAGATTGTTTATCATCTTAGATTGCATTTTAGGAATTACATCTACATCTCGCGGTGAACCTGAAAGGAAAACTTCATAAACAAGATCAACCATAAAATAAATTCAATGAATATAACAATGCTTTGGAACTTAACGAACAACATTTAGAAGTATAGGCTAGAGACGTATTCCGGCGTCGTAAAGCCTGGTAACTGTTGTTCTCACTGATGGTTTTGTGATTCCTCCACTTTGAGACGATAAGTGCCAGTATGGACTTGTGCTCCCACGTACTGTCGAGTATATTTTGGGAGACCACAATAGGCTTAATCCTTTATCCATAGGAAGCCGTGTTTGCCGCCCTATCGATAGCAATGCACTGAAAACAACATTCGGGAAGATTGACTACCGTACCGTAAAAAGTATTCTGTAGTTTTGCGATTGGTTTGGTAATCCCTCTACCTAGATTTCCAGAGCAGTCCCTTTCGTTCCTTTTCAGACTCTTTAACAGAAAAGGTCCATCTGAGCGCTTGTCACTTCAGGCTCATTAAAAATCGAAGGAGACTAGAGTCATCTTTTGTTTTTTCTTGACTCTTAAAAATTGAAAAAACAAGTTGTGTCAAAGTGTCTAAAATTCATTTAATTCGGAAACATACTTCCCCTTTATTTTTAGTTGATCGAGTAATCCGCAATCATGGAAGAAAGTCAATTGAAACCTCGTCGTTCGCGGAGGCTTACGAGTCAATTGTCTTTGTCTCCGGAATCGAAGCTAGTACGAACAAAGCGAACTCATTTAACCAGTTCCAAATCTCTTGTTAAAGTTAGAACAAGTGTTCCAACAACATCAGAGACTCTAGTTACTCCAAACATTTCTGGAATCCCTGCCTCTACAGAAGAAGTTTAGCAGCCACAGAAGGAGAGTAGTACTAATCCTAGTCTTAGGGTAAACACTTGTGTTACCGAACTAGTTCCATTTACAACCAGTTTAGAGAGTCTTGCTCCTCAAACATCTGTCGCTGCCGATTCCATACCTTCTTCGGCACCACAAATATTCTACGGACCTGATGGTCTACCCCTTCCACCTGGTTTGATTGCCATAGAAGAGATTGTGGAAGATCCTCCAACTAGTACTCCATCGCAATTTGGAGTTGGGATCACTCTGTATCCTTCTTTGTCAGAAGTTAGTCTACCGCCAGCGAAAGCTCCTGTAGAATCGGTAGGTAATATTTTGGATAGACTAGAAATGTCTGAACAACCATCAACATCTAGGACTGTGTCATCTGACACAGCGACGACAGAACCCCCTGCTATCACTCCAACAATGTTCACCGGTATACCATCTATCCCAACTAGCTCTCAATCGCTAGAAGGAGCCCACTCAGGGGCCATTTCGACAGTATGGTCTGTTCCTATTTGTTCATCCAGAATAATATCCGGAAACTCTTATGTTGAGTCTCAACAAATTGATCCATTTGGAGGTCAATTTGGGCAGTCCGGCCCTCAAGGGCAAACCATTCCCTTGAGTTCTGGATTACCACCGTATGGGGGGAAATATGCCCTTTCAATATCCCCTCCGGGAGGACAACCATATGGGAGTTCACAACAAAATTTGGGTTATGCTGGAATTACTTCAAGCAGTTGGGTACCGATACTACCTCAACAACCAAGAGTTGTATATTTGATGCAACAATGCTTACCTATGTCAAACATACCAACTACGCTAGCTATTGTGACGGTGTCGCAAGTTCAAGCGCTGCCTGTTGTATGCAAACCTCAGGTTTCTCAGGTTGTAATGCAACAGCCACTTGACCCTGCGACTCAACCACAATCGTCGACTGGTGGAATGACACAGGTTCAGCCGAGTACAATTACCCCTCATCTTGGTCAAACAGTTAGTATCGGGCAACAGCACATGGCTTCACAACCATGGCTAGTACAATACCAACAACTGCTATTCCAACAAGTATGCCAAGGTTCTGAGCAACAAATATTTGCAAATAGTGGGCATCCGTTTATTCAAAACGGTCAAAATCAACCATTTTACAATGGTCATGACCACCAACCTTACCAAAGTTACCAGCATCAAATGCATTATGCCGGCATGCAAAGACCAACTGCTCAGGCAATCCCATCTTATCCTGGGTATGCTTCACCTAACCTGAATCAACAGTTACCCTTCGTGCCAATTTTAGAGTTACCTGATTTAAATCGGTTAACAAACGATCCAATCGCTTACGCCCCTTGGTGGCCAGCGATTCTGCATAAACTTCCATCAGATATTCCTAAATTTAATGGAAATCCAGGTGAAGATCCATCAAATCATGTGATGACCTTTCATCTGTGGTGTTCATCAAACACCCTAAATGATGATTCGATTAGGCTTCACCTTTTTCAGAGGACATTGACTGGTCCGGAAGCAAAATGGTACATCAAATTGCCTAGAGCTTCATTCAATAACTTCAGTACCTTAGCCACAACCTTTTTAACCCATTTTCAATTACCGATAAGGTACGAAATGGGAACGGAACTCCTTACCAACTTCAAACAGACAACAGCCACTCACATATCTGATCATATGCATGAGTGGCGACGTCGTCGTAGAATGGTAAAAATTCATGTTCCCGATCAACTCTTAGCTGAATGGTTTATCAAGTCATTACTACCTTCCATCACGGAAGATGTGGCAAAGGGGGGAGTCGTAACAGAAGAGCAAGTTATCGCTCATGCACAATATTTGGACTTGATTTACACTCATTCCGGCATGCTCTACGATAAAATACCTGACGCCCCTAGACCGGAATTCTCAGTTCCTCCTCCTCCTAAATCAAACAATGACTCTCATGCCAGTGATGGCGTGATTGGTGCAACAGAAACGAAATCGACAAAGGCTACATCTAAAAAGGCCTGTAAGATTTCAGGTCAAAATGCAAAAGATGAACTTCTTGCCTCGGAAGTAAATGTCGTATTAATAGATAAAAGCAAAGAAACCAAGCAACCAGGGGGCAAGAAGAAAGGCAAAGGGAAGAAGAAGAAACAGGAAGAGTCATCTCCTGAAAAATATTCTGCAAACCCTCCTAGAAATAGGAAACAAAAATTTCCATGCATGATATGCGATGAGGATCATCGGACACTAGATTGTCCACACAGAGCTGAGCTTAAAAAATTCTTCAAGAATTCAAAAACCTCTGCAGTGTTAACTGATCCATTTCCAAATCCAGTAACAAATCTAGTTGATAGTGGAAATGCTTCCCCATCTCAAGTGCTAATGTTGTCGGTTTCAAAAAAGCAAAATGATGCTTTGATATCAACGAGGAACAAAGATTATGGGAATCCACAGCTGTCAAACAACAAGGATAAAGATCAACCTAATAGTTCGACAACAACTTCAACAGAAGTTGTGCCGCCCATCATTCCTGAACTGACAATAAAACCACCAAAGGGAGTAGTACACAAATCAACATTTAATCCTCGTGCTAGAGCAGCACAACATTATAATATAGTGGAAGATTTGGCCCAATCACCATCCGCTATGTCGACTCTTGAAGTACTACAAAATTTCCCATCCCAAAAGCAGGCTTTATTATCAGCCATTGGTGGGATAGACCCAAAGGATTCCAATCTTGTATCCTTCGATCATAAAGGATACGATCCTCAATTACCAGCTCAACTAGCTTTCCTTGTTCAAGTGAAAGCCCTCAACAAAACTGTTCATCGAACAATTATTGATGAGGGGGCATCTACATGCATTATGTCGATGAGTTGCTGGAAAACTTTAGGATCTCCAACCTTGTCGCGATCTTCGACGACATTAAAAGCATTCGACGGAAGAACATATAACCCATATGGTATTCTAAGTAACTTGAACGTTGAACTAGGAGGAAAAACAATAGAAATAGATGTTGAGGTGATCGATGGAAATCTCGATTACAACATCCTACTAGGAAGGCCATGGATATATGTTATGGCTACCATTGTGTCAACCTATTTTAGGAAGATTGCATTTCCCTTTCAAGGAGGGATTACAATCTTCGATCAACAAAACTTCCTCCCCAATGGTTCTCAAGTTACGAGAAGCATTCATATGATCCATGGAAGCCCCCATTCGCTTCAAAATATCAGAGTAGGCCTACTAAAAGACCCTGTATTAATGGGAACTTTTTCCCTTCCACCTCCAATCAATTTGGCGGAAGTAGCGTCGGTAGGAACCTGCAATATGATATCTTCTAAAAAGATCTCAGAAAATGATATCGACATGGATCATGCAATGGTTTTTCCTCCAAGCCCAATGGAAATATTGTAGCAATCAATGTTCCTAGCCTGGGTGGCAAACCCAAATCAACGATCATCGAGTGTTTGGATAGATAGGTCTAAGGAATATGGCACCCCTTCCGATCCTTGGTCGAGAGTGCATGACACCAACGAAGGAATTGTTCAATCAATGGTAATTGAAGGGGCACCATGGGATGATTACCACCATCGTTCCCTTCTTCCGGATTGTGAAGAAAATACTCCTGATGACCTTTATCATCCTTCAGTTTTTTATTTTCTATCAAATACTGTAAATACGGTGGATTCCGAGGACAATTCTTATCTCATGTCGACCTCGTTAAAAAATGAAACAAGGAGTCACGAGGATAGTTCTTTTACTGTGTCAACCTCATTAAAAAATGAAATGACTCCCTTTCCAAATCGAGTCTTTGATTACGATCTCGTAAAATCAAAGTCGAGTCTTTCGAAGATCTCGAAGGTAAACCTTCATTCCAACCACCGAGATGAATGCAATGAAGCTTCGGGGGCATGCACCTCGATTTGCATTATTATGCTGGGGGCATGCAAACATATCATGAGCAGTGTTACCGTAGGGTTCAAGCTCGTTAAAAAATAAACATAAGCCATGAGCAAATGTTTCCCCCCACGTTTAAGCTCATTAAAAAATGAACTATTTCCTAGTAAATAACCATCGTGAATGTAGTACTTCAACGTTTAAAGCCTTGGTCGTGTTCTCATCATCACCTCCATTCTATATTGGCCGATCATCCACCTCCATTTGATTGTTTACCCCTTTTTGAGGAACAACTGCGAAGAGTGATCTCACTAGCTATCCTTGTAACACTACTGTGATTGGAAAATTCTAAACCTTACCTGGAATCAGCTGCTACCCATTTTATCACTCGTTCCTCAAAAGACGAGTGTCCTTTAAGCTCTTTTCAATTGACTCATAAAATATGAAAAGATTTCCAAGCCATTGGCCTCTCCAGCTCGTTAAAGGGACCGGAAGTGCTATCCCTCCTCTAAGTTTTAATCTTTTTGGACCTGAGGGATCATTACACAAAAATATCGAGTGCTTGTTTTGTTCGGCTCGTTAAAAGTATCGAAAATTCATCCCTTCTATATTGTTTTATACTTTTTCGGACTTAAGGGATTAGATGACGAAAAAAGAATTTTAGAGTTTCCTTTACGTTCCTTTTCAGACTCTCTAAAATTGAAAAGGACCGAGTTATCTTTGTCGTTAAACTCGTTAAAATTTTAATAGCGACAAACTTATCTATAAACGAGAACGAGTTTCACTATCACTAGGCTTGTTAAAACATAGTGATGGGTTTGCCTGAAGGGAAAATTATAGAACAAGCATATGTTATCCTCCTCAATCTTGATAAAAATAAAGAGGTACTGGTCAACAATGACTTGGGAAAAATTGGGAAGAAAACTTGAAGAAACTTTGTTGGTAGCAAGTCGCTCTTGAACATGACACTTTCATTTCGCATCCAAGTCGGGTTGGGTTGTTTCATTCACCGGTCACATCACCATGGTCCCATCATACGATCCACGTTCGGGGTTAATGCTACCAATCCATCATGTCAATGTCACCGATATGTTCAAGAGAAATCATTCAGAGAATTCACCTGTGTCTCACCCACTACAATACATTTATACTCCATTATTTCATGACTGCCACCCTTAACCTTATATCACCAGATCGTTTTCACCTCCATTAAAATCATTTGCTCCGTTCCATGACATTGATGTGGGATTCATTAAGGCCCTCCTATGACAGATCACTTCTTGTTGACATCAGCTCATTATCCAAGAAGTTGATCTAGGAACACCCCATTCAGTACTTTGAAGCTTGCATGCCTCAATGGCAAGTTTCTCACTTCCGGCGACAGGTTTACATCAATGACCTTCGACCGAAAGATTTTGTGTGGTGTTCGACGCCAAGTCCTTTATTCACACCACGTGAATTGTACTGCAGTACCTTGAGAGTCATTATCATTATCGGTGATTCCTCTCGCGCTTGTTAACAGCTTATATCATTGGCTGGTAATCAAGCGATGTCTTTCCATGTTTGACTCCAGAACATCTCTCACATGGATAGACTTGTAATTTGAGTGAAGATTGAACAAGATTGAAGACCCCAGATCTAGTTTCATCCATCCGGGCTGCGAAATATATTCAGGAAAATAAAGACATCAAATGTACATCATTGCTGCACAGATAATCATCCAATCAAAGGGATGATGGCTCTACCAGAGTCATCAGTCTACACTCAGACGATTGTCTGTCTTATGTACATGAAAATGAATTTATAAAGCTGAGCATGGGAATGCCTACCTCAGCTAGATCATGAAAATATTATGAAGATAATGTATTGTATTGTATCTTATTACAGGTCTCCTCCCAGCTTGAAAGAACTTCGGATCCTCATAATAAAGCATTTCACCCGACATCAAAAGATTAATGACCTCATGCTTTAGGGGGCAACTGTTATAGACATTTTTGGGCACTACAACCCCAAGCATGAAATGTCCATAAACCAAGGGCTCCTAAGTCCCTAAAAGTGTTGTTCTAACCCCTAAAGGAACAAGTTCAACTGATTACAGCTTCTCCCAGAAGTTCTCCATGAAAAACTGCTCAGAATTGGTCAAAACAGAATCATTTCAGCTGCTCCATAGGCCAGGTGTGTTTCATCTCGCCTAAGTACACTGTGGGGGTGAATTGCATTTCAAAAAGCACTTCTATGGGGTGCGATGGGCGAGAAATGACAAATGGCAGTGTCATTCCGCGAGGTGGAGAGGCAACGAAAGCTTCCAAAAACTTCTCCTGTGACACTTGCCTCTCTGAATTCAACCAAGGATGAGTAAGAGATCATAAATCTCCAAGTGGAAGCAAGAACTATTAGAGGGAAGACACTAATAAAATCATAAGCTGACTCATCTCCCTTACAGATATCTATATATGGATCCCTCATCCCAGAGATCCAGAGGCTGGAATTTCGCATATTGTAAGGAATTTCTGTTGGATTCTTGAGACAAATATCAGATTGTTGGGTGATCTAAGCTTTGTATGAGGTGAAGAGGGGCTTCCTTGCCGAGAGGTTGATGCTGGGTCAGAACAACTGGTTGTAACTCCTCTTGGATTTGTCTTGTTTATCAATAAAAACTATTCAAGTTTTCCTCCATACTTTTGTGTCATTCATGTTTGTTGCATTTGTATGGTCAATTTACATCTGATCCTAGATTGTTTATGATTATACATCCATGTCTTTGTATAGTGCTATGCTACTGTGATCTTACAGGTACTCTGTGAAGCTGGGCGTGCAAGGGAACAAGTAGTGAAAGACTATCAAAGAAGAGAGGAATCGAACGAGGAGATTAGTGCAAGACAGAGGTTGGTCTTCTTTGATCCTCTCTATCTATACTTCATAAAGGAAAAACGAAAGTAGCTTTACTCTGTTTGTTTCTAAGGTAGCTATCACACCTTAGTGGGATAAGAAGTTCTGAGTAGACACTTTTCCCTGTAATAGGGCTTTACAAATTGAGTTTTAGTAATGTGGAGGGTGGAGGGTTTTACAAATTGGGTTTTGACCAACACCATCAAAAGCAACTAAAAAATAAACATTCTTCTTTCCCTGTTTTTGCACTATGTTTCGTCTTTTTCTGACTCAGAAACTATAATAGGACTACTCTTACTCTGCTGACAAATTTAAGAGCATTGTCAATGTAGTATAGGAAATTGATTTTCTTCATTCCTAGATGGAAAACTAACAGGATCTACATCCCCTATTCTATTGTACTTTCTTATTATCTATTTAATATGAAAGAATTTTTTCTATTTTGGAAAAAATAATAACTAGAGCTGGAATATGCATAGGTAGGTATCTGTGTGGGTTTTGACATTTCCTATTTTGAACTTACAATATGATCAATGCCGAACTTTGTTTCTCGCATCTCAAGTATGAAATGAATACTCGCCTACGATTTTTGCATGTTCCAATAAATGAAAACATTGTGCCCCATCTCAATTTTCTCTGTCTAAGGTTACAGGGGTTTCAAAATGATTTGGGAGTGAATGGGATTTAGAATACCGAAGGCGGAGAAGGGAGGCTTGCCATTCACTCATTTTAGCGTGAGTTAGGCGAGTTGTTGTGTCATAACTAACAATCCTGCAAATGGAACTTAGTGGACGGTAACACCGATGGTTACCCAAATGAAGAGTGAGCTAGAGAAGTCCATAGACAGAGACGCCAATGGTGACACAGACGAAGTTGCGAGTTTACGTTGGGAGACGGAAGGGACCCACATCATGAAAAGGTCATCGAAAGGGCCACGTTGGTGGTGAGGGGGTGTAAAACATGAAGGGTGTTTCATCGACCCGTTACACGATGGGTGTTTTGAGATTTGATGTGTGCACTATTATGACACTTGGTGGCATGTAATTTTTTTTATTTAATTTTTAATTTTTAATTTTTATAAATAATGAAATTTTCATAAATATTGAGATTTGATGTGTATACTATTTTTTTTAGAAATATTGAGATTTGATGTGTATACTATTATGACACTTGGTGGCATATAGAATTAAACCCATAAAATTAGTAATTTCATCTATATGAGACAATAAGAAAATAGAAATTCAAATTTCAAAAATTAATTTTTATTTTCAAAATAATGAGTTTAATAGATGTTTTTTTCAAAAGTTTAATAAACTTTATAAAATATTTTTAAAATTTTCAGAACTAATTGAAAATCAAAGCATTTTGACTATAAAATTATTACAATATAACCTGCCATAGCCAGGTATAAAAATATTATTATTAACCAATATTAAATTTATGAACCAACATAATATTGGCAGTGTACAACTTTCAACTTACAATTTTCCTAAGTAGATAATTTAAATTTAGAATTTCTATATAAGTAGATTTCAACAACTTAAACCATATTTAAATTGTTATAGTCTGCACAATATGATTTTCAGTAGTATTGAAAGTTTGATGCAAACGACAAAGCCGTGCTATTATAGGCAAAGATATCGAATTAGCTATTTGGTCAAATCCATATTACTTTGTGTTGGATAAAAAAATATTCGAAAGTTTGACTTTAAAAAATGAAATTTATTATTTTTAAAAATAAATTAATATATTTATTATCAATTTGATTGGATTTCAGGTTTAACATGTTATTGCACAATGCTTTAAACTTCTTTCATTCATTTATGTTAGGTTATCAAGTTGCTTTATTGTTGGGTACAGATAGGCTCAACCCATCAACAATTGATTTGAATCTACTATAGTGGTACGCACTGTCATGATGATTTATATCACATTAGTTAAATCAAAAGTTTTTTTTGAATCTAACGCTAGTTTTCAAGTACAATGCTATACAACAACATTTTTGAGACACATATTTGTATTATGTATTGGGATTCGTGCCAACTGATACAAGTTATTTATGGAAAATCATTTGCATCCAATGTTTTGTTGCTTCTCTTAATAGATTTCAAAGTACAAGTTTTTGTATCTTTGACACTTGCGTCATACACTGCCAACCTAAGGCTTGGAATTTAGTATTTTTTTATTTTCATACACATATATGTGTCAAGCTTTTATGGAAGAGAAACTTTGAAATTGATATTTGTGTTTAAGACACATACATGGTCAATTGATGCTTCTCTTAATAACTTTTAAAGTACAAGTGTTGTTTCAAAGTACAAGTTTTATACAACAACATGCATGGCAAGGAATTTAGTACATTTTTTATTCTCACATATATGTTTCAAAGTATAGAACAACACCTTTGATGTTCACATTTGTGTCGTATGTGCTAAACCCATTTTTATCTTGTCGCCATTTGTGTCATACATGCTAAACCCATCCATTATTATCTTATCGCCAGGCAGAGAAATCACATTCTGTATTTGGTAAAACCCATAGTAATATGGGTTGGACCAAGAATTATTTTAAAGTTCAAATTTAAAAACTGAAATTTATTATTTTTTAAAAATAAATTAATATATTTATTATTAATTTAATTGGGTTTGAGGTTCAACATGTTATTGCACAATGTTTAAAAAAAATGCTTTAAAATATGTGTCATTCATTTATGTTAGGTTGTCAAGTTTCTTTGTTGCTTGGTACAAATAGGCTCAACCCATCGATAGTTGATTCGAATCTACTGTCAAGTTGCTTTGTTGCTTGGTATGAATAGGCTCAACCCATCGATAGTTGATTTGACTCTGCTATCAAGTTGCTTTGTTGCTTGGTAGGATTAGGCTCAGCCCATCGATAATTGATTTGACTCTACTACAATGTACTTAAATAGATAATCATATTCCCTCTCCAACACATAATGTAGGAGTCAATGTTTTTGCTCATTGATGGATCATGTACAAACAAATCAAGCTCAAAAAATGGTGGCATGGGCTAATAATCAACTAAATGCCTTTTACAGGTCATTTCCACATTTTGTTACTAACTGACTTGGTTGGTTTTCTTTGGATTTTGCTTTGAAATAGGTTGATTTTATTAGGTATAATAATTTATTAAGTCAAATGATATATATATATATATATATATATATATATATATATATATATATATATATATATATATATATCACATTTTTTTTATTATTTCAATCATAAATAATAATAATTATTTCTATATTAAAAATAATTTAAAATATCAATGCAAACTCAATTATATCTTATTTGATTTAGTTTTTAGGATATCAAAATTACATTCTCTAATTACGACATATTATTTATATAAAATATTTTTGCAATTTCTAAAATGTTAAAACTATTCTTTTTTCATTTTTTTTTTATAAAAATGCAAAAAACTAATAACCAATACTCTATAACAAGCCCTGCAATAATTATGCTGATAGAGAAAACAAACAAAATTATAAAATGTCTTGTCCTGATGCAATATTATAATATTGCTTTTGTTATTTTCATAAATCAATGATACAATATTACAATAACAATTTTTTTAATTGTCATAAATTCATCATACAAAAGTAGAAATTTCCATAAATCTAAAATTCCAATCAAATTAATAAAAAAAAATGGACCAATTTAATCATATTATTAATAAATTGAATTTAATTATATGCTTCATCATTTATTTGAATATTTATTTAATTGTTTATTTATTTTTAAATAAAAATAAATTTATAATATTAAATGTGATTCATGTATCTTCTCTTAATGTCTAAGATGGTAACATGAAACTATAACATCATGTGTATGTTGACAAAACTTAACCACCTGAAATATATTTTTAATAATTTCTAAGGTGGAGAACTTTCACTCATATCAAATGCTTTTAGGTTTTGAGTTATTCACATGTTTTCTCACATAAGAAAACTAGTGAATAACTAATTAAAAAGACTTTTAGATCATAATCTACTTATGGTATACTAATTCATATTTCAACAAATGAAATTGTAACAAAATTGTTCATTATAAGAAGAAATTTTGGCGTAAATCACATTCAAAAAATCATTGTCGACATGTTTCGAACCAACCAGTGTGGTTCATTGTCAACTTGTCTTGAAGATGAACTGCACTGGTTGGTTCGAAACGCGTCGACAATGATTTTCTGAATGTGATTTACGCCGAAATTTCTTCTTATAATTGTTATGGATCACAGAAGCCTCAATTCAAACAAAATTGTTCATATTTACAAAGCATTACAAGAGTCGAAATCGACAATCTATTGGAAGATTTCAAGACTGATATCTTGGGGACCTTGATGAAACAATTGGATATCATGCAAGCTAAACAAAAGCAGGCCAAAGCATAATAGAACCTAGCTATTTTCTATCCTCGTTGCAAAAGGAAACACATTCATAAATAATTCCCACTAGATATGATACAAGCATGTGCCATATGCACTAAGGAGCATGCCACAGAAAGTTGCCCATCGCTCCCAGGATTAAAAGCAATCTTCAAGGAAGTAGAAGAAGAAGTGGAACCAGTATATCTGTTGAACCAATGTCGTCAATGGAAAGCACGTCAGACAGGTATGCCTACCGATCCATATTCATTCTTTCCTCCCTCACAATATAATTCTCAACAATATTCAGGGGCAGCATGGCAGAACCAACCACCTTTTTCTACTTGGCCACCTCAAACATTTTCTATGCCACCATGGCCCAACCAGTCAAATCCAAACAATAACTAGCCAAATCCCTCTTACCCTCCACCATTCTGGTAGAACAATCCCTGTTCATCTTAATGGTCCCCTTCCACCTCACAAAATCAAAATTGGCAATCAAACTAGCAAAGATCCACAAACCAGCCTATGGGGATAGTTCCTCTGTCTCAAACAACTTTACCAACACCTTACACGTTGCAGCAGAATCCTCAATCTAATATATGATTGTAACTCCCAGCCCAACCAAACCCAAATCCCAACAACAGACCAATCCAGTCAGTACAAATCATTGAGGGTCTAGACCCTGAAGCTGAGTTGAGAGAGTGTAATGAACTCAAGTTAAGATCTAGATGCATAATCTCTCTAGACGAGGATAAAAATTTGCAACCTGAAGAAATGCACCCAAATAAGTCTTTGAATGTAGATGATCAACAAGGGGAAGATACAGTCAGGCAGAAAACTCTCAAACAGATCATAACTGCTTCCCCAACATTCCTAAAAAGACTGATGATACCATGCGCAATTTAATACCCCGACTTTGATCTTTTGGGTGAACTCAAGAATACCTATATAAAAATACTCCTCCTCCAGGCTATTCAAGCCATTCCAATATATTCCAAAACTATTAAAGAATTGTGTATAAAGAAGTCAGTGAGGAAAAAAAAATAACCCCAACTGTCCGTGTTGTCGGGATATTGTCTAATTTATTACTAGGCAGAGAGACACCTGTAAAATATAAAGACTCGGGAAACCCCACTACCACAATACAGATAAATGGCCTCTCTTTTCCCAATGTTTTAGTTGATTTAGGGGCAGCCATTAACATTCTCACAACAACTACTTGTGAAATGCTTGGCATCACAGCCTTGGAACCAACAACTACCTTGCTAGAACTTGATGACCACTCATTCATTAGGCCAGAAGGAACATTACTTGATGTGATGGTTTCTGTAGACACTTGGGAATGTCTGGCAGATTTTTTTATTATTAACCCTAGGAACCGGCTAGATGGACATCCCTTAATTTTAGGAAGGCCTTGTTTAGCAATCGCTAATGCTTATATCAGTTGTTAGACAGGCAGTATGACCATAACCAGAGAGAATGATGTGAAAAAATTAGCCTTATACCCACCTACTCAGCCAAGCCTAACCATTGTAAAAACTAGGAAGCAACCTATAACATATTTAACAGAAAATATTCGGTCACCATTGACTATGGTAGATGCCCTTGAATTAAAAAAAAAACAGAAGATGATGTTATTAATACTTTTATCAATCACCCTGCTATAGTGTCTAGTTTGAAATGTGACATGATTAAAGAAATCCTTGACAATGAAATTGAAGAAGATTCCCTGAGAGATATCAATGACCAACCAACACCAACAACCATTGTCTTTAATAGAAAACCTATAGAAATCGAGCCAGGGAAGATCTTGAACATTAACAGTAATCTGAGTGATGACCAGCAATAGAAACTTATTCAAGTCCTTAGGAAATATAAAGGGGCTTTTCCTTGGGATTACCCAGACATGAAAGGGATTGACCCTCAGCTATGCATGCACCACATTTACATTGAAAAAGGTGCAAGACCCATTTGACAACCTCAACGTAGATTAAATCCTCACTTAAAGTATATTGTTAAAGAAGAACTTCAAAAACTATTATATGTGAATTTTATCTATCCTATATCGGACAATAAAAGGGTTTCTCCATTAGTTGTGGTCCCCAAAAAGAATGGGAAGTGGTGGATATACGTTGAATATAGAAAAATCAACAAGGCAATTCAAAAAGACCATTTTCCCCTTCCATTCATTGATTAGGTCCTAAATACACTGGCAGGGAAGAAATTCTTATCCTTCCTGGATGGCTTCAATGGCTACAACCAAATTCAGATTTCCCCTGAAGACCAGGATGAAATTACTTTTACCTGCTTGCGGGGAACGTTTGCTTACAAGGTATTACCTTTTGGATTGTGCAATGCACTTGCTACATTCCAAAGAGCCATACTCAGTATTTTTGCAGACTTGATAAACGAAGGATTGGAAGTGTACATGGACTATTTCACACCCTATGGAGATGACTTTGAACAGGCATTACAGACATTGGAGAATGTCCTCGAGCATTGTATCACTATTAGGCTATGCTTAAGCCACGAGAAGTGCCATATGATGATCACAGAGGACCTAACCCTCGGTCATTTCATTTCAGCAACTGGAGTTCAGGTAGATCCAGCAAAAATACAGGTAATCCTCTTATTAGCTACTCCTTGCACTCAAACAAAGATATGTAGTTTTTTGTGATTTCAGGATATTATCGTAGATTTATAAAGAACTTCTCACAGATTGCTGCACCATTATATGCCTTAACAATAAATATTGATTTTATATGGACTGACAAATGTGACATTGCCTTTATAGAGTTGAAACGGCTAGTATCAACAGCACCAGTATTACGAGGCCCGAGGGATATACCATTCTAGATTTCATCAAATGCGTCAGATTCAGCCATTGGAGCAATTCTTGGCCAATAAGAAGACAAGAGACCCTACGCTATATATTACATTAGCAAAAACTTCACTCATGCTGAGTTGAATTACACAGTAACGGAGAAAGAGTTTTAGTTGTTATTTATGCTATTAACAAATTCAGACACTATATAACTAGATACCCTGTAGTTTTGTATACTGATCACTATGTTATCAAATATTTAGCTAATAAACCCATTACGAATGGAAAAGTGACACGTTGGTTACTACTTTTGTAGGAATTTGACATAACTATAAAGGATCGACTAGGGATTGAAAATCCTGTGGTAGATTTCCTCTCTCGAGTGGCAAGAACAGACGATGCAATGGCAGTAGAAGACTAGTTCCCGGATGAACATACGTTTGCTGTGGCTGTAAAAACACCATGGTACGTAGATTTGGCGAATTATTTTGCAGTGGGAAAACTTCCCAAACATCTGACACCCAGAGAAAGGAAATTAATAGTGCAGTGCGGCACTCGGTTCTCCTGGATCGGAGGATACCTTTTTCACACATGGGTCGATATGCACATCCGCAAGTGTATCATGGAAGACAACATTTATGATCTCTTAAAAGCCTGCCATGATGGACCTTGCGGTGGACATTTTGCAGACCACAGAACTGGACATAATTTTTTTCAAATGGGCTACTACCGGCCCACGATTTTAAGGATGCTAAGAAATTTGTCCAGGCATGCAATAGTTGCCAAAGGATGGGCTGCCCTAGCCAATCTGATGAGATTCCCCTGCATCCACAACTTGTGATAGAACCCTTTGAGTGATGGGTGTCAGATCTCATCAGGTCGATCAACCCACCATCCCATCATAAATCATATATATTGGTTGCAACAAAATACGTGACTAAATGGGTGGAGGTAGTAGCATTACCAAGAGCAATAGAGGAAACAGTGATTAATTTTCTTTTCAAAATTTTTGTGTGATATGGCTTACCCAGAGAAGTAATTATTGATGGGGGGTCACAATTTTTAGGTCACAAGATTGATGCTACACTGAAGAATCATCACATTATCCACAAAATTACCTCTCCGTATCACCCACAAGCGAAAGGGAAAGTGGAGAGTACCAACAAAGTAATTGAATCTATTATAACAAAGACAATCTCATCGCACAGACGAGACTGGGTGACTCTATTTCCAGAGGCCTTGTGGGCATATCGCACGACTTGGAGGAACACAACTGGATACTCTCCATATCAGCTAGTATTTGGTAAGGAACCCATTTTCCCCATAGAATTTGAGATACAAGCACTAAGGATAACCCAGGAAGTGGGACTGGATTTAACGAAAGCCTAGATTAATAAACTACAACAAATAAATGAATTAGATGAAATTCAGCGATTGGATCTACAACATACTGCACGCATTCAACAACGAAGAGCCAAGTGGTACGATTCCCTGATTAAGAAAAAGACCTTTCATGAGGGTGACTGGGCACTTGTTTACGATGATTCCATGATTAAGAAAAAGACATTTCATGAGGGTGACTGGGCACTTCTTTACGATTCCAGGTCTCAAGATTTCTCTGGTAAGCTGGAGACTAGATGGTTAGGCCCTTATGAAATAAAGGAAGTACATGACAATGGCACCCTTACATTGGCCACCACTGATGGGTTTGTTTTTTCCTTTAAAGCAAATGGGCATCGGGTGTGCCTCTAACAAAAACCACTTACAAGAGAATCCTTTTACCAACAGATACGCGAGGACTCCACCATGAAAATTCTAGCTGCAGAAGTTAATCCTTCGGCAGCTTCATTGTTGTAAAAAGTTATTTCTTTTGTAAAAACTGTAAATATGATTGCTGATTTGATATTCTGTGTTTTTTGTTTGTTTGATGTTCCCACTTCGGAACAACACTTTGTTTTTTCTGTTGTTCCCACTTCAGAACAACACTTTTTGTTTCCATTATTCCCGCTGTAGAAAAACACTTTTTGTTTTTGTTGTTCCCACTTCGGAACAACACTTGTTGTTTTTGCTATTCCTACTTCAGAACAACACTTTTTGTTTTTGTTGTTCCCACTTCAGAACATCACTTTTTGTTTTTGTTGTTCCCACTTCGGAACAACACTTTTTGTTTTTGTTGTTCCCACTTGGGAACAACAATTTTTACTTTTTTTGTTCCCACTTCGGAACAACACGTTTTGTTTTCATTGTTCCCACTTCGGAACAACACTTTTTGTTTTCGTCGTTCCCACTTCGGAACAACACTTTTTGTTTTCGTTGTTCCCACTTCGGAACAACACTTTTTGTTTTCGTTGTTACCACTTTGGAACAACAATTTTTGTTATCGTTGTTCCCACTTCGGAACAACACTTTTTGTGTTTCTTGTTCCCACTTGAGAACATCACTTTTTCTTTCTGTTGTTCCCACTTCAGAACAACACTTTTTGTTTTCATTGTCCCCACTTCTGAACAACACTTTTTGTTTTTGTTGTTCCCACTTCGGAACAACACTTTTTCTTTTTTGTTGTTCCCACTTTGGAACAACACTTTTTGCTTTCTTTGTTGTTCGAACATCCAAAAAACACTTTTTTCATGTTTGTTGTTCCAACTTTGGAACACCACTTTTTGTTGTTTGTTGTTCAAATATCACCTTTTTCTCTTAGAGTGTTTTTTTGTTCCTTCTTTGGAACAAAATTTTTGCTTCTTGAAGTCGTGTGTTTTCTAAACAACACACTTTTCCTTGCATTATTGTGATGTTGAGCAACACTTGTAGGATTATTCCTAGCTCATCTTAGCCCCATTTTTTCCTTTCATGGCATGAAGTACAATACTTTTACGAGAACAAGAATTATGGATTCTATTGAAGCAGGTGAATACCCTTAATGTTATGATCTTTAACAAGACAGCTTCTTGATGATAGATTTCTTTTTTTTTTAAAGGGGGACACAATTATTTATATATTACTTTACTGTATTGATTTTTGTTGTATATGATACTAATTGATCATCTTTACCATGCTCGTTCCACCCCTCTTGGTTATAATCCTCTCTGTCTATTATAAGTGAGATTATGGGTATAGTTTTTTCTATTGACATGTTCAACTTCTTCCACCATCCCTGCTCTTAAGGAGTACTAAGCCTCCCTCTATTTATTATAAAAATGTGTAATAACAACATAATTTTGCCTACAGATAGAGGATAGGGGGTCTCATTAAGAGCTATCCTACCATGTGCATAAGGATGTAGCAACGTGGCATTCCCACTATGGCCACCACACCAGGGTTATGATCCATTGGATGGCTAAAATATCCTTGGAATAGGAGGTCTCATCATGAGTCGGCCTGATCACTTCTTCTACCTCACAGTGAATGGCATTCTGGTCATCTGGTTACCATGCCAGCACACTGATCTCTTCTGTAGAAACAACAATGGAATTCTCCAACTATAAATTGAGGACCCTGGCTCATATGGGTTAAAAAGCAAATCGATCGAGGCTATGTATGCCTGCTAGCAACAGAAGCTCTGGTTATGGTATTGAAGTTCTATTTTCAACATCAATAATTATTATAATACACTCTTCTTACTTTTCCTTTTATCAGAAGAATTATTTTCCTAATTTCTCCCTACCTTTAACCTTTATGCATGAGTTAATCAATCATATCATTTTCAGCAGGAATATCATCAACAAAGCATCTTTTTCTTGCATATTGTTGTCCTTTCATACTCTGTCTCATATTAATGCCCTGTCTTTTACCCTTGTACATTGCCGTCAGAACAACATTTCCCTGTCCATTCTGTTAGGGCCTAAATCTACCTCAAGCTGAGAAAGACAAATCTAGGGTAACATCAAACCACGCTTAACCTGGTAACTAGCCCTACCAGGTCAGGAGAGGGCTCTCTCCTTGTCAATATCAAGAAAATATAGAAGATGAGGCTTAATATGACTGATGTAAAGACTAATTTTAAGCTAGGTATATGCTCAGAGGAGTTTGATTGAATTTAATGGTTGATTGCTTGATCAAATGTGAAAGGCAATTTTGCGTCTGGGGAATGAACTTAGTCTTGCAGAGGTTTCTGTGGGGCGAGGTAGGAAAGTGCTTTAGTACATTGAACTAGGTGTAATGGTGAGTTTTGAGATTGGTGAGGAGTTGGAGAGGGCATGAATGTGTCATGAATCCTCTTCAAACAGTAGAGAATATGTAAAACTAATGAAACGCTAAGGTAGAGTACTGCAACATCAATGATTTCCACCTTTATACTTGATTCATTTAGTTAAGCTGAAAAGTGAGAGATAATGGCACACATAAACACATCATAACTTGAATCACAGAAGGAAAAATAATACTAAGTCACCTTGCCACAAGAATTCCATAAAATGCTGCAAACCTTGGTATATTTCCTCGCCAAAATGCAGAAATGATGTACAATAATGCTCAAAGCATTCACAAGAGTCCAACCTTTTCAAGCGACTGAAAAAAAACATGATATAGACCTCCAAACCACCTGCTCTATCCATCAGGGGTTGAATCCGTGAAAAGAGGGTTGGTTTCAACCATATGTAAACTAGGAACACAAAAATAGGTAGTGGAACAGCTTGCCTCTAAAACCTAGGAAATTGATTCATTCAACTCTACACCACCTACAACTGATGTATCTACCTTATCAAGTAAATTTCTATCATTCTTACATCATAGTACATCAATTTACATCATTTCAAATCATGAATTTGACCATAAGAGAGAAAAATTCAAACTAGAAGAATACTAAGCGAAAAACAGAGTTTTTGAGCAAAATTGGGATTCCTAAGGTCCAACTCAGGTGCAGGATAGCTAATTCGAAAGACCTATGTGTCTACTTTCTGTAACAACTTGAATGTTTTGATTTTGAGTCCATTTTCCCCTCAAAATTTGCAATCTCCCAAGACTACTTCCTGTGTGGCCAAAAAGTGGCAGAGAGGGCATTTTTTGGGTGTTTTTCGCCCTTTTGGAGGTCCAAAACTTGTCAAAATTTCCTAGTAATTTATGATCATGTATAAATTTTCATAAGGAATCCAAAAATTCCATGTTTTCTTCAAATGGAGGTCCCCATCAAAAGCGAGCACCAGGTGGCGCTACGCACCTGCCGGAAAAACCTGTTTTTTCGATGAAAAATTCAAAAATGTCAAAAAGTTTACCAAATTTCTTAAAATTTGGCATGAGTGATCTATGTTAGGTGCTATTCTGGGCCATTGAAGCTTTAGCCAAGATCTTTGATTTTATCATGCTCTTCTTGCTTTCTTAAAGCCCTTTTTCAACTTAGGCTTAAGCCCCTTCATTATACTGTCGACATAATGTCCTTTATTCCACTATTCACCAACATTTGGAATGCATGTTGTTTCTAAGATAGTGGAAGGTGACAATGTGAAGGCGGTACTAGCAAGGCTCACTTGGCCATTATGTAAATGAGTGACAAAAAACCGGGCAAGCTCATAGCAAGAATGATGTCTAAAACAACATATAGCAAGAGGACAAACAAGCAACTCTTGAAACTGATAGTGTCCCTCTGGATGATCTTTTCAACTTTGTGTGGCCTTTTTGGTACATGAGCTTCTTTGGAAGAATCATTGAGAGTTTTCTCTTCCCTCTCATAGTCTGAAACTGTCTCCATGCTTATGAATTTGAAGTGAAAGCAGATGAGTATGAAGAGATTTTGAAGTATGAGGTGAGTGGTGTGTATAAGGAAGTGAATGCTAGGAGGAAGGGTTTATTTTGGAATTAGGGTAGTGGATGGTATTATGAATGTGGAATGAGGGATTTGATAATGAAGTGGATGTAGTGAAGGAATAGGAATTGGCAGTTAGGGTTTGAGAATAAAGTATAGGGCTAGGGTTTGGTAAATTGGAGTGGGGTTTAGGGAGTGAATGTTGATGATGTTAGGTAGAGGGCATGGGATTTGCCAAGCTGAAAATGTATGAGGTGACAAAGAATAGCAATGCCCTTTAAAAACTTGCAAAAGAGGATTTAAGAATTAGCTAGGGTTAATGTTAGCAATTTAGCTACGGTTTTTTTAAAGGAAACCACAAACATCCAAGGCACAAAACACAACTTCCCTAAACAAGGATAAATTTTTTACTTACCTGAAACAAGACTTAATTTGATTTTTAGGAATTTTGGAAGAGTTTTGAAGTATTTCTAGCTTTTGGAACAGGGGCGTAGTGCCAAGGAATGCGTGCGTAACGTTAAGGAACAAGTGCGTAGTGCCTTTTTGTAGACTAGTTTTGGAGGCCTTCCTGGTGTCCAAATTGGGTGCGCGCCAGCTTGTTGGAAAGATTATTGAGTCTAATTTTCAACAAAAAACGAATTTTTAAATTTGGAGTTCATTTTCCCTGTCAAAAGTTAGATCTCCCAGGACTAGTCAAAATGTGCAAAATGAGGCTGCCTAAAGGTTGATTGTTGTTGCAGTCAACTTTTGAAGGTCTTCCACAACTCGAAATTAAGCTCATGATATCTCATTGGAAATATATTTTTTTCTGGTTATCATTTGACTCATCAAGCAAGTTATTTGGCCAACCAAGCTAGGAGAAATCTTGATTTTCTCAAGGTCACTTTAGATGTGCATCAATTCTCCTAAGGCAACTGTATTTTTGAAATTTCTCTAAAACCATGACACATGTGTAAAAAGTGACGTTTTTTTTCTTCCTTGGCCAAAAACCTCTCTCAGTTTTCCCAAATTCATCTTTTATTTCTTAGAAACATCATTGGAGTAAAATCTATATCGATGTGTGGAACAAGGGATTTGTCGAAATGAAGTGAAATGAAGGGGATAAGGGGCTTCTAAATTCTTGAGAAAATTTTGGGAAGTAGGGAGGGATGTTAGGAAATAGGGAAAAGTGTAATTTCAAATATTGAGTGAGGGAAAGGGGTCCAAATGGGCAAAACACAGGCCTAGTCTAAAAAATTGTCAAATTGTAGCAAGAAACTAGGGTTTGTGGGAAAATGAGGAATTTGAGGGATATCAGTGATGGGAAGTGTTTAATAAGGTACATTAAGGATAGGGGAAGGTGTATGAAGATCAGAATACAAGTTTTTTTGATGATTCGACCATCCAAGAGAAATTACCTTCAAAACCCTAGGAGAGGGAAATGAGGCTTACCCAAGAACAACTAAAACACAAACAAGGTGTAAAATGACCCATTGGAACCAGAAATGATGATAACTCTTCGAATGATGGTTCACTCAGCCAAATGGCAAGACACTTGGAAAACTTTGGAAGGAGTGAAAACAACAATACACCTAATACCTAGTGACCAAATTTTACTTGAAGAATCACTAAAATGACAAAATTTGGCTTTGACACCCTGAGACCAATTTGTAAGAGAATATTTGATCACTGATGGAAGGCTTCAAAGGTTGACACTAACATTGGCTCCATTGGGGATGGTAGCTCCTTGGAGGTGCCAAGAACACTGTAGACCAAGTAGCTTTATCCAATGGGCACAGAGTCAAAAATTTCACGACAAAAACATGAAAACTCAAGACTCAAGACTTAAGACTCATAAATGAAATGAAACTAACACAACACTAAAACACAACTGACAAACTAGAAAAATTGCTCAACACTAAAACACAACTGACATACTCTAGCTTTTCCATTCATCACCTGATCAAGCGAAATGAAACAACCAATGCAACCAAGTAAGCATTCTGGCTGCTATTTGCATTCTCCACAAGTGCTTGCTTATGAAAAACAAGAGAGAACTACTAAAAGTTAACTCCCATGAAAACTTGTAAATAGATCCGTTGAATAATATGAATTCTCTATCTGACTCCAAAAACACTGCATAAGGATCTCCAAATTCATGCACACTAGCACTTAGCTCATCCAATCGATTACCTTTCTTCTCCTCATACCATGAATGCAAACTTTCATCTGAGCTTTGTGACAAACCTCCTACAGAAAATGACAAAGAAATTGGCTGCCAAATTAAGTTTGTATCAATACTTGTTTCAAGCTCATAGGTAGCTAATGGAGAAGGACTTTGAGTGTAGAAGTCATCCAAAACATTAGCTATTGGATCGTGAAAAACTTGAGAAGGTTCCTGCAACCCATTTTTTGTTGGTTCTAATGTGATTGCACAATTTTCTACAGGTTGCTCATCCTTTATTGAAGATGTGCTATGCAAATTTTCCTTCAAAAACTGAAATGATTCAAAACAGAATGATACAAAATCATCTTGCATCATTCGATCATATAGTCCAGCTTCCAAGTCTTCATCTGTAACTTGACAATCAATGGCATTCGAGGGCTGCAAATCTATATATGAGAAGTCTTGAACAAGGATTTCATTGCCCTCAAGATGGTCCAGATCAAAACTTATCGACGATTGGTTTCTGATTACATGAAATTTTTCTCTGATGAACTAAAATGAAGCAAAACAAAAAGGTAAAGATCCTTCACTTACTTCAAAATTTGCTACATTTTCCTCATCATTTCCATAGCTGATATGCATTGGTTAATCACTGTATTCAAGCTGCTAAAAGTGAACTTCCTCCTTCCACAAACTAGTTGTTGATTTATCTGCAAGACTAGCTTCTGTTTGGAGAACTTAGTCATCATCATACTGATCAAACTGAGGCAAATCATCAGTATAAAACACATCATCAAGCATACATGTCATATCAACAGATCTCTCTTCTGCAAGATGATCTATAAAACAATCGTTATTAGATCTATGACAACTGGGATAAGAAAGAAAATGTTTTGGATCAACAACTTGTTCTTCTTCAATCAGCGAGTCATGATCTTGAACATCATAATCATTCTTTTTGGTGATCCATTGCATCATTTCTTCCACTGCACTTACCAAAATGTCCAGCTTTACCTCTAAAGATGTTGATTCCTCTGGATCTATGTTCTTCATCTCTTCTTCCTTCAACTTTGCCTTTCTGATCAGCAAATTAGCCTCTACATCTACTGCATTGTTTTTCATCTCTTCAAGTGTTGCAAGATTCCTTTCCCTCAGTTGAAATTCCATTTCCGGATCAAAGGCTTGTGGGTAGTGTAAGAGAGTGGATCCAAGAGGAGGTATTATATTAACTAGCATCGAAAAATAGACTAGGTTAAATTTGGCAGAAAACTATTGTATTGTCTCCCCTGGCAGTCTTTTCAGCTGGTTATACTCTTCTATAATCAAGAAATGGTTTTTTCTGACCACCCACCTGTCGAGGAAAACTTCGATGAACTACTAGAAATCTAAGATGCTTGCATCAGGTAGGGTTTTGAACCAACTCTTGACTTTTCCTTTCAAAGAAAGAGAAAAAAGCCTAATACTGACATCCTCTTCATCAACTTCAAAAAGGTCGAGAAGAGACTCAAAATTCAATACATGTCTCTCAGCAGTGATGTTGTCACATTCACCATCAAATCTTGTTAGATATAGGTCATGAGTTTTAGGGAAAGCATGGAATATAGGAGGTAAAATCAGAGACTTGTATCAATCTGGAATTTTACAAGGTATAATGGTATGCACAGAAGGTGTAGAATCAATCTTGGTCTCTTGAGGCTCATCAGTTTGAAGACGGTCATCACAAGATTCAAAAGAAGGGTCTTGATCAAGCTCAAAGACATGCAAATATTATGTATTTGCAATCTTCGAAGGGAAGGAATCAAATGCAGGTCGAGGATCTTTTCTCAAATACAATATACTTTGCAATGCCTTCTCAACATTCTCGGGAAAGGAGAACAAATAATTTATAACAAAGAACAAAATGTCTCGGATGAAATTCCAACTTGAATACCTGATCTTTCCATATTGTCCTTTCATGTTTCTGCTGGTCAGGTTCATCCTCCAGTGGAGTCCTTGGATCTGATCTTGAAACTGATTTAGAGTCGCCAGGTGAATGATTTCAGCCTTGCTATGTCCGATCGTTGTTCACTATCAATAGTCAGATCTGAACTTGATTTCATTTTGCTGAGGAAACCAGATGTTCATTTCATAAACTAAACTGGAGATTGACTGAAGCATCATTCATCTACTATGCACTTGCAAAGCAAGAGAAGTTCATAGGCTACCTGGCTAACTTCAGGCTCTGTCTGTAGCTTATAAAGAAAACAACAATAACAAACAAACAACCTTTTCTTCCCCAGTATGGTTTCCACTATGTTAGCACCTAAATCTACCTCAGACTGAGAAAGGCAGGTCTAGGGTAACATCAAACCACACTTAACCTGGTAGCTAGCCCTACTAGGTCGGGAGAGGGCTCTCTCATTATCAATCTCAAGAAAATATAGAAAATGAGGCTTAAGATGGATGATGTAAAGACTAATTTTAGGCTAGTTATATGCTTAGAGGAGTTTGATTTAATTTAGTGGTTGATTACTGGATCAAATGTGAAATGCAGTTTTGGGTCCAGGGAATGAACTCAGTCTTGAAGAGGTTTTTGTGATCATGCATAACTTTTCAGAAGGAATCCAAAAATGCTAAGTTTTCTTCAAATGGAGGTCCCCATCAAAAGCGAGCTCTAGGTGGCGCTACGCACCTGCCGGAAAAAACTGTTTTTTCCATGAAAAATTCAAAAATGTCAAAATGTTTACCAATTTTTTTGAAATTTGTCATGAGTGATCTATGTTAGGTGTTATTTTGGGCCAATGAAGCTTCAGCCAATATCTTTGAGTTAATCATGCTCTTTTTGCTTTCTTAAGGCCCTTTTTCAACTTATGCTTAAGCCTCTCCATTATACTGTCAACATACTGTCCTTTATTCCACTGTTCATCAACATTTGGAATGCTTGTTGTTTCTGAGATAGTGGCAAGTGAAAAGGTGAAGGAGACACCAGCGAGGTTCACTTGGTCATTATGTAGATGAGTGACAAACAACTGAGCAAGCTCATAGCAAGAATGATGTCTAAAACAAGATATAGCAAGAGGACAAGCAATCAACTCTTAAAACTGATAGTGTCCTCTCAGATGATCTTTTCCCCTTTGTGTGGCCTTTTAGGTACATGAGTTTCTCTAGAAGAATCATTGAGAGTTTCATGGAAAATTTTAGGGGCTAATGTTCGCCCAGTGGGCTAATTTTCCATGATTTTTCCACAAAAAAGATTCGCCAATTTCCAATTTTATAAAAGACGATTCGCCCAAATTTTAGAATATAAAATTATTTTACCTTAAAAATCGCCAACATTATATAGAGACTATATATAAAATAATTATAAATTTGATTAATTTTACAAATATATCAATAAACATTTATAATTTGCATATTAGGGATTAGTGAGATTCGCCAATGTTTTAAACTTCAAGAAAATTTTCCATCCTTAAAATTTTCCTTGGAGAGTTTCCTCTTCCCTCTCATAGTTTGAAACTGTCTCCATGCTTATGAATTTGAAGTGAAGGCAGACCAGTATGAAGAGATTTTGAAATATGAGGTGAGTGGTGTGTACAAGGAAGTGAATGCTAGGAGGAAGGGTTTCTTTTGGGAATGAGGGTAGTGGATGGTATTATGAATGTGGAAGGAGGGATTTGATAATGAAGTGGATGTAGTGAAGGAATAGGAAGTGGGAGTTAGGGTTTGGGAATAAAGTATAGGGCTAGGGTTTGGTAAATAGAAGTGGGGTTTAGGGAGTGAATGTTGATAATGTTAGGGAAAGGGCATGGGATTTTCCAAGCTCAAAATGTATGAGGTGAAAAAGAAGAGCAATGCCCTTTAAAAACATGCAAAAGAGGAGTTAAGAATTAGCTAGGGTTTATGTTAGCAATTTAGCTAGTGTTTCTCTTAAAGGAAACCAAAACATCCAAGGCACCAGACACAACTTCCCTAAACAAGGAGGAATGTTTTACTTACTTGGAAAAAGCTTTAATTTGATTTTAGGAATTTTGGAAGAGTTTTGAAGTGTTTTTGGCTTTTGGAACAGGTGCATAGCGCCAAGGAACAGGTGCATAATGTCTTTTTGCAAACCCGTTTTGGAGGCCTTCCTGGTGTCCAAATTGGGCGTGGGAAAGCTTTTTGGAAAGCGTATTGAGTATAATTTCCAAAAACATCTTGAATGTTTAAATTTGGAGTTCATTTGCCCCATCAACAGTCAAATCTCCCAAGACTGGTAAAAATGTGCAAAGTGAGGCTGCTTAAAGGCAGAGTGCTGTTGCAGTCAACTTTTGAAGGTCTTCCTCAACTCCAAATTAAGCTCATGATAGCTCATTAGAAATATATTTCTATATAGTTATGATTGGACTCATCAAGCAAGTTATTTTGCCAACCAAGCTAGGAGAAACCTTGATTTTCTCAAGGTCACTTCATTGGTGAATCAATTCTCCTGAGGCAACTATATTTTTCACATTTCTCTAAAACCATGACACCTGTGTAAAAAGTGAAGGAGTTTTTTCTTCCTTGGCCTATATTGAAAAAAAAAATCTCTCAGTTTTCTCAAATTCATCTTTTATTGCTCAAAAACATCATTGGACTAAAACCTGTCCCGATGTGTGGAACAGGGGATTTGTCGAAATGAAGTGAAATGAAGGGGATAAGGGGCTTCTAAATTGTTGAGAAAATTTTGGGAAGTAGGGATGGATGTTAGGAAATAGGGGAAAGTGGAATTTCAAATACTGAGTGAGGGGAAGGGGTCCAAAAGGGAAAAACACAGGCGTAGCCTAGAAAATTATCAAATTGTAGCATGAAACTAGGGTTTGTGGGAAAATGATGAATTTTTGGGATATCAGTGATGGGAAGTGTTTAATATGGTACATTAAGGATAGGGGAAGGTGTATGAACATCAGGATACAAGTTTTGTTGATGACTTGACCATCCAAGAGAAATTACCTTCAAAACCCTAGGAGAGAGAAATGAGGCTTACCCAAGTACAACTGAGGCATCAACAAGGTGTAAAATTACCCATTGGAACCTGAAATGATGATAACTGTTTGAATGATGGTACACTCAGCCAAAGGGTGAGACACTTGGAAAACTTTGGAAGGAGTTAAAACAACCCTAGACCTAATACCTAGTGACCAAATTTTACTTGAAGAATCACTGAAATGACAAAATTTGACATTGACACCATGAGACCACTTTTTAAAAGCATATTTGATCACTGATGGAAGGCTTTAGACACTGACACTAACACATTTAGTTGTAGGCGACCTCTCATCTTGAAGGATGGATGGGACCTCCATTACACTCTTGCATGTGTTATAATTGTCTTATTGGATTTCATAGGGGTATATGTTACTCTATGATCACACGACATGTGGCAAAATAATAGTCCTCAGATTAATTAATTCTCATAGAGATATCATTTAACATTTTAAAACTTAGTTGTTACAACTACTTGTTGTTCTATCTCTTTGTTGCTGTCTGTTATTGTGTTTTCTCCACTACACTAATCCTTTGCAATAGTAGGAAGATCTCAAGCATTATGGGTGGCAAGATAGTGTGTCGAGAACCTTTAGTGCTAGAAGTCTCCGACAGAGCCAAGGAAATTCTGGTCTGCGCAAGGTGGATATCATATTTCATAAGATTTCAGCCCCCTAGTGAGGAAATCACTATTGAATTTCTACAGCATCTACAGAATGGGCAATCCCTGGTGAGAGGTAGAAGAATCATAGTATCAGATGTTGTAATAGCTGAAGTATCTGGGCTGCCAGCGGAAGTAACTACATGGCCAAAAAAACACATAATGTTGCAAGATGCGGTGGACATTTTCAGAGATGCAGACAAGGAATTAACCAAGAAAGGCAAGGGCATACAACCATCTTCTTTGGCAGAACCATGGCGTGAGTTGGCAAGTGTTGTCTAGAGGTACATTACCTATGATGGATGACGAGACGTGGTAAGACCATGACAACTCAAACTTTTAGTTGTTTTAAAACTAAATATCACTATTAATCTACCATATTTTTTGAATTCATTGTTGCATGATACCGCTGATAGAATAATACAGGCTAGGCACCCTAAAACCATAGTTAGCCACCATGGATTGATTATAACAATTGTTAGCCATAACCTTGTTCAACAAAACTTAACTTGGGATGGTCTCATAGTGCCCTTGGATATTAGTCAAAACCATGTAATCCAAAATCCTACAATCTTGGAGATAAGCCAGTAGAGCCCTATTCTGAAAAGGAAAAGGACTACCAGCTCAAACATTGAAGCTCATAAGCGCAGGTGGTCTGCAAGGTTAAATCTAGCCCAGAGAATGTCTTTAAATCCACAAGATAGCGTCAAACAACCTGTGGAACCATCCAGACCAATTAGTATACAGGACTCTGAGTCGGAACCAGAGGAAGAACTTGAACAAGGGGAAGGATGTCATTCAGAATCAGAACCCGAGGAAGAGTCCAAATCAGAACAAGAAACTGAGGAAGAGGATAGACTGGACTTAGAGCAAGAAAGGACACAACACTTTGATGATGAACTAGAAAATGAAGAAGATCCTCTTCAAACATCAACAATGAGCCCCCAAAATGATATTTTGCAGGATTTTGAGATAGGGATGGCTCGAGTCCTAGCAAATCTGAATGCATACATGCAGCCTAGAGGATCACTTGATCCTAACCTAGTGGAAGCTCAATCCCCAAAAGATTCTGGACATACGGAAATTCTACCTTCTTTAGAAGATACAGACCAGGAAAAGGAAGTAGACACAGAAGTTATTCATGAATCCAATAACTAGTCTGGTGACACAGTTCTATTGGAACACGACCATGATAAACAACAGGAATATTTAGATATAGAAGCTATTGGCATGCCTGTTATTGTAAAAGATGCTCTTTGGAAGAGGCGAGTAGCTGGAGCAAAACTAAAGAAGATGAGAGAAAAATATCAAAATCTTCAAAAGGCAGTTAAAAGGCTACGTTAGAAGATTAAAGAAATTGCAAACGGAAAAGCCCAGAACACTACTCCTGAGGTAATCTCTGTGGCTACAAAAACAAAAATATGTAAGGGTAGGCCAACAGAAACCCAAACCATACTCATTCCTACTCAAAAAATAGTCACCCAGGCAAATTTGCATGTAGATTTAGTGGATGCAGCCATTCAGATGGAGGGTTGGTCCTCCCACAATAAGGAAGTATAGACCGACGAAATATCCTCTCGTGGCACAGGCACTCAGACAAAAGAGCAAGCCAAGGATATCTTATCAAACAAAGACCCTATTCTTCTAAAGCTACATGAAGAACTGATGTAAGCCTAGCTTTCTCTAGACCGATGTGAACAAGAGACAGTTCCCCAACAAAAATATCAGGAGTTGCAGAAACAGTTTAGGGAATTAACCATAACTGAGAATGGGACTTTTGATAGATTTAGACACGAAGAAGAGAAGCTAAAGAAGGTGAAGACCAAGCTGGACAGAGCCAAGAATGGGATAGACACCATTTGCTTGCTATATTCGAATGTCTTGAAATGTATGTCTCCTACCACAAACTATGCCTTGTTCTTATTAGAACAGTACTTATTGTTAAAGATTAAAGTCGTAAGACCTGGCAAGCCAATCGAATTAAAGAAAACTGAAGATTTTATAAGTTGCTACAAGGAACATGTGGCAAAAGTCCAAAGGCTTCTTTGCAAATTTTATCTGCATAATTTCATATTAGAAGAAGAAGTGGATAAGAGCCCTAGCCCTTTTGTTGGAAATATTCAATTCCAAGATTTTATCTCTTCTGCAATTAATCAACTTAAGTGGTTTAAGGTGTATAATTTGTTCCAAAGATAGGAACATGGGTTGGATCTCTGGGTAAGGAATGAGCCTACTAACCCTTTGCAACTATTTGATAAACATAAAAGGTTGATGACACAAGAAGGCATGATTCAAATTTTAGGGCCCATACATAAGGAAATTGTACAGAAAGGAGCAACATATTTCTTCTCCATCCAGGAAATATCCCTGACCGCATTCAAAATGAGATGGAATGTCTCAACTAACAATGTTAAGGAAAGAGAACCATTTAATTATGGGAATTTCAAAGCTGCTGCGAACCTGTTAATCACATACAGCAATCTTATCTTGAGGGAAGGGCCTTATTGGTTGGGATGTTGATTTAGGTGTCCAATTATTTGGTATCGTCCTGAAGGGTATCAGTTTGACTATGAGTTACCTGAAGGACACGAACATACAAACTTTACAAATCTGGCACAAAATCATGGTTTTAGACCTGATAAAGAAACCTTTTCTCCAGTTTACTCCTTAACTACATTACATAGGAAATATTTATTTGTCATGAGGACATGAAAAAATGTAAGCAGCGGAGTATGTTGAGCCTTGCAATAGGTATGTATTTACTCTTTATTATTGTTTTTTTCCTCCTTTCTTATCCATTTTGTGCCATGATATAATAACATATTGATAGGATTTTGATAAGGAATGAATGAAACTGCTCTTGATGCGATTTGACCGACAAAACTAACTCTCATTACTTTTTATGTAGAAAAACAACAGATGGAACAGTGATTGTTCCAAAGTCAGAACAGTAAAAGCTAATGAAGGGAAATGAGACGCGTTGTGTGCAGTCGAATCAAGGAACAAATCGAGAAGATCAACGCAAGATAAAAGAATTGTTTGAAGATAGCATTTAGTTGTGAATCCCTCAGGATCTCCTGATCTTAAGGGATCACATTTATATTTTTCCTTTTGACTATAAAAGGGAAAACTAAAGAGGGATCTCTCGTCTTTTACTTCGACTGTAATTTTAATTTACAGAAGTGTGATTCTGATGAACAAGATCATATTGTAATGACAAGTGACTTTGATGATTAATATACAACTTGTGTTGATGTTCATTCAGATATTTTGAAGTAGCTAAGCAGTGTTCACTGGTGGCTAGGGCCCAGTCTCTGGTGGATCTTATTTTTGTTCCTTGTTTTATGCTTTTTCCTTTTCCTGCAAGTTCATTCTGCCTTATAGCTTTGCAGTTGATTTATTTTTGTTGATTCAGATTTCTGGTATTCATTTCATTAATGCGCTATCCTAGTTGGTTTTATTTAATTCATATCGTGGATTGAATTAGTTATCATTTAAAGAATCATTTCTGGTTAATTAAAGAATAGAGCGTGATTGATTAAATGCTTTCTTTTTATCCAGTAGTTTAAGTCCAGTTGAAAGAGCTCAGTTAATGCTACGATGCTCTCAGTTGATTATCATTTGAATTTTGTTGATTAAGATTGAATTGCAGTTTTGTTTGAGATTGAGTCATGATGCTTAGATGAATTATTTCCTTTAAAAGTTACAAGCTTCAGATTTATGATTGCATCTGTTTACTTTTGTATTAAATTTAATAGCTTATTTTAAAGCATTACTCTCTGGATTTATAGCTTTCACATATTATGTACACTCTTGGAATAAAAAGACTTACCCAGCTTGATAATTAATGTGAGGCAATTATGAGTTTTAAAAGACACCTTTTAGCACCCAACAACATCATCAACCATGAAGGAATTAACTTTCCAACTATGATCAACTAGTGAAACCTATGCATGAAGTGCTCCAACCATACTGAAATGTCATGTGATGTATTACGTGATGCCACCACCCATGCAACTAGCACCCCACTTCGTTGTTCATCAAACACCACAAGTGTGTACAACTAATACTATCACATTCAGAAAACATATGAAGTCAACTTCAGCTCATTAATCATTATCAGTGATTACTAATCAAATTATTGTACTAGATGAATTATTCTTAATACATTCACGCCATATTTATTTGTTTTGAATGTTGAATCCATTGGTATTAAGCTATTATTCAATAGCTTCACCATAGTCTCCAATGTCCACTTTGCCTGGATTACAACTATAAAAGGGGTCTCTACACCATTGGGCTTTTGATAAAAGAAAAAATCATCTTGGTGTTTTCTATAACAAAGGTTAAAACTCATTTTATCATTCTTATGAAATTGGTAATTTCCTTTCATTAGACAAATATCTGTTAACAACATCTTTCCTACAAAAAAATAAATCCCTATCTTGAGTTGTGTCATCCATGTCAACATAATTTTTTAACATGCATTTTGCAAACCAAGTCAATCAGCATTTCCAAGAAGAAACAACTCTCTACATATGAAACCATGTCCCTTGATAACTTTGGTTGATGTAGGGAACTAGCATGACCTGAAGTGTCATGTTGGCCATGACAAGGCCATCCTTGGCTATCTACATGCTTATACATGTTATATGTTATTATCGTTATCTCAAGGGTTTGAACCATAACTTTTACAATGAAATAGCATTGACAACCCCTCTTTTTCACAAATTAGGATCTTCACTTCATTTAATTTTTTCATCTTATGTCCTTGGGGCCATATGAACAAGCATAGTTGCATAAAAAAAATTGAAAAGTTAATACATATGAATCCATTAAAAATGATTGAGCACTATTAATACCAACATCTAGGCAATGCATCTCTAAAAAACTTACACTTTATATTGCAGGGAAGAAATATTCCTTGAGATTGGGCATTTATTTTGTACCCGAGTGAAAGAACATGGAGTGTCTCAGTTCATTTCCTCTCATCTAATAAAATCTCCAATTCTATTCGAAGTGATTTTGCAATCTGATCAATCTCCATGTGTTTTTCATGTACTTCAAACAAATCTAAATCCTTCCTAGAAAATCTAATCTTTTCTTTAGGGTCTTACACTGGAAGGGCAATGATTATTTCCCATTTGACTTGCTTTACCATTTTGTGACCCAAGGAGTTGTTGCAATGGTAACTCATAATGTGTTGCAACAGTGACCCATCGAGATTCTAGGATGGTGACCCAATGAGTTGCCACAATTGTAAACTAGTGACTTACTGCAAAGTTGAACCAGTGTGTTGCCACAATGGTAAACCAACGATCTTCCTCAACGACCAACTTGTGAGTTTCTGCAACATTCATACAATGAGTTTCCACAACAATTAACCAGGAAGTTGCTGCAAGGATTAACAAGCGAGTTGATGCAATGGTTGACGAGCGAGTTGTCGCAACAGTTAACCATCAAGTTTCTGCAATGGTTAACCAATGAGTTGCCACACCAGTCAACCAGTGAGTTGTTGCAACAGAAAACCATCAAGTTGTCGCATGGGTGAAATAGGTTGTTGTTGCAACAATGAACTAATCGATTTTTTGCAGTCAAGTTTGGTGCTCTCCCAACCCTTGAAAAGCATGTGTGCTCTCCTATTTCTGCTAGGAAACTAGTCCAACAATATAGTATTGATTGCATAAATAAAGAAAGAAAACTAAAACAACATTTCTTTATATAATAGTGTGCATAAATTATATAACTGTTTGCTAATAATATAATAGAATGCAAATAAATTATATAATAGTATAAGCACAAAGATAATGATACTGAGATTTATTTGCAGAATCTAAATTATTAATGTGGAGGATCAAAGGTTTTACAAAGAATATAAATTAGTAATGGTGGAGGATGAAGGATTTTACAAATTGAGTTGTAGTAGTGTGAAGGATGAAGGGTTTTATAAACTGGGTTTTAGTAGTGTGGAGGATGAAAGGTCCATCCGAATTGGGTTTTAATAATGTGGACGATGAATGATTTTACAAATTGGGTTTTAGTAATGTGGAGGATGAAGGGCTTTACAAATTGCGTTTTAGTAATGTGGAGGGTGGAGGGCTTTACAAATTGGGTTTTGACCAACACCATCAAAAACAACTAAAAAACAAACATTCTTCTTTCCCTGTTTTTTCACTATGTTTCGTCTTTTTCTGACTCAGAAACTATAATAGGACTACTCTTACTCTGCTAACAAATTTAAGAGCATTGTCAATGAAGTATATGAAATTGATTTTCTTCATTCCCAGATGGAAAACCAATGGCATCTACATCCCCTATTTTATTGTACTTTCTTATTATCTATTTAATATGAAAGAATTTTTTCTATTTTGGACAAAAAAATAACTAGAGCTAGAATCTGCATAGGTAGGTATCTCTGTGGGTTTTGACATTTCCTATTTTGAACTTCCAATATGATTAATGTTGAACTTTGTCTCTCGCATCTCAAGTATGAAATAAATACTCGCCTACGATTTTTGCATGTTCCGATAAATGAAAACACTGTGCCCCATCTCAATTTTCTCTGTCTAAGGTTACAGGGGTTTCAAAATGATGTGGGAGTGAATGGGATTTAGAATACCGAAGGCGGGGAAGGGAGGCTTGCCATTCACTTGTTTTACGTGAGTTAGGCGAGTTGTTGTGTCATAACTAACAATCCTTCAAATGGAACTTCGTGGACGGTAACACTGATGGTTACCCAGATGAAGAGTGAGCTAGAGAAGTCCGTAGACAGAGACGCCAATTGTGACACAAATGGAGTTGCGAGTTTACATTTGGAGACGGAAGGGACCCACATCATGAAAAGGTCATCGAAAGGGCCTCGTTGGTGGCGAGGGGGCGCAAAACATGAAGGGTGTTTCATCGACCTGTTACACAATGGGGGTTTTGAGATTTGATGTGTGCACTATTATGACACTTGGTGGCATATAATATTTTTTATTTAATTTTTAATTTTTAATTTTTATAAGTAATGAAATTTTCACAAATATTGAGATTTGATGTGTATACTAATTTTTTTAGAAATATTGAGTTTTGATGTGTATACTATTATGACACTTGGTGGCATATAGAATTAAACCCATAAAATTAGTCATTTCATCTATATGAGACAATAAGAAAATAGAAATTCAAATTTCAAAAATTATTTTTTATTTTCAAAATAATGAGTTTAATAGATGTTTTTTTCAAAACTTTAATAAACTTTATAAAATATTTTTAAAATTTTCAGAACTAATTGAAAATCAAAGCATTTTGACTATAAAATTATTACAATATAACTTGCCATAGCCAGGTATAATTATATTATTATTAACCAATATTAAATTTATGAACCAACATAATATTGGCAGTGTACAACTTTCAACTTACAATTTTCCTAAGTAGATAATTTAAATTTAGACTTTCTATATTAGTAGATTTCAACAACTTAAACCATATTTAAATTGTTATAGTCTGCACAATACGATTTTCAGTAGTATTGACAGTTTGATGCAAACGACAAAGCCGTGCTATTATAGGCAAAGATATCGAATTAGCTATTTGGTCAAATCCATATTACTTTGTGTTGGATAAAAAATTATTCGAAAGTTTGACTTTAAAAAATGAATTTTATTATCTTTAAAAATAAATTAATATATTTATTATTAATTTGATTGGATTTCAGGTTTAACATGTCATTGCACAATGCTTTAAAACTTGTGTCATTCATTTACGTT
The DNA here is from genome assembly GCA_031772625.1 of Pinus tabuliformis. Classification (NCBI taxonomy): domain Eukaryota; kingdom Viridiplantae; phylum Streptophyta; class Pinopsida; order Pinales; family Pinaceae; genus Pinus; species Pinus tabuliformis. Next base: position 726,766,014 of record CM062807.1, read on the forward strand.
AGGTTATCAAGTTGCTTTATTGTTGGGTATAGATAGGCTCAACCCATCAACAATTGATTTGAATCTACTACAGTGGTATGCACTATCATGATGATTTATATCACATTACTTATATCAAATGTTTTTTCTGAATCTAACACTAGTTTTCAAGTACAATGTTATACAACAACATTTTTGAGACACATATTTGTATTATGTATTGGGATTCGTGCCAACTGATACAAGTTATTTATGCAAAATCATTTTCATCCAATATTTTCTTGCTTCTCTTAATAGTTTTCAAAGTACAAGTTTTTGTATCTTTGACACTTGCGTCATACACTACCCACCTAAGGCTTGGAATTTAGTATTTTTTTATTTTCATACACATATATGTGTCAAGATTTTATGGAAGAGAAACTTTGAAATTGATATTTCTGTTTAAGACACATACATGGTCAATTGATGCTTCTCTTAATAACTTTTAAAGTACAAGTGTTGTTTCAAAGTACAAGTTTTATACAACAACATGCATGGGAAGGAATTTAGTACATTTTTTATTCTCTCACATATATGTTTCAAAGTATAGAGCAACACCTTTGATGTTCACATTTGTGTCGTACGTGCTAAACCCATCCATTATTATCTTGTCGCCAGGCAGAGAAATCACATTCTGTATTTGGTCAAACCCATAGTAATATGGGTTGTGTTACACTAAAATTTGTCACCATGACTATTTACAGTCAGTATGGCTCCATCAACTATCATACTGTCCTCCTTGGCAAGTCTTATACCTCTGCTCCTCATTTCAAACTCCAAGAAAGAGAGAAAGTCCTTAAAAAGTCAATTAACTCTGGTTATGCAGTTTCTCTTAACCTTACCTGCGTGTACGCACCTCAAGTTCACAATACCTGCGTACTTCTACGCTCTGTCTGTAAAGGGGTGGGTGCGTACTCCTGTAAAGGTCAAAAGGCATGAGTTTTACTTCAAAAAAGTTACTTGTGGTCGAATCTAGAGCATTCTAGAAGATGGTTTGACGTGTATTGAGCGCCTCCAGATGGTTCATGTATCCCTATCAAAGAGGAACTTATCCCATCAAGAGGGGAGCTATCCCATTGAAAGAGGGGCTTATCCCATTGATGGTGGACCTGATTAACTTCCACCAAAGCATTATAAATACAGGCATTGGGCCAGAGGGAGGGGAGGTTGAAAGTTGAACATTCCTAAGGGTAGATGCTGCTGAAATTAGGACACCCTTATAGAGCTTGAGAGGATAGATTCCCATCCTTTCTTAGCTTCATTTGGAAGTGGGTGAGCTGATCAAAGTAAAGGAGAACTCTTGCTGGACCCTGGGAGGGACCTGCACAACACCAAGGCACTGGTTGTAATGGTTTCTTTTGTTTCCAATTAATGCAATTAAGTTCATTTTTCTCAACAAGTTGTTATATATAATTTGTTTCATATACTCCTTGGTCTTTATGATGAATATGTTTTATTTTATGAGTTATTCAGGTGCTATGTAATCATTTGCTTGTTAGTGAATGCAGGTTTCAAAGAGAAGGAGGAGCTCATCTGGATCGGAGAGGCTGGACTGCTACAAACAGCGTTGGACTAAAGGTATGCTTTAAACACCTGGTTGCTTGTATTTTAAATGCATATTTAGGGAAAGATAGTGCTTGATTGTCTTGTTTGTCACTAGAAAGCCTTAGCTTCTAGGGAGGTCGATTTTGTCCGCAAAATTGACTCTTTCTGCATGACAAAATGGCGACCATACTGGGGAATCCATGGATTTGATTGATTTCTCTTTTGATTGATACTTTGATTTGAGAAAAGTCGATTTCTTTCTGGTTTTTGACTGATTGACTGTGAATTTGGGTGGAATAGCTTAGGGTTAAGTTAGTTTTTATTTTTCTTGGTTTTGCTAGCAGTACGCACCCTCTGCATTAAGCACAGTGCGTACTTGTACGCACTGCAGCTTTGTACACAGAGCGTGGCCGCACCTGTGCAAACAGGCTGCCTGCGTACCCTGTCAAAAGTTGAGAAAATTCCATTTTTTCCTTTTTGCCTCTTAGATTTTGTTTATAATTTGTTTTTGCTGCCCATATCCACTGGTTACCTGTCAAAAGTTTTCATCTAAGCTTGTTTCATTAGTATCAAGGGTTTTAGTGAAGTTCATAGAAGTTCTAGCCCTAGGTTTGATTTTTGCATCGGTCTTGTAGTGACTTTGGCTTTAGAAGTTGTAAAAACCTTGGATATCCCTGGTATTTTCAGTCTTCTTAGGAGTTGGACCTTTCATAAAATCCACCTTTGTGAGAAACCTACCCTTGTGTTATTTCTTTGCGGAATTTCGAGAAAGCTTGTTGGTTAAGCTGTGAATTTCATTCTTAAGAAAAAGAATAAAAGATTTTGATTTTTGTTTTTGACTGGTTTATGATTCTACATGAACTAGTCCTTGGTTGAATTGTAACTGAGTAAAACATCCTGGAATTATACTTTGTAGGCTTTTACCTCATTAGGTTTGCTTTTAGGTGAATTTATCTTAGATTTGCTTTTAGGTAAAATTGATTTGATTTTCATAGATTTTTTAAAGTTGATTTTTGTTAAGTAGTTTTACATGCTTTGTTAATATAGGAAAAATACAAAAGTCTCTTTTGAAGAAAAGTTTGTTTTAGTAGTGTTTGAAGTCTTTGAAGAGAAAGGAAGTTTTCGTGGAATAATTAGTGGTCATGTGTTGTATGCTTTGGAAAAGATAAAGAGATTGTTTCTTTGATTTTCATTGCCAAGAAAGTTGTCTTTATAAATTTTGCATTCTCCAACTCTCTTAGCTAGGGAATTCATTGAAAAAGAAAAATAGTATAAATCATCTTAGGTGCATCTTTTTAGTGGATTTGAGTCGAGTCTACACACCATCAGTTTCATCTCCACTTCCTTTTGTCCTAAATAAAATCCATAAAAATTAACGCTTAAAGTAAAATTAACTTAGTAGCTTTTTATTTACTAGGGCTCTGAAACACGAATATAGATCAGGCTAGTGTCTTGGAGTAGAAGAGTAATTAACTCTCTAAGACAGCAAAACCAAACAAGTAGCTCATATTGTGGTAGGATAAATCCAACTGTTACATTTATGCTCTGGGAAAGCTCCTCTTAAAGGAGAAGCACGAGATTGTGTCCGAACCAGTGAGGGGATCAATCCTCCTTCATTAGGAACGACGCCAGATACACACGTACTACAAACGGTAAACCTCAGATTGACCATTGTTGAGGAGCCTGGGGTCACTTGTCAGTAAACCTTGGATTATTGTCAAGGAGTCGGCAAGGGGATTGAGCTTGTTACTCTGCCCTTGCATGCTATCGGATCCTAGACTGTTCCCCCAGGTATATTTGTTGCTGTTGGTGACATTAGTGACCATTATCTTTAGGGTTCTACCCAAGGTGACAGTGCAGGGAAGATCCCACTATACCTGGAGCAAACGTCGGCTAGACTCACTTGGAATTTTCGGGGGGTTCACTTCACTCGAGACGGTTAAAGTGGAGGAACTTGTGCCGGTCTATTCATTAAGCAGATTGCCGGGGTAACTGTTCCACCCGCCACTTCTGTACTGAATTCGGCGATGTTGGATTTCATCACCAACTAGTGTTTTCGGTCCGGAAGGTTACTGTTTGTGTATGGTTTGATGCCCTAGATTCTTTAGGCATGTGATTCGAATTTGTTTTGTTCTTTTGAGACTTTAGGCGGTTTGCTTTGAGATTTTACTTTGTTTTCGTGTGCAGTAGTTAAAAGTTTTTAACTGTGGCTGAATTACCGAGACAGTCCCGTAGACTTCGGGGCCAGTCTCCTGAGATTGTAACCATGGCCGATTTGTTGAGGAAGTCCCGTAAACTTTGGGGCCAACCTCCTGAAGACGTCCCGGGTCATTACGAAGGTTTGAAAGTCCTTGTAACTCCTAGTGGCAGTAAAGCAGGTTCACCTGAAGAAGGAGAGTCTTCGTTGGTAGTTCATCCTGATTACCAAAGTCTAGAAACAGGTTATAATCCTGAAGCTATTGCAGTTTCTGAGCTTGCTGGTAGTTTTTCTTCTACTAGTGATATAGGCGAAGAACCCGAGATATCTGAACCTGTTACTCCAACTTCTAGTGCTCCTGATTCACCTAGGGTAGAAAGAGTCATCACCGAAAATCTTCCTTCTGGTTTGATAGCTATTGAAGAACTTGCTCCAAAAGAAGAAATAGGCGTCCCTATCCCTAAAAATCAACCTACTATTGATCTACGGGAGCGTGAATCCATTTTTTACAGTCCACCTAGAAGTACTACTTGGTATCTTTCTTTAACTAATTATTTGGACAACTCAGGGTTAAATTTTTCTCCACCTCGTGCTCCTTATCCACCTGGAGGTATTTATACTCTCGTAAATATGTCTGGTCAGTCATCCATGTTTACTCATTCGCCTGAATCTTTTTTGTACGCCGGTCCTTCTGTTCCCTCTGGGTATCAGTCACTTTCTGGTACTTTTGCGGGAGCATCTCCTCAACCCATTGAACGTGGGTTATTAACTGGAAACAATGGTAATAAACCGTTGGGCGTAGGAGACATTTATATGATGTCAGGTTCAATTCCCAGTTCTCAACCTCAAGGTGGCCAGTTACCGCCTGGGGGGCAGCCTCAATTAACGATTGGGGGGCAACCTCAAGGTACACAAATTGCGTCTGGGGGCAACCTCAAGGATAGTATGTACCCGTGGTGCAATACATTCCTCAAGGTCAACCCCAACATCAATATGTACCCCAAGGTCAACCTCAGTATCAATTTATACCTCAAGGTCAACCCCAGTATTAGTACCTACCTCAAGGGTATCTACCCCAAGGTCAGTACTCGAGTCAAGGTTTCCAAACACCCCAAGGTCAATCTTATGTTCAATGTACGGGAAATGTACCTTTCAATTATCCATTCTACCCTCAATCCGGTTATGGATCTCAATATCCTCAACCTGTTATGGGTCAATACCCCGGAATGAACATAGTGTGGGATCCATCACAAATTCAACAGGTATTGCAGCCAAGTGTACAATTGTCATCTCAAACTGGACAACCTTTAGTTTCTGGTTCACCCCAGCAACCAATCCAGTCTAATGTTCAAACTTCTGTACCTTCGGTAGTTTCTCAGTCTGGGCCTATTGCATCTAGTACTCCATCTCAAACGACTTGCTGCAACTACCGCAACATCTGTTCAATCTACCCCACTTACTTCTGGAGTATCGGCAGCTCCGGTTTCTACTGTCTCTGTAACTACTCCTCAGACATCTTTACCATCGTCTGGATCCACGATTCAAACTACGGTTCAGATGCATGTAGGACAACCTGGTTTGAGTACGGTTGTCACAAGTCAACCACAATTCACTTATCAACCGTACCAGGGACAGTACCAATACGGTGCTACTGTCCAGCAGCCAGTTTACCAGCATCAACCGTATCCTGGGTACACTTATCAACAATCACAACAACCCCAGTACAGTCCGGCTAATCCTGGTTTTCCGGGAGGATACAATATCCCGAACGCAATTCCTATTCCAAGTTATCCTGGATATCCTCCTCTGGGACTGGTCTCGTGACCCAGAGCTTTAGGGATCCTAATTGACAGTTACCGTTTATCGCAACTTTGGATTTACCAGACTTGTCGCGCCTAACAAACGATCCAATAAATTATCTTCTGTTTTGGCCGCCAATGCCAAATAAGTTGCCGAGTGACATACCCAAGTTCGAAGGTAAGTCTGGAGAGGACCCGTCGAATCATGTGATGACTTACCACCTCTGGTGTGCCTCTAATTCCATCTCGGATGATTCAATCCACTTACGTCTTTTCTAGCGTACTCTCATTGGTCTCGTGGCCAAGTGGTACATTGAGTTACCACAGGCCTCTTTTTATAATTTTAGCCAGTTAGCTACCTCGTTCTTAACTCATTTTCAGTTGCCGGTCAGATATGATAATGGCACGGAGTTACTAACTTCATTAAAACAATCAACGTCTACTTATATTTCCGATCATATTCGTGAATGGAGACGTCGAAGGTGGTTACTGAAAGTTTTTATCCCGGACCAAATCTTAGCCGAATGGTTTGTTAAATCATTGTTACCGAATATTACTAAAGACATAGCTAAGGCCAGAGTAGTTACTGAGGAGCAAGTGATTGCTCAAGCATAGTACCTTGACTTAGTTTACACTCAGTTAGGTACGTTACACGAAAAGATCCTAGATCTTCCTAAGTCAAATCAAATCGTTGCTGCTACTTCGGGCTCTCATGCTACTGATGGCATGATTGGTACGGTGAATACTAAAAGCAAGAAGAAATCTTCAAAGAATTCTTCTCCTATTATAACCTTACCAGACTCCCCGACAGGAGACTCTTCTGCTGAAGTTTCCGCCGATATTCACGCTGTAGAGTCATCTACAGCTAAATCAAAATCCAGTGGGAAAAAGAAAGGCAAGAAGAAGAATAAAGCAGACAAAACTCCAAAGGAGAAAACTGAAAAGTCGGAAACCAATGACGAAAAACGCAAACCTTGATATCCTTGTCTTATTTGTGAAGAGGATCATTTTACAAGAGATTGCCCTCATCGGGCAGAGGTTGTGAAAATCGTCAAAGGCTCCCCAACTCCTCCTGTTTTGAAAGATCCATTTCCAAAGCAGGAGAGTAAGATGATAGGTTCTTCCTCGAGTGCCAGTGAAGAACCCATATTGATGATGTCTCATGTAAGGATTGCGACTCGATCGCAAGATTATTGTAGTAAAAGTCCTGTTGATGGCAAAGAAGCAGAATCTTCTCATTCTAATCCATCAACCTCAGCTCTCGGTTCCGATCCCCTACAGATCGAGAAACCTAACCCGGACTTAGTAATCAAACCGCCCGCCAAGGGTGTACTTCGAAGGTCTGCTTTCAATCCACATGCGAGAGCAGTCCAAAATTACAACATTGTTGAGGATTTAGCTGTTTCACCCTCAGCAATGCCGGCTTTGGAAGTGCTGCGATCATGCCCATCACAACGCAAATTACTTTTGTCGGCTATAGGAGCTGTTGATGTTCAGGACCCGAACCTAATAATATTTGATCTAGAAAATAGTACACTGCGTTTACCTCATCAAATGGCTTTCGAGATCCCAGTGATAGTCAAAAACAGGCCTATTCATCGGACTGTAATTGATGAGGGAGCTTCCACCTGTATTATGTCGATACAGTGTTGGATATCGCTTGGTTCTCCTTCACTAAATCAATCCCCGACAATTCTTAAGGCCTTTGATGGTCGTGGGTTCCATCCTTTTGGCATTCTACAGGATTTTCCTATAGGGGTCGAAGGAAAAACCGTTAGTCTAGATGTGGAGGTGGTTGATGCCCCTATAGACTACAACCTTCTCTTGGGTCGAAGTTGGTCTTACGCTATGACAGCGGTCGTTTCATCGGTCTTCCGAGTAATAAAGTTTCCATATAATGGAAAGATCGTAACAATAGACCAGCTAGCTTACTTTTCATCCGACCCAGCCTCTTCAGAGAGTATCCAGCATGCCGGTAAAACGACTATCCCTTATAAGGATGTTGAAGTAGGATTAGTTAAAGATGCCGGTTTACTGGGAACTTTTCCTTTTCCTCCAATCAATGCATTGTCTTCATTTGCATCTATTCATATGATTACATCAGCCACCATTGTTTATGACGATCCTTGGATCGTTCCTTCTGAATCTGAAAATAGACTCATTTGGTGATGCTATGCCTTTGAGTCCATATGAAATTGCCTATGAAGCCGTGCAGTCTTTTACCGACTCGCGTTCAACCAAAATCGACCAAATGAATGTGGTCCTTGAGGAATCACTTTTCACGTCAACCTCGGAGTTAATAGTGTTTCCCAAAGTTGTGTCATCTGACGAGCAACTTCGTGAAGTCCTGTGTGTAGACAATTTACCATGGGAAGATCTCCATCACAGATCTTCGTTTTTACCTGAGGAGGATCGTTTTGAAAATGATTTCTCATCAATATTTACAGCTGAATATGTCAAAGAAGCTCAGAATCCAATGAAACATTCTGATTCAGAGCTGAATTTGGGAAACATCTCTCGAACTATTCCCATTGACATTTCAGTCAAGCCTGGAATTGTTGAGCACATTCATATAGGTGCCTCGTGTTCAGATGACGAAATTCAGACATACAAGGCCCTATTTCAAGAATTCCGCAACGTGTTTGCCTGGTCTTATGAGGAAATGCCAGGAATTGATCCCGCGATTGTTGTTCATGAGATCAAGACTTACCCGGATGCTAAACCCGTCCAGCAACATTTGCGTCAGATTCACCCACGAAAAGCTGCTGCAATTAAAGCAGAAGTCGAGAAGCTGTTGAAAGCAGGTTTCATTTATCCGATCCCGTTAACGGATTGGGTATCGAATATTGTTCCGGTTAACAAAAAACAGCGAACAATAAGAATATGCATTGACTATAGGGACATTAATCGAGCTTGTCCAAAGGACAACTACCCAACACCCTATATCGATCAAATAATTGACGATTGTGCCGGCAGTGAAATATTTTCCTTTATGGACGGTTTTTCCGGTTACAATGAAATCAATATTCTACCTGCCGATCAACCAAAAACGGCTTTCATTTGTCCATGGGGGACATTTGCTTATTGAAAATTGCCTTTTGGGCTTAAGAATGCCAGAGCAACTTTTCAAAGGGCGATGTCTTATGCGTTTCATGACATCAAACACATTATGCAACCGTATCTCGATGATTTGCCCGCTCATTCATTACATTGAGCTGACCACCTTGTCCATTTACGAGCAATTTTCATGAGGTGTAGGCATTATCGTATTCGGTTGAACCCACACAAATGTGTCTTCTGTATAGAAGTGGGACGATTGCTGGGATTTGTAGTTTCGAAAGCCGGCATTCGCGTTGATCCCTCGAAGGTTGAAGCTATCATCAAATTGCCTCCTCCTTCGAGTCTTCGCCAACTCCAAAGTTTGCAGGGGAAAGCAAACTTTTTACGACGATTCATTCCTAACTACGCCGAGGTTACAAAGGGTTTTACCTGGTTGTTGAAATAGAACGCTCCAATTCTCTTGGGATGAGATAGCTCAGAAATCTTTTGACGCACTCAAGCACGCGTTGACCCATGCACCGTTGCTGCATCCTCCTAACTACAACCAAGATTACTTTTTGTACCTCGCCACCGCTCATTCCACCATTGGAATGGTCTTAGTATAGGAAGATGAATTCGGAACGGAAAATGTGATATATTACCTTAGTCGGACGTTAAATCCAACTGAACTCAAATATTCACATGTGGAGAAATTGGCATTGGCAGCCGTTCAAGCTGTCCAACGTTTTGGTCACTACATTTTACTCCGTAAAACTACAGTCATTTCGGATTGCAACCCTATGATCTACATTTTGACTAAAAAATTGCTAGGGGGCAAGTACTCTAAATGGATTGTTATCCTGCAGGAGTTCGACTTAGAGTTTGAGAAATCTAAGTCTAAGAAATCTTTAGTTTTTGCTGAGTTAATGTGTGACTTCCCGCGTGCTGACACAGAAACTGTGGCAGAGGAGGCCATTGCAGACGAATATTTGTTTCTCATCTGCACTTTAGATCCATGGTATGGAGATATCATCGTCTATCTCCAAACCCAATCCTTTCGGCCCGAAGTTTCAAAGTCGGAACATCGGAAAATTCGATTCCAGTCCCAACTGTTGGAAATAATACTGAGAGGGGGGGTGAATCAGTATTATCTAATTCTTTTAATCAATCTTCCTTATTTGTTCTTTGAATTATTTTTGCATGTCAGTACCATAAAATAATGAACATGAACAAGGAAAAACAGATAGCCACACCAAAGAACACAAGATGTAAGGTGGAAACCCAATGTGGGTGAAAACCACCTGCTGCAATATGTCTCTATCTTCTTTCAACTTAGAAACTTCTTTTACAATGGTTTTGTACTGGTGCAGTCCTTTACCAGTACGCAGGCTGCAACCTGCAGAGAGCTACAACTCTCTCTCTCTCTCGTTTTCCAGTCTCTCCTGGAAGGGAGCTACAACCCCCTACTTCTTTTCATAAAGCATCAATTGAACATCAAGTACATGAAAGTTACATTTCACTACAGTTATCAGATCAGCAATAACAGAACTAACCTAGAACACCTTATCAACAGAAAAATTCAATCAACAGAACTTTTTAAGACAGGTACGCAGTTTTCCCTTCTGTGGCCTGCGTCGCTACGCAGTTCACCTTCTGCTCTCATGCGTCTACCCGCAGAGATCCTTCTGCCGCACTGCGTGCCCACTCACTGTTCCTTGAACTGCGCTGCGTACTGTTACTGCAGGGACGCACCCAAAGGTACTATCGCGCTGCGTACTGTTACTATGCGGACGCACCTGAACCTCAGTCGCTCTGCGTCCCCACGTAGCTCTTCTTCTTCTACTCTGCGTACCGACGCAGGTGTCCTGTTTCTGCACTGCGTCCCGGCGCAGATCTCCTGTTTCTGCACTGCGTACCCATGCAACTCTTCTGTTAAACACCTGCGTCCTTCTAATTAGGGCTGAATAGGCAGTCCACCAGAGTGGCACAGTTGCTCAAATCTGATCATGCACTCAAGAGATCACCCTTCACAGATTCGCCTTCAACTTCCCTTTCATATAGATCAAGCTTTTTAGACCATAACCCAATATTTCAGATCTAAAGATATTCAATTGCAAAAGATGCTTAGCCAAGTGATCTCCTTTGCTTTATATAGGCAAGCTCCTCCTAAAATCATGGAACAATACCACGAGCCGACACCATAATAACCCAATACCGTCGGCTAAATACCAAGAGTAAAACATAAGAAACCCCACGTGTGCTTTTCTCTGCCTTGAAATGTGTGCACTGGGGCGACGCACCTCCTGAACGGCTGGCCTGCGTGTCTGGACGCGGTCCCTGCATGGTGTACCTGCAGGTACGCACCTTCTGAACTGATTTCCTGCGTCCTTCTTAATTTTCAACAAATTGAGAGCCTTGCCACGGGAGTTGCCATCAAGTACAACATTTGTAACATATAGCCATACCAGAAACATAATGCCAACAATCTCCCCCTTTGGACTTGATGGCAACCTCACAAACTTCTTCAGCTTCATTCTCCCCCTTTGACATCAAGGGCAAAGGGGTATGCTCCCCCTAAGGACATGCTCCCCCTGAATATGAACCAGATCTGCAGCAAAGAACCATAATCCACCATGAAAGAGATAGAGACATATTGCAGCTATTTCCAAGATCTCCTTCTGACCATCCTCCATAATGCCAACAATGCATTATATGCTCCCCCTGAACTTGTACCATCAATCAGAGAAGGTTTAACAATAAGATGACGCATCAACAACCCCCAGCTTTTGCCTGAGGTATTCAAAAGTGTCCCTGGGCAATGGTTTGGTGAGAATATCAGCAACTTGTTCCTTAGAAGGAACATACTCCAACTTGACCTTCTGTTCAAGTACTTGCTCCCGGAGAAAATGGTACTTGATTGGTATGTGCTTGGTTTTTGAACGCATAACCGGATTCTTTGAAATGCTGATTGCACTTGTGTTATCACATAAGATGGGGATAGGTGGTGTACAAGTGATTTGAAAATCTTGCAAAGTCTGCATCATCCAAAGAAGTTGAGTGCAACAAGATGCAGCAGCAACATATTCCGCTTCAGCTGTAGACAAGGCAATCGAACTCTGTTTCTTGCTGAACCAAGATACCAGTCTGGAACCCATAAAGAATGCACCACCACTTGTGCTTTTCCTGTCATCCACGGTTCCAGCCCAATCTGCATCTGTATAAGCATGAAGTGTAAGATCTGTATCTCTAGGATACCATAAGCCATAATTTTGAGTCCCTTGAAGATATTTGAAAATTCTCTTTACTGCCTGAAGATGAGTCTCCTTCGAATTTGCCTGAAATCTTCCAACTATTCCAACTGCATGCATGATGTCCGGTCGGGTACCTGTCAAATAAAGTAAACTTCCAATCATAGATCTGTAGGTTGGTTGATGTACTGCTGCAGATTCATCATTTGCACTGAGGCTACATCCTGTGACCATGGGTGTACATACTGGTTTTGCATCTTCCATACCATATTTCTTCAAAATCTGTTTGAGATACTTGGTTTGAGATAAAAATATTCCTCCTTCTTTTTGTTGGATTTGCAAACCAAGGAAATATGTCAGTTCTCCTAACAAAGACATTTCAAATTCTTTCTGCATGACCGAGGCAAAGCTTTGACTCATAGCTTCTTCATTGCTCCCAAAAATAATGTCGTCTATGTACACAACAAGTATTAGCAATTTGTCATTTTCAACTTTTATATAAAGATTGCTATCTGCTGATCCTTTTGAAAAACCTTGTTGATGAAGATATTTGTCCAAACGGTAGTACCAAGCCCTTGGAGCTTGTTTGAGACCATAGAGAGCCTTTTTCAATCTGCATACAAGATTTGGATCATTTCCAAGAATGAACCCATCTGGCTGTTCAATGTATACTTCTTCTTCCAGATCTCCATTCAGAAAGGCTGATTTCACGTCCATTTGAAATACTTTGAAATTTTGAAAACTTGAGAGAGCAAGGAACATTCGGATGGCCTCAAGTCTTGCAACAGGAGCAAAGGTTTCTTCAAAGTCTATTCCTTCTTGCTGTGCATACCCTTTACAAACGAGTCTGGCTTTGTTTCTAATTACTTCTCCATTTTCATTCAATTTGTTTTTGAAGACCCATTTTGTTCCGATAACATTCTTATCCTTTGGTCTAGGAACCAGTTCCCAAGTGTTGTTCTTTTCGATTTGCTCAAGTTCTTCATCCATTGCTTTCACCCAACATTCATCTTTTCATGCCTCTTTCACACTTTGTGGTTCAGTAGAGGAGAGTAATGCCAAATAGCTTGAAGCTTCTGCAACTGTTCTTCTTGTTTGTACACCTGCTTCTTTCTGCCCCATAATCTGAGATTCTGGATGATTCTTCTGAACATATCTGGATGGAGTCTTTTCTTCTATTCTTGTCTTCTCCTCTGGTTCTTCTTGAGGTTCTTCTTCTTCATTATTTTGTCGTTGGGGGTAGCCTTCATCTTCTTCTTCATGATGTACTTGCCTAGGAATGTATCCCTTCTCGTCAACCACTACATCAATGCTGTCAACAATTCTGCCAAGTCTTTTATTGTAGCATTTGTATGCTTTGCTATGTGGAGAGTAACCAAGAAGAATGCCTTCATCTGCTCTAGGTTCAAGTTTGCCAAGCTGCTCATCAGTATTCTTGATATAGCATTTGCTCCCAAAGATTTTGAAGTGCTTTACCGAAGGAGTCTTACCACTCCAGAGCTCATGAGGAGTTTGAGTGCTGTTCACCCGGACATTTGTTTTGTTGAGAATAACAACCGCAACATGTGCAGCTTCACCCCAGAAAGTTGCGGGAGTCCCTGATTCATCAAGCATAGCACGAGCCATTTGTTGGACTGTTCTGTTCATTCTTTCCACAACTCCATTTTGCTGAGGAGTTCTAGCTGTAGAGAATTCTCTTCTTATCCCATGTTCTTCACAGAAATCAAAAAATTCATTTGAGGTAAACTCCCCACCTCTGTCGGATCTGAGGCACTTAATTTGTGACCTGATTCATTTTCAACCAAGGCTTTGAAGGATTTGAATTTTTCGAATGCTTCATCTTTGTGCTTCATAAGTCATAGCTAGACAAACCTGGAGAAATCGTCAATGAATAATATCAAGTATTCTTCTCCTCTAGGTGTTCTTTTCCTGAATGGACCGCATGTATCTGTATGAACTAGCTCAAGAGGCATGCTAGCTGATCCTTCCTTCTCTGGAAAGTTAGTTCTGGTTTGTTTTCCAAACTGACATGATTTGCATATGGTATTGTCAGGAATTTTGATATCTGGAAGATCACGAACTGCCTGATATTTGCATGCTTTCCTTATTTGTGAAAAGCTTAGATGCCCCAACCTCCGATGCCATAACCAGTGCTCATCATCCTTGCTCAGATAGCATTGTTGTTGTCCTTCTTCAAATATGTACAGATTATTTGGAGTTCTTTTGCCTTTGATCACTGTTTTACCTGTATCAAGATCACGAACAAGACATCCATTTGATCTGAATATAACCTCGGTTCTTTGATCACAAATCTGGCTGACACTTAGAAGATTATGCTTCAATCCATCAACATACAAAACATTTCCAGCCTTGACCTTTTCTTTTAACTGAGCAATGCCCTTTCCTTTTATAGTTGCAGGAGTATCATTTCCAAAAGAGACTTTCTTTCCCTTTTCTAGAGCAGAATAAGACTCGAGTTTTTCTTTATCACCTGTCATATGCTTCGAACATCCACTGTCAATATACCATAGATTTTCCTGTCCCTCTGCATAAAATGCTATCCCACATCTTTCTGTTTGAGGTTCCTTTATTCTCCATGTTTTGGTGCTTGAGGCTTGTTCTTTTTTCTGTTGAAACCTGCTCCTGCATTCAGAGTCTTCATGACCAAAGTTATTGCAAATAGAACATTCAACTTCATTTTCAAGGACCGAAAAGTTGTTATAGGTCCTTTTTGTAATCCCTGTCATACTTCTTTGCTTTTGAGCTTCCCTAGTCATGATCATTTTATATGCAACACATTGAGCTGCTTTGTGACCAAAGTTATGGCAAGAAAAACATTGTCCATTGAAGAAACTTCAGCGATTATTGAATCTACCAGCCAACTGATTGTAGTTTCTATTTTCATCTATTCTTGAACCAAATTGAGAAGATTTTACCTGTGGCTGGTTGTAGCTTTTGTTCACCCTTAAGATGGATTTTCCTTGATAGTTTCTGTTTGTAATTCGTTCCTGCTTTACCTGTTGATCTTCTTTGTTCTTTTGCTCATTTCTTCTTGCTGCATCAAGATAACTTTTTGAGGTGGATGCTTGAGAAGTTTCTCCATTATAGCCCAGACCTGTCTTGTTTAGAGGAGACCGCTGCACATTGATAATCTCATGAGGAGACCGCTGCACATTGATAATCTCATCCAAAGTTTCAGATCCTTTAACAAACCTGATATTAATAGCTTTTGTTTTCTCAATCTCTTTTCTAAGACCAACAATTTCACCTTCTAATTTTTCAAGATGTTTTTCCTTTTCATCAATTTGAAATTGTAGAGTATCAATGATCATGTTCTTTTCTTCTATACATCTCTTGAGTCTAGTAATTTCATCATAAAGGTTATCCACATCTACAGCATCCATATAATCATCATCTTCAAATGCCATTAACAACTTATATTCATTACCTTGTTCATCTTCATCACTGTTTGATAGACCATCACTATCTTCATGAGTGTAGTAGCTTTTCTTATTTGCGTTCTGTTTCTTGTTCCATCTAGCAGGTTCCTTTCCTTTATCCTTATAAGGACATTTTGCAGCATAATGACCTACTCTTCCACAAGAAAAGCATTTAAAAGGTAACTTACCTCTGAACCTTCCAGAACCCCTTTGAAGATTTCTGACAAAATTTGATTCTTCTTCCTTTTCTTCTGGGACGTGGCTTGCTTCATAATAATCTCCTTTGCCTGATGCCTTGAAAGCGGCTTCTCTTCTGTCTAATGGACCTCCCTTTCTCATTTCATAAGCAGTTAGAATTCCATGTAGCTGAGACATAGTAAGAATTCGTAGATTTTCCTTTTCTTCTATTGCAGATACTTTAGATTCAAACTTGGGGGACAGTGATCTTAGAACCTTTTCAACCACAATAGCCTCTTTTATTTCTTCACCCAAATTTTTCATACAATTAACAACCTCATCTACCCGAAGAAAATAGTTAGCCACACTTTCATCATTATACATTTTGAGAGTCTCATACTGAATTCTGAGAGTTTGAAGTTTAGCACGCTTTACCTGTTCATCTCCTTCATAGCTCGTGACAATTTTGTCCCATATCTCTTTTGCGGATTTATAGTGCATTACCTTCATGAATTCTGATTGAGATATACATCCTAATAGAGTATTGACTGCTTTCGCATTTGTTTCATACTTCTTTTTCTCGGCTGTATCTGTAGGAGTAGCTGAAGGAAAAGCATAGCCTGTCTCTACGATGTCCCAAACTTCTGTACCAAGAGATTGAAGATAGGCAGTAACTCTTACCTTCCAATAATTGAAGTTTGTCCCATCAAAAACCGGTGGCCTGATTGATGCTTCTCTCTCGTAGTTGCTCATGATGAACGATCTACCTTCAAGCGATCAAGCTTCTCTGAAGGACCTGCTCTGATACCAATTGTTGGAAATAATACTAAGAGGGGGGGTGAATCAGTATTATCTAATTCTTTTAATCAATCTTCCTTATTTGTTCTTTGAATTATTTTTGCATGTCAGTACCATAAAATAATGAGCATGAACAAGGAAAAACAGATAGCCACACCAAAGAACACAAGATGTAAGGTGGAAACCCAATGTGGGTGAAAACCACCTGCTGCAATATGTCTCTATCTTCTTTCAACTTAGAAACTTCTTTTACAATGGTTTTGTACTGGTGCAGTCCTTTACCAGTACGCAGGCTGCAACCTGCAGAGAGCTACAACTCTCTCTCTCTCGTTTTCCAGTCTCTCCTGGAAGGGAGCTACAACCCCCTACTTCTTTTCATAAAGCATCAATTGAACATCAAGTACATGAAAGTTACAGTTCACTACAGTTATCAGATCAGCAATAACAGAACTAACCCAGAACACCTTATCAACAGAAAAATTCAATCAACAAAACTTTTTAAGACAGGTACGTAGTTTTCCCTTCTGTGGCCTGCGTCGCTACGCAGTTCACCTTCTGCTTTCCTGCGTCTACCCGCAGAGATCCTTCTGCCGCACTGCGTGCCCACGCACTGTTCCTTGAACTGCGCTGCGTACTGTTACTGCAGGGACGCACCCAAAGATACTATCGCGCCGCGTACTGTTACTATGCGGACGCACCTGAACCTCAGTCGCTCTGCGTCCCCACGCAGCTCTTCTTCTTCTGCTCTGCGTACCGACGCAGGTATCCTTCTTCTGCTCTGCGTACCGACGCAGGTCTCCTGTTTCTGCACTGCGTCCCGGCGCAGATCTCCTGTTTCTGCACTGCGTACCCACGCAGCTCTTCTGTTAAACACCTGCGTCCTTCTGATTAGGGCTGAATAGGCAGTCCACCAGAGTGGCACAGTTGCTCAGATCTGATCATGCGCTCGAGAGATCACCCTTCACAGATTCGCCTTCAACTTCCCTTTCATATAGATCAAGCTTTTTAGACCATAACCCAATATTTCAGATCTAAAGATATTCAATTGCAAAAGATGCTTAGTCAAGTGATCTCCTTTGCTTTATATAGGCAAGCTCCTCCTAAAATCATGGAACAATACCACGAGCCGACACCATAATAACCCAATACCGTCGGCTAAATACCAAGAGTAAAACATAAGAAACCCCACGTGTGCTTTTCTCTGCCTTGAAATGTGTGCACTGGGGGGACGCACCTCCTGAACGGCTGGCCTGCGTGTCTGGACGCAGTCCCTGCATGGTGTACCTGCGGGTACGCACCTTCTGAACTGATTTCCTGCATCCTTCTTAATTTTCAGCAAATTGAGAGCCTTGCCACGGGAGTTGCCATCAAGTACAACATTTGTAACATATAGCCATACCAGAAACATAATGCCAACACCAACAATACAAAATTATTGGAGATACTATTTATCGCCGTGGGGCGGACTTGGTTTTTCGACGTTGTTTACCTCACGAGAAAGCTGAAAGGGTTCTAAATGACTGTCACTCTGTAGCGTGTGGCAGTCATATGTCTGGGTATGCCACAGCCCAAAAGATATTGCACACTAGATACTTCTGGCGTCCTTGTTTAAAGACTGTATTACTGCGGTCCGGAAATGCCACAACTGTCAAGTGTTTGATCGCAAGATGCGCGCTCCACCTGCTCCTCTCCACCCTATAATTGCCGTTGGTCCTTTTGCCAAATGGGGTATCGATTTTATTACATGTAACCCTCACTCGGCCGGGGGGCATGCGTATATCATCCTTGCGATATATTATTTTACTAAGTGGGCCGAGGCGATGCCTAGATTCGAGGCAAACGGCAAGACAGCTGCAATTTTCGTATTCAATCACATTATTGCTAGGTTTGGTGTCCCACAAGCGATAATCACTGACCATGGGCACCATTTTCGAAACGTTATGATGACAGAACTTACAGGCCAGCTTGGTTTGCATCACGATAGCTCAACTCCTTATTATCCATAAGCGAATGGTCTGGTTGAGTCCATCAACAAAGTTTTAGTTATCATGATCCGACGAATCATTGGTATTCATCGGTCGAATTGGCACAACATTTTATTTCGCGCTTTAGGCGTACAGAACCTCAGTGAAAACATCAACAGGGTTCACTCCTTTCCAACTAGTTTATGGTTTGGAAGTTGTGCTGCCCATTGAATGGGAAATCTCGTCACTGCAAATGGCCATCAAATTACTTCCAGCTACTTCCGAAGAGGAGAATCGTTTATTATACTTAGCTCAATTAGATGAGACTCGACGTGATGCTGCATTGGCGATCGAGACTCATGCAAAACGTATGAAAGCTCAGTATGATCGAAATGTGACCCCTCGAAATTTTTCGGAAGGAGACCTAGTACTATTACATGATCAAGCTAATGATAAATTAGGTGCTGGAAAATTCATTCCTATGTGGCATGGGCCCTACATTGTCAAGTGAAAGCTAGCAAAAGGGGCCTATGAGCTGGTAGACTTTGACGGGGACTCTTTGGGTAAACCCAGAAATGGACTTTACCTAAAGAGGTATTATGCTTAAATGATGGGTATGGAGATTTTAGTTAGGTTAGGTTTTTCTTTCTAGCTGGTGTGTTTGTTAGTTTAGATAGTGTGCTTGGTTTAGAAAGTGTGTTTTTCGTCGTTATTCTGCTTATCTTGGTTTTACTCTTGATATTGCAGATGTCGCTGCCTCTCCAAACATTAATTGGATTCGCTAATGGTGCTTGTCGTAGTACACGAAATATCTCTTCCGCAGCTTGGGTTATCTATTCGCCCTCTGACGAGTTAGTTTCTATGCATGGGGTGAGCCTCGGTCAAACAACAAACAACATTGCTGAGTACAGTGCAATGATTGAGTTATTGTCTGTCTATTTTATTTGGGATTCAGAGTTTGATAGTGAGGTTAGATTCTGAACTCGTTGTATTATAGCTTAATAAAGTGTATGCCATTAGAAATCCAGTGTTATCAAGGTTATTTTTGAGAGTGCGTCTCTTGGAACGTGAATTTGATTACATTGAATATCAGCATATTCCAAGGTCTTTAAATACATTAGCAGATGCAATTTCTTCTTGAATGTTAAACAGACATTTGCAATAATCATACATGTAAATTTAAAAACATTTCATCACACATGTTTAACAAGATAAGCCGGTAATAATGATATATATATATATATAGGAGTGTGTCAAAAAATACATCGTCTTCGATCATAGGTTGAAAAACACCTTATGATCGGCAAAAATGATAAGTACAAAAAACCAAAATGTCACATGTGTCTACAAAGCGACCATCTAATCACTGGTGATGCTCTCTATACGACACCACTGCACGGGCTACCCTACATAAGAACCTCCTAAAAGGTCCTGGGACTGCGACTACATAGCGCTGAAGCCTGATAGGAATATCATCTATAGTAGTCTCTGGTATATCTGTTGTAAGATGCTCTAGGTCTTGTTCCAACTCAGCTAGGGTCTCTATGGCCTCGTCCCGTGGGGCCGGTGCCGCTGCAACTAGTAATCTCCTCTCAAAAGGCCGGAGATTGGCTGGACGACATGGGCCTACATCTGCATTTTGAAAATTATTACTGTCATTTTTGAGACGATATAAAAAACAAAAAAAGTAGATAATTTAAAAACTTGTGAAAAATGAATTACCTGTGTCATCCCATTGTTCTCCTGGTGGAAGAACCATGTCCGGATCTCCACGAAAATCAACTCCAGCATAAGGAAAATCCTGTAGAGAAAAGACCTGGTCCTCCAACCAGTGAAAGTACTTCGGAGTAAATCGGACAACCTCCGTTCCCTCATCAGGATGACGGGCCACAACCGCAACCCATCGCATCAATTTAGGCTCTCGGGGAGGCCCAACCTCAACAGTGAGCTGCTGTGGGATCAGCATCGGAACCCTCTCTAAGGCAAAACTCACAACTAAAGACCCATAACCAAAAGTCTTTAGCTGTTCGTTTTTGGTTCTAGTCAGTTGGCCCTTCAAATTGGCCAACACAGCATCACACCAGTTGAAAATGGTGCCTCGATAGCAATCAATCGCCATCTGCATCTGGGATCCAGTGGCAATGTGTAAAGTGGAAGCCCCGCAAAGTCTGGTAACTGTAAAAGCAATCACCATAAGTTCAGGTCGGGATATAGTTTTGATCTCTATCCCCTTCTCCTGAGATTGAGCGTTACACCACTCTAGTCAGAGACTAGCGATGGACTGGCCACCTGGCCTAGTCCCGAACAGAGTCAAGTGTTCGCCTCTCTTGGGCAAACCAGTGAGGAAGTAGATATCTGAGGGCTCTATCTCGAGCTGGTGCCCTCTAATGTAAAAACACTGGTCCTGAACGTTCCATCTCTCTACCAGCCACTCTAGGAAGCGCACCTGGGCCCTCATGCCAGGTATGGCCCAGTATTTGTAAAGGCCGCATGCCTTCGAAGCATCAATGGATGGTTGATGATTAATGGCAGCCAAATCAACATCTTCGTGCTCTCTCTCATACCAATCAAGCATGGTGGACAATCTACACACCAGAAAACATCCATTAAAATCCATGAAATTAAAAATTGTTGGTCCAATTTGGAGAATTTGGGGTTTGTAAACCCTTTGCGCAGAGTATGCACCCCGCCTTTAGGAACAGAGTGTGGGTACGCGGGTTCCTTTAAGACAAGGTGTGTACGCTCGACATTTTCCCAACTGAGAAAATGTCGGGGTACGCAGGTCCCTAGTGTGGCACCTGCGTACCCCGAAAGGCGGATCTTGAAACCCCAAAGCCTCCAAAAAATGACATCTATGGCCTAAAAGCAAATTCTAAATGGATGAAAATGAAGAAGAGGATGTTGTAGAATACCTGAAAGAGACGGAATTCTATTTCGACGGTCGGATTCTCCGTAATGTCCACAGGAAGTTTCTTGCCAAAAGCCCTTTTTCTCTCCTCAACAGTAAAATGGTAAAAATGAATTGGTAAAAGCCATTTTTATAGGTTTTTTGGGTAAATAAATGGTAAATTTGTTTATTTTTCACCATGAAAAGGTATTTTTCAAAGTATTTTTATCTATCTTTAAATAGGTATGAGTAATGTGTTGGTTTTTGTGCAGGATAAAGGATTTTCAGGGAAAATTGTCATTTTTTACAAATAAAAACATCAGAGTCATCTTAAGCCCTTTTTTGACTCCTAAAACATGAAAAGATAGCCGAGCGTTTCTTTTACACTCGTTAAAATGGAATTAAAAGACGGTCCTCTTATAGCCCTTTTCTGACCGTAAAAACAGGAAAAGATTGCCGGATTTTTGTCATTTCAAATTTGATATTGGAAATAAAACGACGTGTCCTTGATCGCTTTTTACTTTTCAGGTCAAAGACACTAATCATGAAAGTACTCCTTGGTCGTAAAGATCAAGCGGTTCTCTCAAGTATTATTTTATACTTTTTCGGGCTTGGGAGACACAAATTTATGAAAAAGGTCAACCCTGGAGTCTTCTTAATTTTTTTCAAACTCTCTAAAATTGAAAAACGCCGAGTTTCTCCTATACTGGACTCATTAAAATTTCACAGTAAAGGACCTGTTTGATTACAAACAGGAACGGACTACTCCTTCTTAGGGTTCGAATCTAAACTAAGTTGGACTCATCCGAAGGATGAGCTTATAATCAAGCATATGTTATCCTCCTCAAGCTTGTAAAAAATAAAGAGGTACTTGCCAAAAATGGTGGGGGAAAAGAGAGAAAAATGAGCCTATTTGTTATCCTTTGTCTTAGAAGAAACCTTATCACCACTCTTGAACACGACACTTTTTCATTCACCTGGGTTGGAAAATCCTTTGCCTAATAGTTGATCAAACCACATTGAAAATCTTCAGCCGGTTCCAGGTATTAACTTTGGGTCAATTGTCACCAAGCCATCTGTCCTGTCGTTATGTGTTCAAGAGGTCACTGCAAATAAACCATTCATCTGCAAAATACCTGTCATCCATTTTGACCATCCCTGAGTCAGTCCTTACAACTATATTTCTTCAACTTGATCTATGATTTCGTGTTGTGGGCTTGCCTGCAACAGGTCGCTTTCTATCGACATCAGCACATTATCTAGAAAGATGACCTAGAAATCGTCAGTACCTTGAAATCTGCATGCATCAATGGCAGGTTTCTCGCCTTTGACGACAGTTTACATCATTGAATTTCGATCGAAGGATTCCGTGACATGTTCGACATCAACACATTCATTCACATCTCATGGATTGTACTGGGTACTTTGAGAACCATTGACATCATTGGTGGTCTCTCTCACACTTGTTAACAGTTTACATCATCAACTGGTAATCAAGTGGTTTCTACCATGTTCGACATCAACTCATTTATTCGCATGGATAGAATCATACTATTTCGAGAAGTAGAAATGAAGACCCTCGATCTAGTTTCCACCATCCAAGCCGCGAGGAGTTTTGTATTCATTATATAGTAGACTAATCATAAACAGATGGTTGCGTCCATACTGTGTCTACATGAGTCTAAGATTATGATGTACTGCGAAATCATTCCTATATTAGAGCAGTAGTTAGTTTGTTAGTTAAAGTTTTCAATCTGAGTATGGGAATGCCTACCTCAGCGATGATATGATCTTATATATGTATTTTGTGTTGAATATTTGCAGGTTCCAACTGGGCTCTCCACAAGATAATCCTTGAAATGATAAAGTACTTCACCCTTCCTAGATGATATGAAACCCTAATCTACTATAGGCTTCGCACTTTAGGGGGCAATCTGTTACACTAAAATTTGTCAACATGACTATTTACAGTCGGTATGGCTCCATCAACTGTCATACTGTCCTCCTTGGCAAGTCTTATACCTATGCTCCTCATGTCAAACTCCAAGAAAGAGAGAAAGTCCTTAAAAAGTCAATTAACTCTGGTTATGCAGTTTCTCTTAACCTTACCTGCGTGTACGCACCTCAAGTTCACAATACCTGCGTACTTCTATGCTCTGTCTGTAAAGGGGTGGGTGCGTACTCCTGTAAAGGTCAAAAGGCACGAGTTTTACTTCAAAAAAGTTACTTGTGGTCGAATCTAGAGCATTCTAGAAGATGGTTTGACGTGTATTGAGCGCCTCCAGATGGTTCATGTATCCCTATGAAAGAGGAACTTATCCCATCAAGAGGGGACCTATCCCATTGAAAGAGGGGCTTATCCCATTGATGGTGGACCTGATTAACTTCCTCCAAAGCATTATAAATACAGGCATTGGGCCAGAGGGAGGGGACGTTGAAAGCTGAACATTCCTAAGGGTAGATGCTGCTGAAATTAGGACTCCCTTATAGAGCTTGAGAGGAGAGATTCCCATCCTTTCTTAGCTTCATTTGGAAGTGGGTGAGCTGATCAAAGTAAAGGAGAAGTATTGCTGGACCCTGGGAGGGACCTGCACAACACCAAGGCACTGGTTGTAATGGTTTCTTTTGTTTCCAATTAATGCAATTAAGTTCATTTTTCTCAACAAGTTGTTATATATAATTTGTTTCATATACTCCTTGGTCTTTGTAATGAATATGTTTTATTTTATGAGTTATTCAGGTGCTATGTAATCATTTGCTTGTTAGTGAATGCAGGTTTCAAAGAGAAGGAGGAGCTCATCTGGATCGGAGAGGTTGGACTGCTACAAACAACGTTGGACTAAAGGTATGCTTTAAACACCTGGTTGCTTGTATTTTAAATGCATATTTAGGGAAAGATAGTGCTTGATTGTCTTGTTTGTCACTAGAAAGCCTTAGCTTCTAGGGAGGTCGATTTTGTCCACAAAATTGACTCTTTCCACATGACAGGTTGGACCAAGAATTATTTTAAAGTTCAACTTTAAAAACTGAAATTTATTATTTTTTAAAAATAAATTAATATATTTATTATTAATTTGATTAGGTTTAAGGCTCAACATGTTATTGCACAATGTTTAAAAAAAATGCTTTAAAATATGTGTCATTCATTTATGTTAGGTTGTCAAGTTTCTTTGTTGCTTGGTACAAATAGGCTCAACCCATCGATAGTTGATTCGAATCTACTGTCAAGTTTCTTTGTTGCTTGGTATGAATAGGCTCAACCCATCGATAGTTGATTTGACTCTACTATCAAGTTGCTTTGTTGCTTGGTAGGAGTAGGCTCAACCCATCGATAATTGATTTGACTCTACTACAACGTAGTTAGATAGATAATCATATTCCCTCTCCAACACATACTGTAGGAGTCAATGTTTTTGCTCATTGATGGATCATGTATAAACAAATCAAGCTCAAAAAATGGTGGCATGGGCTAATAATCAACTAAACGCCTTTTACAGGTCATTTCCACATTTTGTTACTAACCGACTTGGTTAGTTTTCTTTGGATTTTGCTTTGAAATAGGTTGATTTTATTAGGTATAATAATTTATTAAGTGAAATGATATATATATATATATATATATATATATATAGAGAGAGAGAGAGAGAGAGAGAGAGAGAGATATAGATATATATATATATATATATATAGATATTACATTTTTTAATTATTTCAATCACAAATCATAATAATTATTTCTATATTAAAAATAATTTAGAATATCAATGCAAACTCAACTATATCTTATTTAATTTAGTTTTTAGGATGTCAAAATTACATTCTCTAATTACGACATATTATTTATATAAAATATTTTTGCAATCTCTAAAAAGTTAAAACTATTCTTTTTTCATTTTTTTTTTATAAAAATGAAAAAAACTAATAACCAATACTCTATAACAAGCCCTGCAATAATTATGCTGGCAGAGAAAACAAACAAAATTATAAAATGTCTTGTCGTGATGCAATATTATAATATTGCTTTTATTATTTTCATAAATCAATGATACAATATTACAATAACAATTTTTTTAATTGTCATAAATTAATCATACAAATGTAGAAATTTCCATAAATCTAAAATTCCAATCAAATTAATTAAAAAAAATGGACCAATTTAATCATATTATTAATAAATTGAATTTAATTATATGCTTAATCATTTATTTGAATAATTATTTAATTGTTTATTTATTTTTAAATAAAAATAAATTTATAATATTAAATGTGATTCATGTATCTTCTCTTAATGTCTAAGATGGTAACATGAAACTATAACATCATTTGTA
Source organism: Pinus tabuliformis (assembly GCA_031772625.1). Taxonomy (NCBI): domain Eukaryota; kingdom Viridiplantae; phylum Streptophyta; class Pinopsida; order Pinales; family Pinaceae; genus Pinus; species Pinus tabuliformis. The sequence continues at coordinate 726,791,454 of CM062807.1, forward strand.
TGTTGACAAAACCTAACCACCTGAAATATATTTTTAATAATTTTTAAGGTGGAGAACTTTCACTCGTATCAAATGCTTTTAGGTTTTGAGTTATTCACATGTTTTCTCACATAAGAAAACTAGTGAATAACTAATCAAAAAGACTTTTAGATGATAGTCTACTTATGGTAAACTAATTCATACTTCAACAAATGAATTGTAACAAAATTTTTCATTATAAGAAGAAATTTTGGCGTAAATCACATTGAGAAAATCATTGTCGACACGTTTCGAACCAACTAGTGTGGTTCATCGTCAACTTGTCAACTTGTCCTGACGATGAACCACATTGGTTTCTTTGAAACGCATCAACAATGATTTTCTGAATGTGATTTACGCCGAAATTTCTTCTTATAATTGTTATGGATCACAGAAGCCCCAATTCAAACAAAATTGTTCATATTTACGAAACATTACAAGAGTCGAAATCGACAATCTATTGGAAGATTTCAAGATTGATATCCTGGGGACCTTGACGAAACAATTGGATATCATGCAAGCTAAACAAAAGCAGGCCAAAGCATAATAGAACCTAGCTATTTCCTATCCCCGTTGCAAAAACGAACGCATTCATAAAGAATGCCCACTAGATATGATACAAGCATGTGCCATATGCACTAAGGAGCATGCCATAGAAAGTTTCCCATTGCTCCCAGGATTAAAAGCAGTCTTCAAGGAAGTAGAAGAGAAGTGGAACCAGTATATCTGTTGAACCAATGTCGTCAATGGAAAGCACGTCAGACAGGTATGCCTACCGATCCATATTCATTCTTTCCTCCCTCACAATATAATTCTCAGCAATATTCAGGGGCAGCATGGCAGAACCAGCCACCTTTTTCTACTTGGCCACCTCAAACATTTTCTATGCCACCGTGGCCCAACCAGTCAAATCCAAAAAATAACTGGCCAAATCCCTCTTACCCTCCACCATTCTGGCAAAACAATCCCTGTTCATCTCAATAGTCCCCTTCCACCTCACAAAATCAGAATTGGCAATCAAACTGGCAAAGATCCATGAACCAGCCTATGGGGATAGTTCCTCTGTCTCAACCAACTTTACCAACACCTTACATGTTGCAGCAAAATCCTCAATCTAATATATGACTGCAACTCCCAGCCCAACCCAACCCAAATCCCAACAACAGACCAATCCAGTTAGTACAAATCATTGAGGGTCTAGACCCTGAAGCTGAGTTGAGAGAGTCTAATGAGCTCAAGTTAAGATCTAGATGCATAATCGCTCCAGACGAGGATAAAAATTTGCAACCTGAAGAAATGCACCCAAATAAGTCTTTGAATGTAGATGATCAACAAGGGGAAGATACAGTCAGGAAGAAAACTCTCAAACAGATCATAACTACTTCCCCACCATTCTTAGAAAGATTGATGATACCATGCCCAATTGAATACCCCGACTTTGATCTTTTGGGTGAACTCAAGAATATCTATATAAAAATACCCCTCCTCCAGGCTATTCAAGACATTCCAATATATTCCAAAACTATTAAATAATTGTGTATAAAGAAGTCAGTGAGGAAAACAAAAATAACCCCAATTTTTCGTGTTGTCGGGATATTGTCTAATTTATTACTAGGCAAAGAGACACCTGTAAAATATAAAGAATCGGGAAACCCCATTGTCACAGTACAGATAAATGGCCTTTCTTTTCCCATTGCTTTAGTTGATTTAGGGGTAGCCATTAACATTCTCACAACAACAACTTGTGAAATGCTTGGCATCACAGCCTTGGAACCAACAACTACCTTGCTGGAACTTGTTGACCACTCAGTCATTAGGCCATAAGGAACATTACTGGATGTGATGGTTTCTGTAGACACTTGGGAATATCTGGTAGATTTTTTTTATTATTAACCCTAGGAACCGGCTAGATGGAAATCCATTAATTTTAGGAAGGCCTTGTCTAGCAACCGCTAATGCTTATATCAGTTGTCAGAAAGGCAGTATGACCATAACTGGAGAGAATGATGTGAAAAATTTAGCCTTATACCCTCCTACTCAGCGAAGCCTAACCATTGTAAAAACTAGGAAGCAACCTATAACATATTTAACAGAAAATATTCGGTCACCATTGACTGTGGTAGATGCCCTTGAATTTAAAAACAAACAGAAGATGATGTCATTAATAATTTTATCAATCACCCTACTATAGTGTCTAGTTTGAAATGTCACATGATTAAAGAAATCCTTGACAATGAAATTGAAGAAGATTCCCTGAGAGATATCAATGACCAACCAACACCAACAACCACTGTCTTTAATAGAAAACCTATAGAAATCGAGCCAGGGAAGATCTTGAACATTAACAGTAATCTGAGTGATGACCAGCAATAGAAACTTATTCAAGTCCTTAGGAAATATAAAGGGGCTTTTGCTTGGGATTACCCAGACATGAAAGGGATTGACCCTTAGCTATGCATGCACCACATTTACACTTAAAAAGATGCAAGACCCATTCGACATTCTCAACGTAGATTAAATCCTCACTTAAAGTATATTGTTAAAGAAGAACTTCAAAAACTATTAGATGTGAATTTTATCTATCCTATATCTGACAATAAATGGGTTTCTCCATTAGTTGTGGTCCCCAAAAAGAATGGGAAGTGGCGGATATGCGTTGAATATAGACAAATCAACAAGGAAATGCAAAAATACCATTTTCCCCTTCCATTCATTGATTAGCTCCTAGATACACTGGCAGGGAAGAAATTCTTCTCTTTCCTGGATGGCTTCAATGGCTAAAACCAAATTCAGATTGCCCCTGAAGACCAGGATAAAATTACTTTTACCTGCTTGTGGGGAACATTTTCTTATAGGGTATTACCTTTTCGATTATGCAATGCACTTGCTACATTCCAAAGAGCCATACTCAGTATTTTTACAGACTTGATAAATGAAGGATTGGAAGTGTACATGGACGATTTCACACCCTATGGAGATGACTTTGAATAGGCATTACAGACATTGGAGAAAGTCCTCGAGCAGTGTATTGCTATTAGACTATGCTTAAGCCATGAGAAGTGCCATATGATGATCACAGAGGACCTGATGCTCAGTCATTTCATTTCAGAAACTGGAATTCAGGTAGATCCAACAAAAATACAGGTAATCATCTTATTAGATACTCCTTGCACTCAAAGAAAGGTATGTAGTTTTCTGGGATTTGCAGGATATTATCATAAACTTATAAAGAAATTCTCATATATTGCTGCACCATTATATGCCTTAACAAGAAATATTGATTTTATATGGACTGACAAATGTGACATTGCCTTTATAGAGTTGAAACGACTATTATCAATAGCACCAGTATTACTAGGCCCCATGGATATACCATTCCAGATTTCATCAAATGCGTCAGATTCAGCCATTGGAGCAATTCTTGGACAAGAAGAAGACAAGAAACCCTACGCTATATATTACATTAGAAAAAAATTAACTCATGTTGAGTTGAATTACACAGTAACAGAGAAAGAATTTCTAGCTGTTATTTATGTTATTAACAAATTCAGACACTATATAACTAGATACCTTGTAGTTCTGTATACGGATCACTCCGTTATCAAATATTTAGCTAATAAACTCATTACGAATGGAAGAGTGACACATTGGTTAATAATTTTGTAGGAATTTGACATAACTATAAAGGATTGACTAGGGAGGGAAAACCTTGTCGCAGATTTCCTCTCCCGAGTGGCAAGAACAGACGATGCAATAGCAGTAGAAGACTAGTTCCTGGATGAACACCTATTTGTTGTGGCTGTAAAAACACCATGGTACGTAGATGTGGCGCATTATTTTGCAGTGCGAAAACTTCCCAAACATCTGACACCCAGAGAAAGGAAATTAGTAGTGCAGTGCGGCACTCGGTTCTCCTCGATCGGAGGATACCTTTTTCACACATGGGCCGATATGCACATCCACAAGTGTATCAGGGAAGACAACATTTATGATTTCTTAAAAGCCTGCCATGATGGAACTTGCGGTGGACATTTTTCAGACCGCAGAACTGGACATAAAATTTTGCAAATGGGCTACTACCAGCCCACGATTTTAAGGATGCTAAGAAATTTGTCCAGGCATGCAAAAGTTGCCAAAGGATGGGCTGCCCTAGCCAATCTGATGAGATGCCCCTGCATCCACAACTTGTGATAGAACCCTTTGAGCAATGGGCATTAGATTTCAACGGGTCAATCAACCCACCATCCCCCTCATAAATCATATATATTGGTTGCAACAAAATACATGACTAAATGGGTGGAGGTAGTAGCATTACCAAGAGCAATAGAGGAAACAGTGATTAATTTTCTTTTCAAAATTTTTGTGTGATATGGCTTACCCAGAGAAGTAATTATTGATGGGGGGTCACAGTTTTTAGGCCACAAGATTGATGCTACATTGAAGAATCATCACATTATCCACAAAATTACCTCTCTGTATCACCCACAGGCGAACGGGCAGGTGGAGAGTACCAACAAAGTAATTGAAGCTATTATAATGAAGACAGTCTCATCGCATAGACGAGACTGGGTGACTCGATTTCCAAAGGCCTTGTGGGCATATCGCACGACTTGGAGGAACACAACTGGATACTCTCCATATCAGCTGGTATTTGGTAAGGAACCCATTTTCCCCATAGAATTTGAGATACAAACACTAAGGATAGCCCAGGAAGTGGGACTGGATTTAATGGAAGCCTAGATTAATAGACTACAACAAATAAATGAATTAGATGAAATTCGCCTATTGGCTCTACAACATACTGCACGCATTCAATGAAAAAGAGCCAAGTGGTATGATTCCATAATTAATAAAAAGACATTTCATGAGGGTGACTGGGCACTTGTTTATGATGATTCCATGATTAAGAAAAAGACATTTCATGAGGGTGACTCGGCACTTCTTTACGATTCCAGTTTTCAAGACTTCCCTGGTAAATTGCAGACTAGATGGTTAGGCCCTTATGAAATAAAGGAAGTACATGACAATGGCACTCTTACATTGGCCACCATTGATGGGTTTGTTTTTTCCTTTAAAGCAAATGAGCATCGGGTGTGCCTCTACCAAAAACCACTTTCAAGAGAATCCTTTTACCAACAAATACGCGAGGACTCCACCATGCAAATTCTAGCTGCAGAAGGCAATCCTTCGGCAACTTCATTGTTGTAAAAATTTATTTCTTTTGTAAAAACTGTAAATATGGTTGCTGATTTGATATTCTGTGTTTTTTGTTTGTTTGATGTTCCCACTTTGGAACAAAATTTTGTTGTTTATGTTGTTCCCACTTCAGAACAACACTTTTTGTTTCCGTTATTCCCATTGCAGAAAAATACTTTTTGTTTTTGTTGTTTCCACTTCGGAACAACACTTCGTGTTTTTGCAATTCCTACTTCAGAACAACACTTTTTGTTTTTGTTGTTCCCACTTCAGAACATCACTTTTTGTTTTTGTTTTTCCCACTTCGGAACAACACCTTTTGTTTTTGTTGTTCCCACTTCGGAACAACAAATTTTACTTTTTTTTTCCCACTTCGGAACAACACGTTTTGTTTTCATTGTTCCCACTTCGGAACAACACTTTTTGTTTTCGTCGTTCCCACTTTGGAACAACACTTTTTGTTTTCGTTGTTCCCACTTTGGAACAATACTTTTTGTTTTTGCTGTTACCACTTTGGAACAACACTTTTTGTTATCTTTGTTCCCACTTCGGAACAACACTTTTTGTTTTCGTTGTTCCCACATTAGAACATCACTTTTTGTTTTTGTTGTTCCCACTTCAGAACAACACCTTTTGTTTTCGTTATTCCCACTTCAGAACAACACTTTTTGTTTTTGTTGTTCCCACTTCGGAACAACACTTTTTCATTTTTGTTGTTCCCACTTTGGAACAACACTTTCTGCTTTCTTTGTTGTTCCAACATCGAAACAACACTTTTTGCATGTTTGTTGTTCCAACTTTGGAACACCACTTTTTGTTGTTCGCTGTTCAAATACCACCTTTTTCTCTTAGAGTTTTTTTTTGTTCCTTCTTTGGAACAACATTTTTTCTTCTTGAAGTCGTGTATTTTATAAACAACACACTTTTCCTTGCATTATTATGATGTTGAACAACACTCGCAGGATTATTCCTAGCTCATCTTAGCCCCATTTTTTCGTTTCATGGCATGAAGTACAATACTTTTACAAGGACAAGAATTATGGATTCTATTAAAGCAAGTGAATACCCTTAATGTTATGATCTTTAATATGATGGCTTCTTGATGATAGATTTCTTTTTTTTTAAAGGGGGGACACAATTATTTATATATTACTTTACTGTATTGATTTCTGTTGTATATGATACTGATTGATCATCTTTACCATGCTGGTTCCACCCCTCCTAGTTATAATCCTCTCTGTCTATTATAAGCGAGATTATGGGTATATTTTTTCTATTGACATGTTCAACTTCTTCCACCATCCCTGCTCTTAAGGAGTACTAAGCCTCCCTCTATTTATTATAAAAATGTGTAATAACAACAAAATTTTGCCTACAAATAGAGGATAAGGGGTCTCATTAAGAGCCAGCCTACCATGTGCATAAGGATGTAGCAACGTGGCATTCCCACTATGGCCACCACACCTGGGTTATGATCCATTGGATGGCTAAAATATCCTTGGAATAGGAGGTCTCATCATGAGCCGGCCTGATCACTTTTTCTACTTCCCACTGAATGGCATTGTTGTCATCTGGTTACCATGCCAGTACACTGATCTCTTCTGTAGAAACAACAATGGAATTCTCCAACTATAAATTGAGGATCCTGGCTCATATGGGTTAAAAAGAAACTCTATCAAGGCTATGGATGCCTGCTGGCAACAAAAGCTCTGGTTATCGTATTGAAGTTATATTTTCAACATCAATAATTATTATAATACACTCTTCTTACTTTTCTTTTTATCATACGAATTATTTCCCTAATTTCTCCCTACCTTGAACCTTTATGCATGAGTTAATCAATCATATCATTTTCAGCAGGAATATCATCAGCAAAGCATCTTTTTCTTGCATATTGTTGTCCTTTTGTACTTTGTATCAAATCAATGCCCTGTCTTTCACCCTTGTACGTTGCAGTCAAAACAACATTTCCCCATCCATTCTGTTAGGGCCTAAATCTACCTCAAACTGAGAAAGATAGGTCTAGGGTAACATCAAACCATGCTTAACCTAGTAGCTAGCCCTACCAGGTCAGGAGAGGGCTCTCTCCTTGTCAATCTCAAGAAAATATAGAAAATGATGCTTAAATGATTGATGTAAAGACTAATTTTAGGCTAGGTATATGCTCAGAGGATTTTGATTGAATTTAATGGTTGATTGCTGGATCAAATGTGAAAGGCAATTTTACGTCTGGGGAATGAACTCAGTCTTGCAGAGGTTTTCGTGGGGTGAGGTAGGAAAGTGCTTTAGTACATTGAACTAGGTGTAATGGTGAGTCTTGAGATTGGTGAGGAGTTGGAGAGGGCATGAATGTTTCATGAGTCCTCTTCAAAGAGTAGAAAATATGTAAAACTAATGAAATGCTAAGGTAGAGCACTGCAACATTAATGATTTCCACCTTTATACTTGATTCATTTAGTTAAGCTGAAAAGAGAGAGATAATGGCACACATAAACACATCATAACTTGAATCACAGAAGGAAAAACAATACTAAGTCACCTTGCCACAAGAATTCCATAAAATGCTACAAACCCTGGTATATTTCCTTGCCAAAATGCAGAGATGATGTACAATAATGCTCAAAGCATTCACAAGAGTCCAACCTTTTCAAACGACTGAAAAAACACATGATATAGACCTCCAAACCACCTGTGCTATCCATAAGGGGTTTAATCCATGAGAAGAGGGTTGGTTTCAACCATATGTAAACCAGGAACACAAAAATAGGTAGTGGAACAACTTGCCTCTAAAACCTAGGAAATTGATTCATTCAACTCTAAACCACCTACAACTGATGTATCTACCTTATCAAGTCAAGTTTTATCATTCTTACATCATAGTACATCAATTTACATCATGTCAAATCATGAATTTGAACATAAGAGAGAAAAAGTCAAACTAGAGGAATACTAGGCGAAAAATAGAGTTTTTGAGCAAAATTGGCACTTTTTCATCCTATGCGTAGCGCCATTTTTTCTGTGTGTAGTGCTTTTTCCAAGCTACTTTTGGAGGGCTTCCCGAGGTCCAAATCAGGTGCAGGATAGCTCGTTCGAAAGCCCTATGTGTCTACTTTCTGTAACAACTTGAATGTTTTGATTTGGAGTCCATTTTCCTCTCAGAATTTGCAATCTCCCAAGACTACTACCTGTGTGGCCAAAAAGTGGCATAGAGGGCATTTTTTGGGTGTTTTTGGCCGTTTTGGAGGTCCAAAACTTGTCAAAATTTCCTAGTCATTTATGATCATGTATAACTTTTCATAAGGAATCCAAAAATGCCAAGTTTTCTTCAAATGGAGGTCCCCATCAAAAGCGAGCACCTGGTGGCGCTACGCACCTGCCGAAAAAACCTGTTTTTTCGATGAAAAATTCAAAAATGTCAAAAATTTTACCAAATTTCTTAAAATTTGGCATGAGAGATCTATGTTAGGTGCTATGATAGGCAAATGAAGCTTTAGCCAAGATATTTGATTTTATCATGCTCTTCTTGCTTTCTTAAAGCCCTTTTTCAACTTAGGCTTAAGCCTCTTCATTATACTGTCAACATAATGTCCTTTATTCCACTGTTCACCAACATTTGGAATGCCTGTTGTTTCTAAGATAGTGGCAGGTGACAAGGTGAAGGAGACGCTAGCAAGGCTCACTTTGCCATTATGTAAATGAGTGACAAACAATCGGGCAAGCTCATAGCAAGAATGATGTCTAAAACAAGATATAGCAAGAGGACAAACAAGCAACTCTTGAAACTGATAGTGTCCCTTTGGATGATATTTTCCACTTTGTGTGGCCTTTTTGCTACATGAGATTCTTTGGAAGAATCATTGAGAGTTTTCTCTTCCCTCTCATAGTCTGAAACTGTCTCCATGCTTATGAATTTGAAGTGAAAGAAGATGAATATGAAGAGATTTTGAAGTATGAGGTGAGTGGTGTGTATAAGGAAGTGAATGCTAGGAGGAAAGGTTTATTTTGGGAATGAGGGTAGTGGATGATATTATGAATGTGGAATGAGGGATTTGATAATGAAGTGGATGTAGTGAAGGAATAGGAGTGGGAGTTAGGGTTTGGGAATAAATTATAGGGCTAGGGTTTGGTAAATTGGAGTGGGGTTTAGGGAGTGAATGTTGATGATGTTAGGCAGATGGCATGGGATTTTCCAAGCTGAAAATCTATGAGGTGAAAAGGAATATCAATGCCCTTTAAAAACTTGCAAAAGAGGATTTAAGAATTAGCTAGGGTTAATGTTAGCAATTTAGCTACGGTTTTTCTTAAAGGAAACCACAAACATCCAAGGCACCAAACACAACTTCCCTGAACAAGGATAAATGTTTTACTTACTTGGAACAAGCTTTAATTTTATTTTTAGGAATTTTGGAAGAGTTTTGAAGTGTTTCTAGCTTTTGGAATAGGGGCGTAGTGCCAAGGAACAGGTGCATAACGCTAAGGAAAAAGTGCGTAGCGCCTCTTTGTAGACTAGTTTTGGAGGCCTTCCTGGTGTCCAAATTGGGTGTGAGATAGCTCGTTGGAAATATTATTGAGTCTAATTTTCAACAAATCGAATTTTTAAATTTGGAGTTCATTTTCCCTGTCAAAAATTTGATCTGCCAGGACTGGTCAAAATGTGAAAAATGAGGCTGCCTAAAGGCAGAGTGTTATTGCAGTCAAATTTTGAAGGTCTTCCAAAACTTGAAATTAAGCTCATGATAGCTCATTGGAAATATATTTTTTTCTGGTTATCATTTGACTCATCAAGCAAGTTATTTGGCCAACCAAGCTAGGAGAAATCTTGATTTTCTCAAGGTCACTTCAGAGGTGCATCAATTCTCCTAAGGCAACTGTATTTTTGAAATTTCTCTAAAACCATGACACATGTGTAAAAAGTGAAGTTTATTTTCTTCCTTGGCCTATTTTGGACAAAAACCTCTCTCATTTTTTCCAAATTCATCTTTTATTTCTCAGAAACATCATTGGAGTAAAATATATACCGATGTGTGGAACAGGGGATTTGTCGAAATGAAGTGAAATGAAGGGGATAAGGGGCTTCTAAATTCTTGAGAAAATTTTGGGAAGTAGGGAGGGATGTTAAGAAATAGGGAAAATTTGAATTTCAAATATTGAGTGAGGGAAAGGGGTCCAAAATGGCAAAACACAGGCCTAGCCTAAAAAATTGTCAAATTGTAGCAAGAAACTAGGGTTTGTGGGAAAATGAGGAATTTGAGGGATATCAGTGATGGGAAGTGTTTAGTAAGGTACATTAAGGATAGGGGAAGGTGTATGAACATCAGAGTACAAGCTTTGTTGATGATTTGACCATCCAAGAGAAATTACCTTCAAAACCCTAGGAGAGGGAAATGAGGCTTACCCAAGAACAACTGAAGCACGAACAAGGTGTAAAATGACCCATTGGAACCTGAAATGATGATAACTCTTCGAATGATGGTACACTCAGCCAAATGGCGAGACACTTGGAAAACTTTGGAAGGAGTGAAAACAACCCTACACCTAATACCTAGTGACCAAATTTTACTTGAAGAATCACTGAAATGACAAAATTTGACTTTGACACCCTGAGACCACTTTGTAAGAGCATATTTGATCACTGATGGAAGGCTTCAAAGGTTGACAATAACATTGGCTCCGTTGGGGATGGTAGCTCCTTGGAGGTGCCAAGAACACCGTAGACCAAGTAGCTTTATCCATTGGGCACGGAGTCAAAAACTTCACGACAAAAACATCAAAACTCAAGACTCAAGACTTAAGACTCATAACTGAAATGAAACTAACACAACACTAAAACACAACTGACAAACTAGAAAATATGCTCAGCACTAAAACACAACTGACAAAATCTAGCTTTTCCTTTCATCACCTAATCAAGTGAAATGAAACAACCAATGCAACCAAGTAAGCATTCTGGTTGCTATTTGCATTCTCCACAAGTGCTTGCTTATGAAAAACAAGAGAGAACTACTGAAAGTCAACTCCCATGAAAACTTGTAAACAGATCCGTTGAATAATATGAATTCTCTATCTGACTCCAAAAACACTGCATAAGGATCTCCAAATTCATGCACACTGGGACTTAGCTCATCCAATGGATTACCTTTCTTCTCCTCATACCATGAATGCAAACTTTCATATGAGCTTTGTGACGAAACTCCTGCACAAAATGACAAAGAAATTGGCTGCCAAACCAAGTTTGTATCAACACTTGTTTCAAGCTCTTAGGTAGCTGATGGAGAAGGAATTTGAGTGTAGACATCATCCAAAACATTAGATATTGGATCGTTAAAAACTTGAGAAGGTTGCTGCAACCCATTTTCTGTTGGTTCTAAAGTGATTGCACGATTTTCTACAAGCTGCTCATCCTTTATTGAAGATGTACGATGCAAAGTTTCCTTCAAAAACTGAAATGATTCAAAACAGAATGATACATAATCATCTTGCATCATTCGATCATATGGTCCAGCTTCCAAGTCTTCATCTGTAACTTGACAATCAATGGCATTCAGGGACTGCAAATCTAGATATGAGGACTCTTGAACAAGGATTTCATTGCCCTCAAGATGGTCCAGATCAAAACTTATCGACGATTGGTTTCTGATTGCATGAAAGTTGTCCCTGATGAACTAAAACGAAGCAAAAAAAAAAAGGCAAATATCCTTCACTTACTTCAAAATTTGCTACACTTTCCTCGTCATTTCCATAGCTGATATGCATCAGTTAATCATTGTATTCAAGCTGCTGAAAGTGAACTTCCTCCTTCCACAAACTAGTTGTTGATTTATCTGCATGACTAGCTTCTGTTTGGAGAACTTAGTCATCATCATATTGATCAAACTAAGGCAAATCATCAGTATAAAACACATCATCAAGCATACATGTCATATCAACAAATCTCTCTTCTGCAAGATGATCTATAAAACAATCATTATTGGATCTATGACAACTAGGATAAGAAAGAAAATGTTTTGGATCAACAACTTGTTCTTCTTGAATTAGCGAGCCATGATCTTGAACATCATAATCATTCTTTTTGGTGATCCTTTGCATCATCTCTTCCACTGCACTTACCAAAATGTCGAGCTTTACCTCTAAATATGTTGATTCCTCTGGATCTATGTTTTTCATCTCTTCTTCCTTCAACTTTGCCTTTCTGATCAACAAATTAGCCTCTACATCTACTGCACTGTTCTGCATCTGTTCAAGTGTTGCAAGATTCCTTTCCCTCAGTTGAAATTCCATTTCCAGATCAAAGGCTTTCGGGTAGTGTAAGAGAGTGGATCCAGGAGGAGGTATTATATTAGCTGGCATCGAAAAATAGACTTGGTTAAATATGGCAGAAAACTATTGTATTGTCTCTGCTGGCAGTATTTTCAGCTGGTTATACTATTCTATAATCAAGAAATGGTTTTTCTGACCACCCACCTGTCGAGGAAAAATTTGACAAACTACTGGAAATCTAATATGCTTGCATCAGGCAGGGTTTTGAACCAACTCTTGACTTTTCCTTTCAAAGAAAGAGAAAAAAGCCTAATACTGACATCCTCTTCATCAACTTCAAAAAGGTCGAGAAAATACTAAAAATTCAATACATGTCTCTCAGCAGTGATGTTGTCACATTCACCATTAAATCTTGGTAGATATAGGTCATGATTTTTAGGGAAAGCATGGAATATATGAGGTAAAATTAAAGACTTGTATCAATCTGGAATTTTACAAGGTATAAGGGTATGCATAGAAGGTGTAGAATCAATCTTGGTCTCTTGAGGCTCATCAATTTGAAGACGGTCATCACAAGATTTAGAAGAAGGATCTTGATCAAGCTCAAAGGCATGCAAATATTTTGTATTTGCAATCTTAGAAGGGAAGGAATCAAATGAAGGTCAAGGATCTTTTCTCAAATACAATATACTTTGCAAAGCCTTCTCGACATTCTCGAGAAAAGAGAAGAAATAATTTATAACAAAGAACAAAATGTCTTGGATGAAATTCCAACTTGAATACCTGATCTTTCCATATTGTCCTTTCATGTTTCTGTTGGTAAGGTTCATCCTACAGTGGAATCCTTGGATCTGATCTTGAAACTGATTTAGAGTCTCCAAGTGAATGATTTCAGCCTTGCTATGTCTGATCGTTGTTCACCATCAACAGTCAGATCTGAAATTGATTTCATTTTGCTGAGGAAACCATATGTTCACTTCATAAACTAAACTAGAGATTGACTAAAGCAGCGTTCATCTACTATGCACTTTCAAAGCAAGAGCAGTTCGAAGGCTACCTGGCTAACTTCAGGCTCTGTCTGTAGTTTACAAAGCAAACAAAAGTAACAAACAAACAATCTTTTCTTCCCCAGTATGGTTGCCACTATGTTAGCACCTAAATCTACCTCAGACTGAGAAAGGCAGGTCTAGGGTGACATCAAACCACGCTTAACCTGGTAGCTAGCCCAATTAGGTCGGGAGAGGGCTCTCTCCTTATCGATCTCAAGAAAATATAGAAAATGAGGCTTAAGATGAATGATGTAAATACTAATTTTAGGATAGGTATATGCTTAGAGGAGTTTGATTTAATTTAGTGGTTGATTGCTGGATCAAATGTGAAATGCAGTTTTGGGTCCGGGGAATGAACTCAGTCTTGAAGAGGTTTCTGTGGGGTGAGGTAAGCAAGTTCTTTAGTACTTTGAATTAGGTGTAACGGTGAGTCTTGAGACTACTGAGGAGTTGTAGAGGGCATGAATGTGTCATGAGTCCTCTTCAAACAGTAGAAAACATGTAAAACTAATGAAACCCTAAGGTAGAGCACTACAACATCAATGATTTCCTCCTTGATACTTGATTCATTTAGTTAGGCTGAAAATAGAAAGATAATGGCACACATAAACACACTATAACTTGAATCACAGAAGGAAAAACAATACTAAGTCACCTTGCCACAAGAATCCCATAAAATGCTACAAACCCTAGTCTATTTCCTTGCCAAAATGCAGAGATGATGTACAATAATGCTCAAAGCATTCACAAGAGTCCAACCTTTTCAAATGACTGAAAACAACACATGATATAGACCTCCAAATCAGTTGTGCTATCCATCAGGGGTTGAATCCATGAGAATAGGGGTGGTTTCAACCATATCTAAACTAGGAACACAAAAATAGGCAATGGAACAACTTGCTTCTAAAACCTAGGAAACTGATTCATTCAACTCTAAACCACCTACAACTGATGTATCTACCTTATCAAGTCAATTTTATCATTTTTACATCATAGTACATCAATTTACATCATTTCAGATCATGAATTTGACCATAAAAGATAAAAATTCAAACTAGAAGAAAACTAGGCAAAAAACAGAGTTTTTGAGCAAAAACAACACTTTTTCGTTCTGTGCGTAGCACCATTTTCTCTATGCATAGTGCTTTTTAAACGCTACTTTTGGAGGGCTTCCTGAGGTCCAAATTAAGTGTAAGATAGCTCATTGGAAAGCCCTATGAGTCTACTTTCTGGAACAACTTAAATTTTTTTATTTAGAGTCCATTTACCCCTCCAAAATTGCAATCTCCAAAGACCGCTTCCTATGTGGCCAAAAAGTGGCAGAGAGGGCATTTTTTGGCTATTTTTAGCCCTTTTGGAGGTCCAAAACATGTCAAAATTTCCTAGTAATTTCTGATCATCCATAAATTTTCAAAAGGAATCCAAAAATTCTAAGTTTTGTTCAAATGGAGGTCCCCATAAAAAACGAGCTTTAGGTGGCGCTACGCACGTGCCAAAAAAACCTGTTTTTTCCATGAAAAATTCAAAAATGTCAAAAAGTTTACCAAACTTTTTGAAATTTGGCATGAGTGATCTATGTTAGGTGTTATGTTGGGCCAATTAATCTTCAGCCAATATCGTTGAGTTTATCGTGCTCTTTTTGCTTTCTTAAGACCCTTTTTCAACTTAGGCTTAAGCCTCTTCATTATACTATCAACATAATGTCCTTTATTCCACTGTTCATCAAAATTTGGAATGCTTGTTGTTTCTGAGATAGTGGCAAGTGACAAATTGAAGGAGACACCAATGAGGTTCACTTGGTCATTTTGTAGATGGGTGATAAACAACTGAGCAAGCTCATAGCAAGAATGATGACTAAAAGAAGATATAGCAAGAGGACAAGAAAGCAACTCTTAAAACTGATAGTGTCCTCTTGGATGATCTTTTCCCCTATGTGTGGCCTTTTTGGTACATGAGCTTCTCTAGAAGAATCATTGAGTGTTTCCTCTTCCCTCTCATAGTTTGAAACTGTCTCCATGCTTATGAATTTGAAGTGAAGGCAGATGAGTATGACGAGATTTTGAAATATGAGGTGAGTGGTATGTATAAGGAAGTGAATGCTAGGAGGAAGGATTTCTTTTGGAAATGAGGGTAGTGGATGGTATTATGAATGTGGAAGGAGGGATTTGATAATGAAGTGGATGTAGTGAAGGAATAAGAAGTGGGAGTTAAGGTTTGGGAATAAAGTATAGGGCTAGGGTTTGGTAAATAGAAGTGGGGTTTAGGGAGTGAATGTTGATGATGTTAGGGAAAGGGCACGGGATTTGCCAAGCTGAAAATGTATGAGGTGAAAAAGAAGAGAAATTCCCTTTAAAAACTTGCAAAAGAGGATTTAAGAATTAGCTAGGGTTTATGTTAGCATTTTAGCTAGCGTTTTTCTTAAAGGAAACCAGAAACATCCAAGGCACCAAACACAACTTCCATAAACAAGGAGGAATGTTTTACTTACTTGGAACACGCTTTAATTTGATTTTTAGGAAGTTTGGAAGAGTTTTGAAGTGTTTTTGGCTTTTGGAACAGGTGCATAGTGCCAAGGAACAGGTGCATAGCGTCTTTTTGCAAACCCGTTTTGGAGGCCTTCCTGGTGTCCAAATTGGGAGTGGGATAGCTTGTTGGAAAGCGTATTTAGTATACTTTCAAAAACACCTTAAATGTTTAAATTTGGAGTTCATTTTCCCTATCAATAGTCAAATCTCACAAGACTGGTAAAAATGTGCAAAATGAGGCTTCCTAAAGGCAGAGTGTTGTTGCAGTCAACTTTTGAAGGTCTTCCTCAACTCCAAATTAAGCTCATGATAGCTCATTAGAAATATATTTCTATATAGTTATCATTGGAATCATCAAGAAAGCTATGTGGCCAACCAAGCTAGGAGAAACCTTGATTTTCCCAAGGTCACTTCAGAGATGCATCAATTCTCCTGAGGCAGCTATATTTTTGACATTTCTCTAAAACCATGACACCTGTGTAAAAAGTGAAGGATTTTTTTCTTCCTTGGCCTATTTTGAACAAAAAAATCTCTCATTTTTCCCAAATTCATCTTTTATTGCTCAAAAACATCATTGGAGTAAAACCTATCCCGATTTGTGGAATAGAGGATTTGTCGAAATGAAGTGAAATGAAGGGGATAAGGGGCTTCTAAATTCTTGAGAAAATTTTTGGAAGTAGGGATGGATGTTAGGAAATAGGGGAAAGTGGAATTTCAAATATTGAGTGAGGGCAAGGGGTTCAAAAGGGCAAAACACAGGCCTAGCCTAGAAAATTGTCAAATTGTAGCATGAAACTAGGGTTTGTGGGACAATGATGAATTTTAGGGATATCAATGATGGGAAGTGTTTAATAAGGTACGTTAAGGATAGGGAAAGGTGTATGAACATCAGGATACAAGTTTTGTTGATGACTTGACCATGCAAGATAAATTACCTTCAAAACCCTAGGAGAGAGAAATGAGGCTTACCCAAGTACAACTAAAGCATGAACAAGGTGTAAACTGACCCATTGGAACCTGAAATGATGATAACTCTTTGAATGATTGCACACTTAACCAAACGGTGAGACACTTGGAAAACTTTGGAAGGAGTGAAAACAACCCTAGACCTAATACCTAGTGACCAAATTTTACTTGAAGAATCACTGAAATGACAAAATTTGATGTTGACACCATGAGACCACTTTTTAAAATCATATTTGATCACTGATGGAAGGCTTCAAACGCTGAAACTAACACATTTAGTTGTAGGCGACCTCTCATCTTGAAGGATGGATGGGACCTTCATTACACTCGTGCATGCGTTATAACTATTTTATTGGATTTCATAGGGGTATATGTTACTCTATGATCACACGACATGTGGCAAAATAATAGTCCTCGAATTAATTAATTCTCATAGAAATATCATTTAACATTTTAAAACTTAGTTGTTACAACTACTTTTTGTTCTATCTCTCTATTGCTGTCTGTTATTGTGTTTTCTCCACTACACTAATCCTTTAAAATAGTAGGAAGATCTCAAGCATTATGGGTGGCAAGATAGTGTGCCAAGAACCGTTAGTGCTGGAAGTCTCCGACAGAGCTAGGGAAATTCTGGTATGCACAGGGTGTATATCATATTTCATAAGATTTCAGCCCCCTAGTGAAGAAATCACTATTGAATTTGTACAGCATCTGCAAAATGAGCAATCCCTGGTGAGAGGTAGAGGAATCACAGTATCAGATGTTGTAATAGCTGAAGTATATGGGCTTCCGACGGAAGTAACTACATGGCCAAAAAAACACATAATGTTGCAAGATGCAATGGACATTTTTAGAGATGTAGACAAGTAATTAACCAAGAAAGGCAAGGGCATACAACCATCTTCTTTGGTGGAACCATGGCGTGAGTTGGAAAGTGTTGTCTAGAGGTACATTACCTGTGATGGATGACGAGATGTGGTAAGACCATGACAACTCAAACTTTTAGTTGTTTTAAAACTAAAGATCACTATTAATCTACCATCTTTTTTGAATTCATTGCTGCATGATACCGCTGATAGAATAAGATGGGCTAGGTGTTATCAAGAAAACTAGTGTCTATGCAAAGCTGCTAGTCCCACAAAGGCTGGTAGCTACCTTAGAAACAAACAAACTAAAAACTGCTTTCATTTTCCTTTATGAGAAATAGAGAAGAGGGGAATAAGGAGACCAACCTCTGTCTTGCGCTTGGTTCCTTGCTCGATTCCTCTCCCTTCTGATAGATCTTCGCCATTGTCTTCCTCATCTACCCAGCTTAAAAGAGCACCTGTAGAATCAAAGCAGCATAACACTATCCAAGAACATATATCTATTATCATAAAAAATATAGGACCAGATATATATTGACCACACAAATGCATATAACATCAATCATACAAGAATGTGGAGGAAAACTTGAATAGATTTATTGATAATCAAGAAAGAGAAAAGAGGATTACAACCAATTGTTCTGACCTAGCATCATCCTCTCAGCAAGAAAACCCTTCTTCACCTTATGAAAAGATTAGATCACCCAACACTATGATATTGCACCAAGAAACCAACAACACATCCTTACAAGATACAAAATTCCAGCCTCTGGATCTCTGGGATGAGGGATCCATATATAGATGTTTGCAAGGGGAATGTGTCAGCTTTTGAGATTTGATTAGTGTCCTCTCTCTGATAGTTCTTGATTCCACTTGGAGATTGATGATCTCTTACTCATCCCTGGGCGAATGCAGAGAGGCAAGTGTCACAGGAGAAGTTTCTGGAAGATTCCATGATCCTCCACCTTGCGGATTGACCCTGCCATTTGTCCACTCTCGCCCATTGCACCCCACAGAAAGGCTTTTCAACATGCATCGCACCTACTATGTGTATTCAGGTGGGATGAAATGCACTTTGACCATGGAGCAGTTGAAATGGTCCAGCTTTGACCAGTTCTTAGTAGTTGTTCATGGAGAACTTCTGGGAGATGCTGTAATCAGTTGACCTTATTCATTTAGGGGTTGGAACAACACTTTTAGGGACTTAGGAACCCTTGATTTATGGACATTTGTGATTGGGGTTGCAGTGCCCAAAAATTTCTATAAAAGTTGCGCCCTAAAGCATGAGGTCATTAATCTTTTGATGTCGGGTGAAATGCTTTATCATGAGGATCTGAAGTTTTTTCAAGCTGGAAGGCGACTTGTAATAAGATACAATACAATACATTATCTTCATAATATTTTCATGATCTAGCTAAGGTGGGCATTCCCATGCTCAGCTTTATAAATTCATTTTCATGTACATGAGACAGACAATCGTCTGAGTGTAAACTGATGATTCTGGTAGAGCCATCATCCCTTAGATTGGATGATTATCTATGCAGCAATGGTGTACATTTGATGTCTTTATTTTCCTGAATATATATCGCAGCCCGAATGGATGAAACTAGATCCGGGGTCTTCAATCTCGTTCGATCTTCACTCAAAGTACAAGTTGATCCATGTGAGAGATGTTCTGGAGTCGAACATGGAAAGACGTCATCTGATTACCAGCCAATGATGTAAGCTGTTAGCAGGCGCGAGAGGAATCACCGATAATGATGATGACCCTCAAGGTACTACGGTACAATTCACGTGGTGTGAATAAGGGACTTGGCGTTGAACACCATGAAAAATCTTTCGGTTGAAGGCCATTGATATAAACCTGTCGCCGGAAGTGAGAAACTTGCCATTGAGGCATGCAAGCTTCAAAGTACTGAAAGGGTTGTTCCTAGATCAACTTCTTGGATAATGAGATGATGTCGAAAAGAAGCGATCTGTCATAGGAGGGCCTTAGTGAATCCCACATCAATGACACGGAATGGAGAAAATGATTTTAATGGAGGTGAAAACGATCTGGTGATATAAGGTTCAGGGT
Organism: Pinus tabuliformis; assembly: GCA_031772625.1. Taxonomy (NCBI): domain Eukaryota; kingdom Viridiplantae; phylum Streptophyta; class Pinopsida; order Pinales; family Pinaceae; genus Pinus; species Pinus tabuliformis. The sequence goes on from CM062807.1 coordinate 726,811,408, forward strand.
GGCGGTCATGAAAGAATGGAGCATAAATGTATTGCAGTGGGTGAGACACACGTGAATTCTCTGAGCGACTTCTCTTGAACATATCAGTGACACTGACATGATGGATTGGTAGCATTAACCCCAAATATGGATGGTGTGACGGAACCATGGTGATGTGACCAGTGAATGAAACAACCCAACCTGACTCGGATGCGAAGTGAAAGTGTCATGTTCAAGAGCAACTTGCTACCAACAAATTTTCTTCAAGTTTTCTTCCCAATTTTTCCCCAGTCATTGCTGACCAGTACCTCTTTATTCTTTTCAAGCTTGAGGATGATAACATATGCTTTTTCTATAATTTGCCCTTTGGGCAAACCCATCACTATGTTTTAATGAGCCTAGCAATAGTGAAACTCGTTCTTGTTTGTTATGGACAAGTTTGTCACTATTCAGTTTTAACGAGTTTAACGACAAAGATAACTCAGTCCTTTTCAATTTTAGAGAGTCTGAAAAGGGACGTAAAGGAAACTCCAAAAATCCTTTTTCGTCACATAATCCCTCAAGTCCGAAAAATTATAAAACAATACAAAAGGGATGAATTTTCGTTACTTTTAACAAGCTGAACAAAACAAGCACTCGATCTTTTTGTGTAATAATCCCTCAGGTCCAAAAAGATTAAAATCTAAAGGAGGGATAGCACTTCCGGTCACTTTAACAAGCTGGAGAGGCCAATGGCTCGGCAATCTTTTCATATTTTACGAGTCAGTTGAAAAGAGCTTAAAGGAGACTCGTTTTTTAGGAACGAGTGATAGATTTGGGTAGCAGCTGATTCCAGGTAAGGTTTGGAATTTACCAATCATGGCAGTGTCACAAGGATGGCTAACAAGATCAATCTTCGTAGTTGTTCGTCAAAAGGGTAAACAATCAAGTGGAGGTGAATGATCGGCCAATACAGAGTGAAGATGATGATGAGAACACAACCAAGGCTTGAATGGCTGATGATAATGCATTCACGATGGTTATTTACCGGAAATTGGTTCATTTTTTAATGAGCTTAAACTCTGGAGGAACATTTTCTCATTGCTTATGTTTATTTTTTAACGAGCTTGAATTCCGCGTTAAAACTTCTCGATTCAGTCGTATAATAAGGATGTCTCATCTGAGATTCCATTTTTATGGAGCTTGCACCTAACAAAGCTTTGCTCCAGATCCTTTCTTTATGCAAGTTAGGAAACAACCAATCCTATGAGTTTAAAGGGTTAGAGGACCTATAAATTTAAAAAATAAATGGTCGCTCTTTGCTTGCACACCAAAAGGTTTGCATGCCCCAGGTATAGCGAAAAATTTCCAGGTTACCAAAGATTGTTCTATCTGTACCACAGATAAAACACTTCCTCTGATATGTCTACCGAAATAAACAAAGGTGAGTGGCGTAGACACCTCCACTCACATAACTTTGACGAGGGAACCTTATTCCAGCCTAATCCCATTTTCCTAAATGGATTGGTGTGTTAGACTAGTAATATATCCTCCGCAGAAACCTACCCTATACCCAAGGTTTTCCTTTCGAAGCAGACCAAGGTGCATGCCCCCTGGGTTTCAGTCATGTCGTTCAAATCACTCGTGCTCATCAGGAGGATGGACTAGGGATTGATGAGACATTCCTCGTGTGAAAGGACCATTCAGGGTTGGTATATGACTATTTGCTATGTGTGAGCCGGGGAATGAAAGCTGGTCTATGAGCTTGACCACTCTTCCTTCGTGCGGAAAACAAATTACTCTAAAGAGTGAGGAGACAGTGGCTCCCATGCAATAAATATAGTCTCGTCCAAGGAGAAAATTATAATCCAGGGGTCCTTGGACTACCATTACCTTCATGTGAACAGTTTTCCTTCTCAACGTTATCGGCACATTGGGAAGGATCCCTAATGGTCGACTGGTTCCTTTGTCAAAGCCTGTTAGATTTATCATCTCAGGCAAAAGCGATGGTGAACCAAGCACTTTCCAAGAAGTTGAGGAAAGGATACTCACAGAAGCCCCTTCATCTATGATGGTACCGGCCATGACCATTCTATATATTTGAGCAATGATTCAAAATGGTACACTAGCCGTTAAACGGGGTCTCCCTAGTAGATTCCAGTCAAAGGAAACAACTAAGTTGCTTGGAGGTGGGACCGAATAGACGGCTGGATATGACTCTGACGAACTTCCTTCCTGCGGTAAAGGAATGGGTAGACTACCCCCATGTTCATCGGAGTCTGTGCTTACGAAGAGAATTTGAACGGTGTCTTTCTTATTCTCTTCGGTGACTGTATCATCTAAAGATTGATCCTCTGAAGGCAAGACCGGGTCAACTGCCGCCTCGACCTTTTGACTTTTGTTTGGTGTGGATTCAGATGGTTTATCTTCAATGATAGACGCTTCGGCCGACCATAAGGGCGTGTTAGCTGGATTTTCAACCAGTGACAGACTTGGCAAGAGTTTCTTATATCCAGGAGGAAGCCGTAATGGTGAAACTGGACGTTCGTCCAAAACTCTTTTAGCTTCATCTAAGAAGGGATAATGGTGGACGACGTGATCGCCTTCACACAATTTATAAGGAAATTTATATTTTCCTTTTTTTCCACGGGCTTCACTTTCACTAGTTGATGGTGTACTTCCAACATGATCATCAGAAGTTGATGACACCGGATTGTGCAAATGAGGAGACCAATCCCTTAAGATCCGAGGGATGCAAGGACAATCTTGATGATAGTGGTCTCGTTTGAAAATGACACATGGCGATTTAGGCCTGGATGGTGCAGTGTGTGGATTTTCGCTAGACGATGCCTGGTCGCCCCTTTTCGCCTTTGGCTCCTTCTTCTTCTTCTCTTTCTTCTTCTTCTCCTTCTTCTTCTCGGTTACTTGATTTTTGGCTTTACCAGCTTCATCAAGAGAAGAGGAAGGAGGAGAGGAAGAATTGGACGAAGTAGAGGGTTGGGGGCTGACTCTAGTATCGTTTAGTTGCTGACTTGATTGTTCAGGAATCACGGTGTTCTGAATGGCAGAAGTCAAGAAGAGCCATACGAGCAAGCTGATTGTCAATCCTGGAAGAGACAATGTGGCCATATGGGGTGCACCAACATCTCCCCAAGAGGAGAAGGGACTAGGATTTCCTCCAAGGGGAACTCCTTGGTTGGTGGACTCCATTTTTCTCAACCTAAGACCAACGTAGGAAAGGTGATGTTTATTCCATTTAAAATAAATTTTAGACGCTTTGACACAACTTGTTTTTTTCCATTTTTAAGAGTTGAGAAAAAACAAAAGATGACACTAGTCGCCTTCGATTTTTAATGAGCTTGAAGTGACAAGTTCTCAGATGGACCTTTTCCATTAAGGAGTCTGAAAGGAACGAAAGGGACTACTCTGGAAAACTAGACAGAGGGATTACCAAACCAATCGCAAAACTGCAGAATACTTTTTATGGTACGGCAGTCAATCTTCCCGAATGATGTTTTCAGTGCATTGTGATCGATAGGGCGGCAGACACGGCTTCCTATGGATAAAGGATATAGCCTATTGTGGTCTCCCAAAATATACTCGATGGTATGTGGGAGCACAAGTCCGTACTAGCACTTGTCGTCTCAAAGTGGAGGAATCACCCAACCAACAGTGAAAACAACAGTTACTAGGCTTTACGACGTCGGAATATGTCTCTAGCCTAGACTTATAGATGTTGTGCGTTAGGTTCCAAAGCATTTTTAGATTCATTAAATTTATTTTATAGTTGATCTTGCTTAATAAATTTGCCTTTTAGGTTCACCACATGATGTAGATGTACAATTCCTCTAAGATGATAAACAATCATTTGATATTCTTTTTGCAATGAAAATCCTAGCTACTAAGGAAAGAGAGATGGCGTTCTTTCAACAAAGAGCAGAGAGCACACACTATATGCACAGTCCTAAATCAAACCAACAAGCAGTCTAAATGCAAATGCACATGCATGCCTTTTTTTTCAGCCTTCTTAATGTGTGAATGATAAAAATAAAGCTAAGCGTAAATCTGAATTATTTTCCAAAGCGACAATTACTAACAAGCTTCTTTTCAAAACAAAAAACAAGACAATGACGACACTTTGTTATTTGGAATTGAAAACTTGCTTTTGACAATTGAAAAACTACTAATTCAAATCAAATACAAGAGTAACAGTGTAATCGACTATCAAGAACAATCGAATTCTCTTCTATGACTGAAAACGACACTTGCGACACTTTCAAATCAAGAAACGACAGTACAATTACACTACTTCTTTGTAAAAGAGAACTGAAAATGACTCAAAATACATAAAAACATTTATAGTTCTTTGCACAATGGAGGCGGAATAATGGCAAGGAAGGGGGTTTCAATAGAGGTGTACTGACTACAGGCAGCAAAACTCCTTAATAGAGCTGAAAAGTATGAACACAGAAGCCAAAATCTAAGAGCAGAAGAGGTCTGATCAGCGCACCTGTAGCACAGGGAAACTGAAATGCAACACACCTACTACACTCGGGAAGTGCGATGCATTCAGGTTTCAAATAAGACACAGTGCAATGGACTAGGGACAAGACTTTAGATGGGTTTCGGGTCACAGTTTGCAGCTCAGTTCAGGGATTTAGGACGAGCAAGTGGTAACCAGTAAATCAATCACATGGGTAGATCTAAAGAGGTTACTAGAGCCACCACAAGGGAAATTAGAGAGCTTGTAAATCAATTGTTTAATTCATAAACAAAACCAGGAGATAGACTGAAGCAGCATTGATCTACTTTGCACTTGCATAGAAAATGCAGTTCGAAGGCTAGCTGGCTTGACTTCAGGCTCCATCTGTAAGTTTATAAAGTAAACAAATGTGGATAAACAAACAATCTATTCGCTCCCCAGTGGAGTCGCCATTTTGTTATCGGGAAAACTAGTGTCTATGCAGAGCTGCTAGTCCCACTAAGGCTGGTAGCTACCTTAGAAACAAACAAACTAAAAACTACTTTCGTTTTCCTTTATGAGAAATAGATAAGAAGGGAATAAGGAGACCAACCTCTGTCTTGCGCTTGGTTCCTTGCTCGATTCCTCTTCCTTCTGATAGGTCTTCTTCACTCCCTTCCTCGTCTACCCAGCTTCAAAGATCACCTGTAGAATCAAAGTAGCATAACACTATCCAAGAACATAGATCTATTATCATAAACAATATAGGACCAGATATATATTGACCACACAAATGCATATAACATCAATCATAGAAGAATGTGGAGGAAAACTTGAATAGCTTTATTGATAATCAAGAAAGAGCAAAGAGGATTACAACCAATTTTTCTGACCTAGCATCATCCTCTCAGCAAGAAAGCCCTTCTTCACCTCATGAAAAGCTTAGATCACCCAACACTATGATATTGCACCAAGAAACCAATAGCACTTCCTTACAAGATACAAAATTCCAGCCTCTGGATCTCTGGGATGAGGGATCCATATATAGATCTTTGCAAGGGGAATGAGTTAGCTTTTGAGATTTGAATAGTGTCCTCTCTCTGATAGTTCTTGATTCCACTTGGAGATTGATGATCTCTTACTCATCCCTGGGCGAATACAGAGAGGCAAGTGTCACATGAGAAGTTTCTGGAAGATTCCATGATCCTCCACCTTGTGGATTGACCTTTCCATTTGTCCACTCTCACCCATCGCACCCCATAGAAGGGCTTTTCAACATGCATCACACCTACTGTGTGTATTCAGGTGGGATGCAACGCACTTTAACCATGGAGCAGTTGAAATGGATGCTCCTTGGAAGAGGCGAGTAGCCGGAGCAAAACTAAAGAAGATGAGACAAAAATACCAAAAGCTTCAAAAGGCAGTTAAAAGGCTACGTCAGAAGATTAAAGAAATTGCAAACAGCAAAGCCCATAACACTACTCCTGAGGTAGTCTCTGTGGCTACACAAATGAAAATATGTAAGGGTTGGCCAACAGAAACCCAAATCAAACTCATTCCTACTCAAAAAATAGCCACCCAGGCAAATTTGCATGTAGATTTAGTGGATGCAGCCATTCAAATGGAGGGTTGGTCCTCCCATAATAAGGAAGTATAGACCGAGGAAATATCCTCTCGTAGCACAGGCACTCAGACAGAAGAGCAAGCCAAGGATATCTTATCAAACAAAGACCCTATTCTTCTAAAGCTACAGGAAGAACTGATGTAAGCCTAGCTTGCTCTAGACAGATGTGAACAAGAGACAGTTCCCCAACAAAATATCAGGAGTTGTAGAAACAGTTTAGGGAATTAACCATAACTGAGAATGGGACTTTTGATACATTTAGACACAAAGAAGAGAAGCTAAAGAAGGTGAAGACCAAGCTGGACAGAGCCAAGAATTGGATAGACACAATTTTCTTACTATATTCGGATGTCTTGAAATGTAGGTCTCCTACCACAAACTATGCCCTGTTATTATTAGAACATTACTTAGTGTTAAAGATTAAATCTATAAGATTTGGCAAGCCAATCGAATTAAAGACAACTGAAGATTTTATAAGTTGCTACAAGGAACATGGGGCAAAAGTCCAAAGGCTTCTTTGCAAATTTTATCTGCATAATTTCATATTAGAAGAAGAAGTGGATAAGCGCCCTAGCCCTTTTGTTGGAGATATTCAATTCCAGGATTTTATCTCTTTTGCAATTAATCAACTTAAGTGGTTTAAGGTGTATAATTTGTTCCAAAGATAGGAACATGGGTTGGATCTCTGGGTAAGGAATAAGCCTACTAACCATTTGCAACTGTTTGATAAACATAAAAGGTTGATGACACAAGAAGGCGTGATTCAAATTTTAGGGCCCATACATAAGGAAATTGTACAGAAAGGAACAACATATTTCTTCTCCATCTAGGAAATATCCCTGACTGCATCCGAAATGAGATGGACTGTCTCAACTAACAATGTTAAGGAAAGAGAACCATTTAATTATGGGAATTTCATAGCTGTTGCGAACCTGTTAATCACATACAGCAATCTTATCTTAAGGGAAGGGCCTTATTGGTTGGGATGTTGAATTAGGTGTCCAATTATTTGGTATCCTACTTAAGGGTATCAGTTTGACTATGAGTTACCTGAAGGATACGAACATACAACCTTTGCAAATCTGGCACAAAATCACGATTTTAGACCTGATAAAGAAACCTTTTCTCCAGCTTACTCCTTAACTACATTACATAGGAACTATTTATTTGTCATGAGGACATGAAAAAATGTAAGCAACGAAGTATGTTGAGCCTTGCAATAGGTATGTATTTACTCTTGATTATTGTCTTTTTCCTCCTTTCTTATCCATTTTGTGCCATGATATAATAACATATTGATAGGATTTTGATAAGGAATGAATGAAACCGCTCTTGATGCGATTTGACCGACAAAACTAACTCTCATTACTTTTTATGTAGAAAAACAACATATGGAACAACAATTGTTCCAAAGTCGGAACAACAAAAGCTAATGAAGGGAAATGAGACGCGTTATGTGCATTCGAATCAAGGAATGAATCGAGAAGATCAGTGCAAGATAAAAGAATTGTCTGAAGATAACATTTAGTTGTGAATCCCTCAGGATCTCCTCATCTTGAGGGATCACATTTATATTTTTCCTTTTAACTATAAAAGGGAAAACTGAAGAGGGATCTCTCGTCTTTTACTTGGATTGTAATTTTAATTTACAGAAGTGTGATTCTGAAGAACAAGATTGTATTGTAATGACAAGTGACTTTGATGATTAATATACAACTTGTGTTGATGTTCATTTGGATAGTTTGAAGTAGCTAAGCAGTGTTCACTGGTGGCTAGGGCCCAGTCTCTGGTGGATCTTATTGTTGTTCCTTGTTTTATGCTTTTTCTTTTTCCTGCAAGTTTATTCTGCTTTATAGCTTTGCAGTTGATTTATTTTCATTGATTCAGATTTCTGGTATTCATTTCATTAATGCGCTATCCTAGTTGGTTTTATTTAATTCATATCGTGGATTGAATTAGTTATCAGTTAAAGAATCATTTTTGGTTAATTAAAGAATAGAGCGTGATTGATTAAATTCTTTCTTTTTATCCAGTAGTTTAAGTCCAGTTGAAAGAGTTCAATTAATGCTACGGTGCTCTCAGTTGATTATCATTCGAATTTGGTTGATTAAGATTGAATTACAGTTTTGTTTGAGATTGAGTCATGATGCTTAGATGAATTATTTCCTTTAAAAGTTACAAGCTTGAGATTTATGATTGCATCTGTTTACTTTTGTATTAAATTTAATAGCTTATTTTAAAGCATTACTCTCTGGATTTATAGATTGCACATATTATGTACACTCTTGGAATAAAAAGACTTACCCAACTTGATAATTAATGTGAGGCAATTATGAGTTTTAGAAGACATCTTTTAGCACCCAACAACATCATCAACCATGAAGGAATTAACTTTCCAACTATGATCAACTAGTGAAACCTATCCATGAAGTGCTCCAACCATACTGAAATGTCATGTGATGTATTATGTGATGCCACCACCCATGCAACTAGCACCCCACTTCGTTGTTCATCAAACACCACGATTGTGTACAGCTAATACTATCACATTCGAAAAACATATGAAGTCAACTTCAGCTCATTAATCATTATCAATCATTACTAATCAAATTATTGTACTAGATGAATCATTCTTAATACATTCACGCCATATTTATTTGTTTTGAATGTTAAATCCATTGGTATTAAGCTATTATTCAATAGCTTCACCATAGTCTCCAACATCCACTTTGCCTGAATTACAACTATAAAAGGGGTCTCTACACCATTGGGCTTTTGATAAAAGAAAAAATCATCTTGGTGTTTTCTATAACAAAGGTTCACACTCATTTCATCCTTCTTATGCAATTGGTAATTTCCTTACATTAGACAAATATCTGTTAACAACATCCTTCCTACAAAAAAAATAAATCCCTATATTGAGTTGTGTCATCCATGTCAACATAATATTTTAACATGCATTTTCAAACCAAGTCAATCAGCGCTTCCAAGAAGAAACAACTCTCTACATATGAAACCATGTCCCTTGATAACTTTGGTTGATGTAGGGAACTAGCATGACCCGAAGTGTCATGTTGGCCATGACAAGGCCATCCTTGGCTATCTACATGCTTATACATGTTATATCTTATTATCATTATCTCAAGGGTTTGAACCATAACTTTTACAATGAAATAGCATTGACAACCCCTCTTTTTCACAAATTAGGATCTTCACTTCATTTAATTTTTTCCTCTTATGTCCTTGGGGCCATATGAACAATCATAGTTGCATAAAAAAATTTGAAAAGTTAATACATATGAATCCATTGAAAATGATCGAGCACTATTAATACCAACATCTAGGCAATGCATCTCTAAAAAACTTACACTTTATATTGCAGGGAAGAAATATTCCTTGAGATTGGGCATTTATTTTGTACCCGAGTGAAAGAACATGGAGTGTCTCGGATCATTTCCTCTCCTCTAATAAAGTCTCCAATTCTATTTGAAGTGGATTTGCAATCTGATCAATCTCCATGTGTTTTTCATGTACTTCAAACAAATCTAAATCCTTCCTAGAAAATATAATCTTTTCTTTAGGGTCTTGCACTAGAAGTGCAATGATTGTTTCCCATTTGACTTGCTTTACCATTTTGTGACCCAAGGAGTTGTTGCAATGGTAACTCAAAATGTGTTGCAACAGTGACCCATCGAGATTCCAGGATGGTGACCCAGTGAGTTGCCACAATTGTAAACAAGTGACTTATTGCAAAGTTGAACCACTGTGTTGCCACAATGGTAAACCAACGATCTTCCTCAACGACCAACTAGTGAGTTTCTGCAACAGTCATACAATGAGTTTCCACAACAATTAACCAGCAAGTTGCTACAAGGGTTAACAAGCGAGTTGATGCAATGGTTGACGAGTGAGTTATCGCAAGAGTTAACCATCAAGTTTCTGCAATGGTTAACCAGCGAGTTGCCGCACCACTCAACGAGTGAGTTGTTGCAACAGAAAGCCATCAAGTTGTCGCATGGGTGAAATAGGTTGTTGCTGCAACAATGAACCAATCAATTTTTTGCAGTCAAGTTTGGTGCTCTACTAACCCTTCAAAAGCATGTGTGCTCTCCTATTTTTGCTAGGAAACTAGTCAAACAATATAGTATTGATTGCATAAATAAAGAAAGAAAACTAAAACAACATTTCTTTATATAATAGTGTGCATAAATTATATAATTGTTTGCTAATAATATAATAGAATGCTAATAAATTATATAATAGTATAAGAACAAAGATAATGATACTGAGATTTATTTGCGGAATCTAAATTAGTAATGTGGAGGGTGGAGGGTTTTAAAAATTGGGTTTTGACCAACACCATCAAAAACAACTAAAAAACAAACATTCTTCTTTCCATGTTTTTGCACTATGTTTCATCTTTTTCTGACTCAGAAACTATAATAGGACTACTCTTACTCTACTGAAAAATTTAAGAGCATTGTCAATGAAGTATAGGAAATTGATTTTCTTCATTCCCAGATGGAAAACCAACGGGATCTACATCCCCTATTTTATTGTACTTTCTTATTATCTATTTAATACGAAAGATTTTTTTCTATTTTGGAAAAAAAAATAACTAGAGCTGGAATCTGCATAGGTAGGTATCTGTGTGGGTTTTGACATTTCCTATTTTGAACTTACAATATGATCAATGTCGAACTTTGTTTCTCGCATCTCAAGTATGAAATAAATACTCGCCTACGATTTTTGCATGTTCCGATAAATGAAAACATTGTGCCCCATCTCAATTTTCTCTGCCTAAGGTTAGAGGGGTTTCAAAATGATGTGGGAGTGAATGGGATTTAGAATACCGAAGGTGGGGAAGGGAGGCTTGCCATTCACTCATTTTAGCGTGAGTTAGGCGAGTTGTTGTGTCATAACTAACAATCCTGCAAATGGAACTTCATGGATGGTAACACCAATGGTTACCTAGATGAAGAGTGAGATAGAGAAGTCTGTAGAGAGAGACGCCAATGATGACACAGATGGAGTTGCGAGTTTACGTTTGGAGATGGAAGGGACACACATCATGGAAAGGTCATCGAAAGGGCCTCGCTGGTGGCGAGGGGGCGCAAAACACGAAGGGTGTTTTGAGATTTGATATGTGCACTATTATGACACTTGGTGGCATATAATTTTTTTATTTAATTTTTAATTTTTATAGATAATGAAATTTTCATAAATATGAGATTTGATGTGTATACTATTTTTTCTTAGAAATATTGAGATTTGATGTGTATACTATTATGACACTGGTGGCATATAGAATTAAACCCATAAAATTAGTCATTTCATCTATATGAGACAATAAGAAAATAGAAATTCAAATTTCAAAAATTATTTTTTATTTTCAAAATAATGAGTTTAATAGATGCTTTTTCAAAACTTTAACAAACATTATAAAATATTTTTAAAATTTTCAGAACTAATTGAAAATCAAAGCATTTTGACTATAAAATTATTACAATATAACTTGCCATAGCCAGGTATAAAAATATTATTATTAACCAATATTAAATTTATGAACCAACATAATATTGGCAGTGTACAACTTACAACTCACAATTTTCCTAAGTAGATAATTTAAATTTAGACTTTCTATATTAGTAGATTTCAACAACTTAAACCATATTTAAATTGTTATAGTCTGCACAATACGATTTTCAGTAGTATTGAAAGTTTGATGCAAACAACAAAGCTGTGCTATTATAGGAAAAGATATCGAATTAGCTATTTGGTCAAATCCATATTACTTTGTGTTGGATAAAAAACTATTCGAAAGTTTGACTTTAAAAAATGAAATTTATTATTTCTAAAAATAAATTAATATATTTATTATCAATTTGATTGGATTTTAGGTTTAACATGTTATTGCACAATGCTTTAAAACTTGTGTCATTCATTTACGTTAGGTTATCAAGTTTCTTTATTGTTGGGTACAAATAGGCTCAACCCATCAACAATTGATTTGAATCTACTACAGTGGTATGCACTGTCATGATGATTTATATCACATATATCAAAAGTTTTTTCTGAATCTAATGCTAGTTTTCAAGTATAATGTTGTACAACAACATTTTTTAGACACATATTTGTATTATGTATTGGGATTTGTGCCAACTGATACAAGTCATTTATGGAAAATCATTTGCATCCAATGTTTTGTTGCTTCTCTTAATAGATTTCAAAGTACAAGTTTTTGTATCTTTGACACTTGCGTCATACATTGCCAACCTAAGGCTTGGAATTTAGTATTTTTTTATTTTCATACACATATATGTGTCAAGCTTTTATGAAAGAGAAACTTTGAAATTGATATTTGTGTTTAAGACACATACATGGTCAATTGATGCTTCTCTTAATAAATTTTAAAGTACAAGTGTTGTTTCAAAGTACAAGTTTTATACAACAACATGCATGGGAAGGAATTTAGTACATTTTTTATTCTCTCACATATATGTTTCAAAGTATAGAACAACACCTTTGATGTTCACATTTGTGTCATACGTGCTAAACCCATTGTTATCTTGTCGCCATTTGTGTCATACGTGCTAAACCCATCCATTATTATCTTGTCGCCAGGCAGAGAAATCACATTGTGTATTTGGTCAAACCCATAGTAATATCGGTTGGACCAAGAATTATTTTAAAGTTCAACTTTAAAAACTGAAATTTATTATTTTTTAAAAATAAATTAATATATTTATTTTTAATTTGATTGGGTTTGAGGTTCAACATGTTATTGCACAATGTTTAAAAAAATTATTTAAAATATGTGTCATTCATTTATGTTAGGTTCTCAAGTTTCTTTGTTGCTTGGTACAAATAGGCTCAACCCATCGATAGTTGATTCGAATCTATTGTCAAGTTTCTTTGTTGCTTGGTATGAATAGGCTCAACCCATCGATAGTTGATTTGACTCTACTATCAAGTTGCTTTGTTGCTTGGTAGGAGTAGGCTCAACCCATCAATAATTGATTTGACTCTACTACAACATACTTAGATAGATAATCATATTCCCTCTCCAACACATAGTGTAGGAGTCAATGTTTTTGCTCATTGATGGATCATGTACAAACAAATCAAGCTCAAAAAATGGTGGCATGGGCTAATAATCAACTAAACGCCTTTTACAGGTAATTTCCACGTTTTGTTACTAACCGACTTGGTTAGTTTTCTTTGGATTTTTCTTTGAAATAGGTTGATTTTATTAGGTATAATAATTTATTAAGTCAAATGATATATATATATATATATATATATATATATATATATATATATATATATTACATTTTTTTAATTATTTCAATCACAAATCATAATAATTATTTCTATATTAAAAATAATTTAGAATATCAATGCAATCTCAACTATATCTTATTTAATTTAGTTTTTAGGATGTCAAAATTACATTTTCTAATTATGACATATTATTTATATAAAATATTTTTGCAATTTCTAAAATGTTAAAACTATTCTTTTTTCATTTTTTTTTTTATAAAAATGCAAAAAAAAATTACCAATACTCTATAACAAGCCGTGCAATAATTATGCTACCAGAGAAAACAAACAAAATTATAAAATATAGTGTCGTGATGCAATATTATAATATTGCTTTTATTATTTTCATAAATCAATGATACAATATTACAATAACAATTTTTTAATTGTCATAAATTAATCATACAAAAGTAGAAATTTCCATAAATCTAAAATTCCAATCAAATTAATAAAAAAAATAGACCAATTTATTCATATTATTAATAAAATTGAATTTAATTATATGGTTAATCATTTATTTGAATATTTATTTATTTGTTTATTTATTTTTAAATAAAAATAAATTTATAATATTAAATGTGATTCATGTATCTTCTCTTAATGTCTAAGATGGTAACATGCAACAATAACATCATGTGTATGTTGACAAAACTTGACCACTTGAAATATATTTTTAATAACTTCTAAGGTGGAGAACTTTCACTCATATCAAATGATTTTAGGTTTTGAGTTATTCACATGTTTTCTCACATAAGAAAACTAGTGAATAACTAATCAAAAAGAGTTTTAGATCATAATCTACTTATGGTAAACTAATTCATATTTCAACAAATGAAATTCTAACAAAATTGTTCATTATAAGAAGAAATTTCGAGTAAATCACATTCAGAAAATCATTGTCAACGGGTTTCGAACCAACCAATGATGAACCACACTGGTTGGTTCCAAACGCGTCGACAATGATTTTCTGAATGTGACTTACGCCAAAATTTCTTCTTATAATTGTTATGGATCACAAAAGTCTCAATTCAAACAAAATTGTTCATATTTACAAAAAAATCATAATTACAATTAACAAAATACCTTAATTTATCAATAAATAAAATCAAATTTAAATTAAACAACTAAAATAACCGTAACGCTGATTTAATTCTCTAATTACAAATTTGGATAAGGGAAAAAGTCCCCTTTCAATATATATTTTCAGTCAAAAAAATGAAAGTGGTGGATGCCGTTAAGAAATTTAATATTAAAGTTTGCTAAACAAGATGATCAATCAAAGTTCTCTTTTTTAATATATTTTTTCAAATATCAAAGTTAGTGTACGCTTATAGGAATTGAATGGCAAAGTTTGTTACACAGTATGACCGACTACATATGGATGGCCGTGAAATCTCTTTGTCAACATTATAGAGGTTTTGGCTTATTTTTGTTGTTAGTATAATTTATAATATTTCATAATATTTTAAGGGTTTGAGATTAATTGTAAGGTTTTAAATTATTTATATATGTTTTGAGAATTTTTTTTTTTTTTCTTTTAAAAAATTTTTAGCAGATCAATTTAGAAAGGAACTTTTTTAAAGCTATTTGACCAGACTAGCAGAGTCTAATCTCAAAGACATCCTAAAGAATTGACCGAGATTATATATATATATATATATATATATATATATAAACATATTGATGAACTTGTTAATTTTTTGTCAACGTTATAAAAAGTTTACTTCTTGTTGGAATGAGTTTTATATAATTTCTTTTAAGAATTTTAAATGTAAATTATGTAATTTATAAAAATTTAAGTTATATGAGATTACTTTGAGTTTATTAATATACTTAAAATGATCTAAATTTTAAATCTCAAAATTTACAATCTTCTTATTTAAAAAAAAACTTTACACATAATAAATGATCAATTTAATAAAATATTAGAATTATAAATTTCCATTATTAAATTTGCTTTTTATCAAAAATATAAATTTAACATATTCAAAAATCCTTATAACGTTTGAAAAAAACCAATTTAATAATTAGAATTTAATCCAATTATTTAGAATAAAAATTAATTAATTAAAAAAATTAAAACTTTAAATTGAATTTAAATATTTTTTAATTTAATTATGAAAACCAAAATATCTACAATTAATTCAACGATAAATTTAATGATTTTTCTGCCAGTTAATTTCCATCTATCAACCTCTTGTAAATCAACTATTTTATATGTAAGGTTGTTTTTCCTTTTTCATTCTTTCTTAAATTTCTATTTCATGTATAAAATGTAAACTATTATATGAAGGAACAAATCATATATATATATTACTTTTGTGAAGTAAATGAAATATAATTTTTATTTTTTTAAAATAAATAAATAAATAATTATTTGTAATTGTTAAGATTATAGATAATAATTTGTTTCTTCTATATATTTAGGGTGGTTGGGAGGGTTTAATGATAACTTCTCCACCTAAATTATCACGACATGATAATGTTGAAAAATCTTGAAAACAATTCTATATACCGTTTCCATAAGCTTTCATTAGAATACATAATTGTTACATTTTGTTATATGTAAGATTTTCACTATTTCCAAAAAATTTAAAAAATGTTATATCTATTCTTTTCAAAAACTCTAAAAAAAACAGAAATAATAAAAGAAAACAAATAAATTCTAAATATACTCATAGACTTAATAACGATTATATATATATATATATATATAGCAGTAGTCTTTAACGCGACTTTTTGAAAGCCTTTCCGGCGATTTTTTCCGGTGAAAATCCGGCAGTAATTTATCGGAATCCAAGTTTGATAGCTAATTTCTGCACAATGAAACCGTCCCAGGGGTTTTTCAGGGTGCTGAATCCGAATATGCAGTTAAAAAACCATTTTAACTGCAACAAATCATGATTTCATCTCAATTTCTTCCGCCGGATTCCGTCACCGGAATCTCAAAAAGTCGCATTATAGACAACTCCTATATATATATATATATATATATATATATATATATATTAAAACCCTTACACTCAAACCAAAAAGTGCAGCAATATCCAAGTCACATTAAAAATGTCCATCAACAGGAGGAACGGCGCTCTAGATATGTTTAAATTATTTTTATCAAAATTGCAAATCTATTAAATTTAGACTTTCTAGGTTAACAGATTCCAATAGGTTAAACCAAATTTAAATTGCTAGTGCGCACCATAGGGTTTTGACAAAATTTAAATTGCTAGTGTGCACCATATGGTCTTGAGTAGTATTGAAAGTTTGATGCAAAAGACAAAGCCGTGCCATTATTTAAGTCTGTAATTGCAAGGAAATTTGCGTAGGGAAAAGTCTCTTTTTGAATATATATATATTTTTTCAACGTCCAAGAAATCGAAGTGGTGGATGCCGTTGAATAGTAAATTTTGCCACACACTCGATGACCAATGACATACGTATGGCCGTGACATCTATTTGTCTACCATTATATAGGTTTTGGTTTGTTTTTGTGATTTTTTTTTTTTTTTTTTGCCCAGAGAGGTTTTGGTTTAAGTTTGAGTTATGTAATTTATAATATTTATTGAATATTAAATTTTGCACACAAAAGGATCAATATCATATTTATAGCTGTCCTATCTTTTTCTCGACAATATAGAGGTATTGGTTTTTTTTTTTATAATTTTAAATGGGAGTGGTGTAATTTATAAAATTTAAATGTATGAGGTTTTTAAGGTTTGGAGTTTATTTATATATTTAAAATGTAATTTATTGGTTTTTTTTTTTTTTATAATTTTAAATGGGAGTGGTGTAATTTATAAAATTTAAATGTATGAGGTTTTTTAAGGTTTGGAGTTTATTTATATATTTAAAATGTAATTTAGATAATAAGAAAATATCTTTTATCTATGAGTCATTTAAATGGTTAGTTATGAAAATGAAGTGTTATGCAAAGTATTTTTTTAAGATTTAATATTTTTCTTATATATAGTATTATAAGCGATTATTTTGGTTTGAAAATTGATATGTATAAAATGTAGGCTAATATTTAATTAAAAAATATATATAATTTGCTATTAAAATTGATTATTTTTTGGCTAATATCATTCATTTAATTAATTAATTATGATGATGATGATGATGATGATTAATGTCCATTAAGACCAATGTGGTCTATTGAACCTCAAGAAAATAGAGTCTAATTGTCATTCTTCAAAATCTTGTTTGTGTAATCAAAGGTCTGGGAAAGAAGCATTTCGAGATCACTATAATTGTGTTGGCTTAAGAAGTCAAGAAGATTGGAGGTGTGGTTGATGATAGGGAATTAAGAGCTCATGTGGGCAAGAGCGTTTAAAAGGAAGTGTTTTAAGACTTCCTATATATGGCCAATTTTTAATGAATATTTTTTCAGAAAAATGTCGAAAAATAGCTTATTTGCAAAATTTCACTCTTAAAATTTTCCATAGAGGGAAGAGGTTTGAAGTCCAAATCCGTTCTAGATTCAAATCCACAGATTCACCTGTCCCTATGGAATGGGGCATAAATATGCACCTAAAAGTACCTAGGGTCATGCAAGTAAAAGACTAGCCAAGTTGCTCATTAAATACCAAAAAAAATGAAAAAAAAATAGAAAAAAATTGCTCTTATTTGTTGAAATTATCCAGAATAAGGAATTGAACGTTGAATCTAATATTTTACATAACGCCTCATAATATCATCATCATCAATTGATTTCCCTCCCATTAAAATCAAAATCTCAGTAATAATTATAATATTTTATAAATAAATAGATATTTTTATTTGTTTTCTTATTTTAATAATTTATTTTATAAATATTTCAAATATCAATTTAATAAAATATTAGAATTATAGATTTTCATTATTAAAAATATAAATTTAACATTTTCAAAAATCTCTATTAAGGGAAAATTTAATAATTAAAATTTACTCAAATACCTTACAATTAAATTTAATTAAAAAAACCAAAATTTAAATTTAAAAAATTACAATTTTAAAATCTTTTAAAGACTATATTTATTTAATTAAAAATAATTTTAATATTTAATTTAGAGGTTTAAAATATAATTATAAAAACCATAATACAGTTTAATAAGTTTTCTTCCCGTTAATTTCCATTTTTAACCATCTTATAAATCAACTAATTTTGAAAAGAAATATTAATATATTTTTCTCAACAATTTTTTATTTAATATATGTGAAATAAAATTTATTATATGAAAGAAGAAATTTTATATATGTATAAAAGATTCTCTGAAGTAAAAAGATATAATTTTTTGTCATTTAATTTAAACGAAAAAATATACATATTTTTAATTTAAATAATTTTTAAATAAAATTTAAATAAAAAATACTTGAAAAAAATATATATTACCATCTAAATATTTTATTATTAATATATTTTTTAAATAGAAATATAAAATATTATTATTAACCAATACTCAATCAAAATTTTATTGGTAAATTAAATTTATGAACCATTACAATAGATAATTTAAATTTAGACTTTCTATATTAGTAGATTTTAACAACTTAAACCAAATTTAAATTGTTACAGTCTGCACGATTAACAGACTACAATAAATAAATGAATTACATGAAATTCGGCTATTGGCTCTACAATATATTGCATGCATTCAACAAAAAACAGTCAAGTGGCATGATTCCCTAATTAGGAAAAAGACATTTCATGAGGGCGACTTGGCACTTCTTTACGACGATTCCATGAATAAGAAAAAGACATTTCATGAGGGTGACTTGGCACTTCTTTACGATTCCAGGTTTCAAGACTTCCCTGGTAAACTACAGACTAGATGGTTAGGCCCTTATGAAATAAAGGAAGTACATGACAATGGCTCTCTTATATTGCCCACCATTGACGGGTCTATTTTTTCCTTTAAAGCAAATGGGCATCAGGTGCGCCTCTACCAAAAACCACTTATAAGAGAATCATTTTACCAACAGATACACAAGGACTCCACCATGCAAATTCTAGCTGCAGAAAGCAATCCTTCGATAGCTTCATTGTTGTAAAAAGTTATTTCTTTTGTAAAAACTATAAATATGATTGCTAATTTGATATTTTGTGTTTTTTTTTTGTTTGATGTTCCCACTTCGGAACAACACTTTTTTGTTTTTGTTGTTCCCGCTTCGGAACAACACTTTTTGTTTTTCCTGTTCCCACTTCGGAACAACACTTTTTTTTCGTTGTTCCCACTTCGGAACAACACTTTTTGTTTCCGCTATTCCCACTGCGGAAAAACAATTTTTCTTTTTGTTGTTCCCACTTCAGAACAACATTTTTTTCTTTTGTTGTTCCCACTTCGGAACAACACTTTTTGTTTTTATTGTTCCCACTTCGGAACAACACTTTTTGTTATCATTGTTCCCACTTCAGAAAAACACTTTTTTTTTGTTGTTCCCACTTCGAAACAACAATATTTTTTTTTTAATTCCCACTTTGGAACAAAACTTTTTGTTTTCGTTGTTCCCACTTCAGAACAACACTTTTTGTTTTCGTTGTTACCACTTCGGAACAACGCTTTTTGTTTTCGCTATTACCACTTCGGAACAACACTTTTTGTTATCATTGTTCCCACTTCCGAACAACACTTTTTGTTTACGCTATTCCCACTGCGGGAAAACACTTTTTGTTTTTTTGTTCCCACTTTAGAACAACACTTTTTGTTTTTGTTGTTCCCACTTCGGAACAACACTTTTTGTTTTTGTTTTTCCCACTTCGGAACAACACTTTTTGTTTTTGTTGTTATGACTTCAGAAAAACACTTTTTGTTTTTGTTGTTCCCACTTTGGAACAACACTTTTTGTTTTTGTTGTTCCCACTTCAGAAAAACACTTTTTGTTTTTGTTGTTCCCACTTCGGAACAACAATTTGTGTTTTTTTGTTCCCACTTTGGAACAATACTTTTTGTTTTCATTGTTCCCACTTTGGAACAACACTTTTTGTTTTCGTTGTTCCCACTTCGGAACAACACTTTTTGTTTTCGCTGTTACCACTTCGGAACAACACTTTTTGTTATCATTGTTCCCACTTCGGAACAACACTTTTTGTTTTCGTTGCTCCCACTTCGGAACATCACTTTTTGCTTTTGTTGTTCCCACTTCAGAACAACACTTTTTGTTTTTGTTGTTCCCACTTCGGAACAATACTTTTTGCTTTTGTTGTTCCCACTTTGTAACAACACTTTTTCGTTTTTGTTGTTCCCACTTTGGAACAACACGTTTTGCTTTCTTTGTTGTTCCAACATCGAAACAACACTTTTTGCATGTTTGTTGTTCCAACTTTGGAACAACACTTTTTGTTGTTCACTGTTCAAATACCACCTTTTTCTCTTAGAATGTTTTTATGTTCCTTCTTTGGAACAACATTTTTGCTCCTTGAAGTCATGTGTTTTCTAAACAACACACTTTTCCTTGCATTATTATGATGTTGAACATCACTCGCAGGATTATTCCTAGCTCATCTTAGCCCTATTTTTTCCTTTCATGGCATGAAGTACAATACTTTTACAAGGACAAGAATTATGGATTCTATTGAAGCAGGTGAATACCCTTAACATTATGATCTTTAACAAGACAGCTTCTTGATGATAGATTTCTTCTTCTTTTTTAAAGAGGGGACACAATTATTTATATATAACTTTACTGTATTGATTTCTGTTGTATATGATACTGATTGATCATCTTTACCATGCTAGTTCCACCCCTCTTGGTTATAATTCTCTCTGTCTATTATAAGTGAGATTATGGGTATATTTTTTTCTATTGACATGTTCAACTTCTTACAGCATCCCTGCTCTTAAGGAGTATTGAGCCTCCCTCTATTTATTATAAAAATGTGTAATAATAACAAAATTTTGCCTAAAGATAGAGGATAGGGGGTTTCATTAAGAGCCAGCCTACCATGTGCATAAGGATGTAGCAACGTGGCATTCCCACTATGGCCACCACACCAGGGTTATGATCCATTGGATGGCTAAAATATCCTTGGAATAGGAGCTCTCATCACGAGCTAGCCTGATCACTTTTGCTACTTCCCAGTGAATGGAAGTGTGGTCATCTGGTTACCATGCCAGCACACTGATCTCTTCTGTAAAAACAACATGGAATTCTCCAACTATAAATTGAGGATCCTGGCCCATATGGGTTAAAAAGCAACTCTATCGAGGCTATGGATGCCTACTGGAAACAGAAGCTCTGATTATGGTATTGAATTACTATTTTCAACATCAATAATTATTATAATACACTCTTCTTGCTTTTCCTTTTATCAGAAGAATTATTTCCTTAATTTCTCCCTACCTTTAACCTTCATGCATGAGTTAATCAATCATATCATTTTCAGCTGGAATATCATCAGCAAAGCATCTTTTTCTTCCATATTGTTGTCCTTTTCCCTTACGTACTTTGTCTCATATTAATTTCGTATCTTTCACCCTTGTACATTGCCGTTAGAACAACATTTCCCCGTCCATTTTGTTAGGGCCTAAATCTACCTTAGACTGAGAAAGACAGGTCTAAGGTAACATCAAACCATGCTTAACTTGGTAGCTAGCCCTACCAGGTTGGGAGAGGGCTCTCTCCTTGTTAGTCTCAAGAAAATATAGCAAATGAGGCTTAAGATGATTGATGTAAAGACTAATTTTAGGCTAGATATATGCTCAAAGGAGTTTGATTGAATTTAATGGTTGATTGCTGGATCAAATGTGAAAGGCAGTTTTGGGTCCGGGGAATGAACTCAGTCTTGCAGAGGTTTCTGTGGGGAGAGGTAGGCAAGTGCTTTAGTACTTTGAATTAGGTGTAATGGTAAGTCTTGAGACTGGTGAGGAGTTGGAGAGGGCATGAATGTGTCATGAGTCCTCTTCAAACAGTAGAAAACATGTAAAACTAATGAAACCCTAAGGTAGAGCACTGCAACATCAATGATTTCCACCTTTATACTTGATTCATTTAGTTAAGCTAAAAAGAGAGAGATAATGGCACACATAAGCACATGATAACTTGAATCACAGAAGGAAAAATAATACTAAGTCACCTTGCCACAAGAATCGCAAAAAATGCTGCAAACCCTGGTATATTTCCTTGCCAAAATGTAGAGATGATGTACAATAATGCTCAAAGCATTCACAAGAGTCCAACCTTTTCAAATAACTGAAAGAACACATGATATAGACCTCCAAACCACCTGCGTTATCCATCAAAGGTCGAATCCATGAGAAGAGGGGTGGTTGCAACCATATCTAAACTAGGAACACAAAAATAAGCATTGGAACAGCTTGCCTCTAAAACCTAGGAAACTGATTCATTCAACTCTAAACCACCTACAACTAATGTATCTACCTTATCAAGTCAATTTTTATCATTTTTACATCATAGTACATCAATTTACATCATGTAACTTCATGAATTTGACCATAAGATAGAAAAAGTCAAACTAGAAGAAAACTAGAAGAAAAACAGAGTTTTTGAGTAAAATTGGCACTTTTTCATCGTGTGTGTAGCGCCATTTTTTCTGTGCATAGTTCTTTATCCAAGCTGCTTTTGGAGGGCTTCCTGAGGTCCAAATCAGGTGTCGGATAGCTTGATGGAAAGCCCTATGAGTCTACTTTCTGGAACAACTTGAATTTTTTGATTTGGAGTCCATTTACCCCTCAAAAATTGCAATCTCCCAAGACTGCTTCCGGTGTGGCCAAAAAGTGGCAGAGAGGGCATTTTTTAGGTGTTTTTGGCCCTTTTGGAGGTCTAAAACTTGTCAAAATTTCCTAGTAATTTCTGATCACACATAACTTTTCATAAGGAATCCAAAAATGCCAAGTAAATTTCTTCAAATGGAGGTTCCCATAAAAAGTGAGTGCCAGGTGGCGCTAATCACCTGCCGAAAAAAACCTGTTTTCCATGAAAAATTCAAAAATGTAAAAAAGTTTACCAAATTTCTTGAAATTTGGCATGAGTGATCTATGTTAGGTGCTATGCTGGGCCAATGAAGCTTCAACCAAGATCTTTGATTTTATCATGCTCTTTTTGCTTTCTTAATGCCCTTTTTCAACTTAGGCTTAAGCCTTTTCATTATACTGTCAACATAATGTCCTTTATTCCAATGTTCACCAACATTTGCAATGCTTTTTGTTTATAAGATAGTGGCAGCTGACAAGGTGAAGGAGACACTAGCAAGGTTCACTTGGCCATTATGTAAATGAGCGATAAACAACTGGGCAAGCTCATAGCAAGAATGATGTCTAAAACAAGATATAGCAAGAGGACAAACAAGCAACTCTTGAAACTGAAAGTGTCCTCTCGGATGATATTTTCCCCTTTGTGTGGCCTTTTTGGTACATTAGCTTCTTTGGAAGAATCACTTATAGTTTCCTCTTCCCTCTCATAGTCTGAAACTGTCTCCATGCTTATGAATTTGAAGTGAAATCAGATGAGTATGAAGAGATTTTGAAATATGAGGTGAGTGGTGTGTATAAGGAAGAGAATGCTAGGAGGAAGGGTTTATTTCTGGAATGAGGGATTTGATAATGAGTGGATGTAGTGAAGGAATAAGAAGTGGGAGTTAGGGTTTGAGAATAAAGTATAAGGTTAGGGTTTGGTAAATTGGAGTGGGGTTTAGGGAGTGAATGTTGATGATGTTAGGGAGAGGGAAAGGGATTTTCCAAGCTGAAAATGTAGGACGTGAAAAAGACGAGCAATTCCCTTTAAAAACTCACAAAAGAGGATTTAAGAATTAGCTAGGGTTTATGTTAGCAATTTAGCTGGGTTTTTCTTAAAGGAAACCACAAACATCCAAGGCACCAAACACAAATTCCCTGAACAAGGAGAAATGTTTTACTTACTTGGAACAAGCTTTAATTTGATTTTTAGGAATTTTGGAAGAGTTTTGAAGTGTTTCTAGCTTTTGGAATAGGGGCGTAGCGTCAAGGAACAGATGCGTAATGCTAAGGAACAAGTGTGTAGCGCCTTTTTGTAGACCAATTTTGGAGGCCTTCCCAATGTCCAAATTAGGCACGGGATAGCTTGTTGGAAATCTTATTGAGCGTAATTTTTAACAAAAATTGAATTTTTAAATTTAGAATTCATTTTCCCTGTCAAAAGTTAGATCTCCCAAGACTAGTCAAAATGTGCAAAATGAGGCTACCTAAAGGCAGAGTGCTGTTGCAGCCAACTTTTGAAAGTATTTTGCAACTCCAAATTAAGCTCATGATAGCTCATTGGAAATCTCTTTCTGTTTGATAATCATTTGACTCATCAAGCAAGTTATTTGGCCAACCAAGCTAGGAGAAATCTTGATTTTCTCAAGGTCACTTCAGAGGTGCATCAATTCTCCTGAGGCAACTGTATTTTTTACATTTCTCTAAAACCATGACACCTATGTAAAAAGTGAAGGATTTTTTCTTCCTTGGCCTATTTTGGACAAAAACCTCTCTCAGGTTTCCCAAATTCATCTTTTATTGCTCAAAAACATCATTGGAGTAAAATCTATACCAATGTGTGGAACAGGGGATTTGTCGAAATGAAGTGAAATGAAGGGGATAAGGGGATTTTAAATTCTTGAGAAAATTTTGGGAAGTAGGGAGGGATGTTAGGAAATAGGAAAAAGTGGAATTTCAAATATTGAGTGAGGGAAAGAGGTCCAAAAGGGAAAAACACAGGCCCAACCTAGAAAATTGTCAAATTGTAGCAAGAAACTAGGGTTTGTGGGAAAATGAGGAATTTGAGGGATATCAGTGATGGAAAGTGTTTAATAAGGTACATTAAGGATAGGCGAAGGTGTATGAACATTAGGATACAAGTTTTCTTGATGATTTTACCATCCAAGAGAAATTACCTTTAAAACCCTAGGAGAGGGAAATGAGGCTTACCCAAGTATAATTGAAGCACGAACAAGGTGTAGAATGAACCATTGGAACCTGAAATGATGATAACTCTTTGAATGATGGTACACTCAACCAAATGGTGAGACACTTGGAAAACTTTGGAAGGAGTGAAAACAATCCTAGACCTAATACTTAGTGACCAAATTTTACTTGAAGAATCACTGAAATGACAAAAATTGACTTTGACACCCTAAGACCACTTTGTAAGAGCATATTTGATCACGGATGGAAGGCTTCAAAGGCTGACACTAACATTGGCTCCATTGGGGATGGTGGCTCCTTGGAGGTGCCAAGAACACTGTAGACCAAGTAGCCTTATCCATTGGGCACGAAGTCAAAAACTTGGCAACAAAAACATCAAAACTCAAGACTCAAGACTTAAGACTCATAACTGAAATGAAACTAATGCAACACTAAAACACAACTGACAAATTGGAAAATATACTCAACACTAAAACACAACTGACCTACTCTAGCTTTTCCATTCATCACCTGATCAAATGAAAAGAAATAACCAATGCAACCAACTAAGCATTTTGGCTGCTGTTTGCATTCTCCACAAGTGCTTGCTTATGAACAGCAAGAGAGAACTACTGAAAGTCAACTCCCATGAAAACTTGTAAATAGATCCATT
Organism: Pinus tabuliformis; assembly: GCA_031772625.1. Classification (NCBI taxonomy): domain Eukaryota; kingdom Viridiplantae; phylum Streptophyta; class Pinopsida; order Pinales; family Pinaceae; genus Pinus; species Pinus tabuliformis. The sequence goes on from CM062807.1 coordinate 726,837,303, forward strand.
GAATAATATGAATTCTCTATCTGACTCCAAAAACACTACATAAAGATATCGAAATTCATGCACACTGGGACTTGGCTCATCCAATGGATTATCTTTCTTCTCCTCATACCATGAATGAAAACTTTCATTTGAGCTTTTTGACAAGACTCCTGCTGAAAATGACAAAGAAATTGGCTGCCAGATCAAGTTTGTATCAATACATGTTTCGAGCTCACAGGTAGCTAATGGAGAAGGACTTTGAGTGTAGACATCATCCAAAACATCAGCTATTGAATTGTGAAAAACTTGAAAAGGTTGCTGCAACCAATTTTCTGTTAGTTCTAATGTGATTACATGATTTTCTATAGGTTTCTCATCCTTTATTGAAGATGTACTATGCAAATTTTCCTTCAAAAACCGAAATGATTCAAAACAGAATGATACGAAATCATCTTGCATCATTCGATCATATAGTCCAGCTTCCAAGTCTTCATCTACAACTTGAAAATCAATGGCATTCGGGGGCTACAAATCTGGATATGAGAAGTCTTGAACAAGGATTTCATTGCCCTCAAGATGGTCCAAATCAAAACTTATCGATGATTAGTTTCTGATTGCGTGAAAGTTGTCTCTGATGAACTGAAATGAAGCAAAACAAAAAGGCAAAGATCCTTCACTTACTTCAAAATTTGCTACACTTTCCTCGTCATTTCCATAGTTTATATGCATCCGTTGATCACTGTATTTGAGTTGCTAAAGGTGAACTTCCTCCTTCCACAAACTAGTTTCTGATTTATCTGCAACACTAGCTTATGTTTGGAGAACTTAGTCATCATCATACTGATCAAACTGAGGCAAATCATCAGTATAAAACACATCATCAAGCATTCATGTCATATCAACAAATCTCTCTTCTCCAAGATGATCTATAAAACAATCATTATGAGATCTATGACAACTGGGATAAGAAAGAAAATGATTTGGATCAACAACATGTTCTTCTTCAATCAGCGAGCCCTGATCACTTACCAAAATGTCGAGCTTTACCTCTAAAGATGTTGATTCCTCTAGATCTATGTTTTTCATCTCTTCTTCCTTCAACTTTGCCTTATTGATCAGCAAATTAGCCTCTACATCTACTGCACTGTTTTTCATCTCTTCAAGTGTTGCAAGATTCCTTTCCCTCAGCTGAAATTCCATTTCCGGATCAAAGGCTTCCGGGTAGTGTAAGAGAGTAGATCCAGAAGGAGGTATTATATTAGCCGGCATCGAAAAATAGACTTGGTTAAATCTGGCATAAAATTGTTGTACTGTCTCCCCTGGAAGTCTTTTTAGCTGGTTATACTCTTCTATAATCAAGAAATGGTTTTTTCTAACCACCCACCTATCGAGGAAAAATTTAACGAGCTGCTAGAAATCTAAGATGCTCGCATCAGGCAGGGTTTTGAAACAACTCTTGACTTTTCCCTACAAAGAAAGAGAAAAAATCCTAATACTGACATCCTCTTCATCAACTTCAAAAAGGTCGAGAAAAGACTCAAAATTCAATACATGTCTCTCAGCAGTGATGTTGTCACATTCACTATCAAATCTTGGTAGATATAGGTCATGCTTTTAGGGAAAGCATGGAATATAGGAGGTAAAATCAGAGGCTTATATCAATCTAGAATTTTACAAGGTATAAGGGTATGCAGAGAAGGTGTAGAATCAATCTTGGTCTCTTGCGTCTCATCAGTTTGAAGACGGTCATCACAAGATTCAGAAGAAGGGTCTTGATCAAGCTCAAAGGCATGCAAATATTTGGTATTTGCAATATTCGAAGGGAAGGAATCAAATGCAAGTCGAGGATCTTTTATCAAATACAATATACTTTGCAAAGCCTTCTTGACATTCTCAGGAAAAGAGAAGAAATAATTTATAAAAAAGAACAAAATGTCTTGGATGAACTTCCAACTTGAATACCTGATCTTTCCATATTGTCCTTTCATGTTTCTGCTAGTCAAGTTCATCCTCCAATGGAGTCCTTGGATCTGATCTTGAAACTAATTTAGAGTTGCGAGGTGAATGATTTCAGCCTTGCTATGTCTGATTGTTGTTCACCATCAACTATTAGATCTGAACTTGATTTCATTTTTCTAAGGAAACCAGATGTTCAGTTCATAAACTAAACCAGAGATTGACTGAAGTAGCGTTCATCTACTATGCACTTGCAGAGCAAGAGTAGTTCGAAGGCTACCTAGCTAACTTCAGGCTCCATCTGTAGTTTATAAAGCAAAAAAAATAACAAACAAACAGACTTTTCTTCCCCAGTATGGTCGCCACTATGTTAGGGCCTAAATCTACCTCAGACTAAGAAAGGCAGGTCTAGGGTAACATCAAACCACGCTTAACCTGGTAGCTAGCCCTACCAGGTCGGGAGAGGGCTCTCTCCTTATCAATATCAAGAAAATATAGAAAATGAGGCTTAAGATGACTGATGTAAAGACTAATTTTAGGCTAGGTATATGCTTATAGGAGTTTGATTTAATTTAGTGGTTGATTGCTGGATCAACTGTGAAAGGCAGTTTTGGTTCTGGGGAATGAACTAAGTCTTGAAGAGGTTTCTATGGGGCGAGGTAAGTAAGTGCTTTAGTACTTTGAATTAGGTGTAATTGTGAGTCTTGAGACTGGCGAGGAGTTGGAGAGGGCATGAATGTGTCATGAGTCCTCTTCAAATAGTAGATAACATGTAAAACTAATGAAACCCTAAGGTAGAGCACTGCAACATCAATGATTTCCACATTTATACTTGATTCATTTAGTTAAGCTGAAAAGAGAGAGATAATGGCACACATAAACACATGATAACTTGAATCACAGAAGGGAAAACAATACTAAGTCACCTTGCCACAAGAATCCCACAAAATACTGAAAACCCTAGTCTATTTCCTTGCCAAAATGCAGAGATGATGTACAATAATGCTCAAAGCATTCACAAGAGTCCAACCTTTTCAAATGACTGAAAAAAACACATGATATAGACCCCTAAACCAGCTGTGCTATCTATCATGGGTCGAATCAATGAGAATAGCGGTGGTTTCAACCATATCTAAACTAGGAACACAAAAATAGGCAATGGAACAACTTGCTTCTAAAACCTAGGAAACTGATTCATTGAACTCTAAACCATATACAACTGATGTATCTACCTTATCAAGTAAATTTTATCATTTTTATATCCTAGTACATCAATTTACATCATGTCACATCATGAATTTGACCATAAGAGAGAAAAAGTCAAACTAGAAGAAAACTAGGCAAAAAACAGATTTTTTGAGTAAAATTGGCACTTTTTCATTCTGTGCGTAGCGCCATTTTTCTATGCGTAGTGCTTTTTCCAAGCTACTTTTTGAGGGCTTCCCGAGGTCCAAATTAGGTGTAGAATAGCTTGTTGGAAATCCCTATGAGTATACTTTCTGGAACAACTTGAATTTTTTGATTTGGAGTCCATTTGCCCCTCCAAAATTGCAATCTTCCAAGACTGCTTCCTGTGTGGCCAAAAAGTGGTAGAGAGGGAATTTTTTGGATGTTTTTGGCCCTTTTGGAGGTCCAAAACTTGTCAAAATTTCCTAGTAATTTCTGATCATGCATAACTTTTCATAAGGAATCCAAAAATGCTAAGTTTTCTTCAAATGGAGGTGCCCATCAAAAGCAAGTGCCAGGTGGCGCAACGCACCTGCCGGAAAACCCTTTTTTTTCCATGAAAAATTCAAAAATGTCAAAAAGTTTACCAAATTTCTTGAAATTTGGCATGAGTGATCTATGTTAGGTGCTATGCTGGGCCAATGAAGATTCAACTAATATCTTTTAGTTTATCATGCTCTTTTTGCTTTCTTAAGGCCCTTTTTCAACTTAGGCTTAAGCCTCTTCATCATACTGTCAACATACTATCCTTTATTCCACTGTTCACCAACATTTGGAATTCCTGTTGTTTCTGAGATAGTGGCAAGTGACAAGGTGAAGGAGACACCATCGAGGTTCACTTGGTCATTATGTAGATGAGTGACAAACAATCAAGAAAGCTCATAGTAAGAATGATGTCTAAAGCAAGATATAGCAAGACGACAAGCAAGCAACTCTTGAAACTGATAGTGTCCTCCCTGATGATATTTTCCCCTTTGTGTGGCTTTCTTGGTACATGAGCTTCTCTGGAAGAATCACTCAGAGTTTCCTCTTCCCTCTCATAGTCTGAAATTGTCTCCATGCTTATGAATTTGAAGTGAAGGCAGATGAGCATGAAGAGATTTTGAAATATGAGGTGAGTGGTGTGTATAAGGAAGTGAATGCTAGGAGGAAGGGTTTATTTTGGGAATGAGGGTAGTGGATGGTATTATGAATGTGGAAGGAGGGATTTGATAATGAAGTGGATATAGTGAAGGAATAAGAAGTGGGAGTTAGGGTTTGGGAATAAAGTATAGGGCTAGGGTTTGGTAAATAGGAGTGGGGTTTAGGGAGTGAATGTTGATGATGTTAGGGAAAGGGCATGGGATTTGCTAAGCTAAAAATGTATGAGGTGAAAAAGAAGAGCAATGCCCTTTAAAAACTTGCAAAAGAGGATTTAAGAATTAGCTAGGGTTTATGTTAGCAATTTAGCTAGGGTTTTTCTTAAAGGAAACCACAAACATCCAAGGCACCAAACACAACTTCCCTAAACGATAAGGAATGTTTTAATTACTTGGAACAAGCTTTAATTTGATTTTTAGGAAGTTTGGAAGAGTTTTGAAGTGTTTCTGGCTTTCGGAACAGTTGCGTAGCGTCAAGGAACAGGTGCGTAGCGCATTTTTGCAGACCCATTTTGGCGGCCTTCCTGGTGTCCAAATTGGGCGAGGGATAGCTTGTTGGAAAGCTTATTAAGTATAATTTTCAAAACATCTTGATATTTAAAGTTGGAGTTTATTTTCCCTATCAAAGTCAACTCTCCCAAGACTAGTAAAAATATGCAAAATGAGGCTTCCTAAAGGCAAAGTGTTGTTGCAGTCAACTTTTGAAGGTCTTCCTCAACTCCAAATTAAGCTCATGATATCTCATTAGAAATATATTTCTATCTAGTTAGCATTGGATGCATCAAGCAAGTTATTTGGCCAACCAAGCTAGGAGAAATCTTGATTTTCCCAAGGTCACTTCAGAGGTGCATCAATTCTCCTGAGGCAACTGTATTTTTGACATTTCTCTAAAAACATGACACTTGTGTAAAAAGTGAAGGAATTTTTAATTCCTTGGCCTATTTTGGACAAAAAACTCTGTCAGTTTTCCCAAATTCATCTTTTATTGCTCAAAAACATCATTGGAGTAAAACCTATCCTGATGTGTGGAACACGGGATTTGTCGAAATGAAGTGAAATGAAGGGGACAAGGGGCTTCTAAATTCTTGAGAAAATTTTGGGAAGTAGGGATCGATGTTAGGAAATAGGGGAAAGTGGAATTTCAAATATTGAGTGAGGGGAAGGGGTCCAAAAGGGAAAAACAGAGGCCATAGCTTAGAAAATTGTCAAATTGTAGCATGAATCTAGGGTTTATGGGAAAATGAGGAATTTGAGGGATATTAGTGACAGGAAGTGTTTAATAAGGTACATTAAGGATAGGGTAAGGTGTATGAACATCAGGATACAAATTTTTTTGATGATTTGACCATCCAAGGGACATTACCTTCAAAACCCTAGGAGAGCGAAATGAGGCTTACCCAAGTACATGTGAAGCACGAACAAGGTGTAAAATGACCCATTGGAACCTGAAAAGATGATAACTCTTTGAATGATGGTACACTCAGCCAAATGGTGAGACACTTGGAACACTTTGGAAGGAGTGAAAACAACCCTAGACCTAATACCTAGTGACCAAATTTTACTTGAAGAATCACTAAAATGACAAAATTTGACATTGACACCATGAGACCACTTTTTAAAAGCATATTTGATCACTGATGGAAGGCTTCAAAGGCTGACACTAACACATTCGGTTGTAGGCGACCTCTCATCTTGAAGGAGGGATGGGAACTCCATTACACTTGTGCATGAGTTATAACTGTTTTATTGGATTTCATAGGGGTATATGTTACTCTATGATCACATGGCATGTGGAAAAATAATAGTCCTCGAATTAATTAATTCTCATAGAAATATCGTTTAACATTTTAAAACTTAGTTGTTACAACTACTTGTTGTTCTATCTCTCTGTTGCTGTTTGTTACTGTGTTTTTGCCACTACACTAATCCTTTGCAATAGTATGAAGATCTCAAGCATTATGGTTGGTAAGATAGTGCGTCGAGAACCTTTAGCGCTGGAAGTCTCCGACAGAGCTAGGGAAATTCTGGTCTGCGCAGGGTGGATATCATATTTCATAAAATTTCAGCCCCCTAGTGAAGAAATCACTATTGAATTTCTACAGCATCTGCAAAATGAGCAATCCCTGGTGAGAGGTAGAAGAATCACAGTATCAAACGTTATGATAGCTAAAGTATCTAGGTTTCCAGCGGAAGGAGCTACATGGCCAAAAAAACACATAATGTTGTAAGATGCGGTGGACATTTTCAGAGATGTAGACGAGGAATTAACCAAGAAAGGCAAGGGCATACAACCATCTTCTCTGGCAGAACCATGGTGTGAGTTGGCAAGTGTTGTCCAGAGGTACATTACCTGTGATGGATGACGAGACGTGGTAAGACCATGAAAACTCAAACTTTTAGTTGTTTTAAAACTAAAGATCACTATTAATCTGCCATCTTTTTTGAATTCATTGTTGCATGATACCGCCGATAGAATAAGATGGGCTAGGAACCCTGAAACTGTAGTTAGCCACAATGGATTGATTATAACAATTTTTAGCCATAACCTTGTTCAACAAAACTTAACTTGAGATGGTCTCATAGTTCCCTTGGGGAACTATGAGATTATTCAAAACCATGTAATTCAAAATCCTACAATCTTGGAGATAAGCCAGCAGAGCCCTATTCTGAAAAGGAAAAGGACTACCAGCTCAAACATTGAAGCTCATAAGTGCAAGTAGTCTGCAAGGTTAAATCTAGCCCAGAGAATGTCTGTAAATCCACAAGATAGCGTCAAACAACCTGTGGAACCGTCTAGACCAATTAGTATACAGGACTCTGAGTCGGAACCACAGGAATAACTTGAACAAGGGGAAGGATGTCATTGAGAATCAAAACCCGGGGAAGAGTCCAATTCAGAATAAGAACCCGAGGAAGAGGATAGACCGGACTCAGAGCAAGAAAAGGCACAACACTTTGATGATGAACTGGAAAATGAAGAAGAGCCTCTTCAAACATCAACCATGAGCCCCCAAAATGATATTTTGCAGGATTTTGAGACAGGGATGGCTCGAGTCCTGGCAAATCTGAATGCATACATGCAGCCTAGAGGATCACTTGTTCCTAACCTAATGGAAGCTCAATCCCTAGAAGATTCTGGGCATACAGAAATTCTACCTTCTTTAGAAGCTACAGACCAGGAAAAGGAAGCAGACACAAAAGTTATTCATGAATCCGACAACTAGACTGGTGACACAGTCCTATTAGAACACGGCCATGATAAACAACATGAATATTTAGATATAGAAGCTATTGACATGCCTGTTATTGTAAAAGATGCTCCTCGGAAGAGGCGAGTAGCCAGAGAAAAACTAAAGAAGATGAGACAAAAATACCAAAAGCTTCAAAAGGTAGTTAAAAGGCTACATCAGAAGATTAAAGAAATTGCAAACAGCAAAGCCCAGAACACTACTCCTGAGGTAGTCTCTGTGGCTACGCAAACGAAAATATGTAAGGGTAGGCCAACAGAAACCCAAAACAAATTCATTCCTGCTCAAAAAATAGCCACCAAGGCAAATTTGCATGTAGACTTAGTGGATGCAGCCATTTAGATGGAGGGTTGGTCCTCCTACAATAAGGATGTATAGACCGAGGAAATATCTTCTCGTAGCACAGGCAGTCAGAAAGAAGAGCAAGCTAAGGATATCCTGTCAAGAAAAGACCCTATTCTTCTAAAGCTACAGGAACAACTGATGTAAGCCCAACTTGCTCTAGAATGATGTGAACAAGAGACAGTTCCCCTGCAAAAATATCAGGAGTTGCAGAAATAGATTAGGGAATTAACCATAACTGAGAATGGGACTTTTAATAGATTTAGACACGAAGAAGAGAAGCTAAAGAAGGTGAAGACGAAGCTGGACAGAGCCAGGAATTGGATAGACACCATTTGCTTGCTATATTCGGATGTCTTGAAATGTAGGTCTCCTACCATAAACTATGCCCTATTCTTATTAGAACGGTACTTATTATTAAAGATTAAAGCCGTAAGATCTGGCAAGCCAATTGAATTAAATACAACTGAAGATTTTATAAGTTGCTACAAGGAACATGGGGCAAAAGTCCAAAGGATTCTTTGAAAATTTTATCTCCATAATTTCATATTAGAAGAAGAAGTGGATAAGAACCATAGCCCTTTTGTTGGAGATATTCCATTCTAGGATTTTATCTCTTTTGCAATTAATCAACTTAAGTGGTTTAAGGTGTACAATTTGTTCCAAAGACAGGAACATGGGTTGGATCTCTGGGTAAGGAATGAGCCTACTCACCCTTTGCAACTGTTTGCTAAACATAAAAGGCTGATGACACAAGAAGGCATGATTCAAATTTTAGGGCCCATACATAAGGAAATTGTACAAAAAGGAACAACATATTTCTTCTCCATCCAGGAAATATCCTTGATTGCATCCAAAATGAGATGGATTGTCTCAACTAACAATGTTAAGGAAAGAGAACCATTTAATTATGAGAATTTCAAAGTTGTTGCGAACCGGTTAATCACATACAACAATTTTATCTTGAGGGAAGGGCCTTATTGGTTGGGATGTTGATTTAGGTGTCCAATTATTTGGTATCCTCCTGAAGGGTATCGGTTTGACTATGAGTTACCTGAAGGACACGAACATACAACCTTTGCAAATCTGGCACAAAATCATGGTTTAAGACCTAATAAAGAAACCTTTTCTCCAGCTTACTCCTTAACTACATTACATAGGAACTATTTATTTGTCATGAGGACATGAAAAAATGTTAGCAGCGGAGTATGTTGAGCCTTGGAATAGGTATGTATTTACTCTTGATTATTGTATTTTTCCTCCTTTCTTATCCATTTTGTGCCATGAGATAATAACATATTGATAGGATTTTGATAAGGAATGAATGAAACCGCTCTTGATGCGATTTGACCGAAAAAACTAACTCTCATTACTTTTTATTTAGAAAAACAACAGATGGAACAACTGTTGTTCCAGAGTCATAACGACAAAAGCTAATCAAGGGAAATGAGACGTGTTGTGTGCAGTCCAATCAAGGAACGAATCGAGAAGATCAGCACAAGATAGAAGAATTGTCTGAAGATAGCATTTAGTTGTGAATCCCTCAAGATCTCCTAATCCTGAGGGATCACATTTATATTTTTCGTTTTGACTATAAAATGGAAAACTGAAGAGGGATCTCTTTTCTTTTACTTCGACTATAATTTTAATTTACAAAAGTGTGATTCTGAAGAACAAGATCGTATTGTAATAACAAGTGACTTTGATGATTAATATACAACTTGTGTTGATGTTCGTTCGGATATTCTGAAGTAGCTAAGCAGTGTTTGTTGGTGGCTAGGGCCCAGTCTCTAGTGGATCTTATTGTTGTTCCTTATTTTATGATTTTTCCTTTTCTTGCAAGTTTATTCCGCTTTCCAGCTTTGCAGTTGATTTATTTTCGTTGATTCGGATTTCTAGTATTCATTTCATTAATGTGTTATCCTAGTTGGTTTTATTTAACTCATATCGTGGATTGAATTATTTATCAGTTAAAGAATCATTTCTGGTTAATTAAAGAATAGAGCATGATTGATTAAATGCTTTCCTTCTATCCAGTAGTTTAAGTCTAGCTGAAAGAGCTCAGTTAATGCTACGGTGCTCTTGGTTGATTATCATTTGAATTTGGTTGATTAAGATTGAATTACAATTTTGTTTGAGATTGAGTCATGATGCTTAGATGAATTATTTCCTTTAAAGTTACAAGCTTGAGATTTATGATTGCATCCGTTTACTCTTGTATTGAATTTAATAACTTATTTTAAAGCATTACTCTCTGGATTTATAGCTTGCACATATTGTGTACACTCTTGGAATAAAAAGACTTACCCAATTTGATAAGTAATGTGAGGCAATTATGAGTTTTAAAAGACACCTTTTAGCACCCAACAACATCATCAACCATGAAGGAATTAACTTTCCAACTATCATCAATGGTGAAACCTATGCATGAAGTGCTCCAACCATACTGAAATGTCATGTGATGTATTACATGATGCCACCACCCATGCAACTAGCACCCCACTTTGTTGTTCATCAAACACCACGAGTGTGTACAACTAATACTATCACATTCAAAAAACATATGAAGTCAACTTCAGCTCATTAATCATTATCAATCATTACTAATCAAATTATTGTACTAGATCAATCATTCTTAATACATTCGCGCCATATTTATTTGTTTTGAATGTTGAATCCATGGGTATTAAGCTATTATTCAATAGCTTCACCATAGTCCCCAACATCCACTTCGCTTGAATTACAACTATAAAAGGGGTCTCTACACCATTGGGCTTTTGATAAAGAAAAAATCATCTTGGTGTTTTCTATAACAAAGGTTCACACTCATTTCGTCCTTCTTATGCAATTGGTAATTTCCTTTCATTAGAAAAATATATCTGTTAACAAAAACTTTCCTACACAAAAATAAATCCCTATCTTGAGTTGTGTCATCCATGTCAACATAATTTTTTAACATGCATTTTGCAAACCAAGTCAATCAACACTTCCAAGAAGAAAAAACTCTCTACATATGAAACCATGTCCCTTGATAACTTTGGTTGATGTAGGGAAATAGCATGACCCAAAGTGTCATGTTGGCCATGACAAAGCCATCCTTGGCTATCTACATGATTATACATGTTATATCTTATTATCATTATCTCAGGGGTTTGAACCATAACTTTTACAATCAAATAGCATTGACAACCCCTCTTTTTCACAAATTAGGATCTTCACTTCATTTAATTTTTTCCTCTTATGTCCTTGGGGCCATATGAACAAGCATAGTTGCATAAAAAAATTTGAAAAGTTAATACATATGAATCCATTAAAAATGATCGAGCACTATTAATACCAATATCTAGACAATGCATCTGTAAAAAACTTACACTTCATATCGCAGGGAAGAAATATTCCTTGAGATTGGGCATTTATTTTGTACCCGAGTGAAAGAACATGGAGTGTCTCGGTTCATTTCCTCTCCTCTAATAAAGTCTCTAATTCTATTCGAAGTGATTTTGCAATCTGATCAATCTCCATGTGTTTTTCATGTACTTCAAACAAATATAAATCCTTCCTAGAAAATATAATCTTTTCTTTAGGGTCTTGCACTGGAAGGGCAATGATTGTTTCCCATTTGACTTGCTTTACCATTTTGTGACCCAAGGAGTTGTTGCAATGGTAACTCAAAATGTGTTGCAACAGTGACCCATCAAGATTCTGGGATGGTGACCCATTGAGTTTCCACAATTGTAAACCAGTGACTTACTGCAAAGTTGAACTAGTGTGTTGCCACAATGGTAAACCAACGATCTTCCTCAATGACCAAATAGTGAGTTTCTGAAACAGTCATAAAATGAGTTTCCACAACAATTAACCAGCAAGTTGCTGCAAGGGTTAACAAGCGAGTTGACGCAATGGTTGACGAGCGAGTTGTCGCAACAGTTAACCAGCAAGTTTCTACAATGGTTAACTAGTGAGTTGCCACACCAGTCAACCAGTGAGTTGTTGCAATATAAAACCATCAAGTTTTCGCATGGGTGAAATAGGTTGTTGCTACAACAATGAACCAATCGATTTTTTGCAGTCAAGTTTGGTGCTCTTCTAACCCTTGAAAATCGTGTGTGCTCTCCTATTTCTACTAGTAAACTGGTCAAACAATATAGTATTGATTGCATAAATAGAGAAAGAAAACTAAAACAAAATTTCTTTATATAGTAGTGTGCATAAATTATATAGCTGTTTGCTAATAATATAATAGAATGCTAATAAATTATATAATAGTATAAGCACAAAGATAATGATACTGAGATTTATTTGCGGAATCTAAATTAGTAATGTGGAGGATGAAGGATTTTACAAATTGAGTTGTAGTAGTTTGGAGGATGAAGGGTTTTATAAATTGTGTTTTAGTAGTGTGGAGGATGAAGGGTTTTATAAATTGGGTTTTAGTAGTGTGGAGGATGAAGGGTCCATCCAAATTGGGTTTTAATAATGTGGAGGATGAATGGTTTTACAAATTGGGTTTTAGTAATGTGGATGCTGAAGGGATTTACAAATTGAGTTTTAGTAATGTGGAGGGTGAAGGGTTTTACAAATTGGGTTTTGACCAACACCATAAAAAACAAACATTCTTCTTTCCCTGTTTTTGCACTATGTTTCGTCCTTTTTTTACTCAGAAACTATAATAGGACCACTCTTACTCTGCTGACAAACTTAAGAGCATTGTCAATGAAGTATAGGAAATTGATTTTCTTCATTCCCAGATGAAAAACCAACGGGATCTACAGCCCCTATTTTATTGTACTTTCTTATTATCTATTTAATATGAAAGAATTTTTTCTATTTTGGAAAAAAAAAACTAGAGCTGGAATCTACATAGGTAGCTATCTGCGTGGGTTTTAACATTTCCTATTTTGAACTTACAATATGATCAATGCCGAACTTCGTTTCTCTCATCTCGGGTATGAAATAAATACTCTCTTATGATTTTTGCATGTTCCGATAAATGAAAACACTGTGCCCCATCTCAATTTTCTCTGTCTAAGGTTACAGGGGTTTCAAAATGATGTGGGAGCGAATGGGATTTAGAATACCAAAGGCGGGGAAGGGAGGCTTGCCATTCACTCGTTTCATTGTGAGTTAGGCGAGTTGTTGTGTCATAACTAGCAATCTTGCAAATGGAACTTCGTGGATGGTAACACCAATGGTTACCGAGATGAAGAGTGAGACAACAAAGTCCATAGATAGAGATGCCAATGGTGACACAAATGGAGTTGCGAGTTTACGTCTGGAGGCGAAAGGGACCGACATCATGAAAAGGTCGTCAAAAGGGCCTCGCTGGTGGCAAGGGGGCGCAAAACACGGAGGGTGTTTCATCGACCCGTTACACGATGGGTGTTTTGAGATTTGATGTGTGCACTATTATGACACTTGGTGGCATATAATTTTTTTTATTTAATTTTTAATGTTTAATTTTTACAAATAATGAAATTTTCATAAATATTGAGATTTGATGTGTATACTATTATGACACTTGGTGGCATATAGAATTAAACCCATAAAATTAGTCATTACATCTATATGAGACAATAAGGAAATAGAAATTCAAATTTCAAAAATTAATTTTTATTTTCAAAATAATGAGTTTAATAGATGTTTTTTTCAAAACTTTATTAAAATTTATAAAATATTTTTAAAATTTTCATAACCAATTGAAAATCAAAGCATTTTGACTATAAAAATATTACAATATAACTTGCCATAGCCAGGTATAAAAATATTATTATTAACCAATATTAAATTGATGAACCAACATAATATTGGCAGTGTACAACTTACAACTTACAATTTTCCTAAGTAGATAATTTAAATTTAGACTTTCTATATTAGTAGATTTCAACAACTTAAACCATATTTAAATTGTTACAGTCTGCACAATACAATTTTCAGTAGTATTGAAAGTTTGATGCAAACGACAAAGCCATGCTATTATAGGCAAAGATATCGAATTAGGTATTTGGTCAAATCCATATTACTTTGTGTTGAATAAAAAATCATTCGAAAGTTTGACTTTAAAAAATGAAATTTATTATTTTTAAAAATAAATTAATATATTTATTATCAATCTGATTGGATTTCAGGTTTAACATGTTATTGCACAATGCTTTAAAACTTGTGTCATTCATTTACGTTAGGTTATCAAGTTGCTTTATTGTTGGGTACATATAGGCTCAACCCATCAACAATTGTTTTGAATCTACTTCAGTGGTACGCACTGTCATGATGATTTATATCACATTACTTATATCAAAAGTTTTTTCAGAATCTAATGCTAGTTTTCAAGTACAATGTTATACAACAACATTTTTGAGACACATATTTGTATTATGTATTGGGATTCATGCCAACTTATACAAGTTATTTATGGCAAATCATTTGCATCCAGTGTTTTGTTGCTTCTCTTAATAGATTTCAAAGTACAAGTTTTTGTATCTTTGACACTTGCGTCTTACATTTCCAACCTAAGGCTTGGAATTTAGTATTTTTTTATTTTCATACACATATATGTGTCAATATTTTATGGAAGAGAAACTTTGAAATTGATATTTGTGTTTAAGACACATACATGGTCAATTGATGCTTCTCTTAATAACTTTTAAAGTACAAGTGTTGTTTCAAAGTACAAATTTTATACAACAACATGCATGGCAAGGAATTTAGTACATTTTTTATTCTCTCACATATATGTTTCAAAGTATAGAACAACACCTTTGATGTTCACATTTGTGTCGTACGTGCTAAACCCATCCATTATTATCTTGTCGCCAGGCAGAGAAATCACATTTTGTATTTGGTCAAACCCATAGTAATATGGGCTGGACCAAGAATTACTTTAAAGTTCAACTTTAAAAACTGAAATTTATTATTTTTTAAAAATAAATTAATATATTTATTATTAATTTGATTGGGTTTGAGGTTCAACATGTTATTGCACAATGTTTTAAAAAAAATGCTTTAAAATATCTGTCATTCATTTATGTTAGGTTGTCAAGTTTCTTTGTTGCTTGGTACAAATAGGCTCAACCCATCGATAGTTCATTCAAATCTACTGTCAAGTTGCTTTGTTGCTTGGTATGAATAGGCTCAACCCATTGATAGTTGATTTGACTCTACTATCAAGTTGCTTTATTGCTTGGTAGGAGTAGGCTCAACCCATCGATAATTGATTTGACTCTACTACAACATACTTAGATAGATAATCATATTCCCTCTCCAACACACAGTGTAGGAGTTAATGTTTTTGCTCATTGATGGAGCATGTACAAACAAATCAAGCTCAAAAAATGGTGGCATGGGCTAATAATCAACTAAACGCCTTTTACAGGTCATTTCCACATTTTGTTACTAACCGACTTGGTTAGTTTTCTTTGGATTTTGCTTTGAAATATGTTGATTTTATTATGTATAATAATTTATTATGTCAAATTATATATATATATATATATATATCTATATATATATATATATATATATATATATATAGATATTACATTTTTTTAATTATTTCAATAACAAATCATAATAATTATTTTTATATTAAAAATAATTTAGAATATCAATGCAATCTCAACTATATCTTATTTAATTTAGTTTTTAGGATGTCAAAATTACATTCTCTAATTACGACATATTATTTACATAAAATATTTTTACAATTTCTAAAATGTTAAAACTATTCTCTTTTTTTTTTTTAATAGAAATGCAAAAAACTAATTACCAATACTCTATAACAAGCCCTGCAATAATTATGCTAGTAGAGAAAACAAACAAAATTATAAAATGTCTTGTCGTAATGAAATATTATAATATTGCTTTTATTATTTTGATAAATCAATGATACAATATTACAATAACAATTTTTTTAATTGTCATAAATTAATCATACAAAAGTAGAAATTTTCATAAATCTAAAATTCCAATCAAATTAATTAAAAAAAAATGGACCAATTTAATCATATTATTAATAAATTCAATTTAATTATATGCTTAATCATTTATTTGAATATTTATTTAATTGTTTATTTATTTTTAAATAAAAATAAATTTATAATATTAAATGTGATTCATGTATCTTCTCTTAATGTCTGGTAACATGCAACTATAACATCATGTGTATGTTGACAAAACTTAACCACCTGAAATATATTTTTAATAATTTTTAAGGTGGAGAACTTTTACTCATATCAAATGCTTTTAGATTTTGAGTTATTCACATGTTTTCTCACATAAAAAAACTAGTGAATAACTAATCAAAAAGAGTTTTAGATCATAATTTACTTACGCTGAAATAATTCATATTTCAACAAATGAAATTGTAACAAAATTGTTCATATTTACAAAAGAAAATCATAATTACAATTAACAAAATACCTTAATTTATCAATAAATAAAATCAAATTTAAATTAAACAACCAAAATAACTATAACACTCATTTGTAATTACTCATTTAATTCTCTAATTACAAGCAAATTAGGATAAGGGAAAAAGTCCCCTTTCAATATATATTTTCAGAGTCCAAGAAATGAAAGTGGTGGATGCCGTTAGAAATTTGATACTAAAGTTTGCTAAACATGATGATCAATCACATACGGATGGCTGCGACATCTCTTTGTCAACAGCAGAGAGGTTTTGGCTTATTTTTTTTATTATTCTTTTTATAATTTTAATGAGTTAGTATAATTTATAATATTTCATAATATTTTAAGGGTTTGAGATTATTTTTAAGGTTTTGAAATTATTTATATATGTTTTGAGAATTCTTTTTTTCTTTTAAAAAAAATTTAGCAGATCAATTTCAAAGGAATTTTTCAAAGCCACTCCACTAGACTAGCAAAGTCTAATTTTAAAGGCGTTTTAAAGAATTAACCCTATATTTGTTGAGATTATATATATATATATATTTAAACATATTAATGAACTTGATAATTTTTTTGTCAACGTTATAAAAATTTGACTTCTTGTTGGAATGACTTTTATATAGAATTTTTTTAGAATTTTAAATGTAAGTTATGTAATTTATAAAAATTTATGTTATATGAGACTTCTTAAGGCTTTGAATTTATTAATATACTTAAAATATCTAAATCTTAAATCTCAAAATTTACCATCTTCTTATAAAAAAAAACTTTACACATAATAAATGATCAATTTAATAAAATATTAGAGTTATAAATTTCCATTATTAAATTTGTTTTTTATTAAAAATATAAATTTAACATATTCAAAAATCTTTATTATGTTTGAATAAAACGAGTTTAATAATTAAAATTTATTCCAATTATTTAGAATAAAAATTAATTAATTAAAAAATTAAAACTTTAAATTGAATTTAAATATTTTTAAATTTAATTATAAAAACCAAAATATCTACAATTAATTGAGCAATAAATTTAATGATTTTTCTTCAATTTCCATCTATCAACCTCTTATAAATCAACTATTTTATATGTATGGTTGTTTTTCTTTTTCCATTCTCTCTTAAATTTCTATTTCATATATATAAAATGTAAACTATTATATAAAAAAACAAATCATATATATATATATAGTGTGAACAAATCATATATATAGCTTTTGTGAAGTAAATGAAATATAATTTTTAATTTATTTAAATAAATAACTATTTGTGATTGTTAAGGATTATATATAAAAATTTGTATTTTCTATATTTATTTAGGGTAGTTGGGAGGATTTAATTCTAACTTTCCCACCAAGTTCGTATTACATGACAATGTTGAAAAATCCCAAAAAAATTCTATATACCAATTCCATAACCTTTCATTAGAATACAAAACTGTTACATTTTATTGTATGTGGGGATTTTTACTATTTCCAAAAAATTTGGGAGAATGCTCAATCTATTCTTTTCAAAAACTCTATGAAAAAGAAACCATGAATAATAATAAAAAGACATAAATAAATTCTAAATATACTAATAGACTTAATAACCATGGAAAGATAAAATTTGACTTCTTGTTGGAATGACTTTTATATGGATTTTTTTTTAAATTTTAAATGTAAATTATGTAATTTATAAAAAGTTAAATTATATGAGACTTTTTAAGGCTTTGAATTTATTAATGTAATTAAAATGATCTAAATTTTAAATCTCAAAATTTACAATCTTCTTATAAAAAAAACTTTACACATAATAAATGATCAATTTAATAAAATATTAGAATTATAAATTTCCATTATTAAATTTGCTTTTTATTAAAAATATAAATTTAACATATTCAAAAATCCTTATTACTTTTGAATAAAATGAGTTTAATAATTAAATTTTAATCTAATTATTTAAATAAAAATTAATTAAAAAAATTAAAACTTTAAATTGAATTTAAATATTTTTAAATTTAATTATAAAAACCAAAATATCTACCATTAATTGAGCAATAAATTTAATGATTTTTCTCCTAGTTAATTTCCATCTATCAATCTCTTGTAAATCAACTATTTTATATGTAATGTTGTTTTCCTTTTTTCATTCTCTTAAATTTGTATTTAATATATAAAATGTAAACTATTATATAAAGGAACAAATCATATATATATCAATTTTGTGAACAAATCATATATATATATCACTTTTGTGAAGTAAATGAAATATAATTTTTAATTTATTTAATTAAATAAATAAATAATTATTTGTGATAGTTAACTATTATATATAATAATTTGTTTTTTCTATATATATTTAAGGTAGTTGGGATGATTTAATTTTAACTTTACCATCCAAATTCAAATTCATATTACATGACAATGTTGAAAAATCCTGAAAAAAGTTTTATATACTACTTCCCTAAGCTTTCATTAGAATACATAATTGTTACATTATATGTGTGGATTTTTACTATTTCCAAAAAAATTTAGGAGAATGCTCTATCTATTCTTTTCAAAGACTCCATGAAAAAAGAAACCAAACATAAATAAATTCTAAATATACTAATAGACTTAATAACTATGGAAAGATAAATATATCTATATATATTAAAACCCTTACACTCAGACCAAAAAGTGCAGCAATATCCAAGTCACATTAAAAATGCCCATCTACAGGAACGGTGTTCTAGATATGTATAAATTATATTTATCAAAATTGCAAATCTATTAAACCTAGACTTTCTAGGTTAATCGATTCCAATAGGTTAAACCAAATTTAAATTGCTAGTGGGCACCATAGGGTTTTGACAAAATTTAAACTGCTAGTGTGCACCATATGGTCTTGAGTAGTATTGAAAGTTTGATGCAAAAGACAAAGCCGTGCCATTATTTAAGTCTGTAATTGCAAGAAAATTTGCGAAGGGAAAAGTCCCTTTTTGAATATATATATTTTTTCAACGTTGAATAGTAAATTTTGCTACACACTCGATGACCAATGACATACGTATGGCCGTGACATATATTTGTCTACCATTATAGAGGTTTTGGTTTATTTTTGGGATATTTATTTATTATTTTTTTTTAGAGTTTTAAGTTTGAGCCTTGTAATTTATAAAATTTATTTTTTAATATTTATTTTTAAATAATAATAAAAAATGATTAGGAATTGAATATTAAGTTTTGCACATAAAATGATCAATATCATATTTATAGCTGTGATATCTTTTTGTCGACAATATAGAGGTGTTGGTTTTTTTAATTGTATGATATCATTGTAATTTAGAATTTTAAATGGGAGTTGTGAAATTTATAAAATTTAAATGTATGAGCTTTTTTAAGGTTGGGAGTTTATTTATATATTCAAAATGTAATTTAGAAAATTGAAAATATCTTTTATTTGTGAGTTAAATGGTTAGTCATGAAAATGAAGTGCTATGTAAAGTATTTTTTTAAGATTTAATATTTTTCTTATATACAGTGTTATAAGTGATTATTTTGGTTTGAGAATTCATATGTATAGAATGTAGGCTAATATCTAATAAAAAAAATATGTAATTTGCTATTAAAATTGATTATTTTTTGGTTAATATCGTTCATTTAATTAATTAATTATGATGATGATGATGATTAATGTCCACTAAGACCACTATGGTAGAGATAATCTCAAGAAAATGGAGTCTAATTGTCATTCTTCAAAATCTTGTTTCTCGGGAAAGAAGCATTTCAAGATCACAATAGTTGTGTTGGCTTAAGAAGTCAAGAAGATTGGAGGTGTGGTTGATGATAGAGAATTAAGAGCTGGTGTGGGCAAGAGCGTCTAAAAGGAAGTCTTTCCTATATATGGCCAATTTTTAAGGAATATTTTTTCGAAAAATAGCTTATTTGCAAAATTTCACCTTTAAAATTTTCGATAGAGGGAAGAGGTTTGAAGTCCAAATCCGTTCTAGATTCAAATCCAACTATCCCTATAGAATGGGGCATAAATATGCACCTAAAAGTACCAAGGGTCATGCAAGTAAGAGATTAGCCAAGTTGCTCATTAGATACAAAAAATAAAAAAATAAAAATAAAAATAAAAAAATTGCTTTTATTTGTTGAAATTATCCAGAAATAAATTTAATAGGGAATTGAACCTTGAATCTAATAGTTTACATAATGCCTCATAATATCATAATCATCAATTGATTTCCCTCCCATTAAAATCAAAATCTCACTAATAATTATAATATTTAATAAATAAATAAATACTTTTCTTTGTTTTCTTATTTTATTAATTTATTTTGATGATGATGATGGTGGTTAACGCTCAGACCAAACATTGGTCTATTAGGCCTAAAGTAACAAATTATTTATTTTGATTTAAGATTTTATTTCTATTCTCAAAAAGCTTGGAGAGAAGCCTCCCAAGGTCACTATAATTTTGACATTGTAAAAGGCTAGGAAGGTCAATATTGTAACAAAGATTGTGAAACTATGTGGTTGTACAAGGGGCACTCTAAGAAAAAGTGGTTTTCATCCTCGATATTCCTATTCTCACATCTATGGTAGATCCTTTCCATCCATGACATTTTATAAATATTTCGAATATCAATTTAATAAAATATTAGAATTATAAATTTTCATTATTAAAAATATAAATTTAACATTTTCAAAAATATTTATTAACGAAAAATTTAATAACTAAAATTTACTCTAATACCTTACAATTAAATTTAATTTAAAAAAAACCAAAATTTAAATTTAAAAAACTACAATTTTAAAATCTTTTAAAAATTATATTTATTTAATTAGAAATAACTTTAATATTTAATTTAAATGTTTAAAATTTAAAATATAATTATAAAAACCATAATATAGTTTAACAAGTTTTCTTCCTGTTAATTTCCATTTTTAAACATCTTATAAATCAACTAATTTTGAAAAGAAACATTAATATATTTTTCTCAACATTAATATATTTAATATATATGATATAAATTTTATTATATGAAAAAAGAAATTATATATATAAAAAAGATTCTGTGAAATAATAAATATATATTTAATTTAAATGAAAAAATATACATATTTTTAATTTAAATATTTTTTAAATAAAATTTAAATAAAAAATATATATATTTGAAAAAAATATATATTACCATCTAAATATTTTATTATTAATATCTTTTTTAAATATAAATATAAAATATTATTATTAACCCATACTAGATCAAAATTTTATTGGTAAATTAAATTATTAACCCATACTAAATCAAAATTTTATTGGTAAATTAAATTTATGAACCATTACAATAGATAATTTAAATTTAGACTTTCTATATCAGTAGATTTCAACAACTTAAATCAAATTTAAATTGTTACAGTCTGCACGATACGGTTTTCGGTAGTATTGAAAGTTTGTTAAGTCTCTTTTGAATATATTTTTTCAAATATCAAAGTTGGTGCACGCCTCTAGGAATTGAATGGCAAAGTTTATTACACAAGATGACCGACAACATATGGATGGCCGTGACATCTCTTTTGTCAACATTACAGAGGTTTTGGCTTATTTTTTGTATTATTCTTTTCTAGAATTTTAATGAGTTGTATAATTTAATGCAATCAGTAATGAGTGGGAATGAGGAATTTTTATAATTAAGGAATTTGGTAAGTTAATTAGCTCATTGATTCACGAATTATGGAATTAAAGATGGTTAACTTATACAACTTTAAAATTTTGGAATTAATTACTTGTATCAATTATTGTAATTAGTTTAGGCTTGATTTCATGATATTCAGTTTATTGCATCAGATTAATAAAAGAATAGCACATTGTATGCTATTCATATGGTTTTGACACATTTTAAGTTTGTATGAACCCTGGGTTGATAATTAAAGTTAGTAGCCTTGGGAGTTGCAACATTCTTGTTGCAATACCAGAGTTCATCATATACCCAAAGTGTTATCTCTTTTGAGCTTTGTGCAAACTCAGTCAAGTCTGGAAACACACACACACACTCACACACACACACACACATATATATACCTATATATACCCCTCGTGAGCTTACAATTTTTAAACAAGGCCTGATAGAAAAAAATATTTTAATGCAACCATTCAATTGAATTAATAGAGGTTGTCTTTCTTTCTATGCACAGGTATTTAGACCAATCTACCTGCTCGAAATAGACACAGAAATAGACCTATTCCTTGAGAAATTAATCAAGGAATAGCCTCTCAATTTCACACAAGAGATTGGCATCCCTCACTATAGATCTAAGCAAATTATCAGTATATCAAACACATACATGCCATTTGCATGTACTATAATAAAAATTCATGTATTTTGCTTATAGATGCATGACATAAATTTATAAAAAGACATGACATGAAAATCATTTAAGCTAATAAACTTCATGCACCTGCATCCTACAACCATTTAACATTTCTCAGAACCACACATTTGATTCCATAAAGAAAATCTTTAATTCCACGGCTCTTGACTAATTTCACTTAATTACGAGAAGGTAAATGGCTAAACTGAAGGTGGGAATTCAATTTTCCCCCAACCTTAGACTCACTACAACAAAATTATCTTCCATAGTCACCCCTGGGCTAGATCCACAATCTAAGGGAAATTTTCTTCAATAGTTTTTAGTAGGAGTTCATACTTAGTTAAAAGAGGATAAGGAACACTTATAAATCATGTGATTTATCGGTTCTTTAGAAAGCACCTTGAGTGGTTTCTCAACCAATTCTTGGAAAACACTTTTCTTATTTTCCTCATAATTTCTTGAGCTCCTCTAGGCTTGGACACAATGTCCACAATTTCATTTCTCAGGGAATTCCCTTCCTCAACCTAGCAAGTCTTTCCAACACTTCTCATGTGCTTCCCTATGAGAAAAATCAAACCCT
Organism: Pinus tabuliformis; assembly: GCA_031772625.1. NCBI lineage: Eukaryota > Viridiplantae > Streptophyta > Pinopsida > Pinales > Pinaceae > Pinus > Pinus tabuliformis. The sequence goes on from CM062807.1 coordinate 726,860,517, forward strand.
AACATTTTTGTGCAATTTCATTTTTATAATTTATCATTCATGTCTCTTCGTGCTCCTCTTGGACTCTTCATCTCCTCTTGGAACCTTCTAATTTTCTTGATACTATACCATAAATTAAATAGTGGTGCTAGCTAGATCCACATAGGTTTATTTTCATCTTCCTCCTTATATCATGGATATTTGGTCCCACTCTTCGGGCCTATTCAAAAAAAATTATTCATTTATAATTCAAAGTATCAAAGTATCATTACATTACAAAAATCAGGGAAAAATTATACCATAGGTATCATAAACCCCACCCCTTGAAAGGGAACACCATCCTTGGTGTTCTAATCCCAACAACTAATTAAACATAAAAAAATTGCTAAATCAACCACTTTCATGGCTCCTTTCTAGTTTCCTAGTGTTCTTGTTGCACCTAGTCCAACTTGATAGCTTTGTTTTTTCCCTAGTGTTTCATACCTCCATATCCAATGTTGTTTCCCTTTGCACTCCTTGTTCCTTCAACAAATAGTTCTTGACCCGTTTCATCCCAGAACACCTATAGAACTACCACTCTTGAGCTTACAATTTTTAAACAAGTCTTAATAGAAAAAATATTTTAATGCAACCATTCAATTGAATTAATAGAGATTGTCTTTCTTTCCATCCATAGGTATTTAGACCAATCTACATGCTTGAAATGAACACAAAAATATACCTATTCCTTGAGAAAATAATCAAGGAATAGCCTCTCATTTTCACACAAGAGAATGACATCCCTCACTATAGATCTAAGCAAATTATCAGTATATAAAACACATACATGACATTTGCATGTACTATAATAAAACTTCATGCATTTTTTTTATAGATGTATGATTTTCCTTTTATAAAAAGACACAATACATGCAAAGCATTTCATCCAATAAACCTCATACACCTAATTTCTATAACCATGTAACATTTGTTAGAGCCACACATTGGATTCCACAAAGAAAATATTTAATTTCATATCTCTCGACTAATTTCACTTAATTATAAGAAGGTAAATGGCCAAAATGAAGGTGGGACTTCCATTTTCCCCCACCCTTATACTCACTACAACCAAAATCACTTCCAATAGTCACTCACTGAGCCAGATCTATAATCTAAGGGGAATTTTATTTAATAGTGCTCAGTAGGAGGTCATACTTAGGTCAAAGAGGACAAGGATCACTTATGAAGTCATGTGGTTTATCAACTCTTTATAAAGCACCTTGAATGGTTTTTCAACCGATTCTTGGAAAGCACTTATCCCTCTTTCCTCGGAATTTCTCGAGCTCCTCTAGGCTTGGACACAATTTCTAAAATTTCATTTCTCATGGAATTCCCTTCCTTAACCCTGCAAGTGTTTTCAACACTTCTCATATGCTTCCCTATCAGAAAAATCCAACCCTAACATTGTTGCGTAATTTCCTTTTTATAATTTCTCAAATGCGCCTCTTCATGCTCCTCTTGGACTCTTCATCTTCTCTTGGAACCTTCTTCTAATTTTCTTGATACTACACCATAAATTAAATAGTGGTTCCATCTAGATCCACATGGGTTTATTTTCCTCTTCCTCCTTAGATCATGGATATGTGGTCCCACTCTTCAAGCCTATCCACAAAAAATATATTCATTTATAATTCAAACTATCATTACTTTACAAAAATTAGTGGAAAATTATACCAGGGGTGTCACAAACCCAACCCCTTTAAAGGGAACATCGACCATCGTTTTCTAATCCAAACAAATAATTAAACATAAAAATATTGAAAGAACCACCTTCACGACTACTTTCTAGTTTCCTAGTGTTCTTGTTGCACATCGTCCAACTTGATAACTTTGTCTTTTTCCTAAAGTGTTGCATACCTCCATATCCAATGTTGTTTCCCTTTGATCTCCTTGTTCCTTAAACAAACAATTCCCAACAGATTTATTCCTAGAAGACCCCCAATGTGCTTTTGATTCCAATCAACCATCCTCATGACCCTTTAAAATTGAATATCATTTTTTAGCATCCCCTTCTTTGCTTCCTAGTCCCTTTGGCAATCTAATCTCTCTTCTCTGTAGTCACCCACCTTCGATGTTTAGGCATCCCCTTCTCTGCTTATTAGTCCCTTGGGTGATTCATTCCTTTATAGGTTTTAACCCTTTACATAAATCACCTACAAATGAATTATAAATATAGGAAATAAATAATGACAAGAATATAAAACAAATACAGAGATATTTTCCCCTAGATCCCAAAACTGGGACTACTACATTGATTTTTTATTATGTTCCTTTCAATGTTACTGTACATATATATACACGTCGAAGGATTCATAAACCCTAATCCATTAACGCTATATTAGAACATAATTTTAGTTCCCTTGACCAGATCTACAAAATACCATGGGTAAAAAACCATCATACCCAAAACCATGAACAAAACCCATGCACAAAACCATAGGTAGGTCCACCCACCTAATATAGGATCTAAAACAAATTCTAGGGCGCTACCCGGACCCCATGAAGGGGTGCTACCGACCCCATAAAACCCCCTATGACCCCCTTACTGAGCTCGACACAACGAACAAGAGATGATATCACCCCTTGTTCTCGTGACTAGTCATGGAAATAATATAACACACACCCAACATCATTGGCAAGGCTTCCTCACATCAAAATGATTTCATAACTAAGGAAAGTCCCTACCTCAATACTTTCATGCCAATCAATAGACACTGTTGAATGCTAGTGTCCCAGAATGGCCCTGTTCCTAAAATATTTAATTAGTTTTGCATTACATAATCTAATATCTTCAAGCCATTTCTATTCACCTTGTGACCAAGTCCATTCACCCAAACCAAGAAATTCCATGCTTTCCTACATCATATCAAATAAATCTCCATGAGTTTCATCATAAGGAAATTGAAATCATTTTAATCATACCTCATTAAAAACTTATTCATGATGTGAACCTTGCAATTCTTTTTTTCTTCTTGTCATAGAAAGTCAAATTTGTTTGTAAACCAATTAGCATAAATCAAAATATCAATTCATGTTCATAATTTGGAAATTAATAAAAATCAATGAAATAAGAATACTTATCTTTGGATTTCTCTTTAATTTACACACATTAGATTGGTTTCCAAACTCGGCAAGTACCCACTGGCCTACTTTCCTCTTGTACACACATTGGATCGGTTTCCAACCAACAAAAATCCATTTCCTTCTCTTCTCTTTGACCTCCAACACACACTGGATCGATTGCACAACTATGGAAAGAATCCACTACCTTCTCTTCTCTTCTCTTAGACCTTGTACACATGTTGGATCAGTTTCCCAACTCTAGCAAGCATCTAGTGGTGGATATATATGCCCATTTTCTACTCCATGAATATGGGCACTACCAATATCGGTAGTCTTCCATCAACAATAATATAGGTGTATGCCACACCTTCATAAGCTTAGGTAGTCCCATACCTTCTTGTCCAATCACATGGGCCAAGAAATTCCCATACCTACTTATGCAAATACAGAGGCCCAAACAGTCCCATACTTTCCTATCCCAACACATTGCACAACACATGGGCCCAAACAGTCCCATACATGCCTATACGAAAACATTACACAACAAATACATGTATACACAATGTAGAACACCACACATACACATATACACATGATACAACACAATGAATACACATTGTACAACATAGTACGTACACAATAGACATGGCACATGGCACATTATAACATGTACATAATAGTATTGAAAATATAGAGAGCATATTGTCCCTGTCCATAGACATCAAGTAGCACCACCTCTACTGTATTTCCCAAGATGTACTGCATGCATCCACAACCCAAATCCCAAGTCTATGGTTTCTTCAATTATCCATGCTTTTGCTAGCATGCCTCAAATCACACTACCTTTGTTATGTTGATATACGCTTCAACATTCCCTATTCATAATGCAAACATGAGAACAATATAAGAATTATATTCACATATTATTAAAATCATAATACGCAGGGATTCCCTCCTACTCAATGGATTTCTCATTCATCCAAGAATCTCGTTAGATAAGTTCATTATGTTGTCCAATCGAACCATTCACATAGTCATCGCCTAAATTTTAAACCATCATCCTTTCACAAAAGATATCCCTGAGAAAACCTCTCAATCACAATGGCCTAACATATTTTCAATATTCAATCATATTAATGGATATAACACATATTCATATATATATATATATATATATATATATATATATATATATATATATATATATATATATATATATATATATATATATATATATATATATATATATGAAGTAATTTCAAGGCTTACAGAACCTCCTTTGTACCATTTTCATGGCTATCATTTCACTTTCCATTATTTCCTATGGATCCAACCATAATTTTTGGATTTCATACTACTATCCACTTAGTCATGGGCATGTCATACATTAACACATGTCAAATAAAACTAGAGTTTTAGAGGACTCCCTATATTTTTGGTGTTGTTCACACAAATAGTCGGCCAACAAACCCACTCATCACCATCTTTTCTAGCATCACCCATAAAGTGGATGAAGTCTCATCCAAGGTGCTATGGGGGACTACTAGAACTGGTTTTCTGCAATCAAATGGGATTACTAGAGTTCTGTGACACTAGGATGTTGACTTACAACACGAGACAAAAAACACATATTATCTAGACACCCTGTAGTCATTCTCGGATAGCCATTGTGTGGGCCTTCATAGGTTCTTGCACTTGCTAGTTAGCACACTTTTTATTACCCATAATAGGATTACAACAAAGACATCTTATTCCTCTCAACACTCTCTCTTAAATTAGCCAAGAAACTCATCATTCAAAAATTATAGTATTAACCTGATAAAACTTATCACAATCCTATCGAATCTCTTAGCCATGCAATAAATCAAGAGATACTCGTTCAATGTTATATCACTAAACAACTAATAACCAAATAGACATTAATAGCAACAACACAACACATTTGTACACCAATATAAAGGAAAAATGTGTTTCTCTTTTCATTACTTCATGACAAGGCTGGTGAGCTCCAGTATTGTAGCAATAATGCTACAACTCTTGGGGCTTCCTGTCTCTCATTTTATCAACCCGGTAGTTCGTACAAACTTGGAAGTGACGGTGCTATATGCACAAGTACTAGCTCTTGTCGCAGCTGTCACTTGGTCAGCTGGCACAAGTCCGCTAGGGCTCAAGCCAACTTCTATAGGCTCTCAGAAGAAGCTTGCTAATTGATGGACGAAAGCTATTCTCAAAGGAAAACTACTCTACTTGACAAAATGGACTGAAAGCAAATCAAAGCATGTAAACCTAGGAAACCCTAATTTAACTAGTCTAACCTCTATAATGCAAAGAATGTGAATGAAACCTCTACCAATGCTGTTGTTATCTCTAATAAGTGGAAATGCACAGATCTAAGCTACTTGCATCATAAAAGACATGTTTTTGGATTTTTCCTTTAAGTGGATGGAATGATTGTGATTTTGTGCTAATTAGGGTTTGGTTGTGCAGATGGGATGGAGAAGGAAGGAAAGCGTGGGACAGGTTGGGGAGGCTAGGAGAGGTCCCTAGGGATCCTTAGCATCCATCCACAGAGGTTCCTCGCATTCAGATGCTCAGCAACCGAGTGAGTGGCCTCCTACAGGATGTCTGCAGGGGATCCTACATGATACGCAGAGATTTCTACAGGATGTCTACAAATTGCTACAAGATGACCTACCGTGAGTGTTTGAAGTGATGGAGGAGTGATGGAATGGTAGGGGGAGATGTGTAAGGTGGGAATAAGGCTGGTGATGGCTCAGAAGTGGAAGAATAGGATAGGGAGTGCGTGTAGGGAGTAGGTTGGAAGATAGAGGACTAGGTCAACGAAAGGGCTAGAGAATGAAGCTATGTGAGGAGTGAAAGACTTTGGGAGATAACAGAGCGAAGCAGGGGTCAACGATGTGTTTGCATGCATGATCAAGATGGAGAATGAGGTAATGGAACGAGAGAGAGCAGTGTAAGTGAAACAAATGCTTATGACTGTCACCAAACCGAAAATGCATCAACCTAAACTACCTGTGCGTATAAATTCAATGAACAGCAATCCAAAACGCGAAGGAGAATGTGCATGAAGCTGTGATGAAGGCGTGTGTGCAGGTGTGAATCATGTGGAAAGATCTATCATAACGAGACTATGTTGCAGCATGTATGAAGTGAAGAACAGCGTGTTTTTGTGGCTGGTATAGGCTGCACTCCAATCTCCAAACGGAGATGGCAGTGGAGACTTCCTCAACCTTTTTTGCTGGAGCTCCAATGTATTATCAACCTGCTAATCTAACTAAACAACCGAGAGCAATTCAACCATAAACTAGTCCTATCTATGCTCATGAAAAAGACTAATTCAACAACCTGTAATTCAAATTGCATATGAAAATGAAAACTCAGTGTGCTGAAATGAAATGCAAAAAACACTACAGCAGAGGGGATCTATGGCTCTCAGGTTGGGCCCTAACCTGAGAGATATAGTCTCCTTAAGAAAACTCAGAGCTAGATCAAAATCTGCCTTCTTTATTCATAATCTGATGTTATGCCAAAACTGGCTTACAACAAGAACTAACACCGAGCTGTGCTCAAAAATTACAATAGTAATGCGAAAGTTTCAACAACCTATCAAATGATACGGCCTCTATACTTATGCAAAAACGATCATCCAACAGGTCTCCTTGATTTTAGGAACTCGGCTGTCCAACTGAAGTTTAACTTGGTGATCCTGTAGAACAGTTATGACTGTTGTTCCTGTAGAACAGTTGGCTGCCTCTATGCTCAGTGCTCTATGCTCGGTGGGGAGATTGGTTGGAGCTCGGAGCTACGGTGGGAATCACGAGGAAGGTCCCCAAGACTGTGGACATCCTCTCCTAAAAACCAGCAGTGCCACCTCATTGTCCACTTGTCTCCTTTTTTGTGTCTTTTCTCCATTTAAATTCAAAAAACCTGAAAGCATCATGCATTAGTCACTTAGATAATATGTCTACCCTTCTTCCTACAAACAACACAAACAAACTAAGAAATGCATGCATAAGCAATAAAATATGAATGGTTTGAGCAAGTAGAATAGGTCAAAATGAGCCCAAATTGTACCAAAATTGGGGCTCATCATCACCCCCCAGCTGAACCATTTGCTCATCCTTGAGCAACCTTGCTCCTGCTCCTTGTCCTTGGCCAAGGACTCGGGACCGGAACAGGCTCTTTCTTTTCCGCTTTTGATGGCCCTGCCTTCTCTGCCCCTGGTGGTGACGAGTGTGGAACTTCTTCCCTCTTTCCTGTTTCTTTGAGCCGGGCTTCGGAAGGCGATTGGCCTATCTTTCGTGTCTAGGAGGTGACCTTCGGGCTTCCTTTCTCGGGGGTGGCCGGTGTCTTAGAGGGAGTTCTCTCACTGGGCAAAGTAGGAACACTCCCTAAAGTGGTTTGGCTGCTCGGAGGAGGCTGCGACATGTCTGTTTTCATCCTCTGACTTCTCCTGGTTTCGGAAGGTAGAGGGATCTCCCTCTCCCTCTTTTCTGTTGGTTTCGCAGGTGTACTGAGGGCGGCCAGCGCAGCTGCCACCTCCTTCTCGAGAGGATCAGCTTTCTCTCCCTTGTTTTTTACTTTCCCGGTGCTCCTTGTGGAAGGCCCTTCCCTTTCTATTTTCAGGCTTCCTGTAGAAGACCCCTTCTCTGTTTTTGGGCTTCCTGTAGAAGCCTTCGTCTGCTTTCCTGTAGGCGTAGTTCTTGGGCTTCCTGTAGAAGCCTGCTTTTGTTTTCCTGTAGGTGTTGCTTCCGGGCTTCCTGTAGAAGCCTGTTTTTGCATTCCTGCAGATGCAACTCTCACCACCTTTTCTTGCTTGGCTGCATGGATTTTGCTTTTGGCTTTGACTGCAGGAGCTGACGAGGTGCTTGGGCTGGCAGGGACCACCTCGGTTTTGACTGCCCTACTTTTCAACCTCTTTTCCCTTGCTGATAGGATGGGGGTGTCCTCTTTTGCTCTGTCATCCTTTCCCTCCTCCTTCTCCTTTCGTTCTTTCTTCTATGTTGGAGTCGGGATCTTTTGGCTTTTCCCTTTCTTATTCTTGGCTACTGGCTCTTCTTCCGCACCGCTAGCGGACCCCGTTTCTTCAAGCAACATTTTTATGTCCCCTTCTCTTGTTAAATTCCTAAATGATTCCCATGCGAGGGGGACCTTATATGAGTGGAGAGCATCCTCCACAAGAAGCTTGATTAGCCCATGGTGGGCTACCTGATCCGGAATGCCGTCCTTGAGCTTTGTAGCGCACTCCATCAAGGACTGTAGTAGAAAGTAAGGAATGCTCAATCTCTGTTCTGCAGGAAGATCAATCCGGTGTCTTAGTTCACTGAGCAGCCGGAAGTGATATGCATACACAATGCTGTACCGACCCTCACAGGTAATATATTTCATGATTTGCAAAATGACTTCGTTCCATGGTGGCAACAGGCTTGTCCTTCTCACCCCATTTTTGTCCTCTGTGAATGATTCTTCAGGTGGGAAGAACTATTTCTTGGCTTGGTGGCTTAGCTTTCGTTCTTCTTTATCCCACGGGAGACCCATAGGAAGCTCAGTGATTCTGCTGATAGACTCCGGGGTGATCTTGAAGCTTAGGCCTCTGAAATTGACTGTGGCCAGCACCTCGGATTTTGGCCTCAGGGCCTGCAAGAATTCCTCGGCCACTTCCTCATCGTACCCTTGCAACTTATCACAAAAGGACATCCACTGTGCTCGTGTAAAAAGCTCTACCACGGCCTGATTTCTCCTCAATTTTTCTGAATCTGTGGGTTCTCGCCTGATAAATCCACCCGGCATGATGCACAATTTTCTTAACCGGAGGTGGTGATGGTGGAGGAGTGTGAAGTTTCGGTGACAGAGTGCAGAACAATGCGTATAATCCACAAAATTTTACAACACAGTCTAACTACTTCAAAATCCTGTAGAATGACAGTATAAGTCTACAGACAGCAATTTCACCACTTTCTCTATACCCAGACAGTAACTGACAATTCTACCACCTTACATGACCATTTGCATGAGAAGTCCAGGGTTACCTCGTTACTCGGCCACCTTTTTTTACGTGAACACCCGCATTCCTGTAGAAGACTGCGTTCCTGTAGACTACGTTCCTGTAGAACTGTGTTCCTGTAGGAGCAGTGCGCAAATTTCTGGGAGGAATGCAATTGGACCGCGGTTGAGGTGCGCTTCACCGGTGTTCTGGTAGCCAACAGCTCGGCGTATCAAGGTGCAGAGACGATCGGAATAGCCACTCGAGTTCGAAGTGGTGGTTGATTGAATGCATGTCAAAATCTAGCCAATTAGATTTTGAATCGGCGCGATCCGTGGCGCGGGGGACAGCTCATCCCCCGCCGGACCGTTGAGCGATGTCATCAACCACTCACCGGCGTATTCACTTGCTGCCGCATTCATTCCCACAGATCTGCCGCCACCTTTTTCTGCTGAACTCATTCCCACGGATTCTCACGTGCGTGCTGCTGATTTTTTTGTGGCCGCCACCCGAACATTCAACTATACCATAACTCGCCGACGTGGCCAGTCTACTTCGCCATACGGCTGCTCAACCATTCACCTTTACGCCATGCAAACAAATCAAAGTAATATTCATGCCATTTGATGGAAGGAAGGGGTTAGACGCTTACCTGCATGGCTGCACACGATTTTTCCAATTTTTCGATGATGGTGAGCGGATCTACCTGCTGCATGCGCACTCACACAGACCCGGAAGCTCATGGTTACAGGTTGCTGATGATCGAGGGAATGCTGTGGTTGCATGCGCTCGCATTACCTTGGAGATGGCGGTGTTGTGAACGGTATCCACTCCAGCAGGTTGAACTGTTATAGGATTCCCGCGGGTGTCTCGTACTAGTTCTTCTTCCTTGGGTGTATGCTGCACGGCGGAGGATCTGGTCTTTCAATCCTGCGTCCGGAGCTTCTGATGCCTGTGGTGTAAGATCTCCGTGCTTTTTTATCTTTGAAAATACCTTTTTTCGCAAGAACTCATTGATCTGTTTTGCTGGTGCAGGGGACTTGGATGCATGTTGACGAGGATGGTGGAGCAAGGTAACAACGTCGTGCATGGGCCCAAAAGAGGCTTGCATGCGTCCACACCAACCCGTAGTCATTAGATCTGCTCATGAAATGCATTCTGGCCCGTTCTGAGCCTCTACAGGAAGTTTCCTGTAGAAATACAGAGCTTCCTATAGACAGGCAGCTCTTCCTGTAGAAACTGGCACCTTCCTGTAGAAACTCGCACCTTCCTGTAGAAAATTTGTGTCTTCTTGTAGGAGACTCAATCTATAATGAAAGTGCATATACCTTGAAGAACATAAGCATTCTTGGAGGAGGTGCTGGTGAGGTGTCCTGGCTGCATGATAAGGACCTTTGACCTTGAGTTGAGAGGCTTCCTCTCCTCCATAGAACACCTGCAATCTGCATGCAAATAACTTATGGATCTTGTTTTTTCTTTTGTTTTTTCTTTTTTCCCTTTTTTTTTTTGAAAGATAGCAGGGGCACCTCAAGGAGGTTTTCACCCGTGCCATCTGCCCTGAGCGCCTCATAGAGGTTTTCACTCAAGGATCTTTTTCAACTTTTTCCTTTTTTTTTTTTTTTTTTTTTTTTAACAAAAGCAATAGGAGCGCCTCAATGAGATTTTCACCCCTACCACCTGCCTTGGGCGCCTCGGAGAGGTTTTCACCCAAGGATCTTTATTTATTTATTTATTTATTTATTTTTTTTTTTTTTTTTTTTTTTTTTTTTTTTTCAGATCTTCTTTCAGGGTGTGCCAGAGGCAGAGGCAGAACCCTTCTCTATGACCAATAGAGGTTTCTCCATAGTTTTGATAAACTCTTGTCTTGCGAGAGGTCTCCTGTAGATCTTCAATCGATGCCCATTGACAAGCATGGGAATGGCTTCCTCATCAATGGTTCGAATGAGGACAGATCCATTGTCATGGCATTTCTCCACTGCATATGGTCCTAGCCATCTGGTTCTCAACTTCCCCTTGAAATCTTTGTATCTGGAATCATACAACAAAGCCCAATCTCCCGGCTGAAATTTCTTGTCATGGAGATGTTGGTCATGCCACACCTTTCTCTGAAGTTGGACCACTTCTGAGTGAAGGAGGGCCTGCATGCGGTGCTCATCCAGTCCATTCAGCTGCAGTAGCCTTTCTTGTTGTGCATGGCTGAGATCTAGATCCAGCTGAGCTGCCATCCTCAAGGTGTTGTACTCAAACTCAATGGACAGCAAAGCTTTCTTCCCATAGACCAGCTCATAAGGTGTGAAGCCGGTGGTGGTCTTCCAAGTGGTGTTGTAAGCCCATGTGGCCTCAACCAGGCGATCTGCCCAATCTTTTCTGCTGCTGCTCACCACTTTGGTCAAGATCCCCTCTAATGCTCTATTGGTGACTTCCACCTGCCCATTTGCTTGAGGATGATAGGGAGTGGAAGTCCTATGCTTGATCTTGTGATGAGCTAGGAGATCTTCAACCAAGTTGGATGTGAACTGGCTCCCTTGATCGGTCACCAGCTCTCTTGGGTAGCCAAACTTGTAGAAGATGTTCTCTCTTAGGAACTCGGCCACTTTCTCTTCTATTGCTACTTTGATTTCTTTGGTCTCTGCGCACTTTGTCAAATAGTCAGTACACACAATGATGTAGGATCTTTGCCTCGAAGAGGGATTGATTGGACCCACAAAGTCCATGCCCCACTTCTCAAATGGCTCAAGAGTCACTTGAGGTTGGAGAGGCATCTCATCCCTTTGGGTCGGTTTCCTCATTCTTTGGCAATGGTCACACTGACTGACATATCTTCTGACATCTTGATGAAGTGTGGGCCAATAGTAGCCTGCCTGTAGGATCTTGAAGGCAGTTCTCTTTGCTGCAAAATGCCCTCCACAAGGCCCATCATGACAAGTGAGGAGGATATCAAAGACTTCCTCCTCCCTTACACAACGCCTTAAGATCTGATCGGGGCCAAGCTTGAACAGGTTGCCCCCAATCCAAGTAAATGAGGCACTTTTTCTGATGATTCTGCTCTTCTCTTTTGAAGAGAGGTGCGGAGGGAACTGAGCCGAAACAAGGTAGTTTGCTATATCAGCAAACCATGGAGAGAGTACTGAGATAGCAAACAGATGCTCATCAGGCATCTGGTCATCCACCGTCCCATCTTCATCTGCAGACAAATCCAATCTAGACAAGAAGTCAGCAACAACATTTTCTCTACCTGGTTTATCAACAATGGTTAGATCAAACTGCTGCAATAAAAGTAACCATCTAATAATACGAGCATTCACATCTGGTTTATTCATCAAATATCTAATAGCAGCATGGTCAGTATGTACAAAGGTCTGGTAACCAGTAATATAATGTCAGAACTTGTTTAATGCATGGACCACAGCCAAGAATTCCTACTCGGTTACAGTGTAATTCAGCTCAGCTTTGGACAAGTTTTTGCTAACAAAGTAAATGGCATATGGAAGTTTCTGCTCAACTTGTCCTAAAGCTGCACCTATGGCTTTGTTCGAGGCATCAGTGTGGATGTGGAAAGGTAGGGCCCAGTTTGGACCTCTCAAGATTGGTGCTGACACCAACTTGTCCTTTAACTCATTCAAACTCTTCTGACAATTGTCAGTCCACTTAAACTCCACATCTTTTGCCAACAGACCAAACAATGGTGAAGCTGGCTTGCTGAAATATTTAATGAATCTCCGGTAGTATCCTGCTAATCCCAAGAAACTCCGGACATCCCTTACTTTTTGAGGAGGTGGAACCCTCTTGATGAGAGCAATTTTGTTAGGATCCACTTGCAATCCTTGGGAAGAAATGGTATGGCCTAGCACGGTCCCCTCAGTCATTAGGAATTCACATTTTTCAGGACTAAGGGACAAGTTCATCTCGGTGCATTTGGTTAGGACTTTCCCAAGGTAGGACAATGCTTCCTGGAAGTGGGCCCCATAAGGAGTAAAGTCATCCATGTATATTTCCACTGCATCATGGACCAACTCCGAGAAGATGCTCAAGACAGCTCTCTGGAAAGTAGCAGGAGCATTGCATAGCCCAAAGGGAAGGACTCGGTAGGCAAAGGTACCCCAAGGACAAGTGAAGGTGGTCTTATCTTGGTCTTCCGGGCTGATTTGGATTTGATTGTACCCGCTAAACCCATCCAGGAAAGAGAAGAACTTCTTTCCTGCCAGTCCATCCAACACTTGATCTATGAAAGGTAGAGGGAAATGGTCTTTCTTGGTAGCTTTGTTCAGCTCCCGGTAATCCACACAGATTCTCCACTTCCCATTCTTCTTGGGAACCAACACTAGAGGGGACACCCATTCACTATCTGAAATGGGGTAGATGAATCCGGCATCCAACAGTTTCTGCAATTCTTCCTTGACAATGTCCTTAAGAGCTGGATTCATTCTCCTCTGAGGTTGCATAACCGGTTTACAATCCTCTTTGATGTATATATGATGGGTACAGACCGAAGGATGGACTCCTTTCATTTCCTTATAGCTCCAAGCAAAAGCATCTAGGTGGTTGGCCAACAGACTACACAACTCCTTTTCCTGGGAAGGAGATAAGGAGGAGCTGATCTTCAATGCTTTCTCAGGGCCGAACTCCACATTCTTAACTCTGGGAGTGACAGGGTTGGTTGTACAAAGATCCACGAAGGTGCTAGCTTGGGCATCCTCCACCAATTCCTCTAAGGGTAGTGCACTGGTAGGTGGATCCTGGATCAAGGTCTCGATCAAGTCATCCTCGCTTAGGGGGTCTTTCCTAGTGGTATCTAAGGTGCACAGAGGTGCTGAGTACACCTCGTCTTCTTCTCCTTCTTCCAACCAGAGTGGTAAATCATGCTCTAAAGAAGGTTGGGCAGGAGGGTATAGGACTAGCTGCTTGGACATGGGACCATTTTTGATGGCCATGTTCCCTGCCCGACAACTTATGTAAGCATCTGCAGTAGCTAACCAAGGCCTTCCCAAAATGAGAGGATATCCAGTAAGCTTGGCCTTTGGTTGCAGAACCAGGAAGTCTGCAGGCTATTCCCAAGAATCAATGGAGACCATGACATCCTCCACAATCCCTTCGGGAGTCACGGTGGAGCGATCTGCTAATTGCAGTACTATCGAGGTCTTTCTCAAGGAACCCTGAAGATTGAGTTTAAGCATGGTATCCCTGGTCATCACATTGATGGCTGCCCCCAGATCAATCAAGGTGTGGGGGATAATGGTGCCATTGATGTGAACATCTACTACAGGACTTCCAGGATCTAGGTACTTTGGGCAGATGACTTGTCCTAGCATAAGGTCAGACAGTTGTCCTATGACATTGATAGTTAAGGCATCTTTCTTCAGTCTGCCTGGGTGTATGAAACACTTCTCCTTAACCAGCTTGTTATATATTGGCACATCCTTAATGGCTTGGAGAAGTGGGATTTTTACACATAACTGCTTGAGCTCACCCAAAAGCTCATCTTCTTCTGGGTTAGGTTGTGTGGTGGCTGTTAGTTTTTCAGGAAAGGGTGGAATAGGCTTTGGTTCACTCTCCTGATGGTCTTCCTCATCCTCTAGGGGAGGAGGATGGCGATCTGGAAGAGTCTTTCCAGATCTAAGATTGATCTCCTGGATCTCCACAGCATAGGTAGGGCATGAGGTTTCCCCAGTGTATACCTGCTGGGCCTGTCTATTGTTGGGGTTCGGGTTCGGTTGAGCAGGCATTTGAGGTTGCCTTGGAGGAGCAGGAGGTAATGGTTGTGGTTGAACTGGAGGTGGAGGCAGAATGGTGGGTGGAGTGTTGTACTGAGGCCTCCACCCCGACTGAGGTGCATTTCATTGAGGCTGTGGCTGGGTATGTGAGTGATATGGATGAGAAGTAGGTTGAGTGGGGTACTGAGGTGGATAAGACCATGGAGGAGGCATGGACCATGAAGGATGAGCAGGGGGACCCCAGGAAGGCATAGGAGTTGACTGGTTGGGGTTGTAATAAGCTTGAGATGCCCCTTGCATCCCCTGCTGATAAGGTCTAGATCCTTGTGGCCTCCTTTGGTTGAGGTAATAGAGAGGCTCTGTGGGAGCTTCGGTCCCTTGGTACATGGCTTTAAACCCAGGTAAGGTTGGACACTGATTTGTTGGGTGGTCCTCCTCACACACGAAACACACTTCAACCGAATGCAATGGGCATTCGTTCTTAGGGTGTCTTCTAGTGCACCTAGGACAGAAGATAGCTAAGGCTCTCTCAGCTTCTTCTTTCTTCTGCTGGATCCTGAATGTGTCCAGCTGCATGGCAATGGTCTGTCTCACCTCACTCTTAAGATCTTCTAATTGGTTTGTAAACTCATGTTTGGAGAAAGGGACACCAGTGGAGAGGAGATTTCCTCTACCTCGTTTCCTAGCTGCCCTAGAATGATTTCTAAACACAGTCTTGATGTCCTCATAAGGCAGTTGGTAAATGTCCCCCCCAGCTAACATGTGAAGGGTGTCTAAGAGATCTTCAGGGACTCCTCGGAGTAGAACCAACTTGAGGGATTCGGGGTCAAGTGTGCACCTGGCCTGCTTATAGCTAAGCTGGAACCTCTCCTCATAATCCTCTAAAGACTCATCACTCCCCATGGTCATCCGAAAGATCTCTCCCTTGGTTTCCTTAGACCTACAGTAATCCTGATACTTGGTATTGAAGGCTTGCTGCATCTGAGCCCAAGTAGCGATGCTATTCCCAGGTAATCCCATGAACCAGCGTAGTACTGCATCCTTAAGAGTGGAAGGGAAAAGCTTCAGCTTTTGCTCATCTTCAGTATAGTCATATGTTCTACAAAGGACAGCAAACTCAAACAAGAAGGTATCAGGATCCTCAGTGGTCAGTCCATGGAAGTGAGGCAAGGCGGAGGGGCTAATGTTCTTCATTTTCATCTCTCCATTGGTCTCTCGGATGGGGAAAGCTCCTTCTATTCTCTCATCTTCTCTTCTATTATCAGCCATGGCTTGAGATGGAGTGGTCTCTAACTCTTCTTCTTCTATAGGGTCTTGGTATATCTCAGGATGTTCACTTATAGGTTCCTCTAGGTCACTGTCACCAAAGAAGAGAGAAGGGTGACTCAGTGATGTGGTGGGGGTGTTTGGTAGGAATTTGCCTTATCTATCTCGGTTCCTACGGGGCATGAAATGGAAAGGACTTTTTTTTTTTGAGTGCTTTTGCTTTTTCTTTGGTACCTGCAAAACTGAAACAGAGTGATCTACAACTAACTATATTGCTCAAATGAAATTTGCGGAATTGGAAAGCTAATCTAGGAAAGCGAGAAATATTAATCTAGGAAAGCAAGAAATATTAATCTAGGAAAGCAGGAAAGCTAATCTATGAAAGCAGGAAATATTAATCTAGGAAAGCAGGAAATATTAATCTAGGAAAGCAGGAAATGCTAATCTATGAAAGCAGGAAATACTAAGCTAGGAAAGCAAGAAATACTAAGCTACTTTTGCAGAATGGAAATGAAATAAACTACTGAGCAGAAGTAAGAGTACGAAAGTAGAAGAAGAGCAACAATTACTAATACTCTAACGCTTCCCCAGCAACGGCGCCAAAAAGATGGTGAGCTCCAGTATTGTAGCAATAATGCTACAACTCCCGGGGCTTCCTGTCTCTCATTTTATCAACCCGGTAGTTCGTACAAACTTGGAAGCGACGGTGCTATATGCACAAGTACTAGCTCTTGTCGCAACTGTCACTTGGTCAGCTGGCACAAGTCTGCTAGGGCTCAAGCCAACTTCTATAGGCTCTCAGAAGAAGCTTGCTAAATGATGGACGAAAGCTATTCTCAAAGGAAAACTACTCTACTTGACAAAATGGACTGAAAGCAAATCAAAGCATGTAAACCTAGGAAACCCTAATTTAACTAGTCTAACCTCTATAATGCAAAGAATGTGAATGAAACCTCTACTAGTGCTGCTGTTACCTCTAATAAGTGGAAATGCACGGATCTAAGCTACTTACATCATAAAATACATGTTTTTGGATTTTTCCTTTAAGTGAATGGAATGATTGTGATTTTGTGCTAACTAGGGTTTGGTTGTGCAGATGGGATGGAGAAGGAAGGAAAGCGTGGGATAGGTTGGGGAGGCCCTACAGGATGTCTGCAGGGGATCCTACAGGATACGCAGAGATTTCTACAGGATGTCTACAAATTGCTATAGGATGACCTACCGTGAGTGTTTGAAGTGATGGAGGAGTGATGGAATGGTAGGGGGAGATGTGTAAGGTGGGAATAAGGCTGGTGATGGCTCAGAAGTGGAAGAATAGGATAGGGAGTGAGTGTAGGGAGTAGGTTGGAAGATAGAGGACTAGGTCAATGAAAGGGCTAGAGAATGAAGCTATGTGAGGAGTGAAAGACTTTGGGAGATAACAGAGTGGAGCAGGGGTCAACGATGTGTTTGCATGCGTGATCAAGATGGAGAATGAGGTAATGGAACGAGAGAGAGCAGTGTAAGTGAAACAAATGCTTATGACTGTCACCAAACCGAAAATGCATCAACCTAAACTACCTGTGCGTATAAATTCAATGAACAGCAATCCAAAACGCGAAGGAGAATGTGCATGAAGCTGTGATGAAGTCGTGTGTGCAGGTGTGAATCATGTGGAAAGGTCTATCATAACGAGACTATGTTGCAGCATGTATGAAGTGAAGAACTGCGTGTTTTTGTGGCTGGTATAGGCTGCACTCCAATCTCCAAATGGAGATGGCAGTGGAGACTTCCTCAACCTTTTTTGCTGGAGCTCCAATGTATTATCAACCTGCTAATCTAACTAAACAACTGAGAGCAATTCAACCATAAACTAGTCCTATCTATGCTCATGAAAAAGACTAATTCAACAACCTGTAATTCAAATTGCATATGAAAATGAAAACTCAGAGTGCTGAAGCGAAATGAAAACAACACTATAGCAGAGGGGATCTATGGCTCTCAGGTTGGGCCCTAACCTGAGAGCTATAGTCTCCTTAAGAAAACTCAGAGCTAGATCAAAATCTGCCTTCTTTATTCATAATCTGATGTTATGCCAAAACTGGCTTACAACAAGAACTAACACCGAGCTGTGCTCAAAAATTACAATAGTAATGCGAAATTTTCAACAACCTATCAAAGGCTACGACCTCTATACTTATGCAAAAACGATCATCCAACAGGTCTCCTTGATTTTAGGAACTCGGCTATCCACCTGAAGTTTAACTTGGTGATCCTGTAGAACAGTTATGACTGCTGTTCCTGTAGAACAGTTGGCTGCCTCTATGCTCGGTGCTCTATGCTCGGTGGGGAGATTGGTTGGAGCTCAGAGCTACAGTGGGAATCATGAGGAAGGTCGCCAAGACTGTGGACATCCTCTCCTAAAAACCAGCAGTGCCACCTCATTGTCCCCTTGTCTCCTTTTTCGTGTCTTTTCTCCCTTTAAATGCAAAAAACCTGAAAGCATCATGCATTAGTCACGTAGATAATATGTCTACCCTTCTTCCTACAAACAACATGAACAAACTAAGAAATGCATGCATAAGCAATAAAATATGAATGGTTTGAGCAAGTAGAATAGGCCAAAATGAGCCCAAATTGTACCAAAATTGGGGCTCATCAAAGGCGCAAAAGTGTGATGCACTACAATAGAAACCACTTAGAACTCGGCTCACTGGCCTTCAATATTTAGAGAGGACATAATCTTCATTATAATGCGTGCACATAATACACTCCGCTACAGAATTTTTTCTCTACACAAATTCTATACGCAATAACTACAGACACATAAGGTAAACATTTAGGACAATTGCAACAAAATACATGGTCTCAAAAATTCTTCCTTCTTCTTCAACCCAAACCCTAAATTGTCTAAGACAAGTCCTCTTATTTATCTGTCATAGCCTCTCAGTATTTCTTCAGCTTAATTCCCCACTCTTTCAACTGTCCTCCACACTAGCTAACGATTTGGGATATTTTTTTCTAGCTTCTCCCAAGCTATCCCATTCCATTTAACTATATGCTGAAAATATATACTATTAGTTCGTCACCACTTTGTCAAATTCCTCCCTTCTAAAATATCTTCTAGATTATCCCACCATAACAACCTTCCTCTCCTTCACCATTCATCCAAAATCTTAACTACCAGGTTTATTTGGATCTGTCCTCACCATCTTGACATTGTTATATCCTTCGCGTGGTCCGTCCATGTGTTTTCTCTCTCTCTCTCTCTTGTGCCAATATTTACTACTGTGCACCAAGTACTTCTATTTTTTACCACTCTCTCTCTCTTGTACAGTCCCTTGCATCAACACTAAAAAAAAATTCAAAAATTTGCAGCCTCCAACAAGCCCCCAACACAAAATTATGCCTCATCTCCAGCCACTTAGTCCCTCTCCTATCACCATGGCTCACAAACATTTTTCCTTACTGAGGTTTCCTTTCTAATCTTGGTAGAGTAGTTTGGAAAGGTGATTAGTTATCTATTTTTCTTGGAACTCTGATCCTAGATAGGAGGGGAGTGTCACATACCATCTCTCCACAACAGCTCTGATAGAAAAAGAGCTTGAGATACCACTGTCACTCTCACAAAGCTCTATGTTTTTCCCTGGCCTTTTTCATTCTTTGTGCTACCCCACCTTATCCTTTCCTTAATGAGGATTAGCAAGACCTAGACTTCTTCCTTCTTCATGACACCTAAAGGGTTAGTGTGAAGAGTGATGCACCCTTAGTTAAAGGACCACTCACACTCCCTCAAGGTGGTCTCAATCTCTTCTATCCTCCAAGGTAGGCTTTCTTTCTTGAGACTCCTCATGCCACCCCTATATGCATGAGGATGAAACCCCATTCCACTGGTATAACCCCCATTATAAGGAATACCCTGACACATACCTACCAAATATACTCACAGGACCCTCCCATAATCCCTTTTGTGTTAACCTAACTACTTTAGTTGTGACCTACCATGTAAACCATTCTCCTGAGTGAAAGGGGCCCTCTCCTTCTCAGGCCACCTGGTGCAACTAGACCAACACTGATAGATGAATTCCCCTATCTTCTCTCTTATATCCCTAACTCTGTTAATGTTGTCTCTGCTTCCATAGACACATCACACTACCTCACCAAGTAAGTTGAAATCCTCCCCACTAAATACCCTAAGTTTCCCTCATTCCTATATCTTCCTTCTATGTTATCAGCGTATCTCCATCTATCCCTCACACCATTCTGATGCTACCCTTCTTCTCCCAATCATTCATTATTTATCCTTCTAAACTCTAATATACTTTAAAATTCCCTCTATCATGTCTTCTACTAGCTTCCATCCCTCAGTTGGTGTTTTACACTCGGACACCACTAGCTCATTCCATAGAGAATCATTACAATGGCTTCTTCATTATTACATGTAGATCTAGATCACTACTGTAATACCCTCCTCCCACATTTACCAAAGGTCACTGGTCTAGTGGCATAAACATGTGATGTGAGGCTACTCTGATGTGATTAAACTCCCCATGTATATTTATGGAAGTGAAACTTAAAAAACAAAACCATTCTGACCTTCCACACATGTTAGAGAACCTTCAGGAGCCAACCAGCATTTTGAGGTGACCAACCCCTAAGAGAACTTGACATTTCATTAATCTAGACCCTCAGTCGCTCCCATGACAAGCCATGCATGTGACTAAGTCCTTCCAGTCATCCACACAACAAGGCATGACAATTATTGTGCAATTTTTCAACCAGTTCTAAGCTAGCGACCCCAGATTTTGTGCCACTTTTTCAAGGCCAAGACTCAATCCACTGCCCAAAACTTCATGTGTTAATTTTTAGATTGTTCTATGTTATATTAATTACTTTTTCCCAATTACACACTTGAATTAGAAACTTTTCCAATTACAATTATTCTTTCCATTGATTAACAGTAATTGAAGACAAAACAATAAATCCAATGATAAAGGAGACAATCAGCACATCAATGAGAGACACCAAATTTGGTCAAAGACCAAGGAAAAACCCCACTAGGGGAAACCCTTTGAAATTATTTGTTTATTAGATTGTCATAAAATGTTTAACAAAAAGAAAAATGAGCCCAATACAATATCATTAGCAATACAAACCAATAACGTTCAGAAACAAGTTTCCAATGTTAGATTATATCATATACAACTTCTCCAGTCTTCGTTCAACTATAGATAACTTCGGTCAGTGGTCAACTTTAGTCAAACTCCCAGTGGCATTCATGAGGGGCTATGAGAGTGACTATACGATACCTGCCACTCCCTTGATGCTTGTGTGCTAGTGAGTATAGCAAAAAATTATCTGTGACAAGCCTACGACTATAGCCAAGAAAACTTGGATCAGCTGTGAGCCTTAGATTGTGTAATCTCGAACCTTTACAAAATTCTTTTGTCAACCTTGCCTCAGATGTGTGCAAACCAATCAATGAGAAGAGAACAACATTCTTGGTTGGTGATGTCCAAATGAGTTCTAGGTCACTTGTATTTATGGGCTTGCATGGGTGTCCAACAATGTTCATTTGATGTTGAGGCTGACCTATCCAAATGTGCATGTGTGGGTACATAAATTAAAAATCCATTTTTTTCTTGACCAAATGAGGTGATATTTAGGTCAATTTTGGTCCTCTTCAAAAGAGGAATTAAATTCCATTATCATCTCCATCATACGATCTATTGAAGGTGGAATTTGACTGTAGTTTCATATTTTAACATTCCCTCTCAACTAGGGAGGATTCCACCTATAAAAATATTTCCATCTATCAATATGTCACGTCTTCGTATATCCCATATTTTCTCAACTCTACCTTCTAAAAAATTCTCAAATCTAAAGAATGAGAATCATCAGGGAGCAAAATCTACCACCCTCTATACATCAGGCTACTACACGAGATCTATGTCAATGGGATACTACCCAGAATCTCATGGGGGAGATGCTTTTATGACCCCATATCGAGAAATAGGTGATGTAGGGGAGCTACTACTCCACCCATCCTATTTCCTACCAGTATTCCTAGAAATGACCCTTAAGAGTCACGTGGTAGAACACCTACCTCATAATCCTAGCTTGGATGAGATACCATACTTACCAAGAGGTAAGGATCACATACCTCCAAGCACCCTCAACCCATTGGCCAGACGGGGAGGGACAATCCCAACAAGCATAACTCGTGGGTATGATGCCAACTCTGGTATACTCTGCAAAGACCAAGATAGGGTGAGCTACTAATTTGACCCTATGGTAATAGATAGTGGTGAAACCCTATTGTCTAGATATCCATCAACCCCCAGAGCCTTCTATCTCAATTCCGCACCTTGGGATCTCAAACAGGGAGTAGCATTGGCTCAGTGTCCTTCATCAGGGATGCCCCTTATCAGAAAGTGGAATATCCATCAGTCAAATCTTATCTCCAAAGACCAATAACTTCCCTTTCGATAAATCCTTGGCGAGAATATTTGCAATCTTCTCATCTATCGATATGTGATGGAGTTGAATGCCTCCTCTCTGCATGATGTCTTGAATGAAGTGATATTGAATCTCTATGTGCTTGGACTTGTCATGAAATATGGGATTCTATGCTAGACGTATCCCACTCTTGTTGTCACAATATATCACTATAGTGTCTAGCACCTACTCAAATAGCTCTGCAAACAACTTTCTCAACCAAATTGCTTCACAACTAGCCATGGTAGCGACAATATACTCTTCCTCGATGGTACTCAATGCTATGCTCTTTTGCTTCTTACTAATCAAAGATATCATGGCAAATCCAAGACTAAAGCAACATCTAGACATACTCTTTCAGTCAATAATGTTTCCTTCCCAATCAACATCAATATATCCATGAAATCGAACATATCTGGTAGAATATCTCAGACCAAGTCTCATCATCTCACGCAAATATATCAAAATGTGTTTGGTAGCAGTCCAATGTGCATGGAGAGGCTTGGTTATGAATCGACTCAACGCATTCACTGCATAGCATATTTCTGGATGTGTTTTCACAAGGAATATCAAAGCCCCAATCAACTATGTATACTCAGATGGATTCACCAAATCGGGTCCTACAACTTCCCCACATAACTTCTTGAAGTTCATTTCCATTTGTGTGGTCATGGACTTGCATTCTGTCATTCCAAATCTCTATAATAGATTCAAAACATATTTTCCTTATGAAAGGAAAATCTCTTCATGCCTTTGCCACACCTCAAGGCTTAGAGAATAGTGCATGAGTCTAGGGTCCTTCATCTTGAATTCGGAGGCTAGCTCCCTCTTACACTCGATAATTAGAGGATCACTACGTGTCAAGAATATAATTTCAACATATAAAACCAAAATCAATGGCATACCTTGAACTTCCGTGAAGTATAGGTTGTGATCGACATTGGTTCTTGTGAATCCCAGCTTCATCAAATAATCCTCTATGCAGGCGAACCATACTCTTGGCACTTGCTTCAAACCATACAATGGCTTCTTCAATATAAAGACATGTTCCTTTAGATCCTCTACTGCAAATCCTAGTTGTTTCTCAACATATAATTCTTTTAGTAACATGCCATGTAGGAATGCAGTATTTACATCCATCTAATGAAGGGTCCATCCTTGAATTGTGGCAAGGGAAACTATCAAATGAATGGTTGTATGTCGAGCCAAAGATATAAATATATCATCATAGCCTTCTCCCTCTTTCTATGAGAATCCTTGAGCCACGAACCTCTCCTTGTATTTTTCAATGCTACCATCAACTTCGTGCTTGATCTTGAATAGCCACTTTGAAGTTAACATAAATTTATCCTTCGATCTTGGCACAACATCCCATACATCATTCTTCATAATTGATTCATTTTTTTCGGCCATAGAATCTTTCAAAACTTGTTCTTTTACGACTTCTTTGAATGTGGAAGGTTTAGCTTAAATCATAGTGCTCAATGATGAAACATATCCTCACTACCTGCATGACTTCTTCCTTTATCTAAGCAATCTTCAAATGGGAGCTTGAATTTCATCATCTTGTAATGTGTCTCATAGCCAAAGTGGCCTCTTCCTAGTGGGAGGATGACATGGAGGAGGATCCAAATGATCCATCGGCTCCATGGGATCATCAACAATATTTGTCTCAGGTTCGAGCATGGAAGGACTATCCAAAATATCCATATCATCATTCTTCTCAGGAGGAGGAGGTGGAGGAATGTCCTGAGACCAATTTCTCCAATTCCAGAAGACTCTAATAATGTAGATGATCCATCCTTCAGTGCCATAATTTTTTTAGATGATTAGTATTATGAACCAATGCTAGACGTTGTCTTCCAGTAACCCTATAAAGTACTTCCTATATCAATCCCAATGTGAATTCATCCTTCATAGGTGATCTCATAGGCCAAGTAATAACATTTCCCTTGATTAAGGTAACCTTCATCCTTTTGTCTTTGAAAGCAGATATTGAGACCAAATTCTTCTTCAACCCGGGCACATACATTACATCCTGTAGAAAACTAGATTCACATAATTTAAATGAAATTTGATGGACCAAAAAACTTTAATGGGATGAGTGGAGTTGTCTCCAAGAATGATTTTCAAATTTGAGTCCCTCTCTACCAAATTAGAGAGGACTTCCTTATAACCAAAGAAGTGATGAGTGACCCCACTATCAACCAACCAACTATCCCATGAATTTGGAGGGGATGAACTAGTAAGGGAAGAAATAAGAATATATTCAAATTGATTTGTAACTTTACTTTCATAGCGGGAGGATTTTGGCTTATTTTGAGGACGACAATATTATTCATGGTCACTTGGAGCATATCTTCTTCTTATTTCATCTCTTCCATTTCCTTCATTTATTTGGTCACCTCTTCTTCTTTGATCATTGAACATGTTTTGTTTCTTTTAGTATTGTAACATGGTCCATTATTCTTCTTGGGGTGTTATAGACATTTTTGTGCCTTACAGCATAAAGCATGAAATGTCAATAATCTAAGGGATCCAATGTCCCTAAACATGTTGTTCCTACCCCTAGAGGAACAAGGTTAGCAAACCACAGCACTAAATATCAGTTCTCCACCTGAAAAAACTCAAAAACAAGCTAATTCTGGATCATGTCAACTGCTCCACTGAGCATCTGCGCTGAATGTCAACTGCTCCACTGTGTACCTGCGCTGAATGTCAACTGCAAAGAAGGCTACTTGCGCTGGGCGAGTTTGTCCAAGTGGCACAGTCATTCCTCAAGGTGTCAATGCCCAAGAAGCTTCCAAAATGACACTTGGATCAGGGAATTCGACTGGTGATGAGTAAGAGGGTCTATATCTCCAAGTGGAAGCAAGAACCTCCAAGTGGACTCAAGAACTGAAGAATAACTGAAGTGGGAGAGGACACTAGTCAGCTTCATGCCAGCTACAAGCTGACTCATCCTTTCTCCAAAACTCCTATATATAGATCTCTCTCATGAGGTCTAAGGAGGCTGGAATCTTGTGAATGTAAGGAAGTGTTGTTGGTTTGAGTATAGAACTATTGGGTGATTTTCTTGAAGGAGGTGAAGAGGAGATTTCTTTCTGCTGGGAGGTGATGCTGGATTGGGCCTTTTATGGTTGTATTACTTCCTGAACTTTACTTCTTCCATTAATAAAGCATTTGAGGTTCTTCTATATGCATGTGTCTCAATGGTGTATTGCTATACTTGTGTATTTGATTTATTCTAATCCTTGAATCAATTATGAATGTATGCTTCTCGTAGTTTCCCTCTCTTGGCATTTTGCAGGATCTTGGTGTAGCTGGGCCAGTAAAAGAGCAAGGAGCTGGGAGCAAGCAGCAAAGAGAGAAGATTGGATCAATCATTAGCGGAAGACAACGATTAGTGGATCTCTTTCTCCCCTCTCTTACATCTCATAAAGAAGTAATCTCAAATAGCTTTGCTTTGATTGTTGCTGAGGTACTATCACCCTTAGAGTGGGATAGGGTCATTCCGTATTGGATACTTTTCCCAACAACAAATTGGCGACTCCACTGGGGGACCGTATCTTGTTGGTTGTTTGTGTTTTTTCTATTCATTTCATAAACACAGGGAGTACCGAATCGAACTGCATTTGGATCTTTCAAATGCAAAGTAGAGGGCAGCTACTCTAGCTCAGTTTCTGGGCAATTTTATGATTTGAAGAGCTGATCCACAAGGACTCTAAATAGCTCTTAGTGATAGCTTTTCATCCTCCTTTTCATCCCTTAGTGTGTACTTGACTGATAGCTTCTGATTTGGCCAAAAACTGTGAATTTTTTAGCAATCTGTGACCTGGAAACTGAGAAAAACGAAAGTTTATCTCTTCAGTGCAGGCACTGTGAAGGCAGTCTGCATTTCAGCGCAGTTCCCGAAGGGGCTACCTGCGCTGAAGGTCAAACTGCCAGTGTACTACCTGTGCTGAACCAGTTTTGCCTAGTGCTACTGGGGTTCCCTCCTGTTTATTGCCCTGTTTTCATCCTTGTTTTTGCAGCCAGTTACCAGTCAATGTACCTATCTGAAACCAACTTTCCTTGCCACTATTCTGCCTCGGTTGTATAAAGAAACTGTGCTTGTTCTTTCTGTATTTCTTATATCATTTACAGTTTCCCATAACGAAAGTGAACTAGTCTCGCTGTGGCCTCTTAGATCTAGACCTGTGATAAGTGTCGTTTTGATCTTAAGAGTTAGTTTGTTTGCTGTTCATAGCCGATTGAGCTTTTGCTTTCATCATATGGTTTGAATTTATATATTTCTAGTGTCGAAACAAGTAAATCTTAAGGTGTCTTTTGATTTTGGACAAGCTTGTTTGCTTTCACTTGAAATTAAATTCAAAATTATACAACAACTTTCTTTTTGTATTGCACCAACATTAAGAAAGAGAAAAGAAATACCTGCATTGTGCATGTGCATTTTGACAGTTTGCATGTTGATTTAGGAAAAAGTGCATTAGTGTGTGCTCTATGATCTGTGTGAATAGATGATGTCTTTCTTTTCCCTCAGTAGTTAAGATTTTCAAAGTTGAAAGATTGAAAAGCTTGCTTATCATCTTAGACTGC
This sequence comes from Pinus tabuliformis, assembly GCA_031772625.1. Classification (NCBI taxonomy): domain Eukaryota; kingdom Viridiplantae; phylum Streptophyta; class Pinopsida; order Pinales; family Pinaceae; genus Pinus; species Pinus tabuliformis. The sequence continues at coordinate 726,887,655 of CM062807.1, forward strand.
ATTTAGGAGTGTTATCAGACATCTCGTGGTGATCCATAAAGGAAAACTGCTAAACAAGATCAACCTTAAAATAAATTGAATTTACATAACAACGCATTGAAACATAACGCAAACACATAGAGGTCTAAGCTAGAGACGTGTTCCGGCGTCGTTAAACGTGATATCTTAGCGTTGAGTGGTTGGGTGATTCCTCCACGGTGAAGCGATAAGTATCAATATGGACTTGTGCTCCCACGTACCGTCGCGTATATATTGGGAGACCCCTATAGGAACAAAGCCTTTATCCATAGGAAGTCGTGTCGGCCGCCCTACTGATCGCAATGCAGTGAACACAGCATTCACGAAGATCGACCACTCGTACCGTAAAACGTATTCTGTGGTTTTGCGAAAAGTTTGGCACACCCTCTGCCTAGAACTCCAGAGCAGTTTCTTTTGGCCTTTTTCAAACTCTATAATTGAAAAAGTCCATCCGAGCATTTGTCACTTCGAGCTCGTTAAAACATCAAAGGAGACTAGAGTCATCTTTAGCTTTTTCTCGACTCTTAAAAGGTGAAAAAGCAAGTTTTGTCTAAAGCGTCGTTATAAAATTTATTTTAAACGGAACATAATCACCTCCTATTCCTGCGTTGATCTGTAGGTTGAGAACATGGAACACCCCAACCAAGGAATTCCACATGATGGAAATCCTAGTCCTTTCTCCTCTTGGGGAGAAGTTGGTGCGCCCCACATGGCCACATTGTCGCTTCCAGGACTGACAATTGGCCTGCCTATTTGGCTATTCTCAACCAATGTAGTTCAGAACACCATGGTTCCTTAGCAGTCGAGTCAACAGTTAGATCAGTCTAGAGCTTCCCACCAGCCTTCAACTTCCTATAACTCTTCCTCCAATCCCTCATCTTTGCAAGGTAGAGCCGGCAAAATCCAAGCTCCCATGGAGAAGAAGGAGAAGAAGAAGAGAGAGAAGAAGAAAAAGGAGCCTAAGGCGACTGGGGGCAAGCAAAAGACATGTGACAAAAATCCACACACAGCACAGACCGGGCCTAAATCGCCATGTGTCATATGTAGAGGAGACCACTTCCATAGAGATTGTCCCTGTATTCCCCGGATACTAAAGGACTGGTCCCCTCGTTTGCACAGTTCGGGAGCATCAACCTCTGATAGCCATGTTGAATGCTTACCGTCAACCAACGAAAGTGAAGGTCCAAGACAAAGAGGAGGAGCAAGATCCCCTTGTAGACTATGTGAAGGCGATAACACCATCCACCGTTGTCCCTTCTTAGACGAAGCGAAGAGAGTTTTGGAAGATCCCCCGGTTTCACCGTTGAGACTTCCTCCTGGATACAAAAAACTCGTGCCAAGTCCTTCGTTGGTTGAAAATACAGCTGGCCCGCTCAAGTGGTCAGCTGAAGCGTCAGTCATTGAGAATGAACCTACTGAATCCAGACCGGACGAAAGTCCAAAGGTCGAAACAGCAGTTGACCCGGTTCTTCCTTCAGAGGTTTCACCCTCAAATGACACCGTCACTGAAGATTCATCTTCAAATGACACCCTCACTGAAGAGAATAAGGATGACACCATCCAGATTCTTTTCATCAACACCGACTCTGATGAGCATCAGGGAAATGCACCCATTCCTTTATCGCAGGAAGGAACATCGTCAGGGTCACATCCGGCCGTATATTCGGTCCCACCACCAAGCAACCTGGTTGTGTCCTATGATTGGAACCAACTAGGCAGACCCCGGTTGCCAGCCAGTATACCATTCAGAATCATAGTCCAAATTTATAGAATGGTAATGGCTGGCACTATCACTGATGAAGGGGCATCTGTGAGTATCCTTTCCTCTATTGCTTGGAAAGCACTGGGTTCCCCGGTGCTTTTTCCTGAGATAAGAAATCTCTCGGGTTTTGATAAAGGAACCAGTCGACCATTAGGGATCCTCCCCAATGTGCCTGTTACATTGAAAGGGAAGACCATTCAATTGAACGTGATGGTCGTTCAAGGACCCTTGGATTATAACCTACTCCTTGGACGAGACTATATATATTGCATGGGAGCAGTAGTCTCCTCACTCTTTAGAGTAATGTGTTTTCCACACGAAGGAAGAATGGTCAAGCTCGTAGACCAACTTTCATTTCTGGGATCAGGCATCGCAAATAGTCAAATACCAACCCTGAATGGTCTATTCAATCAAGAAATGTCTCCACCCCCAGTCCTCCTTGCCGATGAGTGCGAGTGATTCGGGAAGATGGGACTGGAACCTAGGGGGCATGCATCCTGGTCTGCTTCGGGCAGAGGAAACCTTGGGTATAAGATAGAATTTCCACGGGAGAATATGACTAGTCTGTACCCCGTCCGTAGAGGAAGAGGGGTTGTTCTGGAACATGATTCTTTTGTCAAAATTATGTGTTTGACGGAACAGGGTCATTCACCGTTGTCTATTTAGGTAGACATCGCCGAAGAAGTGTTCAGTTTGAAAGATTAACAGAATAATCTTTGGGTAACCTGAAAGAGGTAAGCCTCACCCTTTAAAACAAATGTTTTGACGGATAAAAAGGGGCAGCCTTGAAATTGTATTTTGTACCTGGGGGCATGCAACCTTTTGGAGTGCAAGCAAGGGACGACTATTTATTTTTTAAATTTTTAGGTCCTCCCTTTAAACCTGTAGGTCTAACCCTTTAAACTCGTAGGATTAGCCGTTTCCAAACTTGCATAAAGAAAGGAGCGGAGCATAGCTTCGTGAGATAAAGCTCCATAAAAAATAGCTATCTCACAGGAGACATTCTTATCTTATGACTGGTATTTCGAGCAATTTTACCGCGGAATTTATGCTCGTTAAAAAATAGAAAAGCGAGATCCGAGCAGTTTTAGCACATAGTTCATGCTCGTTAAAAAATAAACATAAGATTGAGTAGTGTTTTGGCGCATTCAAGATCTTTAAAAAATGAACCCAGTACCGGTAAATAACCATTTGTGATCGTAAAATTATTAGCCATAAAAGCCTTGGTCATGTTTTTCACCTACCACCTCCATTCCATTTGGCCGATCGTTCACCTCCATATGATTGTTTAGCCATTTTGAGGAACAGCTGCGAAGAGTGATTTCACCTAGCCATCCTTGTGACACTGCTGTGATTGGAAAATTCCAACCTGTACCTGGAATCTGCTGCTATCCCTGTTTATCACTCGTTCCTCAAAAGACGAGTCTTCTTTGAGCTCTTTTCATCTGACTCGTAAAATGTGAAAAGTTTGTCGAGTTTTGGCCTTCCAGCTCGTTAAAATGACCGGAAGAGCTATCCCTCCTCTAGATTTTAATCTTTTTGGACCTGAGGGATTATTGCACAAAAAGGTCGAGCGCTTGTTTTATTCGGCTCGTTAAAATTATCGAAAACTCATCCCTTTTGTATTGTTTTATACTTTTTCGGACTTAAGGGATTAGATGACGAAAAAGGAATTTTGGAGTTAACTTTTTGTACCTTTTCAGACTCTCTAAAAATGAAAAGGACCGAGTTTTCCTTGTCGTTAGACTCGTTAAAATGATTAAATAGCGACAAACTTGTCTTTAGACGAGAACGAGTTTCCCTATCACTAGGCTCGTTAAAACATAGCGATGGGCTTGCCCGAAGGGCAGGTTGTAGAACAAGCATATGTTATCCTCCTCAAGCTTGACAAAAATAAAGAGGTACTGGTCAGAAATGACTGGGGAAAAATTGGGAGAACCTCAAAGCTTTAATGGTAGCAAGTCGCTCTTGAACATGACACTTTTCCTCCGTATCACATCAGGTTGGGTTGTTTCATTCACCGGTCTCATCACCATGGTCTTCGCCAAACCATCCATATTTGGGGTAATGCCACCGATCCATCGCATCAGTGTCGTTATATGTTCAAGAGATGTTGTTCAGAAAGAGTCAACCGTGTCCCATCCACTGCCATACATTATCCTTCAACCACCCATGATCGCCACCCTGAATCATATTTCACAGATTGTTTTCACCTCCACTAAAATCATTAGCTCCGTTCCGTGTCACTGATGTGGGATTCATTAAGGCCCTCCTTTGACGGATCGCTTCTTGTCGACTTCAGCTCATTATCCAAGAAGTAGATCTAGGAACACCCCCCTCAGTACTTTGAAGCTTGCATGCCTCAATGGCAAGTTTCTCACTTCCGGCGACAGGTATACATCAATGACCTTCGACCAGAAGATTTTGCGTGGTGTTCGATGCCAAGTCCTTTATTCACACCACGTGAATTGTACTGTAGTACCTTGAGGGTCATTATCATTATCGGTGATTCCTCTCGCGCTTGCTAACGGTTTACATTATTGACCGGTAATCAAGCGATGTCTTTCCATGTTCGACTTCAGCACAATTCTCACATGGATCGACTTGTACTTAGAGTGAAGATCGAACGAGTTTGAAGACCCCGGATCTAGTTTCATCCATCCAGGCTGCGATATATATTCAGGATATAAAGACATTTGACATGTACATCATTGCAGCAGATGATCATCCTACTCAAAGGATGATAATTTCAGCAGAGAATTATCAGTCTACCATCAGACGATCGTCTGTTATATGTACCAAAATGAATTTATAAAGCTAAGCATGGGAATGCCCGCCTCAGCTAGATCATGAAAGCAGAATGAAAAATAATGTATTGTATTGTATTTTATTACAGGTCACCTCTCAACGATTGAATGAACTTCGGATCCTCCTGATAAAGCATTTCACCCGATAAACGACCTCATACTTTAGGGGGCAACTGTTATAGATATTTTTGTGCCTTACAACATAAAGCATGAAATGTCAATAATCTAAGGGATCCAAAGTCCCTAAACATGTTTTTCCTACCCCTAGAGGAACAAGGTCAGCAAACCACAACACTAAATATCAGTTCTCCACCTGAAAACACTCAAAAACAAGCTAATTCTGGATCATGTCAACTGCTCCACTGAGCATCTGCGCTGAATGTCAACTGCTCCACTATGTACCTGCGCTGAATGTCAACTGCAAAGAAGGCTACCTGCGTTGGGCGAGTTTGGCCAAGTGGCACAGTCATTCCTCAAGGTGTCAATGCCCAGGAAGCTTCCAAAATGACACTTGGATCAGGGAATTCGACTGGTGATGAGTAAGAGGGTCTAGATCTCCAAGTGGAAGCAAGAACCTCCAAGTGGACTCAAGAACTGAAGAATAACTGAAGTGGGAGAGGACACTAGTCAGCTTCATGCCAGCTACAAGTTGACTCATCCTTTTTCCAAAACTCCTATATATAGAGCTCTCTCATGAGGTCTAAGGAGGCTGGAATCTTGTGAATGTAAGGAAGTGATGTTGGTTTGAGTATAGAACTATTGGGTGATTTGCTTGAAGGAGGTGAAGAGGAGATTTCTTTCTGCTGGGAGGTGATGCTGGATTGGGCCTTTTATGGTTGTATTACTTCCTAAACTTTACTTCTTCCATTAATAAAGCATTTGAGGTTCTTCTATATGCATGTGTCTCAATGGTGTATTGCTATACTTGTGTATTTGATTTATTCTAATCCTTGAATCAATTATGAATGTATGCTTCTCGTAGTTTCCCTCTCTTGGCATTTTGCAGGATCTTGGTTTAGCTGGGCCAGTAAAAGAGCAAGGAGCTGGGAGCAAGCAGCAAAGAGAGAAGATTGGATCAATCATTAGCAGAAGACAACGGTTAGTGGATCTCTTTCTCCCCTCTCTTACATCTCATAAAGAAGTAATCTCAAATAGCTTTTCTTTGATTGTTGCTGAGGTACTATCACCCTTAGAGTGGGATAGGGTCATTCTGTATTGGATACTTTTCCCAACAACATGGGGCACTCTCGATCATAGTGTCCTTTCTTATGAAAATTGTAGCATTCAATGTTCACATATTCCTTTCTTCTACTTGGATTTCAAGGCAGAGGTTTTCTTGGTGAACCTCTTTTCCATTTCTTCTTCATCTTATCATGAGTGATGGATGCAATGGGCTCTCCTTCTTCATGCTTTCAAATTCTTCCTCTTGATATCATCCTTGACTCTTCTTGAGTGAGATTTTCAACAATTTCATCAAATGATGGGAGGACATTGTTGTTGCTTATGGTAGTAATGAAGGTTTCCCAAATATGATGGATACCTCTTAGAGTCACAATCACCAATTCCTTGTTAGACACAGATTCTCCAAATATTTTCAATTGATCTTTAAAACAAGATATCCTAATTATGTAGGATTGTACAAACTCTCCTTTGTTCATCTTGGTGTCTTTAATTTGATCTTTCATAGAGATGATTTCATTAAAATTGTTGAGCTCATACATGTCAGTTATCTTATCAACATGTATTTAGACCTTCTCAGGTTTCCAACATATGCAAGTAAATTATCTTATAAACCATTAGCTTTAATTTTCTTTACTTTTAACTCACCTTTCTTATGATTTTTTTTATAACAGTGGAAGCATTCTCTAGAGGCTTAGGTACTTTTCCTTAAATGTAGTCCAAAACATCATTTTTATCAGCTATGCTCTCCAACCTAACTTTCCATGCAACAAAATTGGATGGTCACCCAACTTCTCATCACTCTTGAGGAAGGAAGTCATCTTGACTTTGGCTAGGTCGACTCTTTCAACTTTCCAAAGATGATTGCTTCAAAAATTGTCTCCTTTTGGGCTTGTCCTTCACCTTAGCTTTGATTCCAATTCCATACTTCAATTAGAAATTTTTCCAAATACAATTATTCTTTCCATTCATCAATAGTAATTGAAGATAGAACAATAAATGCAATGACAAAGGAGAAAATCAAGACATCAACCAGAGACACCAGATTTGGTCAAAGACCAGGGAAAAATCCCACTAGGGGGAAAACCCTTGAAATTATTCTTCTATTAGATTGTCATAAAATGTTCAACAAAGAGTACAATGAGCCCAATATAATATCATCAATAATACAATCCAAAAACATTCAAAAACAAGTTTGAAGTGTTAGATTATATTATATACAACTTCTTGAGTCTTCAGTCAGCTGTAGTTAGCTTCGGCCAATTGTCAACTTTAGTCAAACTCCTAGTCACATGCATAAGGGGTTGTGAGAGTGACTATAGGATACCATCTACTCCATTGATGCCTATGTGCCAATGACTGTAGTTGAAAATGCTCTGTGTCAAGCCTGTGACTATAGCCTAGAAACCCTAGATCAACTGCGAGCCTCAGACCTTGTAATCTCATACCTTTGCAAACTTATTTTGTTGACCTTGCCTCATATGTGTGCAAACGAATCAATGAGAAGATAAGAACATGATTTTTTGGTGATGTCCAAATGAGCTCTAACTCACTTGTATTTATAGGCTTCCACGGGTGTCCAACAATGTCTATTTGATGTTAAGGTTGACTTGTCCAAATGTGCATGTGTGGGTACATGAATTCAAAATCCAACTTCTACTTGAACAAAAGAGGTGATCTTTAGTTCGATTTTGGTCGTCTCAAAAATAGAAATTCAATGCCATCATCAGCTCCATCATATAAGTTATCCAATGTGGAATTTGACCATAGTTTCATATTTTAATATCATGAAACTTTCAGAAGTGATAAATAATAATGGAATAAGGCTACTAATGCAATCATGGGTACAATTACTTGATCTTACCCCGACTAGCCATGATAGGAATTTCATCAAACATGTCACAAATATGTAATATACAGGTCATAACAATAGTTCTGATCATAGGGGTCTCATACTTATCTAAGATTCGTAAATAAACATTGTTGCTATATAAACATAGTTGCATTATCATATATTAGGTCATATATTCATTGTATGCATGTCTAATGCACACTTCCCATCCAATCCAAGGGGTGAACCATGCTCTGATACCACTCTGTAATGCCCTCCTCCCACATTTACCCAAGTTCACTGGTCCGTTGGACTAAACATTTGATGATAGGCTACTATGATGTGATTCAACTCCACATGTATAATTAAGGAATTGGAATGGACAAAACAAAACCATTATGACCTTCCACACATGCTACATAACCTTCCGGAGCCAACTGGCCTTTCTAGGTGACCAACCCCTAAGCACACTTGACATTTCATTGATTTGGACCCTGAGCCACTCCCATGACAAGATATGCATGTGATTGAGGCCTTCCATTCACTCCCACAACAACACATGCTAGAGACTATGGAAATTTTCATCCAGTCTCAAGTCAGCAACCCTAGATTTTGTGTGACTTTTTAAGTGCCAGGACTTGGGCGACTGCCCATAACTTCATGAAACATTCAGAAATGATAAATAACAATATAATAAGGCTACTAATGCAATAATTGGTACAAGTACATGATCTGACCCTAACTATCGATGACATCCATTTTATCAAACATGCCACAAATATGTAATCTACAAGTCATAACAACAGATCTAAGCATATGGGCCTCATACTTATCTGAAATGCATAAAGAAGCATTGTTTCTCTATCAAAATAGCTACATTATCATCTATTAGTTCATCTATTATTTTTACATTCATTTTCAAATCAAAACATGATGAGAGCCATACATCAAGTATGTTATAAAACATTCTCATAACCAACATATAACCAATTTAAATAACAAAGATATAGCAACCATAAGAATCACATATGAACTAGTATATTTACATATGAAATACCAAAGAGAAATAACTCTTATTAATGAATGCATAAGCCAAATAGGTTCGATACTTCCACGAACCACCCAACCATAGATTGGATGAACCAAATATTTCTTTCATGCAATCACCCCCGTTCCATATTCCAAGCATGAATGTGAGACTCACAACAAAACAAATCCAAGTTTCCTCATGATTTACCACAATCCTGACCAGATCACTAGGCCCTAAACACACATGGATGCCATCGAATTTCTCCACCTACACCATAAGGAATTTTTCTGCCTTAGAGTCCCTAGGCTTTGTTGTATATCCATCATTCACCAGTCGAGGATTCCTAGGCCTAATTGAGACTCCACCTTCCAGGCTTTTTCATACATCTCGTCATTCACCGGTTGAGGATTCCTAGGCATGATCGACTACACATACCTCTAGGATTCACAATATATAATTCCATTCATCGGTCGAGGATTCCTAGGCCTACTGAGGTACACAAAATCTAGCTTTATCACAATCCCAACTTCTCTAGTCCATTGATTCCTAGGCCTTGTGTTCTTCTTTAGAGACCACCTCACTTAGTTTCGAAACCATCCAGAAATCCAAATTAACAAAATAAAAGGAAACCATCACACCTTGTCTATCTGCAAATGGAAAGGCAAGGAGGAGAATGAATGAAACACCTAGAAAAACCCATGCTAATTACAACGAGAGAACCAAATAATCACTTGCATGTACCATGCATGCCAAATATAGTAAATATATCACACATGAAAATCAATAACTGGAAGTAATCCCATTGTAGATGCTTGATCCCGCTCTTCCTTACTTGATCTTTGCTTCCCTTTGCCTTCTTTTTCCTTCCTTTTCTTTCCTTGATCTAATGATAGAGTGGTCCAATAATGCTTTAAGTGTCTAAGAGTGAGAGAGAGACAGAATAGAGAAAGCTCCAAAAATGAACTGATAAAAGGTACCAATTGATCTTTAGAAGCATTTTTATCAATGAGGCCTCTATTTTCTTCAATTTTCCATTATTTTCCTTCATTTTCATCCTCACATGCAACCTATGACCTTTTACCTTCCTTTTATTGCATTTTCCATTATTTTCATAAATAAAATTCCAATTAATGCATCATGTCTTCCCAAATCATTTGGCTTTGTCTTTTCCAATTTCCTTAGCCATAATAAACCAAATGAACAACCACACTAGGATGATGTTTCTAACAATCGTCTTAGAATACGTGTCCCGTGACCTTGGCTATTATTTTTCCTTTATTAACTTTATTACATGAAATTTTGACCAGGGTCGTTATAGAACCCTCCCCCTTGGGGTGAACACCATCCTTAGTGTTCAATGAGACCTACAACCAACATGACTATTGAGAAGAAAAACATACTACCCATGGAGCTTTATAACTTATCTCAATAAAATATTTACAATGATCAACCTACTGAGAAGCAAACCAACATGACACATAACAACATAACAAAAATAACAACATGACACACATGTTGCTTATTGGAGCTTTATATCATAGATCATGGTGGTTTTTACATCCATATACATATGTACATGTAGCAAAACATATACCAAAAACATTGGTTCAACCAACAAATAGAGAAGGATAAATATCCCACATCTGATCTACCATCTCCCATGTAGCTTCATCAAGCCCAAAGTACTTCCACTACACTTTAACCAGCTTGATTGCTCAGTTCTGAAGCATGAGCATATTTTTCTGCAATATACACGGAGGTTCCGGCTAGATTTCTCCATCTAGCTCCAAATGCTATACAGACCAGTCAATCACATGATCATCATATTTAACATACTTATTAAGAAATGACACTTGGAAAGAATCATGGACTTTCATTAGCGGAGGTAGTACAAGTCGACAAGCTATTGGTCCAATCCTTTCAAGAATATAGAAAAGGTCCGCAAAACCGAGGTGCAAGCTTGGCGCGTGATCCAATCCTCAAGGATTTCTTCGGTTTGATGCACTAGTTCACTTGTTCCCTAACTTGAAACTCCTTAAACAACCAATTCTGATCTATATAAATTTTCTGTCTATCTCGTGTTGCCTTCAAATTCTTCTTGGTAGCCTATATTTCCTATTCCATCTCTTCCAACATGTATGGTCCTATCAATACCCTGTTCTCTGGATCACTCCAATTGATGGGAGTATTACAACTCTACCCATATAGTGCCTCAAAAAGGCTCATCCTTAGTGACTTCTGATACCCATTGTTATAAGCAAACTTAACCAATGAAAGGTACTCCTCCCATCTCCTCTGTTGATGCATCACATACATCCTCAAAATGTCCTTTAATATCCTATTTACCATCTCTTTATTTCCATCTTTCTGCAAATGATAAGTTGTGTTGAAGACCAACTCTATCCCCAAACTTGTAAACAACTCCTTCCAGAACTTGGAAGTGCACTTAGCATCCCTATCTAACAGAATCTTCCTTAGAACACTATGCAATTTCACTAGATATTTTATGAAGAACTGTGCTACATCATTAGCTAAATAAGTAGACTTCACTGGAATGAAATGTGCTACTTTATTCAACCTTTCCACCTCAATCGTGATGGAATCATATTGTCTAGATGTCCTTGGAAATAATGTGATGAAGTCCACATAAATGACCTCCCACTTCCACTCTAGAATAAGAATTGATTGTACTAGTCCAGTTGGATGCTTTCATTCTGCTTTCACCTATTAACAATCCAAACATATAGCCACAAACTCTACCATTTCCTTCTTCAGATTCAACCAATGATAAAACTTCTTCACTGTTGTGAATGTCTTATGGTATCCTAGGCAACCTCAATATGGTTTTGCATGAAATTATCACAAGATAACCTTCTTGAGCTCATTTTTCTCTGGAACATATATCCTATCCCTAAGTTTGATAAAACAATATGCAATAAGATGGTATTCCACATCCTGAGCACCTATACACAGCTTCATATAAATGGAAAGTGGCATCTACCCGTGGCATTCATTCACCCATAGTATTTATCCACCGATGGTATTCATCAACCCATGGAATCTACCCATGGTATTGTAAGTGGTATCCACCCATGGTATTGTAAATGCAATCTACCCATGGTATTCATTCACCCTTGGTGTTTACCCACCCATGGAATTTACACGTGGTATTGTAACTAAATAAAAGACTATAAGTAGCAAGTCACATTTTGTAAAAGGACAAATTTTCCACCACAATGTAGATTTTATAGTTATTCTCTATTTTAATAAGAAGTTCTTTTTGGTTTTATTTACTGTGTGTTTTCTCCTTCTTCTTCTTTTCTAGCATTTCAAATTTTCATATCTTGGGGGCCTCCCCTAAATATCCGGACTAGTGGTGTCTGAGTAGGTTACGAATCCATGGGAATGAGGGATTAACAAATATTTCAGATTCAAAGTTTTGTATAAATATCCAACAAACTTCATGCATGTGCTACGACCAGCACAAAGCACTTTCTTGGGCAAAGCGAGAAGAATTTTGTTTTTCATTTCTTTGCAGGAATTTTTTGGGTGGTGATTTTTCATATCAGATATGAAAATTTTGGTGAAAAATTTATGAAAACAAATAATATATTTGGATTCCTTGTGAAAAAAATTAGCCAAATCGGATTTTGAATGAAGGAGATATCACTAATTTAAAATCAGCTATGTTACAGATTATTTTTTTTCTGACAGCAATTCGTGGATGACGTCTCTCCTATAATTTTTTGTAGCGTTTGTGTAGAATTTTAGAAAACTTATTTCATATCTGAGCTCCTCTTGAAAAATAACCCATTTAAAAAATAAAAATTTGGTTGAATCAAAGTTTGGATGAGGGACATATCGTTGTTTTAAAATCAGTTATTTTTTCAAAACTTTTGTGATGGCAGGCCAGTTGCAACGTGAATCTAAATTTCCAACGTATCCAGATAGGGATTTCAATCACATGGGTAGAAGAAGAATGGTCATTATGTTTCCAAAAATAGGTTATAAAAAATATTATGAGTTATATTGACCGAGTTATGCCTATTTTAAATTAGTTTTTATATCTGGAGCAACATTTGGAGAGTGTTCCCTTTGGAGATGTGCCCTCCCACTCTGCTTTTGTAGGAAATTGCTCCATATTCATTAATTTTAGCATAGTTTCATCAAACTTGGGTTATTTGGATACATGCCTTCCCACCCAAGGCTATGTAGGAACCTTCTACTCCATCAACAGTCAGCATCACGGTTATGGGTCAACCGCACAAAATCATTTTCATCGAAGTCCATTTGCTAGGAATCACACAATTAGTATCACAATTGGTCACAAGCATTGTACGGTATCTCTATCCTCAAATCTTCATTTGTCAGCGTTATGGGTCATCCAAAAATCCACAATTCGTCGAAGTCCATTTGCTAGGCCACATATTAGGAGTATCATAGTTAGTCACAAGCATTATAGGGTATCTCTATCCTTGGATCTTCATTCATCAATGTTATGGGTTAACCACACAAAACACTTCTCTTTAGTGAATCTTCATATTCAACACAAGCTTCTTAGGAGGGGACTTATGCTTCTTAAGGAGGGAGGAACGATCTGGATCTGAATGGAAAGTGGCATCTACCCATGGCATTCATTCACCCATGGTATTTATCCACCCATGGTACTCATCCACCCAAGGAATCTACCCATGGTATTGTAAGTGGAATCCACCCATGGTGTTGTAAATGACATCTGCTCATGTTATTCATTCACCCATGGTATTTACCCATCCATGGATTTTTCTTTTTTTAAACAAAGTCGGTTGATGTATTAATAGTTGAAAAAAAGAGTGGAGTCAGAGCTCTTGAGATACATTAAGTGCCGAGGGTAGCTTGGATCATTGGAGTTACAAAACACAAATCTCTCCTTGATCCTACTCCTACTTGTTCTGCTTCTAAAGATATCTGAACTGTTGTAGATTCTTACATATTGGAAGAACAAAATTTGACATTTGCAAAGCATTTTAATCTATTTTTAATCTATTTCTATATGACTAATGTGTCTTACAGTAGATTCCTCTGGCTTTTCATCCCCTTCTGCTTGCTTGTCACTTGAGGAGCTTGGGGTTGCATTGTTGTGTTTGTCCATCATATATTGCAGGATCGAGATCGAATCTTCTGCATGACTGCACCTATTTGACAAATGGCTGAACTGTTCATGAAGTGAAGAGACCATGTGCAGGAAGAGGTCAATTTCTACTCGATATTTGTCATTAATAATGCGATTTTGGTCTTCGATTCTTGTTTCCAAAATCCTCTGCTAGTTCTCTAAAACACACTGCTGAGCCCTAACTTCTTCCAACTCAACTTGCAGGTCCGCACAATGCAAACAGTCCTCATTACGGGCCATAGATTTTGCTGAGGATGGGGAGAATAAGAGACAAAGGAGAACAAAGTTTGTCTGCCCAATTAAACAGTTCACAACACGGGAGGCAGAGCTCTTCTCAGAAGCAAAGGCAATAGTAGAGAGACGGAGAGCAACACAACACACTGAAAGATTCTTGAAGGCCTAAGTCCACTTGGAGATAGGGGTGGGGGTAAGAGCGATGAGAAGAGAAACAGATTGATGCTCTGGAGTAGACAAGGGGATAATAAGGGGCAAATGCGATAGAAGAGGGGCTTCCCAGATATACAGTCCACCACACGGGGGGCAGAGGCCTTCCCAGGAGCTAGAACGACATGTGCAGAGCACATAGAAAGCTTCCTGAGGGCCCAAATCCTCTAGGTGACAATGGCGGGAATGCGAACGACGAAGAGGAGAACTGAATGAATCGTTGGAGATAAGAGGGGGGAGGGGAGATATAATGGGGGCTGAAAGGGGGGGAGGCAGAACAGGAGAGAGCCAGTCACGGGAGAAGTGAGAAAATCCTGAGGGAGGCACGGGGAGGTTAGAGAATAGTCCTGGAGAATCCATGAGGCGGGACTGAGAAGATAGCTGTCAGCGGAGCTGTTTAGAATGATAAGGTTTTTTGGCAGATCGAATATTTGCCATATCCTTCTGCAGATTGTGATCTTGTCAAAAGCCCGTGATGCCTGATTCCGATCCTTTCTATTAGTGCTGTCCGATTTGGTACTGAGTAGATTGTTTTGGTTCCTGGTTGGGGCTGATGCGTCTCCTCAGAATTACAGCACAAGTTACATGCTGATCTTTCGCACGCTCTATTAGCATAACCATCGGCCTGCTTGTTAAGATTGCGAAGGATATGGTAGTATTGTAAATCGTCCATTGTCTGATGCAGAAGTTGATTGCGCCTATTGATTTGTTGAAGGAGAGTATTGGGTGAATCCTTCTGGTGAACCATGAGGTGGATGACAACAGAAGAATCCCCAAAGATCTTTGCTGATTTTATCCCCATTTTGCTTAATTGAGTTAGTCCCTGAAATAGGGCTAACACTTCAGCTCTATTATTTGAGACCTTCCCTAGACCCCACTCATAATGGAGGATGAGTTCCCCATTGGCGTGGATGATCAGTCCCCCTGCTCCGACTGTACCTGGATTTGATTTAGATGCCCCATTGAAAAAAAGATAGAAGCAGTTGCAATTTTATATCCAGTTGACGAACTCCTCTTCTTTTAATCTGACTTTCCAGGAGTTGGTTTCTACCCTGCTCTGTTCATCCATCATGCTACCTTTCTATGCATTGTAATTTTTTTCCAATATGTAACTTATGAAGTCTCACTCTTCCACACTATACTTTGTTGCATCTATCTTTCCTGTGGTCTTGATTGAAATAGTTTCCAGGGCGAGCTTTTTGGCCTTGTTGCAGATTATTCTTGTTTTTGAGCTCTTGTCTTGGAATATTTTCTGATTTCTTGCTAGCTAGATTCGCCATAGCAAGGTGTAAGGGAGAGTGTTCCATACTCTCTTCACTAGGTTGCTTCTTTTTTCTTTCCAGGGGCAGCATTTTCTCCAAATGTAGATTGCATCAGCTATGGTATGCTGAGGGTTCCAAGGTAAATTTCCTGTGATAGACAGTCTTTTCCAACAATCAACAGCAAAGGGACATTCTACGAAAAGGTGGTGCATAGTTTCTTCAACGTTGCAGCAGTTGGGACATCTGGATGGGCCGTTGATGCCTCTTTTTTTTAGATTCTCTGCTGTTAAGATTTTTCCTTTCAGCAGAAGCCATATGAAAAACTTTATTTTTGGAAGAGCCTCTGATCTCCAAACTATTTTCCAGTGGTTCCATAAATTCATGGGAAAGGTGTTGTTGCATAGGTATTGGTGGCCTTCTTTGACTGTGTAGTTTGTTCCAGTTGAGTCCCAACGGAGTCCATCCCTCTCATTTTCCTTAGTGGGAGCTTTACTGTGAAGGAGAGTCTGAAGATAGCTTAGATTAGGATTTAATTCCTTGGGAATTTCCTGGAAGGACCATACTATACAGATGTGGGAGTAGGGGCCCCAGCTGGATATTTGAGCCAGATGATGGATATCCCTGTTGTTAAGAAACTTAATGACGGGTATGGCTTCTTTATGCATGTTTATGGGCTATTGTCCCAGGATTTTATCACTTCCAATGTTGATGCTATCTCCCCCCCGGAACTTTAGAAATATTTTTGATCATAAGAAGGAATGTTTTTTTGCATAACCGCTAGATTTTAGTGGAGTCTCTGTTGGGAATATTGGAGTCAAAGATTTGCTGCCTGGGAAAGTTTAGGTATTTGGTCTCCAGCACCCTTTTCCACCACGATGAAGGTCATGTTATAAATCTCCATACAATTTTCGCACCAAAGGCCAGATTTAAGAACTTTGGCGATCTAATACCCAGGCCTCCTCTTTCCTAAGTTTGGATGACATGTTTCCAGCTGACTAAATTAAACTTGCTTTTGTCATTTTTCCCTCCTTACCAAAGGAAGTGCCAAAGAACAACTTCCAATTTATGGTGAAATATGGCAGGAGCTTGATAAAGTGAGAAACAATATAGGGGAAGAGAGATGATACCTGACTTGAGGAGAATAAGGCGGCCTGTTGGGTTGAGCCACAGAGATCCCCATTGCTACACCTTCCTCTTTACCTTGTCAATGATTCCATTCCAGGTTCCAGGCTTCAAAGGACCTAGACTCACTAGCATGCCCAGGTAAGAGAAATGGGTCCATTCCAGATTACATGTGACACCAAATATATTTGCGATGCTATGGATAATCTGATTTGAAGTGTTCCATCCATATATACTTCTTTTGAGCTGATTGACAAAGCCTCCAGAATACCCCATAAATTGGTCAAGGAGCTTCTTGAATCGCCTTGATATTGTGGTGGAGGCTCCTCCAATTAACAAGGTATCATCAGCAAACTGTGAATGATTGATGTTCTTGGCTCCATTCCCGAATTTGATACCAGTTATAAGGCCCACTCTCCGATTGTGGTCGAGTGCTTGACTGAAGGATTCTGCCATGAGGATAAAGGGATAGGGGGAGAGGGGACAACCCTGTCTAAGACCCCAGGAAGATTGGAATGCTTCACCTGGTCTGCCGTTGATCGGGGGGAAATCCAGGGCCTAGAGATGCAAGCAACAATAATATTAATGAAGGGTATCTCGAATCCCATATTTTTTAATACAACGACAAGGAAGGAATGCCTTACTCTATCGAAGGCATTAGCTAGGTCAAGCTTGAGGAAAAATCCTTTTTCCTTCCGGGAGAGTCTTGAATGTATGGCTTCTTGAACAAGGAGAATGGAATCAGTGATTTTCCTGTTAGGCAAGAAAGCTCCTTGATTTTCAGAGATCAAGGAGGGAAGGAGGGGTTTAAGTCTAGAGGCTAGAATTTTGGATATAATTTTATAGGAGTAGTTGCAGAGGGAGATGGGTCGGAATCTGGATAGAGAAGAGGGTCAGTTTTCTTTGGGGATGAGGGCAAGGAAGGTGGCATTGGTGTACCCTCCTATTTTCCCTTTTCTTTGAGCCCATCAAATCATCTTGATCAGGTCCTTTTTTATAAGACTCCGGAACACCCTATAAAAGCAAATGGGGAATCTGTCAAGCCCAGGTGCCTTATTAGGGTGCAGATTCCAAATTTCTCTTTTGATTTCCTCTTCTTCAATTTCCTTATTAAGGTTGTCGTTCATTTCCTTAGTGATCCCTTTGGGTAAATGCTGGAGCAAATCAGAATAGTCCTCTTCCCCTTTGGCTTCAGTTAAGAGATCTCTATAATGCTCAGAGGCAACCTTCCTTATGGTCTCTTGAGTGCTGTGCAGATTTCCTTCATTGTCTAAGATTGTGCTTACATTATTCCTGAGCTTTCGAGTAGTGGCCTGCTTGTGGAAATAGGCTATATTTTTGTCTCCTCCTTGGAGCCATAATTGTCTGGATTTTAGGTGCCACTTGATTTCTTACTCCCTATTAATGTGACTCAGCTGTGTATATAGTAAACGTTCTTGCTCCTTGTTTTGTTGCGTTAAGCCATTTTCTTCAATCCATAATTGCACACTCTCTAAATCACTCTTGATTTTCTTTTTGACCTCCTCTAGCTCCTGGTAATTTTCTTTGGCCCATTCCTTTATTACCTGTTTGGTTCTTTTTAATTTGGTTTCCCAGATGAAGCCTGGCGAACCTTCTACATGCTAGCTCCAAGTCTTCTGAATGATTTCTCTAACAGTTGGAATCCAATTCCAAAGGGGACTGTATTTAAATGGGATAGGGGGCAATGGGTTTCCAGAGTAATAGGATAGTGATCAGAAGCTGAGGTATTGAGGATGTTGGCATATCCTACTGAGAAGGAAGAGAGGTATGTGATGTTGACTAAGAATCTATCAAACCTCTCCATTATGTTGCCAATGCCAATCCTACGGTTATTCCAAGTATACCTATGATTTTTGGGTACAACATCAACTAGTTCATGCTCCAGTCGGCTTCTGAAGGGATCTAGAGTGAAAGATCCTCCCCTTTTTTCATTGGCATGCAAGACCAGGTTAAATTCACCTGCTACTATAATGTTTGTGTTTGGCTCCCCATCGATGCTTGTCTTCAGATCGTCCCAGAAGATTTCCTTTTCTCTGTAATGGTTGGGGACGTAAACATTGTATATGATTACTGTGTGGCTGCCTGTTCTGCTGTCAAGAGCAGTTCCGATCCAATTCTGGTGGAGATTTTTTGAGGTGCAGTTCCATTTATTGTTGTCCCAAATAGTGAAAATTCCTCCTGAGGCTCCTCTTGAATCATTGATGGTTCCTAAATATTGCTTCTGCTGATGTAAAATTCTTCTCATTTCCTCCTAGTCTTGTTTTGTCTCTTGTATCAACATAATTTCTGGCTTTTCATTGTGGATTAGGTCTCTAATGGCAGCTACTTTGGAGGGGTGCCCTAAACCCATGTTGTTCCAAGATAGGATTTTCATCATTAGGTATTGGGCGCGCGGAGAGGTGCTCGCCTCTATTGATCCTTGTGGCTTGTCTCTTTCTCTTGATGCCCCATAATGAAGGATTCTATTGGAGTTTTTGTGCCCATGGCTATGTATTTCTGGGCATTTTCATCCGTGAGTTGTTTGGCTGATTTTATGCCAGGTCCCGGTTTTTTGTAAGTATCGCTAGTTGTCCCATGTTCTTTTGAAGAGCTTCTGGTGATCCTTGAAGGAGGGGGATCGAGGGGAGTCTGAGATGAGATGATATGGGATGGGTGGGGGTCAGAAAGCTCAGAGGGGGGATCTTTAGGGGGAGATTCAAGAGTGGAGAGGACAAGAAATGGGTTGGAGGAGGAGGGGAGGGGCGGATCAGGCGGGGGGGGGGCAGATGGAGAGGGGGAGGGAGAGGAAGGGCATAGAGTTGAGGGTCCAAGGGTATCATATTCCAAGGGAGACGTGGGAGGAGGAGCTGATTTCTTCTTTTTGACTATTTCATAGTGACCTTCCTGCTCGTCACTCTTTGCGTTAACAAGTTTAGTACATCTATTAGCAAAGTGTCCATATTCGTGACATACCTTACATTTAAATGGTATCTGTTCATAATCCAGTTGCTAGACATGGCTCCAATCGTTCACTTTCAGCTTTATTGCTTCAGGCAATCCTCTGCCTAGATCCACTTCGACACAGATCCTCGCGCAAGCTTGCATGTTGTCCTTTGGCTTGCTACGATCGATATATTTTCCTACAACATTCCCAATGGCTCGAACATACTCATCTCCCCAAAAATGGAGAGGGAGGTGAGGTAGACATACCTAGACTGGAACAACGCTGGGGATGTCTTACTTCGGCTCAAAATCTGCGGTCCATTTATTGAGGTAGAGGCCCTTGGAGTCCATGAAGTACAGCCCGTTCCTGAAGATCAAATCCTTGTCCTCTTTGGATTTGAAATGGAATGTATAGTACCCTTTTCCACAAAACCTAATTGATATTTTCCCTTGGATTTTATTTGACCAGTTTCGTTCAACCCATCTTTGAATTGTTCTTGGAAAGGGCGAAAGGCCTGTAAATTATCCTATGAGACCTTTTTCAGCAAGAGATAGTGCTGCCATGCGAGGCTAGGTTGGAGGCAGTTGTACTTCCTGAAGAACATCTAATTTCTTAACAAATTTCGTAATCGCAGGTCTAGGGCGCTGAGGAGGGAGGGATTTCACTAGATCTGCGAAGGCTTTTTGTGGATCGGGATGCTCCTGAGGAGATTCCAGGAGGGCCATGGCGGGAGCCAAGGCCCAGGTTGCCGTGAAGCAGAATGGAGGGATCTACGCAAGGGGTGCGCTCAGGCTCTCAGAGGTCGCGTGCACAACTCACACCCATTCATGGAATTTACCTGTGGCATTGTAACTAAAAAATAAAAAGGCTATAAGTAACAAGTCACATTTTGTAAAATGATATACTGTCCACCACAATGTATATTTTACAGATATTCTCTATTTTAATAAAAAATTCCTTTGTGGTTTTATTTACTCTGTGTTCTCTGCTTTTTTGTTTTTCTAGAATTTCAATTTTTCAGATCTTAGGGGCCTCCCCCCCAAGATCCATTTCAATTTTTCAGATCTTCGGAGCCTCCCCCAAGTTACACATCACTGTTGTAACTTATGCATAATCTCCATGTACTTGTCATCTTGGTGTCCATCCCTTAATATAGAATCCTGTAATTACGTACCATAAGAACTCATAGCTACTATATTATTCACCTATATCCTCCCACTAAGCGCATATGCAACCTTTTTCTCTTTCCCTTTAATGTACCTGATCTCAAAGTCAAACTCACTAATCATGGCCAACCATCTAGCTTGTTTGGCATCATATTCGGTTGGTCAAACAAATATCTCAATCCACTATGACCACTCTTCAATGTGAAACTCCTGCCAAGAAGATAATGTCTCCACATCTTCAATGCATTGACGATTGCTGCCAACTCAAGATCATGTGTTAGATAATTATTCTCATGCTCATTTAGTTTTTGCGACTCATAGCACACTACCTTCCCTTCCTGCATTAGGAATCCACCAAGTCCTCTCTTGCAAGCTTCTGTACACACCAAAAACTCTTTGTTCGAATCTAGAATCTTAAACATTGGAGAATTCATTAACAACTGCTTCAATTGCTCAAAAATTGCTACACATTCTTTTTTCCATTAAAATTTCTTACCTTTCCTCTGAAATGACATAATGGGATATGCAATGCAAGAGAAGATCCTAATGAATGTCCTATATAACCTACTCACCCCATAAATGATCTTACCTCATCCACATTTCTAGAAGTTTCCCATTCCATGATAGCCCTTATCTTCTCTAGGTCCATTGTTATTCCTTCCTCGGAAACAACATGTCCCAAGTAATTTACATCTATCTGAAAGAAACTACATTTGCTAAACTTGGCATATAACGATGCTCTCTCAATAATCTCAAAACTACTCCTAAGTGCTCAACATGCTCTTCCACATTTTTAGAATATACCAATATATAATCAATGAATACAATAACGGACTTGTCCAAATAAGCACACAATACACTATTCATCAAGCACATAAAAGTAGAAAGAGAATTAGTCAAACCAAATTGAACTAAGACAAACTCATAATGCCGATACCTGGTTCGAAAAATTATCTTGTAAATATCCTCTTCCTTGATTGCTTACCTAATTATATCAGATCTCAAATCGATCTTTTAGAACATTGTTCCTCCCTTCAACTGATCAAACAAGCCATCAATTTTTAGCAAGGGATACTTATTTTTATGGTTACCTTGTTCAACTACCTGTAATTGTTGGCATTATGATTCAAGTGTTGTCCTTGATGGCAACTCACTCAGTGGATGGTACAGGTGCTCAGAGGTTGGTACAGGTGATGGCAACTTAATCAGAAGACAGATCTCAGTACAGCATGCCAAGGAAGCTCATACACGCTGTTTCGTTAAGCCCAAGTCGCGTGTACACGCAAGTTCGATTCAGAAAAAGCGCGTGTATGTGGAAAGGTTCCTTTGGTTCATGGTGGTTAGTCCTTGGAAGTTGTGCCTATGATTTCGGACCATTATGTCTCGACGGGCGTGTCGATCCCTAGTTTTAAAGTTGATGGTATTGTGTTACTATGGTTTTGGCTCTTGGTATTGAGAAAGGCCTAAGGCTATATAAGGAGAAGAAGATCATTAGGCAAACATCATCTTTTCGACAAGGCATGAATATCTAAGAGTGAAAGAGATCTGATATGCAGGTTCTAAGTTGGTTGATCTAAGCCAAGGAGAGATCACATCGGTTAATGGAAGACTAGATCTAAGGATAGATCGGGATCTATGGTTTGACATGCACTATCATGATATGGTTGATTATGCGTATTTCTAGATCTGCATATTGTCGCAATGTTACGTTCTGAGTCTAACTAATGTCTGGTACAGCTGCAAATTGAGAAAGTTTATTTTTAGATCTGTACGCAGGTTGACTTCGGTAAAAGAGCGTGTATACGCGGGTTCTGCTCATTAAAGTAGCGTATATCTTTTGAAGCTTGATTTGGGTTTACAGTGGGGTCTGACTGTTATTACAGAGTTCTGTAGTCTGCTCTGTGTTCTGGTAACTGGTGATTGACAGGGTTCAGTGGTTCAGTGATTCAAAGTTTGGTTGTTTTATGCTTCAATGATCTGTTGTGAAAATTGAATGAATTGTGGTCTTCAGATTGTAATGTTGTGCTTCAGGGATATCCAAGTCTGAAAATGTATGAAAAGTGATACCTGGAAGAAGGAAGATTGTAGGTCAGCACCTACGTACTAGTATCTTGGCTAGTACAAAAGCAAAGGGGGTTGGAGCTCCCTTCCAAGGAAGTTTGGAGAACGAGAGAAGGTTGAAGCCTTCTGCAGGTTGTAGCCTGCGTACTGGTATAAGGCTGCACCAGTACAAAAGATTGTAAACTGAAGTTTCATATTAAGAAAGATAGAGACAACTTGCAGCAGGTGGTTTTCACCCACATTGGGTTTCCACCTTATATCTTGGTGTTCATGTGTGTGGCTTTTTATCTGTTCTGTTATACTGCACATGTTTACTGTTAATATGATGAATAATGTCCTGATGCACTTAATTGAAGAATAAGCCAACTAAATTGTGAGTTTTCTGCTTATACGCTGTTTTACTTCGTCACAGTAGCGTGTACACGCTGGTTCACTTAACTGAAGTAGCGTATATGTTTCTGGGCATTTAAAAAGTTTGATTAATCTGATAATACTGATTCACCCCCCCCTCTCAGTATTATTTCCAACAGTAATCGATTCATAATCTGATAGTACCATCTTTCTCCTTAACAAAAAATACTGGTGCACCCCACAATGATATACTTGGCCTAATGTATCCTTTATCAATCATTTCCTTCAACTTCAACTCTACTAACAATGGAGTGCTCATCCTGTATGGTTCCTTTGATGTTGGTGCTTCCCCTAGTACCAACCCAATGGAAGATTCCACATCTCTGTGAGGTAGAAACTCTGAAATCACTGCAGGAAATACGTCCTCAAACTACTACAAGATCGGGTACCTTCTCAATACCTTTTTGTATTCAACATCCTTACCTTTATCACTAGAAATATGCACTACAAATAACACACTCTTTTTTTGTTACTATGCTGTGTCTGCATAGCTGTCACCATTCTAATTGATGTTGCCTTCTTCTTACCCTGCAAGATATTGTGTTGTACATTGTCATCGAAGCACTTAATGGAATTGTCATAACAATCGAATTTGGTCCTATGAAGATACAACCAATCCATACCCAAAAGCATATTATATGATCATAATGAAAATATATTCAAATGTGTTGAAGTAGGCATACCATTCAACTCGAATGTGAAAGCTCTTACACATAATACACTCTCTTATTCGTACCTATAGACAATTTCACTAACCAGGATTCTGCATGCACTTATTTATTCAAACCACACGTATCCACCAAGTCATAACTAACTTAAATATAATTATATCCAGCATCAATCAAAATAGAAACAACTTCATCACAAAGTTTACCATCCATCTCGATAATAGAATCACGGTGATCTGTCTAACTATTATCCAGTGTTGCATAGATCCATGGAATTCTATGCCAAAAATCCACAAGTGTTCATGATTCTTGTGAACTGTAAATATGAGGACTACCACCCTGATTCTATGGAAAATCCCTCTTAAGATGCTCCTTACCACATGTCTAACACTGGAATCATCCTATACCATCACCTTTATTTTACTGCCCTCCATGGTTTGACGCATTAAACTTCTTGTAAGGTGCAACATTTTCTTTCTCACCTGCATCCCAAGGCCTTGTTCTTTCTGGCTACCATTTATTCTTATCTTTTCCTTTCCCTTTCCAACCTTGTTGATATTTTGTCTTACGCTTTGATTTCTCATAACAATGTTTCAATTTCCCAATGACTTATTCAAGTAACCGAGGCTCATCATACTCAATTTGATATGTAAATTCTAATGCATACCCACTGAAAAATATCTTAACTTTAGCCTTGTCATCCTTAAGATACAGTACATACCTCAATAAATATAAGAACTTAGTCGTGTACTCCTAATTTGTCATTGATCCCATCCTTAGCTCATATAATTCCTTGTCTTTGTTGTCGTAGTACCACTCTTATAAGTACTTCTTCCTTAAAAGTCTCTTGAATTCATGCCAACTCAACTCTTATGTCCTAATGTCTTTGACCTATTTCACATATTCCCACTAGATGTTTCCTTTCCTCTTGAGGCTAGAGATAGCTATTCTAGCCTTCATATTATCTGTTTACTCATCTAGTTTAAATAATTTCTTCATCCCAAGTAACCATGCCTCTGTATCCTCCAAATTCTTCAAATCTCCATCAAAGATAGGTGGCTTCACTTTCTTGAAATCATCTTGCAAATATCCCATCACTCATCCTGTAAGGATGATAACTATGATGATCATAGTGTTTGTCAAAACGAAAACTAGAATAGAACCTGGGTCCATCACCTCTCCTATTCGGAGTATCCAAGAGTCTTCCATCTCATATCGTGTCATCCCTATCTAACCTTTGACCAGAATGAGGCCTACTTCCATATGTGCCATTAGTTTTGTCCACTTTCCCATGGATGATCATAAGGGGTCCCTGTCTATGTAATTCTGACAAACTTTGAAGAATTATTGCATTAACCTCTACTTGTTTCTCTCGTTCTTGCATGATTATATCACTATCGTCTTTGAAACTTCTTATTTCTACCTTAAAAGTTTTAAATGTGTTTGTTATATCATAAGAGTGCCCACTACCACATTTCTCATATGATCCATAAGGAGAGTCTTGTGAACTATAGTCTACCATCTTACTATTTATATTTGAACTTCTTCCTACAAGCATACCATGTCATCTTAAACCAAAATATAACATATTAACATACCTCGGTATCATTCATAGGAGGATATCATGTCTACAAGATCAACGAGATTAGAACAATATATCTATAATCATAATCATATCAATACATAAACATCATTTCATCCATCAACCAAATACCATGCATGACCATACCAACCACATACCATGATATTCTGCATGACATCTATAACCATGTCAATGTATGCATAACAACATATAAGCACTGGCATGCATAACCCATTCACGCCCGACATGCACTCATGACAAACACATCCAAAAAAACCACCATCAACTTTCGCATGATGACACAAACACAACCATGACCAACACCATGCACACACAACAAGCACATAGACCACATGCATGAAGAACACATATGAAACAGATATGTATGCATGTCCAAAACACACCACCCATTTAGTCCAAGGGGTGAACCATGCTCTGATATCACTCTCTAACACCCTCCTCCCACATTTACCCAAGTTCACTAGTCTGCTAGGGTAAACTTGTGACGAGAGGATACTATGATGTGATTCAACTGCCTATGTATAGTTAGGGAAGTGGAACTGACAAAATAAAACCATTCCCACCTTTCAAACATGCTACAAAACCTTTAGGATCCAACCAACCTTTCCAGGTGACCAAACCCTAAGAAAACTTGACATTTCACTGATATGGATCCTTATTCGCTTTCATGACAAGCCATGCATGAAATTTAGGCCTTCCAGTCTCTCCCAAAGAAAGGCATTCTAGTGAATGTGGAATTTTTTAGCCAGGTTTGAGCCAGCGACACTGGATTTTGTGCCACTTTTTTAGGTCCAGGTCTCAATCCACTACACAGAACTTCATGAAACTTTCAGAAATGATAGATAACAAGGGAATAAGGCTAATAATGCAATCATTGGTACAAGTAACTGATATTACCCCTGGTGAGCACTAGTATTGCAAAAATAATGCTGCAACTCCTGGAGCGTCCTACTTTACTTTTATCAACCCAGTAGTTTGTAACGAACCTGGAAGCGACGATGTTGTATGCACAAGTACTAGTTCTTACTGCATGTTGTCACTTGGTCAGTCGGTGCAAGATCACTAGGAGCTCAAGCCAACTTCTATGATTCCGAGAAAAAGCTTTATGTGTGATGAAAGAGAGGAAAGCTCACTTTACAGAGGCTACCCTACTTGCAGAAAGGGAAAGAAACTGAAATGTAAAGTAACCCTAGCAAACCCTAATTAACCAACTAACCCTATTTTTGCAAAAAGAAAGATGAAAAACCATAGAATTCATGGCATTACCTACTTAGGAAGTAAACAACATCTATTCAAGCTATTTATAGGAGGAAATGAGAAAAAAACATCTTTTTGGATTTCTATGTATTTTATGTGAAATTGTCATGCATGTAATTTATTTGTTTGCGGATGTGGCAGTGACTAGGTGGTGATGGAGGGTGAATTTGGAGTTTGCAGAGGTGTAGGAAGGTGTGTATGGGTCCTAGGAGGTCTCTGGTAACCTTCTAGAGGCTTTCCCTACAAACGGACTTCAAAAGGTCACATACAGGAATTTCTACAGTAGGTTGCAAGGGATTTACAAGATGTCTACAAGAGGATCTATAGGAGGATGCCGAGGGCTGTTTTAGAGGTTTTAAAGGTGGGAAAATTGTTGGAAAGGGTAGCTGAAGGCTAGAAGCATGTGTTAAGGTGTATGAGGCTCATTAAGGAGGATTAGGGAAGGGAATGATGGTTGGACTTGTTCAAGGGACGAGAGGAAAGTTTATGAGAAAAGTGCAGAAAATTTGGGCAGATTTATGAGGGGCTGTGAATGACTTGTGGAACATGTAGCAAAGAGATTTGGTGATGGCTGATTTATTGACTTATTATGAGTAGAGGTGTACTGCAAGAGAGATGAAAATCAAACTCTGAAACTGAGCAAACAAAGAAACTAGCTGCACCAAAAAATAGAACTTTATCTTATGTTAACCTAAATTATAATCTAGGAAAATAAAATGCTGAACAATGCTATATGGAAAGGAAAGCATGGAAAGAGATTTATTGCAGAAACAAAAATGAGTATGGAAAAATGGATCTGAAGCAAAGCACTAACCTTTAAATCAAACTGTAACACCAGAAATTGCATGGAGAAGGCAAAACTATGTTTTTGTGGTAGTAAGAGGGTCTTGAAATCAACTCATGGTCCCAAAGGGAGGAAAGGAGGCCAAGGCTCTATTGATGGCCTTTTTGTATCTTTTTCCTAACACTATTTAACCTACTTCAGCAAATTGAAATGTAAATAGCTATGTAAATCACCAAAAGCAACCTATTCTAACCAAGAAAGAAATCTATCTAACTGCAGCAAAACATATAAATAAAAAACAAGAGGTGCTGGGAAGATTTGGTTGGGCCCTAACCCAAGAACTTCAGCCCTCTGAGGTAACTCAGAGCTGGCTCAGAAAAGATTTCATCTTCATTATCAAAATAATAGTCACATTACATGAAATTGTCCACAAAAGTAAGATCGAAATGAGTTGAGCAAAGGCTGCAACAAAAGTGAAAAAATTTGACTAACATCCAGCAACCTAATGAGACCCTAGGCCTCTCTACTTATACAACTGGCACTTCCAACAACTCCCTTAAAATTACAGAGGCTCAGCTCCCAGGACTTGAGATAGACAACAGTTAACCTTCACTTGCTCAGCTGCCTCTTTGATGGATTGATGTGACTGCTTGTGCTCCTAGATTTATGAAGTAGGATTCGAAGTAGGGAGTCATCAATTAGGGGGACACCCTCCTATAAATCCTCACCCTTGTCTTCCTCGAATATTGGCTGCCAAATGCTCATTAACCCTTTGACTTTGTCTCAAAATTGACCAAAAATCTGCATAAAGCACACATTAGACTTCATGGCATAATTACTAACCCAACTCACTCTATTATCATAAATATAATCAAAAACATGAAATAAAATAATGAGAATGGTGGATTAAGCTAAGTTAGGAGGCCAAATGAGCCCATATAATTACCCATTTATGGGGCTCATCATCACCCCCCTACTCAATGTGTTGCTCATCCTCTGAGCAACTAGTCCATCTCCTCATCTTTGATGGCCCTCATGGCCTCCATGACATCCCATGCTTTTGATGTGAGATCCGCTTTGTTATCATGGAATCTTGCCTTTCTGTTCACCTCCCCCCACTTCTGTTGTTCTTCTTCCTCTTTTCCACCTTCCTGTAGGCCTAGCAATAGTGGAGGACTCAATTTGAGGCCAATCCAATTAGCCTTCAAACTCTACATCGAGCGCTTGTACAATGGAACTCTCCTTAATGCTTCTTTCATCGTTGTTGGGGAGTGATACTCCCTAATTTAGGGATTGTGTGGGAGAGTGTTCCACCTCCTCATACAAGCATGAATATAGTCTTCCCCAAGTAATCTTTCCATGTCTTCAAAATGTGCAATGGCCTGGGCCTGCTCATTGATATACTTAGGGGCACCTTGAGGATTATTTGCAAGCAGCTGGTGGACACTAATGAGAACCATAAGGTCTACTGGCTCAGCTTGGATCATTATGGGTTCATTTTGATTTTTCACCATCAACTTTTTTATTTTTGTTGCCCTTTTCTCTCGATGATTCATCCATGATGCCATGGCCATCAATTGCAAGTCCCATAGCCTAGCATTGGGGTCCCATAGGTTCATATCAGTGAGGGCCAAGTTATGCAAATAAAACTCTGCTATCTTTGCCCTGTCTTCTGCTAAACATTGGTCACATAGGTCTGTAAATTGTTTACAATCTTGGAAAGGCATGGTGCCTCTCTATGCCAAAGTCTTGATTTGAAATTGCAGCCATTGGTCTTTGAAGTATACTCCATATGATTTTACTGGTTTCCTACACTGTAGCACCTCCATAGACCAGCTGGCCATGCATGCCAATTATGTCTCCTTTTCTTGCGGTTGTTTCCTTAGCAACTCATTTTCTATTTCTAAGTGAGATCTTATGATTGCCTCTCTATGTCTTACATCACTTAACCCCTTGCCCATCTCTCTAAGCTTGTTCTCCATGTGGCCAATGTCTTCCACCCCTTTTGACTTGGTGATTTACATCCATCTATGGCTCCTTATCCTTTCTTTCTCTAGTTCAAAGAAAAGTGGGATTGCAAATTTCGGTGGAATGATTTTCCCCCTTCAAGAAGGTTGTAATAAGAGCCCAAACTAGGCTGAGGGCCAGGTTCTTGTGTCTCTGTTGTTTCATCCTTTTCCTTGGTCTGTTCTTCTACCCTTTTCACAAGTTTTTCGGTCTCCTGTAGCTTTGTTAGGATCTCCTGTAGAGCAGTCTGTGCCTCCTGTAAGACTATTTTTGAGTCCTATCATTTTATTCTTTCCTTCCAAGTGGAAGATTTAGGACTTCCTCTTTCATAAGTGATGGGGGTTTTGGAGGGATATTCTTCCCTTTTGACACCAGGGGAACCTTCAATTATGATAGGCTCTTTTGAGGATGGTTTTGGCTTCCCTATTTTTATTCTTGTTCTTTTTCGAGCCCTGAAATACATTGATGGTTTCCTTTTCCTCTTTTGTTTGGGTTTAACTAGGGTGTTGAGAGCAACAAGAATAGCTGCTGCCTCCCTTTCTAGTGTCTTGGGAGACACTTCTATCTTCTTTGCCCCTTTTTCCTCTTCTTTTGTCTTCTCTACCTCTACTAGCTTTCTTCCTTCTAGCTCTGTTTTGGTTTCCTTCTCATCTTGTTTAGTTTCTTCCTTCTCTTCTTTAGTCTTTCTCTTCTCTGTTTTAGTCTTTTTCTTCTCTGTTTTAGTCTCTTCCTTCTCTGTTTTGGTTTCCTCCTCATCTTCCTCTTTTTTCTCTTCCCCCTCAGTTTCAGAAGGACTAAGGTCATATGTGAGGGCCTTCATATCATCTTCTCCTGTCATATTTCTGAAGATTTCTTAGGCTATGGGGATTTTGAAGCTGTGGAGGGCTTCCTCCACCAACAGTTTAATCAGTCCATGGTAAGCTAATTGATCTTGACCTCCTGCCTTCAACTTAATGCTGGAGTCTATAAGGGACTGTAGGAGAAAATAGGGAATGCTAAGTTTTTGAGGTGTGGGAATGTCCATGCCATATCTCAGCTCATGAAGAAGTCTAAAATGGTAGTCATAAACTATGTTATACCTCCGTTCACATGAAATGTACTTGATGATCTGGTAACTGACCTCATCCCAAGGGTAAGGTATGCTTGTTCTTCTAATTCCATTTTTTTCTTCTAAGGATGTTCATCTGGTTGGAAGAAGGTTTTCTTGGCAACTTGACCTAGTGGCTTTTCATCCTTGCTACAGGGTATTCCAAGTGGAAGACTGGTAACCCTACTGATAAAGTCTAGTGTGATTTCCATGGTGAGACCTCTAAAAGTAACATCGGAATGGTTCTATGGGTTGGGTACAAAAGAACAGGCAAACTCTTGAGCCACTTCTTCATCAAACCCTCTAAATTTTTTGAAAATGGCATCCAATTGGCTCTGGTGAAAACGACTACTACCTCGGGATGTTCATGGAGCCCAACTGAATTTATGGGCTCCTTCCTCATGAATCTTGCTGTCATTTTTCTTCCACCCTTTTGGAACACCTCAGGTGGAGAAGGAGACAAGGATTTCTGCAAAAACAAGAAAATAGAGAAAAGCTGTGCTTTTTTCAAGAAACGGGCATAATGTTTTGAATGAAATTCATCTTCTTTTTCAGGCTTAATTTTTCCTTATTGCATCACTCCTTTGACATATGAATATCCAAGGTGGGTTTGTACAGAGCCTACCTCTTCAAGTCTGAATTTGAGTGAAAACCTTATCTTTTCTCCTATAAAACTGCTTACTGCCCCTCATGTAGAAATGGCTGAAGGTTCTCTTGTAGAACGTGTTACTGCTCTTATGGAACCCAATAATGCTCCTATAGAACCCCGATAGGAGGAGGAGGACTGGAAATGATAGAGAACGATGGTTTCAAGGCTATGGAGGTGGTATGTAGCTTGTTGCAACTACAGGAACGATGATGAAATGGAACAAAGGTGGTGGAGGAGTTCGAGGGAGAGTACTTATGTCTATTTTGAGATATTTCTGATGATGATGTGAGTTGGAAAAAAGGGTATGTTGCCATTATTTGGACCGTTTGTCCCCACTGCCGCGTCATCATGACTCCTCATAACTTCTACCCGCAATCACTTCCCATCATTTGCATTGGAGTTTATACATCCGCCACTACCAGTCATTTGGATTTTATGTGAGTTGACTAGGCGCATGTATGGTGAGAACTCCTCATGAGCACAGTC
Source organism: Pinus tabuliformis (assembly GCA_031772625.1). Taxonomy (NCBI): domain Eukaryota; kingdom Viridiplantae; phylum Streptophyta; class Pinopsida; order Pinales; family Pinaceae; genus Pinus; species Pinus tabuliformis. Next base: position 726,919,385 of record CM062807.1, read on the forward strand.
GAACTGGATGTGGATGACCAATTAACTTGCCACCTTTCTGGTTCAACCCTAACCATCTCATTCATTCATGCAATTTTTGAATTATACAAATGCAATAGAGGAGAGGGTTACACACTTACCTGCAGGTTGAATGTTCAAGCTATGGTGCTGCTTGGTTCTGTTGCTGCTGCATGCTCGGATTTCAGTGGTTGCATGCCTGTATCCTTTCTGCTTTTATGTTTTTTTCTCCTTGATATGTGGCTAGTTTTTTTTGTATAGGTACCCTTTAGCTGAATCTTGCTTCAGACTTCCTCTGCATTCCTGTGGCTACACCTATTTTGCTGTTGGAGCTTGATTTTAAGGGGATCAACTACTACAGGAAATCCTACAGGAACTCCTGTAGCTGCTTCTCCCTCTAAAATTTTTAGCTGATTCTTGTGTTGGGAGTTGTGAGGATGCTATAAAGATACTAATGGTAATGGAGATGTATTTATTAAGCTGCAGGTGAGTTGGGGAGGTGTTGTTATTTTTATTTCCTTATATTTTCTTGAAATTGGTTTCTGTGTTTTTGCTGTAGGAAGGAAAGAAATCAATGGAAATGAGGTGGTGCAGGTGTGGGATGGAGGGTTAGGATGGTGGATAGCTATAAGATGGCCTATATTCTCTCCAAGTAAATCCCCAACTCCTCAAACTATTTTTAAAAGCTATTTCAGGCTCTTTATGATTTCTACAGGAGCCTCCTGTAGAACACACAAGGCCTCCTATAAGATACAAAATCTTCAGAAAAAAACATAGAGAGGTGGAAAAAAAAGGTCAGAAATGATGGAGAGGAGGATAGAGGATGTGTAATAGGCTTTGTGGCATTTCCTCTTTCTTCCTGTGGTCCTACTGTAACCTGCAATGCATTTTAAAAGTCAATTTTCTCTTCCTTTTTTCTCTGTTTTTTTTTTTCAAATTACAACTAGGGTGCCTCCAGGAGGTTTTCACCCTACTTGAATCTGATTGTACCCACTAAACCAATCTAGGAAGGAGAACAACTTTTTCCTTGCCAGACCATCTAACACTTGATCTATGAAAGGTAAAGGAAAATGGTCCTTTTTCGTGGCCTTGTTTAGTTCCCGATAATCGACACAGATCCTCCACTTACCATTTTTATTTGGCACTAGCACCAAAGGAGAGACCCATTCATTGTCAGAGATGGGGTAGATGAATCCTGAATCCAGTAACTTTTGCTATTCTTCCTTGACAATGTCTTTAAGGGATGGATTCATCCTCCTTTGAGGCTGCCTGCTTGTTTTGTAATCTTCTTTAATGTATATTTGATTAGTACAAACTGAAGGGTGCATTCCCTTCATCTCCTTATAGTTCCAAGAAAAGGCATCTAAATGTTTTTTCAATAAGCTACATAATTCCTTCTCCTGGGAGCTGGATAGGGATCAGTTGATTTTCAAGGTTCTTTCTGGGTCGAACTCTATATTCTTAACATGGAGAGAGGTCGGGTCGGCCCCAGAGAGATCAGTTAAGGGATTGTCTTGGGTTTCTTTCACCATATCTTCCAATGGAAAAATACTCGGGGGTCGATTCTGAATTAAGTTTTCAATGATATCATCCTCATTTTGCGATTCCCCCCCATGACAGTTTCTACTGCACACAGTGGTGCAAAATAGACTTCATCCTCATCTTCCTCCTCCAATCAGAGAGGTAGATCATTTTCTAGCCAGGGTTGGGGAGGAGGGTATAGGATTAGCTTCTTGGACATATGCTTGTTCTTGATAGTCATGTTCCCAGCTCGACAACTAATGTAAGCATCTGCAGTGGCCAACCAGGGTCTTCCTAGGATGAGAGGATACCCAGTGAGTTTTGCTTTCGGCTGAAGAACCAAGAAATCAACAGGGTACTCCCAAGAATCAATGGAGATCATCACATCCTCCATAATCTCCTCAGGGATCACGGTGGAGCAGTTTGCTAGCTCTAGTACTGTCGTGGTCATTCTCAAGGAGCCCTGGAGTTTGAGCTTGAGCATGGTGTCCTTTGTCATCACATTAATGGTAGCTCCTAGATCAATCAAGGTATGTGGGATCATGGTGCCATTGATTTGGACATCAACTACTAGGATTCCAGGGTCTAAATATTGCAGACAGATTACCTACCCCAACATTAGGTTAGATAGTTGTCTTATGACATTGATGGTTGGGGAATCTCTCTTGCGTTTGCCTGGATGCTTGAAGCACTTCTCTTTTATCATCTTATTGTATATGGGCACATCCTTTATGGCTTGGAGAAGTGGTATCTTTACACATAATTGCTTCAATTCTCCTAGAAGTTTAGTTTCTTCTGGCATGGGTTGTGTTGTCCCAGATAGTCTTTTAGGAAATGGTGGAATTCCTTTCAATTCACTTTCCTCTTTATCTTACTCATCCTTCTGAGGGGGAGGTTGGCTATCTTGGAGAACCTTCCCAAATCGTAGGTTAATCTCCTGAATCTCCACAGCATAGGTTGGGCATGATGGTTCCCCACTGTATACTTGCTGAGTCTATCTGTTGTTCGAGTTTGGGTTCGATTGAGCAGGCATTTGGGGTTGCCTTGGTGGAGCAGGAGGCAATGGTTGCAGTTGAGCAAGTGGTGGAGGCAAAAGAGTGGGAGGAGAGTTGTATTAGGGCCTCCACCCTTGATGAGATGCATTCCATTGAGGTTGTGGCTGAGTATAGGAGTGGAATGAATGAGCGGCTGGTTGGGTATGATATTGAGATGGATATGACCAAGGCAGAGGTGTGAACTAAGAAGGATGGGCAGGGGGACCCCAAGAAGGTATGGAAGTGGCTTGATTGGGGTTGTAGTATGCCTGAGATGTCCCTTGCATTCCCTGTTGGTATGATCTAGGCCCATGCGGTCTCCTTTGGTTCATTAAATAGAGTGGTTCAGTGGCACCTTTAGCCCCTTGGTATATAGCTTTAAGTCCGGGTAAGGAAGGGCACTTTTTTGTAGAATGATCTTCTTCATAGACTAAACAAACCTCTATAGAGTTCAATAGGCATTCATTCTTAGGATGCCTTCTGGTGCACCTAGGACAAAATATAGCCAAAGCCCTCTCTACTTCCTCTTGTCTCCTTTTGATATGCAAGGTATCCATTTGCATGGCAAGAGTCTGCAGCATCTCACTCTTGAAGTCTTCCAGCATGTTTCCAAGTTCAACTTTAAGGGATGAACTGGATGAGGAGGTACTAGCTGTGGGTTGACTCCCCCTACCTCTCTTTCTGGCTGCCCTAGAATGGTTTCTAAAAATTGTCTTTATGTCTTCATAAGGTAGTTGGTAGATGTTTCCCCTAGCTAGTAAATGGACGGTGTCTAGAAGGTCTTCTGGAATTCCTCTTAGTAGGACCAACTTCAGAGATTCAGGGTCAGGTGTGAACCTAGCCTTTTTATAACTAAGTTGGAACCTTTCTTCATAATCTTCCAAGGATTCATCACTTCCCATAGTCATTTGGAAGATTTCTTCCTTGGTATCTTTTGATCTACAGTCTTCTCGATATTTGTTATTAAAGGCTTGCTGCACCTAAGCCCAAGTTGTGATGCTATTTCCAGGTAACCCCATGAACCAGTGCAATGCTGCATCCTTGAGGGTAGAAGGAAATAGTTTCAACTTATTCTCATCTTCTGCATAGTCATAGGTTCGACAGATAACAACAAACTCAAATAGGAAGGTGCCAAGATCTTCTACAGTCAATCCATGGAAGTGAGGTAGGGTTGAAGGGCTTATGTTCTTCATTTTAATATCCCTATTGGTCTCCTGGATGGGAAAGGTACCCTCTACTCTTTCTCCATTTCCCCTAGCATTTTTGTTTTCAGCCATTGTCTCAGGAGGTATGTTTTCTTCCTCTTCTTCTCCTATGGGTTCTTCAAATATCTCTGGTTGTTCACCTAAAGGTTCTTCTCGATCACTACCACCAAAGAAGAGAGAAGGGTGGATTTCTGATGTGGTGGGGGTGTTGGGTAGGAATTTTCCTAAATTATCTCTATTCCTATGAGGCATGAAAGGAAATATCCTTTTGGGTGATTTTTTTATTTTTTTTATTTTTTTCTGCTTGTACCTACAAAAATGAAATTGATTGAACAAACAAATTGCAACTATTGAAATGAACTTGTTGAAAGGAAATTGCAGAATTGAAATGAAAGAAAGGAAATGACTAATCTGGAATGAAAATTGCAGAATTGAAAAGACTAATCTACTTTTGTTGAAATGAAAATTGCAGAATTGAAAGGGCTAATCTACTTTCGCTGAAATGGAAATTGCAGAATTGAAAGGAAAGTAAGGAAATGAATAAATTGAAACAAACAACTACTCTAATTTTGCTGAAATGAACTACTTAGCAGAATGTTGTAGTAGAAAAATAGAAGAAAAGCAGTAATCACAAGATAATCTGATGCTTCCTTGGCAATGGTGCTAAAAGGTGGTGAGCACTAGTATTGCAGCAATAATGTTGCAACTCCTGGGGCTTCCTACTTTACTTTTATCAACCTGGTAGTTCATAACAAACTTGGAAGCGATGGTGTTGTATGGACAAGTACTAGTTCTTACTGCAGGCTATCACTTAGTCAGCTAGTGCAAGATCACTAGGAGCTCAAGACAACTTATATGATTTCCAGAAGAAGCTTTATGTGTGATGAAAGAGAGGAAAGCTCACTCTACAGAGGCTACCCTACTTGCAAAAAGGGAAAGAAGACTGAAATGTAAAGTAACCCTAGAAAACCCTATTTAACCAAATAAGCCTACTTTTGTAGAAAGAGAGATGAAAAACTATACAATGCATGCCATTACCTACTTAGGAAGTAAACAACATCTATTCAATCTATTTCTAGGAGGGAATGAGAAATTATATTTTTTTTGGGTTTTTATGTATTTTATGTGAAATTGTCATGCATGTAATTTATTTGTTTGCGGATGTGGCAGCGATTAGGTGGTGATGGAGGGTGACTTTGGAGTTTTCATAGGTGTAGGGAGGTGTGGATGGGCCCTATGAGACCTTCGGTAACCTTCTAGAGGCTCTCCCTGCAAATGGACTTCAAAAAGTCACCTACACGAATTTCTAGAGGAGGTTCTAATGGATCTATAGGTGGTCTACAGGAGGATCTATAGGAGGATGCCAAGGACTGTTTTAGAGGTTTTAAAGGTGGGAAAATGGTTGGAAACGATAGCTGAAGGATAGAAGGATGTGTTAAGGTGTCTGAGGTTCATTAAGGAGGATTAGGGAAGGGAATGATGGTTGGATTTGTTCAAGGGACGAGAGGAAAGTTTATGAGAAAAGTGCAGAAAATTAGGGCAGATTTATGAGGGGCTGTGAATGACCTGTGGAACATGTAGCAAAGAGGGTTGGTGATGGCTGATTTATTGACTTATGATGAGTAGAGGTGTACTACAAGAGATCTGCAAATCAAACTTTGAAACTGAGCAAGAAAAGAAACTTGCTGCACGAGAAAACAAAATCGTATCTTATGTTAACCTAAATTATAATCTAGGAAAATAAAATGATGAGCAATTATGTATGGAAAAGAAAGCATGGAAAGAGATTTATTGCAAAAATAGAAATGAGTATGGCAAAATGGATCTGAATCAAAGCATTAACTTCTAAATCAAACTTTAACACCAGAAATTTCATGGAGAAGGCAAAACAGTGTTTTTGCGGCAACAAGAGGGCCTTGACCTCAGCTCATGGTCCCAAAGGGAGGAAAGGAGGTTAAGGCTCTATTGATGGCCTTTTTGTATCTTTTTCCTAACACTATTTAACCTACTTTAGCAAACTGAAATGGAAATAGCTATGTAAATCACCAAAAGCAACCTATTCTAACCAAGAAAGAAATCTATCTAACTGCAACCAATTCATAAACTACAACAAAACATATAAATACAAAACAAGAGGTGTTGGGTAGCTTGGGTTGGGCCCTAACCCAAGATCTTTAGCCCTCTGAGGTAACTCAGTGCTGGCTCAGAAAATATTTCATCTTCATTATCAAAATAATAGTCACATTACATGAAATTGTCCACAAAAGTAAGCTCGAAATGAGCTGAGTAAAGGCTACAACAAAAGTGAAAAAATTTGACTAACATCCAACAACCTAATGAGGCCCTAGGCCTCTTTACTTGTACAAATGGAGCTTCCAACAGCTCCCTTAAAATTAGGGAGGCTCAGCTCCCAGGACTTGAGATATACAAGAGTTAACCTTCACTTGCTCGGCTGCCTCTTTGATGCATTGATGTGGCTGCTTGTGGTCTGAGCTTTTTGAAGGAGGATTTGATATAGGGAGTCATCAATGAGGGGGACACCCTTCTATAGATCCTCTCCCTTGTCTTCCTCAAATATTGGCTGCCAAATGCTCATTAAACCTTTGACTTTGTCTCAAAATTGACAAAAAATCTACATAAAGTACACATTAGACTTCATGGCATAATGAATAACCCAACTCACTCTATTAGCATAAATATAATAAAAAACATGCAATAAACTAATGATAATTTTGCATTAAGCTAAGTTAGGAGGCCAAATGAGCCCATATAATTACCGATTTATGGGGCTCATCAACCTTGACTATCCATGACAGGCATTTCGTCAAACATGTCACAAATATGTAATCTACAAGTCATAACACCATATCTAAGAATAGGAGTCTCATACTTATTTGAGATTCATAAAGAAGCATTATTTATTTATCACAATAGTTGCATTATCATATATTAGGTGATCTGAATTTGAAACTACTTGAAATTTGTTTGCAAGGTATTCAATTCAGAATTAAACATGTTTAAAAGATTTCCATGTCTTGCAGAAAGAAAACACATGAAATTTTCAGCTGTTCATGACCCATTTAAGCATAGCAGAGTTATTTCCTTTTACTGTTTAACAAATTAAAATGAATTTGATCTGCAAAATAAATCAACCATAAATGCAAAAGAAGTTGATAAAGCAGTTCACCCCCTCCAGGGCTACGTCTGCTGGGTCTAAAGCTCCCAACCAGGCTTGTCCTTGTTTTTATTAAATGCTCAAATTGAAAATATATCTGAATAGAAGCATATAAAGGAGAAATATATGGTAAAAATGGATTCAAAACACTTGAATCCTTCAGGATTGACTATTGGATCACCCCCAATGGATACCTGCAACCCTATACAGTCTTCACAAAACTGGGCCCTAGTGGCTCCTAGAACTTTCACGGCTCCAAAACCTCTACAAATGACCTCAGATGGCTATAAGACGTGCACCAATGGCTTCAGAGGGTCGACAATACCCAAAATAAAAAAAAAAATCGTCCAAAACCGACTTTCCTAGCCAAAGTTATGGCCATTTAAAGTTTCTCCAGTTTTTCCCTACAAAAACTCCAGCTAACTTTAGTTAACTCCAGATAGCTCTGCCAATTATGGCGGGTCCACCAAATTTGGCGCTCCTGCCAAAATTCCGCCAACTTAACTGCAGTTACATTTAATGTTTGGTGGTTGCCTTGGATTTCGTGCCAGGTGGAATATTCCTTTTTTAATTTTTTTTTGAAAAATTAAAATTTCTAATGTTATGGACAAATTCTTCTTTTTGCCATAACTTCCTCATACGGCGACCATTTTTTGAACCGTTTGCGGCACCGGAATCAAAAAGATGAGCACTTTCCGGTAATTCAACTTTGAACCAGTTCTAGGCACTTTAAATTTTGACCATTTTACGACACTTAGGACATGAGCACCTGATCACGCCTCCCCATTGGGAAGCTTTTGGACCCCAAAAGCCTTCAACTACCTGTTAAAGAGGTGAGGGTACAGCTCCCTCACTCTGTCCAGCTCCATCCACTTTGCCTTGTTCGGTTTGCTACCTTTGAAACCAACCTGAACATAATCTACACTGCCCCTTCTTGAAGTGTGTGTCCTTCTGTCAAGGATTCTATCTTCTTTCAGCTCATCTAAGAATTCTGGTGAGAAATCTTCTATAGATGGCAGTTGAACAACACTTTCATGATCAGCAATCAAAGGAGGTTCATACAAACGTAAGTTCTCCACATTGACAACAGAATACATTTGCATGTAGGAAGGCAAATCTAATTGAAAAGCATTATTTCCAACCTTCTTGAGGATTTTGAATGGACCATAACGAATAGGCTTCAGCTTTTTACCTTCTCCTTGCATCCTTTCCTTACTAATGTACAACCATACCTCATCTCCTTCCTGAAACTTGTGATCGACTCTATGCTTGTCATGTCTTTCCTTGTACTTGCCTTGACTCTTCTCAAGCTGTTCTTGAATTTGCTGATGTATTTGCTGAATCCTTTCAATGAATGAACGAGCTTTGTCAATGTCACTATGTCCCTCAATGGCAACATCTTTCTCAAGAATGAAATCAAGAGGTGATTTTGGAAAATAACCAAAACAAGCTTCAAACAGTGAGGTGTTTGTGGAAGAGTGCTTGGCACGATTGTAAGCATGTTGTATGTAGTGCAAATGTTCATCCCAAAGCTTGGGATGCTTGTTGCAATAACCTCTCAAGAGATGCACAATGGTTCTGTTCACAACTTCGGTTTGTCCATCTGTTTGCGGATGGAAAGCCGTACTTTTCTTCAACTTTGTGTTCATCATCTCCCATAGGTTGGACCAAAAATTCCCCACAAATCTGGAATCCCTGTCACCAATAATGGAAGTAGGCAAACAAAAGTGAATCCATACATGATGAAAAAATAATTCAGCAGTTTTTTCAGCAGTTATAGTTTTCTTACAAGGCATAAGTATACACATTTTGCTAAAACGATCAACTACTACATATCAATAATCATGCTGCTTTCGAGATTTTGGCAAACCTCCTACAAAATCCATAGAGATGCTCTCCCATGGTTTAGAAGGTACCGGCAAAGGAGTATACAAACCAAGCTTCCTGTTCCTAGGCTTGCTTGTAGCACATAATGAACAACCTCTTATGAACCTTGAAACAGAATCTACCATGCGAGGCCAATAGCAATACCTCTGTAGATGTGCAATTGTTTTGCTCACACCAAAATGGCCAGCAATAAGAGAAGAATGAGCTTCTCTTATGACATTTATCCTCTCCCCCTGTGGTATACACAACTTGCCCAAATGAAACAACAAATTGTTATGCATGTGATAGTCATTTTCTACATGATTTCCTTTACTCAAGTTAGCATACACATCTTTAAAGTCATCATCAGATGCATATTGTTCTATGTAACTATCATGTACAATGGAATCATTCTTAAGTAAAGTAACAACACCAATAATAGGCCTTGAAAGCATATCAGCAACCTTATTCAAAGTACCTTTCTTATACCTTATTACCAAATGGAAATGTTGCAAGAAGCCCATCCATCTGAAGTGTCGTGACTGTTGTAACTTGCTTTGTGATTGCAAGTACTGTAAGGGCTCATGGTCGGTATGTATAACAGTTTCTTTGCCCATCAAGTAGTGTTTCCACTTTTTGACACTTTGTACCAACGCATACAACTCCTTATCATATGTAGGATAATTTACAATAGCACCATTAAAAGTTTCAGAATGAAAAGCAATAGGCTTACCATGCTGTAGAAGAACTGCACCCATAGCATAATCACTAGCATCAGTTTGTATCTCAAATGGCTGTCTCAAATCCGGTAATGAAAGGACTGGAGCTCAACTAATCTTCTCTTTCAAAGATTTGAAAGCTTTTTGCTGCTTGCCTCCCCATTGGAAAGCATGCTTCACACTTGTCACTGCATGCATAGGAGCTGCTATAGAAGAGAAGTTAGAGATAAACTTCCTCCAATATTGAGATGCACCCAAAAAACTTCTTACCTCTGTTATGGATTTGGGAGTAGGCCACTTCACAATAGCCTCAATCTTAGCAGGATCAATTCTCAAAGCACCTCCTCCTACTATGTGTCCCAAATAAACCAAAGAAGTCTTTCCAAATTCACACTTTGACATTTTAAGAAATAACTGATTCTTCTTCAAAACATCAAGTACTTTTCTAACATGCATGACATGATCTTCTCTAGACTTGCTGAAAATTAAGATGTCATCTAAGTAGACAATAATGAAATCATCAAGAAAAGGATGCAAGACATCATCCATTACCCGCATGAAAGTTGCAGGTGCATTGCACAAACCAAACGGCTTCACAAGCCACTCAAAGAGTCCTTGTTTGGTTTTAAAGGTTGTCTTCCAAATGTCACTTTCTTCAATTCTTACTTGATGATATCCACTGTACAAGTCTAGCTTAGTCAAATATCAAGCATCTTTCAGCTGGTCTAGCAAATCATCTATCCTTGGGAGTGGGTAACGATTCTTTACCGTTATCTTGTTCAAGGCCCTGAAATCAACACACATACGCCAAGTGCCATCTTTCTTTGGAATCAATAAAATCGGTGACCCACATGGCGAAGTACTTGGCCTTATGAAACCCTTGTCCAACAAGTCCTTGATTTGCTTCTTTATTTCAGCATTCTCCATAATAGACATGTGGTACATGTCTATGTTTGGAAGAGGACAATCTGGATGCAAATGGATTTAATGTTGAATCTCCCTCTTAGGAGGCAAACTTGTAGGCTCCTGAAACATCTCATGATATGTATCAACTACATCATACAGATCTGATTTAATTTTTGGATCACAATTGTCAAATGACTCATGATTCACATCAACCTTGGGCTTAATCATAAGAAGAACAAAATTCTTACTTGAATTGACCAGCCTTTTTACCTGTCCTGCATTCACCATCGCTATATTTGTCTTCTTGTGATGAGCTCTAACAATGAACTCCTTGCCATCTTTGAACAAATGATATTTGTTTTCATGGCGATGAAAGATAGCTTTCCTATGAAACAAGTAAGGACTTCCCAAAACAATTCCTCCTATATCAAAAGGTACCACATCAAGTTCAATTGTGTCAATAAAATGTGCAGTAATTGCAAAGCGCAATGTGCACTTTCTTGAAACTTGTAAATTTGCATCCTTGCAAATCCATCCAAGTGGATATGGCTTTGGATGTGGAACGGTCTCAAGTTTAAGCTGCTTGACCAAGTCCTTTTATATAAGGTTTGCTTGTGACCCACTATCAAAAAGTGTGTCAATTTTAGTATGTTTTGAAATCACCCTCACATGAAACAGTTCAATTCTTTCTTCCTCATTAGGAGCTTGTACATGGCAGTTTGAGGTACTAGTGCTGGCTTGAGTTTCAATTTCTTTTTCCTTCAAGTTTTTCAAACCCATGGCTGTAATTTTGGTTTCATCACCTGAATCTTCCCCTAAATCTTGTGGTGTAGATGTAGTAGCAGCAGTTTTCTGTTTCCCTTTGGATTTGTTAAATTGAGGTCTTTTTTCAGGATATAATTTCCAACAGTTTTTCTCCTCATGACCTGGTTTAGAACAATGTTTACAGATCACTTTCTCACTCTCCTGTTTGATAGATGCATTCTTTTTTCCCTTTCCCTTGGAGGTTTTATCTTTGTTTTTCCCCTTGGGGGGCTTGTTTCTACCCTCTTCAAATGTGTTTTTTCCCCTTGCCTCTAAATGGGTAGCTTGGACACAAACCTCATCTAGGCTAGTAGGGTTAAACATCAAGATGGTGTGTCTAAGGTAGCTATGTAAGACACTGATGTATTTCAGCAAGGTTTCTTAGGTCTGCAAATCTACCCCTAACAAGAGAGCTCTTCTCCTGAATTCTTGGGTGTAGTCTTGGACACTCTGACCCTTAAGTTGTCTGAAATTTTGCCAATTCATAATGGCCTTCTGCATGTGATCAAGAGGATAAAACTGTTTTTTAATGGCTAACAAAAATTCAGGCCATGTTAAGGTAACCTTACCAAATTTCTTGATCCCCTCTTTAGTCTTGGCCTCCCACCAGACTAATGCTGCTCCATCCATTCTCAAAGAATCCAACTGAATCTTCGTGGCATCATCATGCATATTCTGGATCCTCAAGTAAACTTCCAACTGCCTAATCCAGTTGTCAAGATTTTCTGCATTCACTTCACCATTAAACATAGGTAATTCGAATTTTACATCAAGCTTCAAAAAAGGACTTTTCCCAGAGGATCTATGCTTATGATCAGAAGAAGACAAGGATGAAGAGGAAGAAGGTGAAGATGGGGGTGGTGGATCACCATTTCCTCCATGTCCTTTCTTGGAATGATCATCATCCTTCTTACCTCCTAAAGAGCCCACTCCTTCATGTGGATGTTTGGACCCTTCTCCAGCCAATTTCTCATTTCTTTCTTGGTACAATATCCTCACCATTTCAGTGAGGTCCAAGAAAGCCTTTCTAAAGACTCTTTCTTCTTCTCTTGGATCTGCCTCTGTAGGAATTTCTCCTTCATGTTCAAACATCCTTGAAGCTTCTACTGAGACTCTTGAGGGTGAAATTGAAGGTGGAGATGATGGCTCTCTGGCCTTCCTTGACTGAGGATTCTCTTGTTCTCTAGTCAACTGTCCTTCCCCTCTTTTAAGTTTCAAACTGGTAAGCATCAATACTTTGCAAGACAGTTAGCAGTTCTTTGCACAAAACCCTGAGCTCTGATACCAACTTGATATGAATTTGAAACTACTTGAAATTTGTTTGCAAGGTATTCAATTCAGAATTAAACATGTTTAAAAGATTTCCATGTCTTGCAGAAAGAAAACACTTGAAATTTCTAGCTGTTCATGACCCATTTAAGCATAGCAGAGTTATTTCCTTTTACTGTTTAACACATTAAAACGAATTTGATCTGCAAAATAAATCAACCACAAATGCAAAAGAAGTTGATAAAGCAGTTCACCCCCTCCAGGGCTACGTCTGCTGGGTCCAAAGCTCCAACCGAGCTTGTCCTTGTTTTTATTAAATGCTCAAATTGAAAATATAGCTGAATAGAAGCATCTACAGGAGAAATAGATGGTAAAAATGGATTCAGAACACTTGAATCCTTCAGGATTGACTATTGGATCACCTCCAATGGATACCTGCAACCCTATACAGTCTTCACAAAACTGGGCCCTCGTGGCTCCTAGAACTTTCACGGCTCCAAAACCTCTGCAAATGACCTCATACGTCTGTAAGACCTACAGCAATGGCTTCATAAGGTCGAAAATACCCAAAATCAAAAAAATATTCGTCCAAAACCGACTTTCCTAGCCAGAGTTATGGCCATTTAAAGTTTCTTCAGTTTTTCCCTAGAAAAACTCCAGCTAACTTTAGTTAACTCTAGATAGCTCCGCCAATTATGACGGGTCCGCCAAATTTGGCGCTCCTGCCAAAATTCTGCCAACTTAACTGCAGTTACATTTAATTTTTGGTGGTTGCCTCAGATTTCGTGCCAGGCGGAATATTCTTTTTTAATTTTTTTTTTGAAAAATTAAAATTTCTAATGTTATGGACAAATTCTTCTTTTTGCCATAACTTCCTCATACGGTGACCGTTTTTTGAACCGTTTGCGGCGTCAGAATCGGGAAGACGAGTACTTTCCAGTCATTCAACTTTGAACTAGTTCTAAGCAATTTAAATTTTGAGCATTTTACGACACTTAGGACATGAGCACCCAATTATGATGGGTCCGCCAAATTTGGCACTCCTGCCAAAATTCCGCCAACTTAACTGCAGTTACATTTAATGTTTGGTGGTTTCCTCAGATTTCGTGCCAGGCGGAATATTTTTTTTTTTATTTTTTTTTGAAAAATTAAAATTTCTAATGTTATGGACAAATTCTTCTTTTTGCCATACCTTCTTCATACGGCGACCGTTTTTTGAACCGTTTGCGGCGTCGGAATCGGGAAGATGAGTACTTTCCAGTCATTCAAATTTGAACCAGTTATAAGCACTTTAAATTTTGAGCATTTTACGACACTTAGGACATGAGCACCTGATCATTAGGTCATATATTCATTTTACATTCATTTTCAAATCAAAACATGGTGAGAGGCATACATCAACTTTATCATAAAACATACTCATAACTAGAATACAACCAATAGAAATAACAAGGATATAACAACCATAAAAATCAAATTTGAACCAGTATATTTACAAATAAAATACCAAGGGGAAAGAAATATTATTAATGAACACATAAGGCAACCTGGTCTGGGACATCCTTGAACCAACCAACCATAGATTGGCTGAACCAAATATTTCTTTCAACCAATCACACCCGCAGCATATTCCAAGCATGAATGTGGGAATCACAACAAAACAAATCCAAGTTTTATCAGGATTTATTGCAATCCCCACCAGATCACTAAGCTCTAAACAAGCATGGATACCACCAAATTTTTCCACCTGCACTGTGAGGAATTCATATGCCTCCTAGTATGTAGGATTTACCATATATCTCGTCATTTACTAGTCGAGGATTCTTAGGCCTATTCGAGAATCTACCCTCCAGGATTTCCCATATATCCCACCATTCACTAGTGGAGGATTCTTAGGCCTGATCAAGGGCACACACCTCTGGGATTTTCCATATATCCTGCCATTCACCGATAGAGGATTCCTAGGCCCATTGACATACACAAAACTTGGCTTTACTGCAATCCCACCTTCTCTAGTGCAGGGATTTCTAGGCCTTGTGTTCTTCTTCAAAGACTACCTCACTTAGTTTCAAAACCATCTAGTAATCCAACTTAACCAAATAAAAGGGAACCTATTACACCATCAGACAAAATTTTAAGGATGGAAGTTTATCTTAAAGTTGAGCAACCTCAGTGAATCTTACTAGTCCCTAATATCCAAAGTTTAAAATGTTTGATTATAATTTTGTCCAAAGTTTAGATTTATAATTATTTTATATTAGACAATATATAATATTGGTGATTTTCAAGGTAAAATAATTTTATACTATAAAATTTGGGCGAATTCATTTTTAGAAAAATGGAAATTGGTGATTTTTTTTTTTTTGAAAAAGCATGGAATATTATCCCACCTATGAATATTAGCCCTTAAAATTTTCCTTGCACACCATGGCTATCCAGAAATGGCAAGGAAAGGTTGAAAATCATTGTCGCACCTAGAAAAACCCATGCCAATGACAACAAGAGAACCAAATTCCCACATGCATGTACCATGCATGCCAAATATAACAAGGAAATCACACATGCAAATCAATACCTGCAAGTAATCTCGTTGTAGCTTCTTGATCCTACCCTTCCTTGCTTGATTTTTGCTTCTCTTTTCCTTATTTATCCTTCCTTTGATTTCCTTGATCCAATGCTAGAGTGATCCAAGATTGCTTTTGTCTAAGAGTGAGAGAGAGAGTAGAGAGAGCTCCAAAACTAAACTGACAAAAGGTGCCAACTGATCCTCATGAGACTTTTTATTAATGAGGCCTCTATTTTCTTCAATTTTCCATTATTTTACTTCATTTTTATCCTCGCATGAAATTTGTGAACTTTCACTTTCCTTTTCTCCTAATTTCCACTATTTTCATAAATAAAATGATAATTAATGCCTCATGCCTTCCCAAATCCTTTGCCTTTGCCTTTGCCATTTTCCTTAGCCATAATAAACCAAATGAACACCAACACTAGGATGTTTTTCCAAAAACTTAGCTTGGAATACGTGTTCCATGACCTTGGTTATTGTTTTTCCTTTATTAAATTTATTACATGGAATTTTAACTAGGGTTATTACAACTGCACCTCTGTGTGGAACATGTGTTACATATTATCCAATTAAGTTCAAAGGGATGGCATGCACATGCCACCCTTCAAAGTTATACCCATTACTTCTCACTTTATCATGTCCACTTCAACACTATCCTCTTGTGATCATATCATCTCTATACCAAATGGGTCGAAAGGGTGGTTTGCGTTCCATTTTCTACTACCAAAATAGGATTTAGGGATAATATCCGCTACTTTTGTTCAATTAATTTTCCATTTCCATACTGA
The DNA here is from genome assembly GCA_031772625.1 of Pinus tabuliformis. NCBI lineage: Eukaryota > Viridiplantae > Streptophyta > Pinopsida > Pinales > Pinaceae > Pinus > Pinus tabuliformis. Next base: position 726,935,238 of record CM062807.1, read on the forward strand.
GGATGGCCATTCCTTCACTTTCACACATGGTTCCCATCACATTGTTTACTTTGACCCTAAATCTTGCTTGAGCCTTGAACTTAACCAATCTATTGTAAGCCATAAATCATATGTATCTAAGATTACCCAATATTAACCCCATCAATCAAATGTCTTCACACAATTTTTTTTAACTAGACCACCCCCAACACTACATAATATCTATTCTAACAATAAAATTGTAGGGAATTCCTTCTATTGCATATTATTCTACTTCGACATGTAGTGCAATTTTATTCTACATTCATCCAATAACTTCTACTAGTAAATTCCATAAGAACTACTATTACGTTTTAATGCTAATAAAGAACGAAAACTTAAATACAAGGGTAGAAATATTTCTATCATTTGATGCATACATCATTTATCTTTTCAAATTATACAAAGATCTTGGCTTCCCCTGTCTTCTTGTTATGGACCACAATTAGACTTATCCACTCGGACTCTTCCACAGGCTCAGTGATTCCTACTTTGACAATTTTATCCAACTCTTTCTTGAAATTTTGTTTGTATATCAGATTCAACTAATAGGGTTGCTGCTTTACAGGATTGCCATCAGGCTTTCGTGGAATTCTCATCTCACCCAGTTCTTCAACAATCCCCTTCATTTCCTCGAAGGTGATGGGGAACAAATACTGATACTCCCACAGTAGGTCTACAACCTTCTCTACCATTTCATCATCTTAATAATCTCATATAAATTCCATCTAAGGATTTTCCTTTGTCATGATGTTCACTTTTCTAGTTTTAATGGGTTGTGCATACTTGGTGGATTGCAACTCTTGTCCACTTACCAGAGGCTTCCCTTCAGTATTTGGGATCTGTATGTTCTTGGGATCATCATCATACTCTCCTAGTTTTGTTATGTTATAACATTCCATGAACTGCTATTTTTTCTACCAATGCTTATGCGTAGGACACATTGATATATCTTTTAGCACTATGGAGTCTCCATTCATAAAAAAAATATTCCACAGTACCTTCAAATCCTCGTCGAGTATTGGTTCCTATACCTCAAAACTAAAGGTATCTTTAAATCTCTACGTTATCTTATTCCAGTCCTTTGTCCCTCTACGCACTTGAAGTTCAATATACTAGTTCATGGGAATAGTGTTTGGTTTATATACAAACATGTGTACCCATTCCTATTGTGCCACACATTCTCTAATCCATGTCATGACACATCACTTTAAGTGTGTCCTCTGGGACTCCATGCCTTAATAATTCTCCCTAGGGGCCCCAAAATTGGTCCCAAACATGACGCACATCATTTCTACCATATGAAAACTTAGTGCTTGTGCAGATTCCTCCATTTGGTTGGGGTTACACATAATGCAACATACAACATGGGAATCCTTACCTACATAGGTATTTTATTATTGATTTCCTACATAAAAATTATCACTTTAGAAAATCCATCAAAGTAGGGTGGGTTATGCACCTTGGTTCCTACCTAATTCACTACCCTGATGATGCGTGCGCACCTCCAAGTGTTTACCTCATGCAATCTATCTTGTCAGTTTTTGACCGCCTCTTATGAGTCATAAGTGCAAGATCCAACAATATGCAAACTTAACACTCCATCAACAATAGGGTTCACATAATCCTCCCGACGCGCTGTCACATTGTAAATATTATCTAATTATTCTCTACTCAATTCACTTTTAACCAACTCAATTTATTGGTCTCTTTCATGTAGGCCAGAGGTGTTGTAACTTGAATATCCCCAGCTTTGATGATCATTTGTCTCTTCTTTAGGTCAATAGTTACATGATTGTTGAAATCCCAATCAATCCCTAATTAAGTAGGGTACGGATTGATGTCACCAATGATCTCTATAACTTTGAAGGAAGTAGTACTTATAACTCCATAAAAGTCTATTGGTACACCTGTTAATCTACAATGTGGAAAATACGATGCTAATTCACTAATCTTTAATTAATCGGAGACCAGGTTAGCTTCGACTTCCCCATAATTTCCCATGTAATTTTTAGTAAAATATTCATGTCAGAACCCAAGTCTAATATGATGTTGTCCATTTCATATTCTCCAACTTATGTGCCAAATCAAAATCACTTTCTTGTTCTCTTCTTGCATGCTACCTAATTTATTGTGTGCAATGATGTTTGCATGGTAGTTACTTCGGTGTCCTTGGTACAGTGTTCTACAAATGTCCTAAATTTCTCAATGGTCATTCATTATTCACTAGCTCAAGGCAACTTTTTATCAAGTTATGGAAAGAATATATTCTGTTCATGTGCTCCTTATAGGCAATGTCATCATATATAGTCTACATTGCTACTTCTCGAACTATGTTTGCTCTATCCCATTATGTGGCAACCATCTCCCTACAATTTTATTTGTAGGTTGCTTTCTCTTGAACAAGGCCAAACATCAAAGGAGGTTAAGGTGCCATTCTAACCCACTATGGTCTTTGTAGCATTTTCTCCTATTCTGACACCTCCTCAGGTTACCGTCTCAACCCATTCTTAGGATTTATGGGGCTTTGTTGCTATTCTTTGTACATTTTTCTCATTCTTCTCTTTCCATTTAGAAATCATTTGTGGGAAATTATTAGTTGAATGGTCCATCACCCTATAATATGTACATGTATAGAAGGGATTAGGGAAATACCATATAAGGTGTCTTTGCTCACCACAATTTTAGCAAACAATCACTCCCCAACCTCTTCCAAATCCTCCTCTTCATCGAGCCAACCCCCTAAACCCCCAGCGTCTAGTCCTTGTACTCATCTAGGTTGATTGTATTTTCCGGTCTAATTATATCTTGGTTGACTGAAGCCTATTGTCACAAATTTAGTAACTTTAGGTCCCTGCACCCTAAATAAATCAAACTTTTATTCACGCATCAATTCCAATGTGTGAAAATCGTGGATATCATGCCCATTGATTTACAAAAATCATAAAGTAAAGTGTGGTAAGTCACCCCATACTTTTGCATCATTGGGAAGTTCTGTAGGGTGTGATCCTGTACTCGACAAACTTAAAATCACAACCCTCTACCTTGCACAAGTGGATTAACTACATCAGTCACCATATATTCTATCATTCGCTTGCAATCATGTCAGTGGTGACCTTCCATTCGGAAAAAATTACACCACACTTCCTCTTGTTTATCTTTCCCTTCGGTTAGGTCTTATATTTAAACGTTCATCACAACTAGTTGTTACTATACTTGTGCCATACATTATTCTCTTCATTCCCCGCTAGCGAAGCTTCAAACTTCAGCACGAGCTCTAATGATTTTGATTGTAAGATGATTTGTTGTTACGTCAAAGGTATCCTCATATGTGGCAGTAGTCTAGTGGTGAACCACTCCTTATGTTGTGTATCTAGAATCTCAAACAACAACCTATCCTCTAGAATCTTAAATCGCTAGACAAAATTCCACATGAACTTGCTTGAACCTTGCTTGATATCCTTTAGCTCGGTAATACATTGAGATTAAGAATTTGGCTTTTGAAACTCCCTAATAAAATCTAACTTGATATTATTCAACTTCATACTCTTTCTTTTTGGGTACGTACTATTAAATTTCATGTACCTCGTTAATGCATGATATCTGAAAGTGGATTCCAACTACGCAATTTTCATCACCTCGTCTTGGAACAACTTTTCTATCTAAAGAACCTCACAAACAAACAAGTTTTGTTCTAGGTCATAATTCCCAACACCATGGAACATAGGCATCCTTAACTCTACACCTACCATTGCTCATGGCACAATACTTCCCCACAAAGTACTTCTAGTCACACTTGTTGAACCACTTAAAAATTGTACACTTGTTTGCACACCAAACTGAACTTAAGCACCTTATGACACTCCACCTACTACTTGATAGACTCCACTACCGCTGGTACCTCCTCCCCCTTTAATATAATTACCATCTACATTATTTGTTATAGTATGTTGAGTACTTGCCTCTATATTTGTAGAAGCATGTGGGGTCATGGGTCTGACACTGGGCATGGTATGGCTCTGTTGTCTCGGGTCCAAGGACTCCATGCTACATGGATTGAGATACTCTTCTTCCTCTACCTCAATGTGTGAGGTATTGAACTATATTCCCTCGTAACTTTGGTCACTTACACTACTCCTTGTCCTCTAATGATCCTTCCTCGCCCCTCTCCTTGTGATTCTCCTAGTGGCAGGCATCAATGTTGACTAGCCTCCTCTTGTGTCACTATATCAAAACCTTTGTCCACTTTTTATGGTGCCACACTCAAAACTATCTAGTTCCATACTGTATCTTCTTTCTCACCTCCACAGTCACGTACTTACTATGAACCTCGACCATAGTTTTCCCACCCTTACTCCTTCATCTTCTTTAATAACACCTCTCGGTTCTTCCCCATTGTGGCCTAGTGCATGGGTGGTTTAGCCACTCATGTTGTCTGACTCAAAGAGAAGAACTCCATGGTCACATAGTAGCATCTTAATAGATAATGGTAGTTACCATATAAATATGCCTCGTGATCCCTTCAATAACTTCCTATATGTTTCGCTATAGGATATTGCCACCTATCTTGTGAATTCAACAATATAACCTTCGAACACACTTTCAAACTAGAAATCTACAAAACATGAATTTTTAATACTTAGATTGCTTGCAACCAATGTAGCTCCTTTAGAGTCTATTTTCTTAGTCCCTTACAGTCATAAGTAAAATTATTATCCTTCAAATTCTAAACCCACTAGGTTAAAATATTTGGGAATTACCCAAAGAAAGTTTCATGGAGTTAAGTAAACACATACTTCTGTAACCATTTATCCATGCTTAATCTTTTATCTTCAGCTTATTTTGCTTCAAATTTTTGCTCCTTTCACTTAAGCCACCAAGTAATCTCTTCCTTGGTGGGATTCCATGGTTTCCACATCTCTATCATAGAAAAATCCCACCATACATTCATCCCTATCCCAGAAACGAAACCATTTGACCCAAGATTTATTGCACAGTGGGTCAACAAACCTACTCAACACTGGCCCTTTCTACATCACCCAAAAAGTGGATGAAGTATCACCCAAGGTGCTATAGGCGATTGTTGGAACCAAGTTTCCATGGTCAAATGGGATTACTAAAGTTGTGCAACACTAGGATGTCGACTTAAAGTGCGAGACTTCAAACACCTATCAACAATACACATGGTAGTAATTATGGGATCTCACACTGTGTGGTTCTTACACTTGCTAGTTAGCACGTCGTTTATTACCTAAAACAATATTATACTAGAAACATCTTATTCCTCTCAACACTTTCTTTGACATTAGCCAAGCAACTCACCATTCAAAAAATATAGAATTAACTTGATAAAATTTATCATATCCCAGATCTAACATTCCGATCCCCTCTCCCATGCAACTCAACAACTCTCTTTCCTCACAATCGAACCATGAAACTTCCACCACTAAAACCAAACTGATTTCTTCCCACATCATAACTAACCATTTTCAAGACGACCATTATAGTCAATCTATTAATTCATTAAATAAATGTATTGCCCTTATTGATACTTTTATGGAAAACAACACTTACGATTCTCCACCTAATAACACAAACACAATTGACACAACCCCTTCAAAGCACCCGAATAATACTAAACCTATTTCATACATTTACAATAACAACAACCCTAAGAATAACAACAAAAATCTGGTTATCAATCTATCTAACCTCCAACTAAGTGAACATATCCTCAACTTATTAAGAAAATGTTTAAATTTCTCTATCACCCCTTGTAAGATCCCTGTTGAAGACATTCTTTGCAACATTGAATATGGCATTAAAGACCTTCCTGATACCATAAAGGAGCAAATCAGACAAGATTGTTCTATCACCCTTAGGAAATCTAAACCTCCTAAAAGTAACATCAGCAAACATGAGTATCTGGCTCTCAAATCTTTGAACTCCAACCCTGATGTTGTGGTGTTGAAAGCAGACAAAGGAGGAGCCACTGTCATCATGAACAAAAGTGACTACAAAGCAAAAATGCTAGATCATCTAAACAATAGTGGTTGCTACAGAAAACTCAATAAAAACCCATTAAACACAATATCCAAAAAGGTATGCAACTTAATCAAAACAAGTAAGATACAAGACAACAAAAATCTCCTAGTTAACAATACATACACACCCAGAATCTATGGAGCTCCAAAAATTCACAAGGAAGGCATCCCTCTTAGATGTATAGTAAACACTATTAATGGGCCCACATACCATCTAGCAAAGCACCTGGCCAAAAAATTGAAACCTCTAGTGGGAAACTCTGATTCTTTTGTCAGAGATTCTACCCAACACATTGAAGAAATTAAGAACATCAAACTTGATCAAAATGACATTTTAGTTAGTTTTGACGTCACCTCTCTATATACCAATATCCCTATTAATGATGCCATGGAATTTATCTGCAAACTAATGGATCTTGACACATCAAAGCTAATTGAAATTTGCCTAAGATCCACCTTCTTCAACTTTATAGGGGATATTTATGAACAAACATGTGGAGTTTCCATGGGGTCTCCTTTGCCCCCCGTTATTACCAATTTATTCATGGAAGACTTTGAAGCCAAATCCCTCATGAACTTCACCCCTGAACCTAAATTGTTGAAAAGATATGTCGATGGCACATTTATCATATGGCCTCATGGAAGAGAAACCCTAGAAACCTTCAAACAACACCTAAATAGTTTATCCTCCTCCATTAAATTCACTATGGAAGTTGAGGTCAACAATAGCCTCCCCTGCCTTGATATCCTCATCACTAGGAATGACGATGGCTCCATATCTCACCAGGTGTATAGAAAAAAGACTCATAATGAACAATATTTACATGCTGCCTTGCATCATCACCCAACCCAAGGAGTCCTCAACACCTTAGCCACTAGGGCTGTAAGAATCTCTGACAAGGAACACCCAGAAAAAGAAAAAGAACACCTTATAAAAGTTTTCCTAAAAAATGGATTCAACAAACGTCAAGCTATTAAAGACATAAGAAAAGCAAACACTAGACCTAAGAATAATAAAAATTTTGACAATATTATAGGTAAAGTTAACCTCCTTTACATTCTCGGGACTATTGATAAAATCTCATGCATCCTAAAAAAGAACATGGTTTTAACCACCTTCAAACCTTTAAACACCATCTGAAGTTGCCTCAATCTAATTAAAGATAGAATTGATCCTAAGTGCCATAAGGGTGTCTATTTAATTCCTTGCTCATGTGGCAATCCCTATGTAGGTGAAACTGGTAGATCCTTTAACACAAGAATCTAGGAAAACTCAGCTGACATTAAACATAATCGATCCAAATCATCAACTTTAGCAGAACATTCTAATAAAACCAAGCATCAAATTTGTATTGAAAATACCTGCGTCTTAGCCAGAAGTGATCACTACTTCATAAGGAAATTCAGAGAAGCCATAGAAATCAGCAAGCACCCTAATAACCTCAATAGAGACGACGGATGGACCATAAGTGAGAATTGGATTCCAACTTTATCGTCCACTCTAACCCCTCCCTAATTAAAATTACACATTTCATTAACCATTCATTTGACATCATATCCCTAGGACAAATAATTTCTTAAACATCTAATTATTACTTATCAATTATTAATTAAATGAATCTCAACACAATAATTCATTATCACTTAAACATCAATTCTAAATAAGTATTAAATCATACAATTTCCCCCTCGAAAAACCTTTAATAAGTATAACTATTTTAATACTTAATAATCATATTCATAATTAATGACAATAAAAAACTTTAATCAAACTTTAATTTAATTAAAAAATATTAATCTAATAATCAAAATCATATAAAGTTCAAACTACAATAACTAATTTAATAACTAGATTTTAATTTTAATTTTACTTTAATAACCATATTTATAATTAATCTTAATAAATTTTGAAATAAAAATAATAAAAGTCAATTATAATTAAAAATAACTATTATCCTAATGAATTATAATTTGACAGTAAAAGTTTCAACTTAATAATTACATTTATAATTAAGAATAAAAAGTAATTATAATAAAGATCAATTAAATGGATTATAATTTAATTAATAAAAGTTTTTATCAATTAAATTTATAATTAAGAATAAAAACTAATTATAATAAATATCAAATTGAATGAATTATAATTTAATAATAAAAGTTTTTATTAATTAAATTTATAATGAGTTTAATGGAATTAAAAAATAATAATAAAACTTTAATTTAAAAATTAAAGTAATAATCCTTAATATTAATGTCGGCTATGAATCTCAAACATCTTTTTATTGATCTAAATAATAGACCAGTGTTCCATAAGTCTTTCTCATCCTGATGATGAACCACTGTTGCTGGTTTGAAACATCGATCATAATAACAAACCTAATGCAATATGAATCCTGAAGATGATTTACACAAAACTTATCATATATTGACTCTCTTAGACATTCAATAGGTTAAGAGATACGGGTTGAAGATTATACCACTAAAAAATTAATAAACAAACATAGAGTAATAGCAATAATAAATCACATTCGTATGCCAATATAAAGGAGGCAATAAAGTGTTCTTTTCACTACTTCATTATAAAGCATAAAGGTGCAATTCGCTATAGTAGAAGCCATTTAGAAATTGGGTCACCAACAGTAAAAAATTACATAGGGAACAACCATCATTATAATGCACAAACTTGATAGACTCCACCAAAAACTAATTTCCCTACACAGATGATGAAGATTAACTACAAACACATACAAAAAACATTTAGGATGACTGTAACAAAAGACATGCTCTTAGAAGTTCTTCCTTCTTCTTCGTCCCAACCCTAAAACTTTCTATGACGAGTCCTCTTATTGATTTTTCATATCTTAGTCATTATTCGGCCTAATTCCCCACTCTTCCAGTTTTCCTCCACACTAGCTAATCATTTGGGATATTTTCTGACAAATTCTCCCCAGTTGTCACACACCATTTAACCATCTATCAAAAATATCTACTTCTAGTTTGTCACCACTCCATTGACTTCCTCCCTTTTGCAAATATCTTCCAAATTTTCCCACCAAGGAAACATTCTTCTCCTTTTCCATTCATTCAAAATCATAACTGTTATTATTTGCACGTGTCCTCACCATCTTGACATTGTTGTCTCCTTCATGCAATCCTTCCCTATGAAACATCTCTTTTGCCCCAATATTTAGTACTGCACATTGAATAATTCTCTTCCATGACATTCTCTATCATGTGTGGTCCCTAGCATCAACAATATAAAAAAAAATCAGAAATTTTCGGCCTCCAACAACATGATTTGATTCCTACTTACTTTCATATTTAGGAGTGATTCTCCAACATACACAAGTGATGATCTTTCCCAACCCACCACCCAAGCTCTAATTTTCTCATTTTTTTCATGCTCTCTATTTATGTGTAGGGATTCCTCAACTTTCTTATTAGAGCTTTGTGGCTTCTCTGCCACACACAATGAATTTTTCCTAAGACCCCAAGCACAAAAGTCACAAGGAAATAAAAAAAAAATAATGGAAACAATAAAAAAATTAAATTCACCACAACAATCATAAACAAAATTCAACGAAACAACATGGCCATACACAATCTATCAATCAAGGAAATAAACAATCCATGAGTCGAACAGATTAAAAACACATTAAATAAACATTAAAATAAGGAAGTCCCAAAAATTGATTTAATTCCCATGAGCCTTAGAGTTCAGCGCATCATACATGCACACACACACACACACATATATTAGTCTGAGACTAAGCCAAAGGTTCTCAACAACCTTGAAGTCTCAAATCTCTTCAAGTAACTCATAGGGGAATTTCCTATTCAATATGTGTATCCATATATTATGAAGCTTGAGGATATCCCCCTCCTCCTTTTCAACATCTTGCATTACTTATTCATGTCCATGTGGTTTGCAAGGGATATCCCCCTTCTTTTTATGTCAGTGAGGACAATTTCTTCTCAAATGTTCCTCCCCTTGGAACCAACATGGTTATTTTCCTTCTCAGACTTGTGAGGCCTCTTTCCAATATAACTTTCCCCTTTTGAGATTTAGTTTGATATGTCAATTCTTGTAGATTTTGTAGTTCAGAGTTCGACTCATCCAGTTCTTGTAATCAAGGCACCAATTTGTTCCCAATGGCCTAGAGTTGAAACCTTTGTCTACATTTCTTCTACGATAGAGCCCATCCTATCCAAGTGTTGAACCTACAGGCTCAGATACTACTTTGTAGTGCACACCCTTACCATCCATCATCGTACTAAGGTAGAAAGAGGGAAGTTACTATGTTAACTTGATATCCATGGTACATTTATGGATATAGGGTCTAATTTTTTTTTATCTCTCTCAACTTTCTCAAAAATTAAAATGGATCATTTCATTTCATTCGTCTCATCAAGACCTTTCTAATGATATCAATTTTCTTCAATATTACTCCTGTATCAAAATACATAAACCCTCAAATCTTAGCTTAATAGATAGTGCCACGTCACTCTAGCCTGCAATATGGAACCTATGTGGTCCCCACATCAACATCCATGACATTGGCCACATGGTAACTACCAACTCGTTCATGTCCAGAGTCACATTATGAAGGTGTTTCCATTTCCAAGACTCACAATGTTATCGATATGCATATATAGCTTGTACGAGGAGTGGGTTCCTCCGAACCACCTCGCCCTAGGAATAAAATCTTGGTGGTATTGATTTTGACACCCCTAAAAATTTTCAAGGTCCATGGTCCGAGGTGACATCAGGGTTTCTATTCATTGGGGTGCGTCACAGTTTCAAATCGTTGGGGTGATATGACTTGGTCCCATTATGCCTCTAACCCTTTTCCATTTTTGTTGTACACCTTATATAGAAATTGGGTTTGGGGGGGGGGGGGGGGTGTTCTTTCACCTTATTATTCAAGTTTATAGGTCCACATATTCCACCTCATACCAGCAGTAAAATTCCAACAGGATTATGAATGACCTCCACTAGAAATATCCCAGGAAAAGTTTTGTTAGGGTCCATCCAACAATGAGGAGTGCATCAACCATCAACGACTAAGATCAATTAGGAGTTTTCCATGTCAACGAGCATCACAAGCCATGTTGTCTCTAGAGTAAAATACTAAGGACTTACGAATGACTTCCACTTGAAATATTTGGGTAGACAACTCTAAGGTCATCCAATAGTGCATAAACACTCTAGGAAGTCAACAACCCTGATTTTCGTGCACTTCAACATTTAATTATAGTGCCTATCCATATGGGTATCTAAAGTTTGAAACCCACTTCTTGAAAATTTGATATACTTCCAGCTCCATGCATTCTATAGAGGAAGTATGTATCATTGGAATTTTACTAAGGCCTTCTGCACAATCCTCATGTGCTTATCAATGAGTCTTGGCCATGCATATTTGTTTACATACATACACACACACACACACACACACATATAAAATTAGACCCAACACTATCCTTCTAAGATGCATGAAAACTCATCCGGGTATGGAAACATACATACATACCCATATATAAAGAGAGAGAGAACAAAGATAGCCCTCTTGAGCTCACAATTTTAAACAAGTCCTGATAGCCAAATTATTTTAATGCATCCATTCAATTTAATTAACAGTGAATGTCCTTCTTTCCATGCATAGGTAATTAGACCAATATGAATGCTCATAATAGACACATAGATAGGACTATTCCTTGAGAAAATAATGAAGGATTGGCCTCTCATTTTCACATAGGTGAATGACATCTCTCACTATAGATATAAGAAAATTATCAAAATATCAAACACATATAAGACATTTGCATGTACTATAATAAAATTCCATGCATTTTGTTTACGTATGCATGACATAAATTTATAAAAAGACATGAGACATGCAAATAATTTCAGCCAATAATTATCATGCACCAACATCCTATAGCCGTGTAACATTTCTCAGAGACACACATTGGATTCCAAAAAGAAAAGTTTTAATTTCACAGTTTTGAATAATTGCACTTAATTAAAATAAGGTAAATCGCCAAACTAAAGGTGGGACTTCAATTTTTCACTCAACCTTAGACTTACTACAGCCATAATCGTTTACAATAATAATCACCCTCGAGTTGAATTTATGATAAAAGGGTAATTTTCCTCAATAGTGTTCAATAGGAGGTCATGCTCATCTCAAAGATGATAGGGATCACTTATAAAATCAAGTGGTTTATCATTTCTTTAGAAAGCACATTGAGTAGTTTCTTAGTCAATTCTTGGCAAGCAATCATTTCCATTTTCCTCGAAATTTATTGACTTCCTCTAGGCCTAGACACAATGTCCACAATTTCATTTCTTATGGAATTACCTTCTCTCAATATTGTAGGTATTCCCATCACTTCTCATGTGCTTCCCCATGAGAAAAATCCAACCCCAACATTTTTGTGTAATTTCCATTTTATAATTTCTCATGGGTGCCTATTTGTGCTTCTCTTGGACTCTTCATATCCTCTTGGAAGCTTATTATAATTTTCTTAATAATTGAACCATAAATTAAACAGTGGTGTTAGCTAGCTCCACACAGATTTATTTTCCTCTTCATCCTTAGATCATGGATTTGTGGTCCCACTCTTCAGGCCTATTCATAAAAATGCATTCATTTATAATTCAAAGTATCATTGCATTACAAAATTTAGGGGAAAATTATACTAAGGGTGTCAGAAATTTCTTGATGGAGTCTCAGCAAAGGAATCCATTAAAATTTCTCTAATAAGACAACACATTTTTCATGACACACCTCATATATTACCACCACCATTTGTCACATTTGCAACATCAAATTGTAAGCATTGTGTGGTTTAACCAACAAAGCAACAACTCAGTGTTCAGTATGTGGTCACAACTCCACCCAATATCCATCCAACCTTGAAGTCTTTATTTCTCATGAAGTCTTATAGTCAAGGTACCAATTATGAATTTATCCCATGAGAAAAAAAGTGTCACAGGGTTAAATTCACTCCTTCTCCATCGTTTCACGTGTGTCATAGTAATTAATTTCCATGATATATACTCAAAAAAATTGAATTAGAAATTGTTAATTTCCCAGCTCTATTTTATTCTGAAGCCTAATCTCATAAGAATGAGACTTTTGGTCATGATTTTGGGATCCCATGTAGGTGGTGTCAATGTTTACATATGCAATCTCTTCATTGCAAAAATTCACAACATCTTGAAGTGACCTTGTTTCAGGGAAAACTAGTGTCGATTCGAACTGCTAGTCCCGCTAAGATGGGTAGCTATCTTAGAAACAAACAATCAAAGCAATTCAAGATTTCCTTTAAGTGTAATAGATAAGAGGGAAGAAAAGAGGAACAACCTAGATATTTCGCTTTGATCCTTGCTTGATTTCTCTTTCCCTTGATAGAATTTGCCACTCCTCTCCTACTTGTCCTGCTTCAAAGAGTACCTATAGAGTCAAAGTAACAGAAAACCATCAAAGCATATCTATCTAAAACATCATAAACAATGCAGAATCAGAAACACATTGACCATACAATTGCATTCATAAACAATAAGATTCACAAATACACAATTATATGGAGGAAAAATCAAATAACTTTATTAATAGTAGAAGAGAGGATTACAACCCAAATGTCTAATCTAGCATCATCCTCCCAGCATAGAAGCCCTCTTCACCTCATGAAAGGTAAGATTACCTAACAATACAATGTCTCTTCTCACAGATAAACCAACAACACTTCCTTACAAATTACGAAATTCCAGCCTCTAGATCTCTCAAATGACGGATCCATTTATAGATGTCTTGCAAGGGTGTGAGATTTCATTGATCTCTTACTCATCCCTGGGCGAATTCAGAGAGGCAAGTGTCACAGGAGAAGTTTCTGGAAGATTCCATGATCATCCACTTAGCAAATTGTCTCTACCATTTGTCTATTCTCGCTCATCGCACCCCACAAAAGGCCATTTTAGTATGCATCGCACCTGGCTAGTGTGGCAGCCAGTATGCATCACACCTTGACCATGGAGCAATCAGTATGGTCCAGTTTTGGCCAGTTCTGAGTAGTTTTTTAGGTGGAACTTCTGGGAAATGATGTAATCAGTTGACCATGATCCTTTAGGGTATGAAACAACACTTTTAGGGACTAAAGAGCCCTTGGTTTATGGACATATGAGTTTGGGGTTGCAGTGCCCAAATATGTCTATAACGGACCTCATAATTATCACACTCATAATAATTTTATCGCTCCAGCTAAATTCAAATAAATTGAAATGAAACTATCATAGTACCATATGTGTGCATCACAGTTATTCTAATAAAGTCATAATACAATTAATGCTTATTTCAACAACCCAACAAGCCAAAAATGAGAAATGTATATCTTGAATTCATGAGCAATTTAGTTCTTAATTTCATTTATCATACATTACAAAAGTTATTTTCATTTATCATACATTACAAAAGTTATTTCCATATTTCACACTGAAGGCTTCTTTCCTCAACCATACCCATTCCTAGGAATCCATAAAATACATGCATTAACATTGAAAAAACATATATTAAATTCAAATGGAAGGAATTCTTACCAAATTCCATCCCTTTACCTACTTACCCTTGCTTGTTGCTTTCTTTAATCAGTTGTCATTGTAAGCATTCTTATTTGAATAAATTTCAAGGAATTAATATGGCTTTTAGAATACCTTTTTTTGCAATATTCAACGTTCCTGGAATTATCTAAAATTCACATATTAGTCACAACTCTATCAGTTCATTCGTTTACAGGTTTCAGTGAAACTTCATAAAGGTATTTGCATGAGGTATCCAATTTACAAAGTCTAGCATAGCCCTATCACTTTTAATGTTAACCTATAGTTTATATTATTTTAAAATATTTACACGACTAGGATTATAAGCCCAACATATCGGAAGCATACTAATAGTGGTAGTTAAGCAACAACATATCATTCTTGTACTCTTTTCCAATAAATACTCCTCGTGACAAGGAGTTTTATTGAGTAACCATGCCATGTTACCCAAGGCATACATTCACACAATTATCAAGTTTTAAAAATGAAATTATTTATTTTGCAAGTATTATGGTTCTCAACAAATGACCTTTCACATGAAAACACATGATTATACCTTTATCTAATTTTCCATTCTTTTCACATATTCATAAATTGTAAAATATGTATATTCCAAGAATAATTTCAAGTAAGGGAAACTCATTCTTAATTCTTCTTTGTAATTGTAACATTTTTATCCAATTGGTTCATATTAATCCAATCAAGCCTTCTTAACTAATATTTTACCTTCATATGTCCTCTACTGCAATTTATCTCATGCGTAGAATTAATCAAAGCCTTGTACTTCTAGTTGGTTTTTATTCAACTCCTCTCCATGAGCTTCTTTCCTTCCCTTTAGATACCCAACAAACCAAACCAATATCAAACGAAGAATGAAGGAAAAGTGAACAAAAAAAAATGATAAACCACAATAACAACACATGACATACAACACAAAGCATGGTCATGCTCAAAGTCAACAAAACAAAAGCATGTAGCTAACAACCACAAATAAATAATTTGCAAAACATTGCCAACATGTCATTAGTTTTCTCTTCTTCCCAACCTTATGAGGATTCTCTCTCATCTTCTCAACATGACACCCTTCCATATATTTAGAGGTTGGTCCATGTTGTGCTGTACCACACTACTCTCCATTCCTCTGTTTCTTGTTGCAAATTGTATATTACTATGTGTTTCCACACACATATAGTTGTTAATTATATAAATCATAAACATATTAACATGTCACCTTGTCATGCCAGCACTAAGCATGTTTACCTTAAAAATGTTTTATCTACTACTTTTCACACATCAAAAACCCATGCAATCACTTATTCCAAGAAATAAAAAGGGCATATCAACATGTTCGTAACCATATCAATAGGAGGTTTGAAATAAGTATTTTACCGTGGTTAGAAGCCATGACATTTACAAGTTCAAAGTTAGCATATATATAAAAAAAATTATAAAAAAAAAATTCTCTTTTAAGGCCCATCTATTTTGAGTGTTGAACTTGGGTTGTGATACCACTTTATAACAGTCCTTCCCACCTTCTTATCATAATCTAGGTTTGTTAAAAATTTTATGCCTTCCTAAATTTTGACCAATCATTGAGTTCTACATTAGCATGAGGCCATCGTGTGGCATCCACGTGGCATCACCACATCATCATCACCCCATGTGGCATTCATATATGTCATGGTATTCAACCCTGTGTATCATTCCATGGTGAACTTTCCAAACAAACTCATCTGGTATTAAATGATGGTGGTATCTTGTTTTAGATCCCTAACCCCGCCCTTTTAACTCTCGGTGGACCAGTGTGCACAGGATGAATGGGGAATATTGATCAATCCCATGCCCTAACCAAACCACCCACAAATAGATCCTAATTAAACAGGGGACTCATGGCAGGAGTTTTAGTACCATACCATCCCCTCCCATCCCCACTAAAACATAGTGAACTAGACGAGTCATGGAATACATGTGGGTCATCTATATACTCATGATCATCATCAAACCATTAAAATGAAATCACCCAATAATGGGGTCAATATGTTGGTGTTGGGGTGGCCTTGTCACTTAACAACCATGATGGACTATGAATTTTCCTATCGGAATTTGGTTCTTATATCGCCAATGCTCGATTATAGAGCTCAACATTACCAACTTTGTTAATGAATGATAGGTGGTGTCATTGGCTTATTGGCTTGATATTCAAGGATTTTCCCTTCATCTATCATCACCATCCTACCATTTCCACCCAACTCTGAGTGTAAAAATATTCATGTATACTAGTGAGTAGTTGGTAGTCCCATCAGTTGACAGGTGGATGAACAGGGACACAATTTAAATACCAATGACCTAGAGACCGAATATCCTCATGGGATCACCTCGATACATGTCATCTTCATGTCATGGTCCATCGATCATATTCCCTACTTAATCAATTTTCAAGCATGATACTTCAAATGTCCAAAGTTTGGTAGGGTTTACCTTGGTGTACATTAGGTTAGATTGAAAACTATTGACCATGGCTCAACATGATCCATTCAAGTACGCAAAGGCCCAAAGGAAAAATGATCAATGGACCCACCCTTAATGCCTTTTTCCATGAAGGTCTATCATCCCACTTCTTCACTTGATTCATTTTAAATCCTCCAAAGACCTAAAGGGTCGAATCCCATCTCTAGGGTGTTGTGGTTTAAGGTTGTGGTCTTATAATATGAATATCGATGAGTAGAAATAATGAGATAAAATATCTTTCTCTCTATTTCCAAATATATTTGGTCAAAGGGATAGAACTGCAACCCTTATTATAGTTTGTTGTAGCTGGAAATGAAAAAGGGTCCAAATTACTCCTTCAGAATTCAAAAGAGAGGACATAATATCCAATTCCACATAGATTTCAATTTGTATGAGAACTCCCTATAGGAAATCCAAAGTTGCTAACCATTTGCAGGTTGGTATACAAGTTTAGAGACTTTCAAATGACCAATTATGAAAAATATAAAGTTTCATATCTACTCAAGGAGGGTTGTGGTCCAATCATTAAACAATATATCATCTCTTAAACATTCAACATTACAATTTTCATCCATAGAAACTTGGATGTAAATCAACAATTTACCGCATTATTTATGGTCTAAGAAATTATCAACAGAGCCCAGGTATTTAGTTATATGAGCACCTAACCTAGATCTTCTAACGAAACCAAATTTATCATTTAATTTAAACACAATAAGAAGGAAAATGTCCTATTTATAACACACCATTTATTTGATGATAATATACATGTAAAATTTATTTACAACATATTAAACAAGTAAGAAATTTCATTGCAGAAATTTACATAAATAATCAACAAATGGAAGAATACATGTATCAATGGCTTGGTTTAGATGCTCCTAACTCTATTGGAATGCTCCTTCTCAGCTACCTGACTGAATTTACCTCCTAGCCAACTAGGAATGATTTCCTAGCCCAAGGAACCTCCATAGGTTCCCTATCCCTCTGAGCCCAAGTCAACCCAGTTGTAGTGTGTCCAAGTTAAAACCAACACACTCTAACAGATCTAATATTGAATTCTCTCATTTTTCTCTCCATTCTCTCCCTTCGCCTTCTCCACATTCCTCCCCCAAATAAAATCCTCCAATGCCAAAACACGGATACCCCCCTTCTCCTCTCATCCTCCTTCCCTTTATCTCTCTTCCTTGCGTCAACCTGAACCACCTACCATTAATGCCATGAATACCCCCCCCATCCTTTTAATTTAATAACCTTGACTTTCCTTTCCATATCTTATCCCAAAATAAATTTGAGAAGACACCTTGGGAATTGAAATATGGATATTTAAATCATAAATAAATTGGAGAAGACCATATCTTATGCAAAAGTAAATTTGAGAAGATGCCTTGGGAATTGAAATTTGTATATTTAATTCATAAATAAATTTGAGAAGACTATATATTATCAAAAATTAAATTTGAGAAGAAACCTTGGGAATTGATTAATAATTGAATACTAACAAATAATAAAAGTCATATTAGTAAAATAAAATCACAGATTCACAAGTGTAGGTAGTACTTAATAATTATAAGTCAATATTTTTTGGTTAATTAAAAACTAATCAAAATTAGCATGTGTTGACGATGCTAGACCCGCCAACATTCAGGGGGTCTCCCCAATATTAAGTACCAATTAGACCTCACATTGATTGGTGTAGGAGCCCCATCTAAAATACAACTCGTTTGCAAAATCAATGGGTTTTAATGATGTGCCTTGGTTGCAATAATGCATAAAGTGGTGTAATCGTGACTTTGGTGAGCAAGTGTATGACTCTGTGGAGGGTCAAGTGCAATGTATTAAAGGTTCTAACACACGAGGGGAAAATGAGTGAGCCCCTTAGAAGCCTATAATAGTATGCAACTTGAAAGGAACACATGAGCATAAAGACATCATGAGTTAGCCTGCGAAATAGTTCACATGTTAACCATGACGGAAGTAAACAACAACACGCACTCAACAAGCTTCATACTAATGCAAATGAAATAGTTCATAAGAATCAGCATAAGTGAAATAAATTATATTGCAAACATAACAAGAAGAGTATTACTATATTCACTGCAAAAAATAACTAAAGGTGCAAGATCCAAGCAAAGAGAGGGAATAAACAAATAACAAGGCATTGATAGCAGCACACATTTCTCTCAATTTCACCATGCTTGCTTTGGGAACCAAACACAGTCTCATACAGAAGCTATCCTACAATACAAAGGAAATAAACGAGTAGGAAGGAAAGTAAATCAAAACAAGACAAAAAAAGACAAACTACTCCCACTCCTAAACTAACCGAAAATAGGCCATGCTTACATAAAATGAATATTTTAGTGTAACCACCAATGCATAGGCTGACCTATATGGGTGAGGGAATCCATATCAAGAAATGTATTCATTCATGATAACATACAAGAAAGGTGTTGAAAATAGCAACAGGAAATGATAAAATTAGAATCGAGAAATTCCAGTTTAATTTTTCCTTCAATTAAATTGAGAATTAAAATAAAATTTTATTCTCATAGCAACTTGTAATAGTTAACTAGAGTAACTTAACTTAGTTAACTTAGGAATTTTGAGTTGGAAGTATTTTACAATTCATGTATATGTTCTCCCTATATTATAGGGGTCTAGGATGAGTTGAGTATGAGTGATAATTAGCTAACTCAATTTACCGATTTAAGTCCAATTAAATTAGTTCCAAACTATCTGAGGAACTAATAGTGAGTTAACAATTAGTTGATGCACACTCAACTAGTGCTACTCCAGTTAACAGAAGACACCCTCATCAGAAACTCATGCATGTCGTTTATGACAAACACTCAGTTGAGACTAGTGTGCAAGGACAATGTACTATGTGTTGTATAATATTTTGAGTTGTATTTATAGTGCGTCCAATCATGTAATGATCCTTGAAGGGTTTGCGCAGTTTTGGATGCACTAATTTCCCTTTAATATGCGATAATCATCCATATGAATTGTGCAAGAAAATAGGGACTTGGAGAGCTGAAAGTGTTGGCCAAGAGTTTTCTTATGAGTTGGAGATTGATTTTACTGAGTGTTGGGATTTTTCTTGTGAGAACAAGCATTGTAATCTCATCTTGGATTTTTGATTAACGAAATATAGATAGTGGGGTTTTGAGTATTGGCTTTCCCCAGATATTTATTGTGTTATGTGCCATTGATGTTCTTCCTCTTGCCAATTATTTTTTTGCTCAAACTTTATGTGCTTCCGCTATAAAGAGTAGAAGTAGATTCTTGTCTCTTGTTTTAGTAGATTACATGAGCTTGTGAATCTACTGGAAATTCTACATGGTATCAGAGTTGAGAACAATATACTAAAGGGGATATCGAATTTTTTGAGTTGAGGGTTACTGGTGAAATTCAAATTTGCAATACATACTTCAGGATCGATAGATGGTGCTCTACGGTTTGTGGCTCGAGTATGACTTGGATGAAAGCTTAAATTATATAGCCTAGAAGGATAGGATGGAGGCTTTGTTGGAGGATAGTCACTTGAAGGAATTCATTGATTAAGACATTCCTAAGTCACCAACATCGGATGCTCAAGATATGTCTGAATGGAAGAAGTGTGTGGAAAGGGCAAGGCAGATAATCCTTGAGGGAGTTCGAGACCATGTTGTCTCAAGTATCCAAGGGAAGGAAACTCCACATGCGATGTGGAAATCATTGAAGGACCTTATCTAGAATAGAAGTGACCAAAGGAAGTTGTCACTGAAATATAAACTTCAAAAAATCAAGATTGAGGCAAGCAACTCAATTCCAAATTACTTAGCCAAGTTCACTCAATGTCGTGATGAACTTGGAAGTGTTGGAATAACTATTTTTGAGGATGATATGATGAGTCTTGCTCTTCTTGGACTTCCAAAGAGTTGGCATAGTTATCAGGACGCTGTCAACGATCAGGAGAAGCTGCCAGATTGGGAATGAATGTGGTCAGATTTGATGTAAGAGGAGATCAGGAGGAGCACCAGAGATGGGACCTATTCCAAGCAAGTGGAAGAGGATTGCACCTTACCGAGTAAGGAAAAGTGGGCCAAGGAAAAGAAGTCCCAAGGCAAGGAGGGTGGACAAAAGATGGAATTGACGAAATTCAAGTGTTTTCACTGTCACGAGCATGAGCACTATGCTAAGAACTGCTCACAGAAGATAGCAAGCAAGAAGGAGTCGACACTAGCGACATCGAGTGAGGCTCTAGCTTCACAATTTGAACTTGATTTCACTCTCATTTCATGGATGACCGACACTGCCATGGAAGGCATGTGGTATCTTGACAACGGTGCCTCATTCCATATGACGAGGAATAGAGATCTCTTTAGCGATTTTGAGGAGAAATACCTCAAGAAAAGCATAGAGTTTGGAGATGACGAGAGGTATAAAGCTACTAGGATTAGTATGGTTACCTTCCATAGGGAGTCTAGCTCCCCTCTCAAGATCAAAGATGAGTTGTATAATCCATGACTAAAGAAGAATATTGTTTGAGTCACGCTATTGGAATATTGTGGCTATGATGTAGTTTTTAGTAAGGGAAATGTTTTCCTTAAACACATCGCCATGGGACAAGTGAAGTAGATCAGTGCATAGGTCAAGAAGTTGTATTCTCTTAAGGTTTAAGATGCATGCAAAGCCTTTAGGATCAAGGAAAACGTTAGAGACCTGGTGGTCCAGAGGGAGAGTAAATTACCTCTCAACATGTAGCCCTAGAAGAAGCCTTTGAAGTAGCTTTAGGAAGTTGTGGAGCATCCACAATTAGAGAAGCCGAGAGGAGACTGAGTGGAGGAATCCAATCATGCAGAGACCTCTAGTAGGGAGAAATTTCAATCCAAGTGGGCAGAGGAATCACATGCAGCCATACCTCCAGGTGTGAGGTGGGGCAATTTGAAGTGATAGTCCCAAGATGGATGAAATTGGGTAGGGTCCATTGAGTGGTTTTATCTCATCGATCGTACCTTGCCACGGGAGGCCAAAGTACGTAGTAGTGGGAGGAATTAGTGGGATTGATGTAGTGAGAGATCAAAGTGAAAAAGGCTAAATCATTCAGATATTAAAGAAGCATAGAGAAGGGTTCACAATAAGACAGAAAGGCGGAGTCAACATAAGCATAAAGTTTTCAGTCGACAAAGGCAATAGGAGTCAGAGACTTTGATGGAAGAGGCATCCTTCTTATTCAGGTTGGACGTTTTTTGTTTCTAGAGTAGTTGGAGAAACAACACTATATACAAGTGTTGCATGTAGAACATTCCAAAGGATCAAGATTAGGATCGAGTTCAATTCATTTCTTTTTGAGATAGAGTGTTGAAAATAGAAACAAGAAATGATAAAAATAGAATCTATAAATTCCAGTTTAATTTGTCCTAAAATTAATCTGAGAATTAAAATCTAATCTTATTCTCATAGAAACTTGTAATGGTTAACTAGAGTAATTTGACTTAGTTAACTTAGGAATTTCGATTTTGAAGTCTTTCAAAAGTCATGTATATGTTCTCCCTATATTATAGGGGTCTAGGATGATCTAAATATGAGTGGTAATTAGTTAACTCAATTTACTGAGTTAAGTCCAGTTAAATTAGTTCCAAATTGTTTGAGGAACTAATAGTGAGTTAACTGTCATCTGATGCATTAATGCACTCAACTAGTGCTACTCCAGTTAAATGCATATTCCCTCACGAGAAACTCATGCATGTCAATTCTGAGAAAGACCCAATTGAGACTACAGTGCAAGGACAATGTATTAATTTTTTGTATAATTTTCTGAGTTGTACTGATTGTGAATGAAATCAAGAAATAATCCTTGAAGGGGTTGCATAGTTTTGGATGCAGTGATTTCCCTTTAAGATGGGCTAATCAGCAATAGGAATTGTGCAAGGAAATAAGAACTTGGAGAGCTCGAGAATTGGCTAAGTGTTGGCCAAGAGTTTGCTTGTGAGTTGGAGATTGTTTTTACTGAGTGTTGGGATTGTTCTTGTGAGAACAAGCATTGTAATATCATCTTGGATTTCTGATTAATGCAATACAGATAGTGGGGTTTTGAGCTGTGGCTTTCCCCAGATATTTATTGTGTTATGTGCCATTGATGTTCTTCCTCTTGTCGATTATTGTTTTGCTCAATCTTTATGTGCTTCCATTGTAAAGAGTAGAAGTAGATTCTTATCTCTTGTTTTAGTAGGTTACATGAGCTTGTGAATCTACAGGAAATTGTATGAAAGATAAATTGATGAATTCCTTGACATTCGAAGAGGGAAAGTGCATTTATACAAATAGAAAAATAAAGCACATGCAAGACACTCTGCATATGCATGATGTTACTTGTGCACATCACAACAAAAATACATGGAAGAGCAATATTTCAAACATCTAAACTTGGAAAACATAAAGAAAGAGAAAAAATTACATTTCCCAATAAAGCTTGATAGGTATGATTCATCCAACGATTGGGAGATGGCATCATGAAAAATAGATGGAGAATGTGAAAATTGACATATGGATGGATTTTCAATTTACACAATCAACTGATGGGGATCCTTGTGAGATACAAGACTATTATGATCAAAACTAGAACTAGCCTAAGGATTGTGAGAACCTAACATAGCCATCATCTCATGATGAAGTGCCTCGATAGCTTTGGTAATTTCCAAGAGATTGGAATGTGGATCATCAAAAATTGATGGCTTAGAAAGATCGAAAGTGGAAAAATCAGAGTCGCAACCAAATGATTCAATGAGTAGATCGCGATATCCATGATCATAAAGTTCACCATAAAAAATAGAGGCATCCTCTTGATCTGATGAATCATAGAGAGGGGAAGATCGAAAACAAGAAATTTCACCCTCTGTTTGTTTAGAAAGATCAGATGACTGATTGGAAAGATCAAGAAGACAATATTCTTCTTCTTTGTGTTTGGATGAAAAACTAACATTCCACGAGTTTTGAGTGTGATCATAATTAATATCGTCAGAGACTAATTCTTTGAGAGATTTAATCGATGTGATAGAATCATGGAATATGTCTCAATACTGTGAGAGAGGGGAATAAGGAGAAAGATCAACCATCATCATAGATTCTTGTTTAGAAATAGAATCCCACACATACTCATCGTAAATGATATCGCAAGTTAGTTGGTCAACATTAACTCCATCCTGAGTTTGATCCTTGTGAACATCCGAAATGATTGAAATTGGTGAACACAACAACTCACAATCGGGAGGACCAAAAGAACCAATGAATGGAGGTCGAGGAGAAAAGGCATCATCAAAAAAATCAGACTTGTAGACCAAACTTACGTTTAAATTATAAATATGTGGGGTTGCAGAAGATGGTGGTAGATCAACGAATGGATTCTCAAGTTCTCCAACCTCATCCAAGATAAATGGAGTTGTTTGATGAGGGGAAGATGAAGAGTCACATGGAACAACAACTTCCTTCACTGCAGAGCTGGAATCTCCATAACCAGTGTATGTTGGAAGACTTTTAAAAGACTCATATTCTTTTGGATTCGTCGAAATATGAACAAGAAATTTGAATTTATCTTTCATTATATTCCAATCAATATCATATTCATAAAATTTAAAATAGAAATGAATAAAAATATTGTAAAAATCATTGAGAGATTCATCAGGTTCTTTTCTCAAACACGTAATTTTATTGAAAACTTTTCTCAAACACGTGATTTTATTGAAAACATATTTGTTATCATACCTGTCAAAGGTGTGGAATATCTCTTTGACAAGACGTTTGAAAGTGTATGGAAGTAGTTGGAAATGTGTAACACCATTCCTCAATGTGTGCTTCGAATGTGAGAATGAACAACCTGCAGGCAACATCCTCGTAGTGAATATTGTGTTTAGTGCAACATTCAAGAAAGCAAGAAGTGTGCTTGAAAATGGTTTTTTCACTCTCGCCATCAAATTTTAGATTTTACAAGTCATTGATTAGTCTCATGGGAACTTTCATATTTGCAGTTCTATAAAAACATGTTGGGGTTAAGATATGGGAAGAAGCCATTAAATATATGTAAAGTTCAAATAGACTTCATGTGCTTAGCTTGTCATCTAGCCCTCATACTAGCACAATAAATTTTGACGGTGTTGGACCCACCAACATTCAGGGGGTCTCCTAGATATGAAGAACCAATTAGACCTTGCACCATTTGGTGTAGGAACCCCATCTAGAATACAACCTAGTTGTTGAAGCAGCAGGGTTTGATGATGTTCCTTGGTTGCAATAACACACAGTGGTGCGATCGTGACTTTGGTGAACAATTGTATGACTTTGCAAAGGGTCATGTGTATTATATGAAAGGTTCTAACACACGAGGGAAAAATGAGTGAGCCCTTTAGAATCTTGTAATATTACACAACTTGAAAGGGACACACAAGTATAAATACATCAGAAGTTAGCCTACAAAATAGTTCACGTGTTAACCATGAAGGAAATAAAAAAAACATGCATTCAATAAGATTCATACTAATGAAAACGAAATAGTTCATAAGCATTAGCATAAGTGAAAAAACATATATTGCAAACATAAGTAGAATAGTCCTACTATATTCACAACTTATGTATGAAAATGTGTCGGCTCTAATCTTTTATTAAAGTGAAAGTTTCAAGCATACATATACCATTGACGAACCACTAACCCCAATATTGTAACATGAAGTCTACATTTTCTCCTCCAAATAAAGATACTCTATGCTACGGAGAAGCCAAGGCTATCAACAAACTCCGAAGCTCCTGATTCTAAGCCAAAATCCTAGCAAAAATCTTGGTTCCAAAAAGCCTGTTACATGATTTATGAGGATATATTTATAACAGAAGGGGTGGCTATTCATCTCCCCTTGTGACTCTTGGACTTCCCTCATGACTCTTAAATTCTTTACAAAATGACTTTTTACATTCCACAATTTACACTAGGAATTTCACATACAAATTAATTACAAAAGAATATTACAATATACTCATACCCATATAAGACAAAAATGGGTAATCCAACTAGAAAACCTAATAAGACAAAAGTCAAGCTTGAGTTTGGGAAAACTCCACCTTAGCAACTTTGACTTGTAAATTCTCGGTCACATGCTCATGCCAAGCTTTGTACTATGTAATGACTTCCCTAAACTTTGCGATGGGATGAGGATGATAACAGACTCTAGCCTCCATGGCATCCAAGTACACTAATTTGGAACTAGTCTAGATTTCCTTCTTTAGTATGAGCATCATAGTATTGATTTGGACAGGGCCACCAATGTACTTCTACATATTCTGCCTATTTACTTTGATATATTCCTTGGTAGCAATTTGTCTAAACCGATCCAAGTATTCTTTAACCTCCTATCTGACTTGATTCTTGTGTTTAGCTTTAGTGAGTGAGCCAACTGATGGGATCTTGTGTGATTTCACCAAGAATTCCATGTTGTTGTACAATTGTGTATATGAGGCCTGAATATTTGTGATGAATGAGGGGAGTCATTTTTTTCTCTGAATGATCATATGCACTTGCTCTTATTCCAACTCTGCCTATTGCCTTGTTTTATTCACCAATTCGGGAAGTGACCCTTTCTATTTCATTGACCATTCATGCACAACAACAATGGTTTTATGGAAATCCTCAAGAGCTATGGAATTATACTTAAACTCCTGTTGCATGTCGTGAAATTGGACAAATGCCTTATCCATGGTGAAAAGTTCCTCATACATGATCCACATAGTTTCTCCCAATGTCAATACTTCACCAAGTATGGCTACATTCTGAACCTTGGTCCTCTGCTCAGATTGTTCAAATTCTTTCCTTGCAGCATGTAAATTCGTTACCAACTATTTGTTCTCGGCCATAAGATACTCCTTGTTTGAATTTTTGGCACCTATGAAGGCCAAGTTGGTTGTAGCAATGGAGATTGGATTTCTTCTCGTGCCTATCAAAATCACCCTTTCTCTAATGAATGCATGAGATGCAAGGTCGTCTAGAAAATGTTTCTTCCTCGCTTATACAATATTTTTCTAAAGCTCATCATAATTTAGATTGTACGTTTCCATGACTAGATACTCATCAAGAGGAACAATTTCCTCTTCCTCGCTTGGAGCTTTCTCTACTGCTAGAGGATGGGGAGACTAAATGGTGACATTATGTTTTCTTGGAATCAAATCAACATCTTGGTTCTGTGGCTCTAATTCCACCTCCATGTCTTGGATCTCAATAAAATCCTCAATCTCTTGAGTAAGCTTGTTGTCCTACATCCTTTTTCTCTCCTCCTCTAGTTATCGGTTATGCTCTTATTATTCACCTTGTCTTCATGTGACTTCTTCTTCTTCTACTCTTTGCCTTTATTCTTCTTCTTTCTTTTTAATTTCTCCCTCCAATCTCTTCTGCTCATGTTATTTCCTCTGATTCCATTCTTATTTGCACATCCTCTATTTCCTCTTCTTCTATGCTGCTATCCACTTTAAGTATGATTGGATCTGCATTCATCTTGCAGATTCGCTCTCCTCCTTGGTTGTATGAAACCTTCCTCTTACCCTTTTTGTGCATTAGGTTGTGCCTCTATGCATGTAAAACCTCTAGAGTGACCTATTTTTTCAGAGTAACATGTAATGTTCCAGTGAAGATAACTAGTTCATGGGACTTGGAGGCATTATAACAATTCTTCTGTGCTTCCTCCTCAAGTCTGTGAAAGGTCTCCCTTAGTCACTAATAATGAATCCTTGCACAATGGTATTTTCAAACATTCCTTGGATCGTACAGGTTGAAGTCCAAACAATCAAACGTGAATTTCTGAATTTCTCTATTTCCTTTCCTTCAATGTTTGCAACTTTCAGATTCTTGATTTCATACAATTCGATCTACATAGGAAGAATAGACCAAGGTTCCTTCTTCTTCCTATGCAAATTTACTCACAACCCTATGGACAGATGGTACACAACTTCTTGCATGGCTAATTTATCACTGGCATACCTTGGAAAAATATGTAGAGACTTTTGTCTGTTGAACACTCTCAGGAAAGTGCCATCTGGTGAGGCAAACCAATCTTCTATCTCTGACACTGCTTCCATCACCCCACATGACATGCAAGGTAGTTCTTCCTCTAATATAAACTTATAAAATGGAATGAGGAAGTAATCATTCACATTTTCCATTACTCCTCTATGGCTGCACTCTAAAAGCATCTTGTAATAGATATGCACGACAAGAACTCTCGGTGTCCAGGTAAGGAATGCAATGTGGTTGCAGCTTGCATCCAATAGAAAGAAAAACATGTAAAATATTGCTTGCTTTTCCTTGGGAGGACTGAGGGAATTAGCTACATGGATCCTCAGTTGTTGAACCAACAAGTTTGACTAGTGGAATTGTCTTCCTTTGTTCACAATCTAGTTCAGTAAGAATGTCCACCCTTCAGGGAAGGTCTCAGTTCTCTGCTGACCATAGATTCTGCAACATAAAACTATCAATTGATGATAGGCATCTTGAGAGATTTGGTCTTGTAGGTGTTGGTGGGTGACTGGAGGAATTTGTTTGGCTCTTTCACCTAAATTTTAACAATATCCTTGGTGCTCAAGTAGCTTGTGGCAGCATAAAAGTAAGAATCCATGTGTGATTCTGGCTTCAGTGAATGATACATGAGATGATAATCCAGTGCCAAAAAAGAAGCAAGCCTTTGTTCGCTAGCATTGTTCAAGGTCATAATATTTGGATCTCTATGAGAAATTATCAAGCTGTCAATTTCTGTACATGACAAAGTCGGATACTTACATTCAACCTTATGTAACCCTAACCTTTGGACATTGATATACACTTTCAAGTCTTCAAGGACTGCTTTAGGCTTCTTGTTGAGAATGCCTCATTCATTTTTTGCCATGTTATGTTTAATTATTTCTCATTAAACAGTTGAGTATCTCAATAAACTAGAAAGTTCATTGGCATGCTCTCAACTCCCTCCTTGGTGTTGCTTTCTATGGTACCCTTTGAAGCATATTTCTTTGGTTCCATGATGACAATGAGTGATGAAGATAAATTCTCAAGAACTGCAATACTTGTAGGAGGAAAATGCACTCATGGAAAAGATAAATTAGCTTCATCAAATTGATTCACAAAGAAAGATCATAACAGTAACCACCGAATTAGAAGGAAAATTGTGTAATTCTTTAGGTGAAGGGGGGAGACTAGCTACCTGAGTTATGCATTTTGTAGTCTCAGCAGCCACGAGATTAGCTCAAAGCTGGATACTGCACAACGTGTAGTCTGAGCTTGGGCAGATTGAAGTGGATACTGTGCATTGTGCAGCCTTAGTGGCAAAGGGGCAAGATTGAGCCATGGAATTGTGAAATGCGCAGTTGGGCTAGCCAGGTACTGCACAATGGGTAGTAGCTCACCATTATAGGGTGAGAACTACTTGTTATCGAGAAAACTAGTGTCCATTCAAAGTTGCTAGTCCCACTAAGATGGGTAGCTATCTTAGAAACAAACATGTTAAAGTTAATGGTGTTTTCCTTTATGAGAGATAGATGAGAGAGAAGCAGAGAGCACCAACCTCAGTCTTCCACTAGTCTTCTTACCTGTTTCCTCTCTCCTTCGATAGAGCCTTCACCACTCCTTTCTCGCTTGTCCCGCTTCAAAGAACCCTTGTAGAGTCAAGGAAGCAAAATGCCATCAAAGCATAGAGATCTATAACCATAAATAATGTAGGAAAAGATGTACATTAACCATATAAATGCATACACAAACAAGATTCAAAGATATACAAGCATATGGAGGAAAACTAAAATAGCTTTATTGATAGAAGTAGTAGAAGAGAGGATTACAACCAGGCTATCTGATCTAGCATTATCCTCCTAGCATGAAAACCCTCTTCAACTCATATAAAGCAATATCACCCAAAAATGTCTTCAAAGAGAAACCAATAGCACTTCCTTGCAAATTACAGAATTCCAGCCTCTGGATCTCTAGGATGAGGGATCCATATATAGATTTTTACAAGAGATTGAGTCAACTTCTGGGATTTTGATTAGTTTCATTTCACTGATAGTTCTTGGTTCCACTTGGATATTTCAGATCTCTTACTCATCCCTGGGTGAATTTAGAGAGGCAAGTGTCATATGAGCAATTTCTAGAAGATTCTCTGGGTTTCCACCTAGCACAGTGCTTCTGCCATTTGTCTGCTCTCGTTCATCGCACCCTAATGAAGGGATTTCTAGTATGCATCACACCCCCCGTGTGTAATAGGTGAGATGCATCGTACCCTATGCATGGAGCAGCTAGCCGACCTTGTTCCTTTATGGTATGAAACAAAACTTTTATGGGTTTAGAAGCCCTTGGTTTATGGACACATGTGATTGGGGTTGCAGTGCCCAAATATGCCTATAACAGTTTCCCCCTCAAGCATGAGGTTGTAAATCTTTTGATGTCGGGTGAAAAGATTTATAATGAGGATCCAAGGTTTTTCAAAATGGAAGGTGACTTATAATAAGATACAGTACAATACATTATCTTCATAATATTTTCATGATCTAGTTGAGGCGGGCATTCCCATGCTCAACTTTATAAATTCATATTCATGTACATAAGATAGACAATCATCTGTGTGGCAGACTGATGATTCTGGTAGAGCCATCATCCTTTAGTTTGGATGATTATCCGTGCAACTGTGATGTACATTTGATGTCTTTATTTTCCTGAATATATCGCAACCAGGATGGATGTAACTAGATCCGGGGTCTTCAAAATCGTTCAATCTTCACCCGGAGTACAAGTCAATCCATGTGAAAAGATGTTCTGATGTCGAACATGGAAAGAAATTGCCTGATTACCAACCAATGATGTAATCTATTAATAGGCGCGAGAGGAATCACTGATAATGATAATGACCCTCAAGGTACTGCAGTATAGTTCACATGTTGTGAATACATGAGTTGATGTTGAACACCACGTAAAATCTTTCGGTCAAAGGCCATTGATGTAAACCTATCGGCGAAAGTGAGAAAATTGCCATTGAGGCATGCAAGCTTCAAGGTATTGAAAGGCTTGTTCCTAAGTCAACTTCTTAGATAATGAGCTGATGTTGACAAGAAGAGACCCGTCGTACGAGGGCCTTAATGAATCCCACATCTACAACATGGAATGGAGCAAATAATCTTATGGAGGTGAAAATGATCTGATGATATAAGGTTCAGGGTGGCGGTCACGAAAAATGGATAGTGAAGGTATTACAGCGGATGAGACATTGTCTAGGTTGGTGAATTCTCTGAGCAACTTCTCTTGAACATACCCGCGACACTGAAATGGATTGGTAGCATTAACCCCAAGGTAGATGGTACAGTGGACCAATGGTGATATGACCGGTGAATGGAATAACCCAACCTGACTCAATCATGGTGACGGAGGGAAAGTGTCATGTTCAAGAGTGACCTGCTACCAATGAAGCTATTCAAGTTTTCTTCCCTTTTTCCCAATCATTGCTGACCAGTACCTCTTTATTTTTTTCCAGCTTGAGGAGGATAACATATGATTTTTCTATATTTTTCCCTTCGGGCAAACCTATCACTATGTTTTAACGAGCCTAGCGACAGTGAAACTCGCTCTTGTCTGCATGGACAAGTTTGTTGCTATTGTTTTAACTAGTTTAACGACAAAGATAACTCGGTCCTTTTCAATTTTAGAGAGTCTAAAAAGGGACATAAAGGCAACTCCATTGGTCCTTTTTCGTAATGTAATCCCTTAAGTCCGAAAAAGTGTAAAATAATATGAAAGGGATGACTTTTCGATAGTTTTAATGAGGTGAACAAGAAAAGCACTCGATCTTTTTGCGTAATAATCCCTCAGGTCTAAAAATATTAAAATCTAGAGGAGGGATGGCACTCCCGATCGCTTTAATGAGCTGGAGATGCCAATTTCTTGACAATATTTTCATATTTTACGAGTCATATGCAAAGAGCTTAAAGGAGACTCGTCATTTGAGGAACGAGTGATGTTTTTGGATAGAAACTAGTTCCAGGTAAGGTTTGGAACTTTTCAATCACGACAGTGATAATAAGGTGGCTAATAGAATCACTCGTCATAATTGTTCCTCAAAAGGGTAAAAAACCAAATGGAGGCATATGATCGACTAAAAAAGAGTGGAGGTGATGGTAAGAACACGACCAAGGTTCAATAGCTGATAATTATGTGATCGAAAAGATTATTTACTAAAGGTGGGATTCATTTTTTATTGAGCTCAAACTCTATGGGAACACTTGGTCTTTGCTAGGTTTGATTTTTAACGATCTTGAACTTTGCGTAAAGTTGCTCATGGTGAGGTTTATTTTTTAATGAGCTTGAACTTTGCATAAAACTACTCATGCTAGTCGTATAATAAGGATGTCTCATCGGTAGGTTCATTTTTTAGGGAGCTTGCACCATTTGAAACTTTGCTCCAAAGCCTTTCATTATGCAAGCTAGGAACGACCAAACTACACGTTTAAAGGGTTAAGAGACTATGAACTAAGAAAATAAATGGTCGCTTTTCACTTGCATGCAAAAAGGTTTGCATGCCCCCAAGTATAATGAAATAAAGCTTCCAGGTCACCATACGGAAGTTCTTGCATTAGCAAGATTGTTTCATCCGCATTTGCAGACAAAAAACTTCCTTGGATCTGTCCATCGAAATGGACGAAGGTGATTCAAGTTCCAATCACCTAACTTTTGATGGGGGAATCCTTTTCTAGTCTGACCCATTTTCCTAGACGGACACGATTGTCAAACTAGTCATATTCCTATGCGGAAACCTACCTTATATTTGGGGTTTTCCTCCCAAAGCTGACCAAGGCACATGCCTCCTGGGTTTCAATTACAATCACCAAAGCACTCGCGATCATCAGGTGGACGGACTAGAGATTGATTAGACATTCCTTGTGCAAAAAGACCAGTTAGGTATGGCATTTGACTAATAGTTGTGTTTGAACCAGGGAATGAAAGCTGGTCAACTAGGTGGACCACTCTGCCTTCATGTGGAAAACACATCACTCGGAAGAGTGAGAAGATGATGGCTCCCATGCTATAAATGTAGTCATGCCCAAGGAGTAGATTGTAAACTAGAGGTCCTTGGACTACCATCATGTTTAGATGAATGGTTTTCCTTCTCAAAGTTATAGGAAAATTTGGAAGGATCCCTAATGGTTGATTGGTTCCTTTGTTAAAGCCTGTCAGATTTCGAATCTCAGGCAGAAGCGATGGCAAACCAAGCACTTTCCAAGCAGTTGAGGAAAGGATACTCACAGAGGCCCCTTCATCTATGATAGTACCAACCATGACCATTCTGTAAGCTTGTACTATGATTCAGAATGGTACATTAGATGGTAGGTGGGGTTTACCTAGTAGATTCCAATCGAAGGAAATGATTAGATTTCTTGGAGGAGGGACCAAATAAACGACTGGATAAATCTCTGACAAACTTCCTTCCTGCGGTAAAGGAATGGGTAGATTGCCCCCATGTTCATCGGAGTCTGTGTTAATGAAAATAATTTGAATGGTGTCGATCTCATTCTCTTTGGTGATAGTATCATTTGAAGGTGGACCTTCTGAAGACAAGATTGGGTGAACTTTCGTCTCAACCTATTGACTTTGGTCCGACGTGGACTCAGAGGGTTTATCTTCAATGATAGGTGCTTCGACCAACAACAACAGTGTGTCAGTCGAATTGTCAACTTGCGATTGACTCGGCAAGAGTTTCTTGTATTCAGGAGGAAGTCGTTGCAGTGAAGAAAGACAATTATCCAAGACTCTTTTAGCTTCATCTAGGAAAGGACAACGGTGGACGAAATGATCACCTTCACACAGTCTACAAGGAAATTTAGATCTTCCTTTCTTTCCATTGGCTTTGTTTTCACTAGTTGATGGTGTGCTCTCAACATGATCATCAGAGGTTGAAGACACCGGATTGTGCAAGTGGGGAGACCAGATCCTCAGGATCCGGGGGATGCAGGGACAATCTCGGTGATAGTGGTCTCCCTTGCAAATGACACATGGAGACTTAGGCTTAGATGGTGCAGTGTGTGGATTTTCGCCAGATGATGCATGGTTGCCACCTTTCGTCATTGGATTCTTCTTCTTCTCCTCCTTCCCTTTCTTCTTCTTCTTAGTTACTTGGGTTTTAGCGTTACTAGCTTCACCAAGTGAAGGGGAAGAAGGAGAGGGAGAAACAAAAGAAGTAGAAGTTGGGGGAGTGACTTCAGGATCATCTAGTTGCCGATTTGATTGTTGAGGAATTGCAATATTTTGAATAATAAAGGTCGAGAAAAGCCATACTGGTAGGCCAATTGTAAGTCTTGGAAGGGACAATGTAGCCATGTGTGGAGCACCAACATCTCCCAAAGAGGACAAGGGACTAGGATTTCCACCAAGGGGAAATCCTTGATTGGTAGACTCCATTTTCTCAACCTAAGACCAATGAGGGAATAGTGATGTTATTCCGATTAAAATAAATTTTATGACGCTTTGACACAACTTGCTTTTTCAATTTTTAAGAGTCGAGAAAAAGCTAAAGATGACTCTAGTCGACTTCGATTTTTAGTGAGCATAAAGTGACAAGTGCTCAGATGGACCTTTTCTTTTAGGGATTCTGAAAAGGAACAAAAATTACTACTATGGAAATCTAGACAGAGGGATTACCAAATCAATCACAAAACTACATAATACTTTTTACGATACAACAGTCAATCTTCCTGAATTCTGTGTTCAGTGCATTGCAATCGATAAGGAAAGAGACACAGCTTCCTAAGGATAAAGGATGTAGCCTATTGTGGTCTCCCAATATATACTCAACGATACGTTGGAGCACAAGTCTGTATTGGCACTTGTCCTCTCAAAGAGGAGGAATCACCCAACCTACGATGAGAGCGATAGTTACCAGGCTTTACGACGCCAGAATACGTCTCTAGCCTAGACTTCTAAAAGTTATGCATTAGGTTCCAAAGCATTTTTATGTTCATTGAGGTTTATTTTATAGTTGATATTTCTTAAGAATATTTAATTTAAGGTTCACCACGTGATGTAGATATACAATTCCTAAATATCCAATCTAAGATGATAAACATTTGTTTACTTTCTTTTTGCAATGAAAATCCTAGCTACTAAGGAAAGAGAAATGAAATTCTTTCAACATAGAGCAGAGAGCACACACTAGATGCACTTTTCCTAAATCAATTTCAACATGCAGTCTAAATGCAAATTCACATGCATGTAATTTTTTTTAGTTTCCTTAATGTGAGAATGACAAAAGAAAACTAAGTATAGATCTGAACTATCTTCTTTCAAAGTGACAGTACTAACAATTTTCTCTTTAAAAAATGAAAGGAAGGCTAAGACGACACTTTGCGATTTCGAATTTAAAATTGCTTTCGACACTTGAAATACTATTAATTCAAATCAAGTACAATGGCAAAAGTGTAATTGACTATCTAAAAGAGGAATACTTTACGACACTCTTTTTCTTGACTGAAAACGACACTTGCAGCACTTTCAAATCAAAAGACGACAGTTCAATTAAGCTACTATTTGCAAAGGAGAACTGTAAATGATGAAAAATACATTAAAAACATTCACAATTCCTTATGATGGAGGCTGAAATAATGAAAAGGAAGATGGTTTCAATAGTGATATACTAATCATAGAAAACAAAACTACTGAATAAAGCTGAAGACAATGAAGAAAAAAACAAAATATAGAGGCAGAAACAGTCCTAGTCAATAATCACACCTATAACACAAGGAAACAGGGATGTACCTCACCTACAACACACGGGAGGTGCAATGCATCTAGATTGCCAATGAGAGACAGTGCGATGGTCCAGGGACGAGACTGAGCTTGGTTTTCACTCACAGTTTGCAGCTAAGTTCAGGGGTTTAGGCTTAGCTAATGATAGACAGTAAAGACAAAGTATAGGGGCTGATTTAATGAGGTTACTCGAGCTACCACTAGGGCACTTAGGACGTTTGCAAGCTAGATGTTCAGTTCATAAACCAACCCAGAGATTGACTGAAGCAACATTGATCTACTTTGCAGTTGCATAGAAAAAGCAGTTCGAAGGCTAGCTAGCTTAACTTCAGGCTCTGCCTGTGGTTTATAAAGAAAACAACAGCAGCAAAAAAACAAACTATTTGCTCCCCAGCAGAGTTGCCATTTTGTTATCGGGAAAACTAGTTTCCATTCAGAGCTACTAGTCCAACTAAGATGGGTAGCTATCTTAGAAACAAACAGATTAAAGTTACTTGTGTTTTCCTTTATGAGAGATAGATGAGAGAGAATCAGAGAGCACCAACCTCAGTCTTTCACTAGTCTCCTTGCTTGTTTCCTCTCTCCTTTGATAGAGCCTTCACCACTCCTTTCTCACTTGTCCCGCTTCAAAGAGCAAAAGGTAGAAAAATACCATCAAAGCATAGAGATCTATAACCATAATAAATGTAGGATCAGATGTACAATAACCATATAAATGCATACACAAACAAGATTCAGAGATATACAAGCATATGGAGGAAAAATCAAATAGATTTATTGATAGAAGTAGTAGAAGAGAGGATTACAACTAGGCTGTCTAATCCAGCATCATCCTCCCAACATGAAAGCCCTCTTCACCTCATACAAAGCAAGATCACCCAACAATGTCTTCAAAGAGAAACCAACATCACTTCCTTGCGAATTATAGAATTCCAGCCTCTGGATCTCTAGGATGAGGGATCCATATATAGATGTTTATAGGAGAGTGAGCCAGCTTCTGGGATTTTGATTAGTGTCATTTCACTGATAGTTCTTGGTTCCACTTGGATACTTCAGATCTCTTACTCATCCCTGGGCGAATTCAGAGAGGCAAGTGTCATATGAGCAGTTTCTAGAAGATTCTCTGGGTTTCCACATAGCACACTGCTTGTGCGATTTGTCTACTCTCGCTCATTGCACCCTACAGAAGGGCTTTCCAG
Organism: Pinus tabuliformis; assembly: GCA_031772625.1. NCBI lineage: Eukaryota > Viridiplantae > Streptophyta > Pinopsida > Pinales > Pinaceae > Pinus > Pinus tabuliformis. The sequence continues at coordinate 726,972,390 of CM062807.1, forward strand.
TATGCATCACACCCCCCGTGTGTAATAGGTGAGATGCATCACACCCTATGCATGGAGAAATCTATATGGTCTAGTTTTGACTAGTTCTGAGTAGTTTTTCATGGAGAGATTCTGGGAGATGATGTAATCAGATGACCTTGTTCCTTTAGGGTATGAAACAACACTTTTATGGGTTTAGAAGCCCTTGGTTTATGGACATATGTGATTGGGGTTTCAGTGCCAAAATATGTCTATAACACTACTACAACCCTATGGGTAATATATAGGGGTGATACCCTATTTTATAGAGTTCCCTCAACCCTAGGATTCCTCTATCTCAATTCCTCACCCTGGGAGCTCATATAAGGGGGAAGAGTTGACTTAGTGTCATCGATTGGAAATGCTCTCTATATATCAGTAACATATCATCGTATTCATATCTGGTAGCCATCACGTCTTAATAGAAGTTGTCTCATGTTCATATAGGACATCAAATAAAATATCATATTAGAACATATATATATATATATATATATATATATATATATATATATATATATATATATATATATATATATATATATATATATATATATATATATATATCACTAAAAGGATATCGTAATTATCCTCCCTCTCAATGAGGTGCCAACCACAATCTTGAGCTTGTCTGAATATATGAAGGTATATCAGCCCCAGCTATATGAAATATTCTCTTCCAATTGGTTCCCACTCTTTGTCATCACAATATATCCATATCATATTGAGATCCTTCTCATACAACACTTGAAGGAGCTTCTTCATCCTACCACATAACTAGTCATGTTGGCAGGATCATACTCAAACTCGGTCATGCTATGGACCTCTCATCTAAGATACCATCGCAGATCTCATACTAAGGAAGCATACAAATGTTCTCATATCATAAATAACAATCCTAATAGTCATCAACACATCCAAGTAGTCACAAATCACAGGAATATCATCCCATTCAATTAGTTTTAAGGATCCTAGGTAGAAACTCAATGTGAATGAAGCAGCTCAATCATGAATCGACTCGGTTTCTATGCACATCATGTATATATACAGAGAAATTTTCAAAACATAACATCAATTCTTCAATCAACCATCAGTTTCCAATTCAAGTTCAACAATATCTCTTCACAAATTCTTGAAATTGAATTGATGTGTCCAAGGATTTGCATTTCCACTTTCCAATACTTCTTCAATAGATTCACAATATAGATTTTCATTTCGCAACTTCATAAATTGATTCATCATGCCATGATTCATTATTTCAAGATTCAAGAGCCATATCCCTCTTACTTATATAATCAAATTCTCATTACTTGTCAATAATAGACCATTAGTATATAAAATGAAAACCAAAATCAAAATAATACCTTGGAACACTTTTGAAGTAGAGGTTTGGATCAACACATCATCCTGGCTCCATCAGATAACTTTCAATGAAGACATATCAAGGAGCTTTCTTCATATAATGAACTCTACAAACTTTATCGAACCAATATGTTCAATATTGCATAGCTAAGTTAGCTTATCAAAGTTTAGATGCTAGATTGGAACCAATATCAGATTGTTTTGACTAGGTGACATGTAGAGCTCTCATCAAGTCATGACTTCATATATTATCATGCCAATAAGTTGTCATAAGAAATATCAATCCAAATTTCGTAAGGTCATCCTCATTATCATAATATAAGTCACTAGATGCAAATCCATACACCAAGAATAAGTTATGGGAGTCCCATCTATTCATTATCATATTACTTCACACTAAATCACAACTGTCAATACTTCAAACAATGTGCTAAGAACAAGGAGGCCATTGCAAAACCATTATTGAAAACTAATATTAGTCACTGAAGGTCGCTATTCCCAGATAGCATTGTTATCAAGGAATATCATCAGTTTTCAAATAAAATCATCTTAATAATCAAGTCAAAGTTCTTAAGCCTTTATCAAGCATCATGTCAAAACACCAAATATTTCTTATCTATATTAAACAACCAAATCATGTAAAACTATTATAGCACAAACTATAAACATAATGACATATCTATATGCATGTCCTAGTCACCTGCAAACATAAGTTCAATATAGATATTCATATTTATAGTAAAAATTCAAACTCTCATGCTCATAAATCCTTTTTTTCGTCTACTCTACATTTGTAGGACTAACATCCCTCAGGTGAAAATCTGATTTCATGCAAAAAACTTCATTTTTGTGTCCAATGGGAATAATTTCACCCATATTCCTTCCTCTGTGCAGTTTGGAGATCACAATCGCATCCTTCAATATGTTATGCAAGTGATTATGGCATGATATACCTAGGACTATCTCAGTGCTTTGGTCGCAATCTTGAGCTTGCTTCTGTGTAGTTGGGAGGATGTATTCACACCTATAGGCTTTCTTTTTTTCAGTTGAGGCTTAGAGTAAGATAAAACCCTTTGAGCTCATATCAAAATTTTACTGCAGATCAACAATGTCAGATATTTTTATATTCATGCCCATAAATCATACTTCAACAATAAAGAGTATATAATGCAAATGAAAATAGGAGAAAGGATCTTATGGAGAGGTTCTCCTTCTAAATGGGAATCCACTTTAGTCATCTTCATTCATTCCATCAACCCATCTAGAATGATATCATCCATTAGTAGATCTATTATATCATAAAGTCATACTATATCACATATTTATCATGGTTTTATCATGTTATCATCATCTACTTCATCGTGACATCATTCTTGCCGTAAAGAGTTAGTGTCAAAGAACTAATAGGAGTAAACTTCAAGAATCATGATCACAAGCATTACTTCTTTGTCACATAACTCAATCCATTAAGTCAGGGCATTCAATTTTACCATATTCCATAATCACTAAACACATGAAAATATAACCATGGGAAACAAAAGATCTTGATATCAATCTCATTGTTATGCTTCTATCATCATGGCTTTCATACTTTTCACAAACAAGTAGTGTCAACTTACCATCTACTAGAATCAAGGTGCTAACCCTCTTTATGGGAACAAGATATATAAAATTATAGATGTTAGCCAATCATATAATATACCAATATATAATTAAAGATCAATATTTACAAATAGCTCAATAGAGTCAAGAAATTAATTATGTAAGATACTTGTTCAGTATTAAGTGCATCATTTTATCGTGAGAAACATGAATCCAAATCACTTTCATATGCATGCATGAGCCATTTGAGAGGAGGCATTCTCAACATACCTTAGGGCTTACCTTGCTATCCAATATTATAGTTGAAACATAACATTTAAAAATATACCATGAATACCTAGTAGTATTCAAATACATGTACATCATTTCGTTTGACATAGGTAGCTTATAACACTTTGTCATCCTCTTATCAGGTGCCTCTTTACCTTTTTCATCTCTAGCATTTCTTTCTTGCATCTCAAATGATCCTCAAGAAGGATCCACTTATCATATCTCATCAAGAAGGTAGGAGCATCCAAATACTCACACACACACACACACACACACATATATATGCGCAGGAAGCATAATCAAAACAATAATCAGATCCATAGGTCAAAAGTAAATACATAAGGGAGCATCATAAGTCAAGAAGTACTTATCTTCAATGCCAAGTGATCCTCTCCCTCTTTAACCAACCTTCAAGATCCATCAATGTCCATTCTCCATATAACAGTAAACTTTATCAACAAACTAGGCATACTAGAGACTACCCCATCTAGGGCTTCACCAAATTTATCACAAGTGCTTGAACATATTTATTTTGACCATGCTAGGGTTACTAGATTTCATATCTCAAATATTTTCCATAAATCGTGGTTTCTCTCAAACCTTCACTTCATGATATCCATAAAACCTTAATACACAAATTGCGTAAGATTATATTCAAATACTAGAATTCTTTTAGGTCTCCTCCATCTTCTCTTGATTCCATCAAAGGTGTCTCCATGGGGGAAATCTCCATGACTTTTCTTAAGCCCATCTCTCATACCATGTTAATTTTTCAAAGGGCTATATTGTTCCTTGCTTTGATAATTGCATGTATTCATTAACACATTAAGTTCACCCCATAAAATCATAACATTATTCAGATTTACATCATTATTCAACATCATATGAAATTGTGTAGAAATAAAAATACCATCATCATCAATGAAATGGAAAATAAAGGAAAAATAGAAGAAACACATTCACACATAGAGCACTAGGATTGGTTAGAGACTAGGGAAAATCCCACTATGGGGAAAACCCTTTCAAATTATTCTTCTTATTAGATCATCATCAAATGATTCATAAAAAGAGAGTATAATGATCCATATCTTCATATGTACAACTAACCAACAAAAACAACTACAATATCCATGAATTAACCCAACAAATCTTATACTTAAAAATTTGATTATGAAGGTTGTAATGAACTTTCCTTGTCTATGGCCAATTGGCAAAAAATGCGGTCACTTAGCGAAATATTCAGAAGACTGATATTTCATATTTTATATCTTGTTCAAATGGAGGAGGTGTCATGTGAGTGACTATAGATTCTCAGTCACTCCCTTAAGCCCAACATGCGAGCGACTAGGGTTAGAACTGGACTACGGAAACCCTAACTCCCAGTCGCATGGATGGAGAGTTATCAGTGCAGCTGGAAGGCTCCAGTCACATGGTTGAGCTTCTATGTGAGCGAATGTAGTTGGATCCTTCCTTTTTTGTGCCTATGACTAAGACCCAAAACCATAAACAAAATATGTGAGCTTCAAACCCTACAATTTCACCTTAGAGTGAACTTGATCCTCCGCAAACAAGCCTCATACATTTGCGAGCCAAAAACTAATATAAAATAGTGTATCATGATGGTATCCAAATGAGGTATAGGTCACTTGTATTTATAGCCTTCCAAGGTGGTCCATTTTTCTTTACGGTCAACCTTATCAAATATGCACATGTGAGTTTTTTGTTATAATTAAACTTTCCCTTATTCAATTTGAGTTATCTTTAGGTCAATTTTGGTTCTCTCAAAATGAAGAATTAAATCAAATAATTATATCCATTAAGTGATATATCTAAAGTGTAATTTGACCATAGTTTTATATTTTTAACACTTCTTATACCCCCTTCCTTTGCGATGTACATTCTCCCTTGAAATCTCAATAGTCCATTGGTTCAAACACATAACCCTCAAACTTTGGCTATATTTACTGATATAAAATTTAGATACCAACTATATTCAAAGAGTTAGTCCAACATGTGTTCCCTCAAATTAACCCTCAAAGGTACTAGGGAGAAGGTTTTTGGCCTCCTACTTAGTGCATCGACCACCACGTTCTCCTTTCCCTTAATATATGATATCCAAAATTCATACTCAATGATGAATTCGCTCTGCCACCTCTTCCTAGAATTCAAATCTCTCTTTATGAAGTGGTGCTTAAATATCTAATGATCAAGTCTTAACTGAAGGCTTCTCCTGATGAGGTAGTGTCTCCATAATTTTAAATCTGACATCACTAATGTTAACTCTAACTCATGGGTAGCATACAACTCTTCATATTTCTTTAACTTTCTAGATGTGTAAGCTATTACTCTACCTTTTGCATCAACATTGCTCCTAATCCTTTCTTTGAATCAATGGTGTAGACAATGAACACTTTTTCCACATCTGACACTCAAAGGATCAATGCACTAGTTAGTAACCTCTTTAGTTTGGTAAATGAAATGTCACATTCATATGTCCATGAATACCTAACCCCCTTTTGTTGTAATTTGGTGATGGGTTTTGCAATTCTTGAAAACCCTGCCACAAATTTACGATAATAACCTTTTATTCCGATGAAGTTATGCACCTCATGATAATTTTTCTGTATTGTCCAATACATTATGGCCTTTACCATTTCTGGATAAACTGAAACCCCTTTTCCTGAAATGATGTGCCTAAGATAACAAATTTCCTTTTAAAAGAAGGAACAATTTGATGATTTTCCTTACAACTGATATTCTCTTAAGTAGGTCAACAAAACCCTTAGTTGTTCTTCATGCTCCTTTTAATTCTTAGAATACACAAGAATATTGTATATAAATACTTACACAAATTGGTCCAAATACTTCCTTAACACGCCATTCATGAATATCATGAATATTGTTGGTACATTAGTCAAACCAAATAGTACAACTACGAACTCTTAGTGCCTAAACCAAGTTTGAAATGCATTTTTTTAGATGTCACCTTCTTTAATCCTCAATTGGCAGTATCTAGATTGGAGATTTGTCTTTTGGAAAATCGTTGGTCCCTTCATTTGGTCAAATAGGCAATTTATTCTAGATATTGTGTACCTATTCTTTATTGTGGCATGATTCAAGTCCTTATAATATATGCATAGCCTTAAGGAACCATCCTTCTTCTTGAATAAAATCACCGGTGGACCCTAAGGTGAAATACTACGTCTAATAAATCCCAAGTCTATAAGATCTTTTAACTACATCTGCAACTCACAAATTTCTCTATTTTTCATCCTGTATGGTGTCTTGGGTATTGGTTTTGCACCATGTTTTAATTCGATTCTGGAATTGATCTCCCTCTAAGGAAATAATCCAAGAAATTCCTTAGGGAAAACATACTCAAATTTTGATAAAACTGAGTGTTGATCTAGGGAGGATCCTTTCTAGTCACTTATATCCTTTACCACATATATTTTACAACCTTTCTGGAGACAACGTTTTACCTTCATCATGGAGATGAATTGTAGGGACACTCGTCTCTTGATACCACAAATCTCAATTGACCTACCTTCATCATCTAACCAAATCACTTTCTTTTTAAAAAATATACTAAATATTGATGAGCTTCTAGCAAGTCCATTCTGATGATTACATCATACTTCCATAGTGTTGTGACTTGTTCCTTCAACTTGGTTGTATGAACCCTAAGGTTCACGTAAAATTGGTCAAAACTAGGTCCTACTCCTTGTTTTATCCTAGAAGCCATTTCAACTTGTTTAAATTCATCGTGCTCATAGGCTTCCAATCCACATTTTTATAATGAAAATGGTGAAATGAAACTATTTGTAGCAACAAAAAAAAAAAAATTAACTTTTACATTATTTATCATACCCAATATTTCTACCACAAGAGATTGGTGTTTAACTTATTGGTTATCAATTACTGTATAGATTTGATGGTGGATGATTTCTCCCCCCGTTGGTGTTTTACTTCTCTACATTTGTTACTAAGTTATAACTCAGGACAATTGTGATGGTAATTAGGTCCCCCATATCCCCAACAAGTGATGTGTGGTAAAATTTGAACATAATGTTATGGAATTATTTGGAAAGAGATCCTCCCCTAGTGACCCCTTCCCCTAGTTGTGTCTCCTCATTTCTGACTGAGATTTTCACAAGTCCTCAAAGTTGTTGGTGAAGTTGCACTGACAACCATTTAAATCCCTACTATCAGTGCTATGGGTACAATCTTATTTCCATATGGTGGTGGCCTTAAACTTCCTTCCCTTGAGAAGGTATGAGGGCCTTCCTCAGAAACCTTGGTTGTTGTGTAAAAATGGTTTTATTTCCACCTTTTAATTCTAAGTGCTCTTCAACATAGCAAGCATGTTCAATAGCTTCTGCAACTAATGATTTTGTCCACATCTGCACCATTTCCCTAATCATAGGGTTCAATCCATAAATGAAATGATCTTCTTGGCACTGATCAGTATCCGTGTAGGAGACATACTTTACCAATTCCATGAATCTAATCTCACATTCCTTACCATGCAGTTTCTCTGTACCAAAGCATGGAAGTCTCCTACTTGTTGTTCTTCATAATATGTTAGTAGGTACTTTTTCATTAATCTCTCCTAAAATAACTCCTAGGTAACTATGTCAGGAGTTAGGTGTAGTTGCACTCTATATTACCCTACCAGTTCAGGGAACTACCTTTGAGTTGGAATATCATTATTTTAGCTTTAGAATTGGAAGTATAATTTCTTAGTTCAGAGAACCTTCCCATTCCCTCTAGCCAAGCTATTTCTTGTTCACTGGCATGACCTCCAACAAACTGGGGGAGCTTAATCTTATGGATCTCCCTAGTAATGTCCTCCATTGGATGTCCTCGATCAGAATCTCTTGGTCCCTCAAGATTTCTCAACCCTAATGGAGGGTGCTCCACTTCCACCTCAGTTGTTTGGCACCATCACAAAGTTTCTTTAATTACTTCTAGAGAGCACAAGATGAGAGTAATATCTGGCGATGGAAATGGGTTATTTGTATAAGGTCGTTGTGATGATCCTCCTCGACCTCGATTTCCTGCATCTTCACCATTTTAAATTGTTCAATTATCTATATGACACATAAGACTTATTAATGTAACTTAGGACTTGCTTTCTCTTAATTGAATCACACACATATATATAAAATTCTAGGCATAAGTTTTTTTTCTTTTCTTTTACAATGCTCATAAATGAGTATTACTAATATTAAGCAAATACCCAAGGATCTATTAAATCCTCTCATGTGTGAGATCTACATAACCTACAAATTTTCTCTTGATACTAGCTAGGTGTTGAAGGTGTTGGACCCACCAACATTTAGGGGATCTCCTTGATGTGAAGTCCCAATTACATGTCACACCCCTTCATGTGGGAGTCCCATCTGGTATAAAGGTTTGGTTGCCAAATTCTTAAATATTTTCCTTGGCTCTAACTGTCAGCAAGAGAGAGGGATGGAATGGTATCTTCGAAAATAAAGAAGGTGTGCCTGGTGAGTGTTCAATTGCAACTCTGTGAAGGTTCTTATACTGCAGAGAGGGGATAAAAGTGAGCCTCTAAGTGATAGGTAATAGTACCACCCAAGAAGAGACACACATGAACTAAAAGGGTCTGTCTAACATCCAGCGGAATAGTCCACAACAGATGCGACGGTCATTACAACCAACAAATGAAGAAATATTTTTCTAATATCCTATGGAATAGTCCACAAGGATGGGACAAAAATAACAACCATTATATCACATTATCAATAAGATAAGTACTAAAATAACTGAAATAGTTCAATTATCATAGCACATGTGAAACAAAACATGAAATACAAACATCCGTAGAATAGTCTTACAAACATTCATAGTCCATGCATGAAGAACGTGTTGGACTTGCAAGCTTCTATTGTTAAGTAAAAGTTCCAAGACATATGTTTACAATGTACATCACTAGCCCCATTAGTGGAGCATTGGAACCACTCCTTGCTCCTTAAAGAACTAGCTTATATCTCCAATGCCTTTTGAGAGGAGCCCATGTGAAAAGTCATTTAGTCATATAATGAGGGAGTATATATAACCAAGGGTGAATCTTTGACTACCTCATGATTGTTTGACTTCCTATGACTTTTCAACTTTCATAACTCTTTACATTCCATGTGTGTCCTTTGGACTTCCACTTTACAATATATTTTTAATATAATATATGATCCACAATAGTGATGTGGCATATGACCACTCATGAAATGACATGACATGACATTGTTGACATGGACTACTTGATGATGTGGAAATGTCAAGTCACTATTGCTACTAAGTGTTGGATGTTTTCTTGAGGATGATTTCTCTTCACCTCTGCATGGCTTGGGGATGTAGAATTTTAAATTATCTCCAGTCTTGGATAGTGGTCACACATTAGTTTCCCTTCCCTTTCTCTTGATCAATCAACTTGTAAGTTCAACTACAAGAGAGTATTTAAGAATGATTCCCTCCTTCTTCTCTTTATCCATCATCTTTCCATGACATGAAAGGGTACCTGTTCCTCCAATTCACTCATGACGAGATGACATCAATCCGAAAACATCGTAGTCTGATCCACCAAATGAGCCCAAAACAAGTGAAAATCTAGGAAGAGGGACCCAATGACTACGCAGTGCGTAGTTCCAATGTCTAGGGGAAAATATTGAACTCTGAAACTGCACAATGCACAACTCAAGAAGGCTTGAAGAACAAGAATACACAATTTACAGATCCAATGGAGAGAGACCGATGGAATTGACACTGGGAGTGCCAACTATGAAGTTTTAGAAGTCAAGAGAGGCTAGGCTACTACACAGCTACGTAGTTTAAGGACTCAGGGGATGAGCTTGAGGCTTGAGGATATGAAGTGCACAGTTTAAGCTGGGCTGGAGGACATGAATACACAATTTTGGAGGTCAAGGTGGAGGCTTGGGTACATAAATTACACAGTGAAGCAGTCTTGGGAGGTAAGAACTACACATTGCACAGTTCGAAGGAGCAAGGTCATAGCCAGAGGGATGGGAATGTGCAATGCGTAGCTCAGAAAGGGAATTGTTATAGCTCCAAATCTCACTCTTATGGTTTGTGATGCTACACTCATGGCCTAGGGCAACCCCTCCTTCCAGACCTGGTACTAAAATTTAAAAAACAGTGTTTTATCCCCTATACGTGACACTGCCCTGAGTTAAACGTGTGTACACGTGGGTCTGTGTATACCCAACCCGCGTGTATGTATTAAAAAACTTAAAAAAATAAATAATTCCTTATTTTCGGGCGGAGATCGCGGGTTTTACCTGCTGATCACCTGTTAGTGCCCGTGGCCCAACTGTTCCCAACCAACTCCTAACTAAAAAAGTACTTTGGAGATGGTATAAAAAGACATCAAAGGGAAGGCCTAAGGGGGAGAAAAGAAGAGCAACATTATTATGCTGAGATTTTCCCCTTAGACCAGTTCTGAAGTCCTTGGTGCCTTCTGCACTTCCCCCATTTTGCATAGGAAACCCTTGTTTCCATGTGTATTGGTGATCATTCATCCTTTATATCACCATTGAGTAAGACTTGGAAGGAGCTCTTGTTGGAGGCTTGAGGCTGGAACGAATCCGGGAGGAAGCTTTGCTTGGAGCCTGCTGAAGGTGTTTCAGGTGAAATCTTTCCGTTATATGTACTTTACTTGCCTTTATATAAAGAAACACGTCTTGGTTCCCGAAACAATCTTTCTTTATGCTTATGAGATTCTTGTTTTGAATTCTTATGCAAGTAGTTACTCAAAGATTTTTATAACTAACTTTATAGCATGAAGATGGTTTTCATATAAGTATTTGTCCATGTACTGTTGTGTTCTTTGATTTGTTTGTTTTACAGGTAAAAGGAGAAGAAGGGAACTCTAAGAAGGGTTTGGCCCCTAAAGGCCTTCTCGAACGTAGGACCTTAGGTATGTACCCTAAACATTAGAATTTGCTTATAGTAAAGATAATGGTTGTGTGTGTGTTTCTTTGAATAAGCAATTTTCGGTCTAGTAGAGTCTTAACCCAAAGGACCCTAGGGGTACTTTCCCTTCAACCAGAATTGGCGACTCCGCTGGGGAACAACACTCTTGTTGTTCCTAGTTTGGGTAGTCTTCAAGCCAATCAAGGCTCAGCTTCTCTGTTTGCTGGCTCTGACTGTCTGATCTGTTCTTGATCTCTAAGCTTTTCCAGTTTTTCAGTCTGTGTTTTTTATTTTTCTTGAAAATCTTCAGATACGCTATTTTGCTGGATTACAGAAGCGTATATACACAAGTTGTACTAAGTGAACCCGCGTATACGCATGTTTCCTCAGTTACAGTCGCGTGTACACGCACTCTGCACATCACTGCAGGCGCGTATATTATCTAATTTTCAAGATTTATAAATTTTCTTTTTGCTGAATGTTTGTCTGGTAGTTTGGGTCAGTTTGAAGCAGTCATTTTCCAGTAATAGTCCTCTGTTTAACAGGGGGCATCTTGTTCTAAACTCTTTCTAGTTATAAGGAGTATCATTCTTGTTTTCATTGATTGCAAGCGTCATTGTTTTTTTTGACACACAAGATTTCTGATTAAGAATCTTGACTGCTCTGTTTTGGCAGAGTAGGAAGATTGGATTCAATCTTTGTGTTCATTTTGTTTTGGTGACCTTTTGTTTGCTTAACGAAACCATTTTTGTGACCATTTGCTCCTTTGTTTCGGGAAAGTTGTTTGTTACCATTTTCTTGAAACTTGTCTTTTGATCTTTTGGACTTTCATTGCTGCTTTTGATTGTCATGAGCGATTTCAAAGGCATTTATTTTTGTTGGATTTTCATCATTTGAAAGGTGTCAATTCACAAAAGTGTTTGGTTGCCTATTCATCAATCATTGGTGTCAGTATTTTCGAGAGCATTCTTTGAAAAAAGACTTCTTGGCTTCATTGAAAGAAAATCTTTTGAAAGTTTTGAGTTTCGCTTTCTTAAACTTGCTTTTCACTTGATTTCCTTTTTTGCGAAGTGAACGTGCTTTGTGTTTATCTTAGAACTTGTTTTTATTGTTTGGACGAAATGATTGGTAACACATCATCTTCTATCTAAGCATTTTAGTGGCAAGACAAATTTGATAAGGCAACAACTTTCCTTCTTTGATTTTAGAGTAGTCTTTAAATCTTGCATCCACATATAGTTCTTGCATTAGGATAGATTTGCATCTCTTTTTTAGGCATATATAGTTTTGTTAGTTTTTGTGAGTGTGGAGTCTGAAAAGAAAAGGAAAATTTGTTTATATTAAAAGTACCTCTGAACCTCATAGAAATTGCTCTTCATCGAAAACAAAAAGTGCATGTGCATGTAGCTAAGTTTTATTAATTTCTTTTGCGTCCATAAAAACACCACAAGTTTCATCTCCATTACCATGTGACTTAAAGAACAGCCTAATAAAATCAAGCACTAATTAAAATCCACTAAAACTTTTTGTTTTAGTCAGTTACACCAACAAGTTTAGGATTTTAGGGCCTTGGATTAGGCGAGTGGAGAGTTAACTCTCCAAGGCCACATAAAACGTCAAACATAAGAGTCTGATTAATGAGAGAAAATCCAATAGCGTTAGGAAGACCAGGAAAGCTCCAGATCTGGGAGTTAAGCACGAGGGTCTGTGAAGACAAGGAAGAGAGATACCCCCTCTCCTACTTGTCCGAACTTACCTCACGACTGTTCCGCCTGGCTTCTGTGACGAGTTGGTACCCATAGTTGCCTCTCCTAGGGATCTACACAGGTGGCTGCGGAGGGGAATCCCGTGGCACTTGAGGTTGACGTTGTATCACTCTCGACAGTACTACTGGAGGGCACCCTTGCGAAGCTTGGGGGCTTGCACCGGCGCAGGCTGTTGTTAGGAGGTCAGTGTAACTTCCTCTGATACCTTCGCTGATAGGACTGGACCCTCATCATCCCAGACTATCTTCGGAAGGCCCCTTGATTCACTTTCTCGTATTTTGGTGTCCGGTCCTAATCACCCGGAGCGGAAATACGTGGGAGTTGTTTGACTGGCTGTATCTTTAGGGACTTTATAGTGTGTGCTCTATGCTCCTAGTTGGCCTAGCTTTCAATTTTTTGAGTCTTTAGTTAGATCATAACAAAAAATTCAAAGTGGCTGACCGATCTCCCAGACGGTCTCGAAGACTTCGTGGTCTTTCGCCGCCAAGTTTAGAGCCTTCTCCGAGAAGGCGCAGAGGGAGTACCACCGGTGGGGTTCGTCCTACGCTGGTTGACGCATCGGAGATTGATCCTCCTAGCGGAGGCATTATTTCCCAAGCAAGGCCTGGTACTTCTGAACAAGAGAGGGATAATCCAGTCCTTTCTCGAGTTCTTTTTCAAGCGGAGAATAACGTAGAGGTAGAAGAATTCTCAGAGTCGTTAGGGGCTCCGAATTCTCCCCTACCATTTAGTCATCCAGACGTATTGCAATACGTTGGGACTCCGTCACATAGACCAGCAAGTCCAGGTTACGCTACGCGCTTACCATTCATGACCACTATTGGAAGCATGGCTTCTACGAGTGCTGCGACTATGCAAACCCCTACATCGGTGCAAGGGGGAGGAACCATTTCCATCCGATCCACTTCCTTGTTTGGATCTTTTGCGAGCACATCTCTACTTGGGTCTACCTCCATTCCATCTACGAGTGGAAATGCCCAAACCAATGCTTTTAGTACTGGACTCTTCTCTTTTGGCACCCAATCATAGGGTATTCCATCAGTTCCTTTTAGTGCCGCTACGTCCATGATGGGCGGATCGGCTTCATTCTAGGGTTTTCCTTTCAGAAGTGGTCATATACCACATTCCAACCCGACGGTAGGATCCATGCCTTTTTCTTCTATAGGACAAAGCAGCAATCCTTTCCAAGGTTGGAATAACCCTGGGGTTAGTAGCACGGGAACTGGGAATCCGTTTATCAGCCAACAAGGGAATAGGCCGTACACCACGGTTAGTTCATTTCAAAGTATTCCTCCCCTTGCTTTGGCTTGGAATCCATATCAGGGGTTATCAACTCCTTACCATTCTCTAAGAGGAAAATTTGCGGGTTATGGAGGTTATACGGCAAGAGTTGGTCAAACTCCGAATTTTGTTGGACCACAAGGCTTGCCTTTTGGTCCGGCCGGTTCTACTGGTCACTTCAGGCAGCCTGGTGCCTCCCAAATTCCAGGACAATCTTTTCAGAGCTTTAGGAGTTCTGCCCAGTCTGGGTGGAATCCCCTAGGTCCTCCTAGGCTTCCGTTTCTGGCAACGTTAAACTTGCCAGATCTCACAAAGTTAACAAATGACCCAATCAGGTATAATCCGGCCTGGCCTCCGGTCCCAACCAAACTCCCTTCGGACATTCCAAAATTCGAAGGGAAGAGTGGTGAGGACCCGGGCGACCACGTAACCACATTCCATCTATGGTGCTCATCCAACTGCCTCATCGAGGATTCGATTAGGTTGAGACTCTTTTAGCGCACCTTGACTGGTAATGCGGCCAAGTGGTCTATAGAGTTGCCAGGGGGCAGCTTTACATCGTTCGCCGACTTAGCCAATATTTTCTTAAATCACTTTCAGTTGCCTGTCCGCTATGACGCTGGAACTAAACTTCTGGCCACCTTTCGTCAGGATAAGGCTACTCACATTTCCGATCACATTCAAGAATGGAGACAGAGAAAGAGGCTCATTAAAGCCGAAATTCCCCCGGAATACCATCTCGAGTGGTTTTTGAAGTCTTTACAACCCGAGATCTCCAAGGATGTCTCCATGTCTGGGGTCTATTCTAAGGAGCAAGCCATTTTTAGGGCCCAGCAATTGGAATTGATCTACTCTCAGTCTGGGATCCTACAAAAGTACTTGCCAGATGCTCCTAGATCTAAGGTTGATTTAGCTAAGCTGAAGCCAGGTCCGCACGCGGACGGTATCGTTGGGTCAGTAGAAACATCTACAGTGAACTTGTTGAATCAATTGCAGCAGTTGTCTTTGCAAACTGCTTCTAACAACCAAGTCACATTGTCCAATCCTCCCACTTCCCAAACTTCTTCAATTAATGCTGTCCAATCCGATAACCCCAAAGGAAATCAAAATTCCAATGGGAAAAAGAAAGGACGTGGTAAGAAGAACTCGGATGGGAAGCCCAATGCAAATAAATCCGGTAATAATGCTGGTGGTGGTGGAAATGAGTCGAGAAAGAAAGTCAAGTTTCCTTGCAAGTTATGCAGTGGAGACCATCTAACTCATCTCTGCCCTAGGATTGAAGACGCTCAGCGCTTGTTAGGACAGCAAGGGACTCCTAGTTCCCAAGCTGTGTTAACTAACCCTTTCCCCCAAGGGCAGCAACTTCTTGCTGGAGCAAGTTCAAACCCTGGTACCTCCTCAGGGGGCAACCAGGAAGGGCACAAGTCATCCAATGTTTTCATGATGGGTGCTCACGCTAATGTGGCCACACGGTCATGCGATTATGGTGAAGGTAAAAATTCTAAGGGTAAATCAGTTCCCGAAACTAACAACCCACTTCATATTGAGCGACCTTCTGTTGAGACCATACCTCGGGTGCCGAAAGGTTCCGCAAAACACACGACTATCAACCCTAATATTAGGGCAGCCCAGAATTACTCCATTGTAGAGGATCTAGCCCAGAGTCCATGTGCTATGTCCGCGTTAGAGGTGCTCCAGTCATGTCCTACTCAACGAAGTGCCTTGCTATTGGCAATGGGGGCAGTAGATCCAAGTAACTCCTTAGCTCTCACTTTTGATATGAGTAATGTCAAAAAGAGACTTCCTCATCACATGGCTTTCCAGATAAAGTCTACCTACCAGAAAACGAATATTTTTCGGACGGTTGTAGATGAGGGAGCTTCCACGTGTGTCATGTCTATGTCATGCTGGAAGGCCATTGGATCACCGTCGGTTGTTCCTTCACCCACCCTATTGACAGCATTTGATGGCCATTCTCATAGGTTATACGGGATTATCCCGGCTTTTCCTATATGTGTTGGAGGAAAGGTCGTTAATATTGAAGTAGAGGTCATAGACGCTAACCTAGACTATAATCTCCTATTAGGAAGGAACTTGGTATACGAGATGGATGCCGTGGTTTCGACTCTGTTTCGTGTCATTTGCTTTACTCATGAGGGGAAAATCGTTAAGGTTGACCAATTGGACTATTGTCCAGTTGATCCTCAAGAAAACTCTGACTCTACTATTCCTTTAGTGGGTAACCCCGTCCGCCTACCGAGAGTCTAGGATTCGGGATGTACTCTTCATTGATGGGTACGTTTAATCTTCCCCCTCCTACAGCTGGTATAGATACAATTTCATCCTCCAGGTATCCTTTACGGAGAGAGTTCGTCCAAACTCCTTATTCGTCGAACCCTGGAACCTTAGCTTCATCTGCGACCACATCAGGTGACGACAAGGTGGGTGGAATAGAATCTCTTATATCTACAGTTGAACCTAGATGTGAATCTATCAATAACTATGTAGATAACCATTCTACTATTTCCTTTGGGAAAGAAATAGATGGTGATGTGGCTCATTTTCAGACCCTTGATTCCACCTTTGCATCGGATTGCTCGGATATTGTTTTTCCATCGGATTAAGCGATATTCGAAGCAATGACGGTCGTAGATCGACCTTTGGAAGATTTACATCGTCGGTTACACTTTTATGCCCCTGTGCGTGAAGTCGAATCTCGGTCCTCCAGTTCTACTAGTGATGTTTGTACGGTCCCTTTGGCTCCAACACATTCATTTGCCGAAGAGAGTATATTGATTGGTTCAATCATCGTACCTATAAACATCCCTAGGAGTCAGTGGGCGGAGCCTCCTGATAGGCTCTACCTAAAGAAGTACTTTGCTTAGTTAAGGCTGGGCAATGACTTCTTTGTACTTTATGTATATATTTATACATATATCGTCGAGCGTTTTCTGATATCAGTGCTTTTTGGTCTGCTGTGGCAGGTGCTGATGGATGATTTGGTCTATTTTCGGTTCGCCGATGGTGCTAGTCGACACACCCGAAATCTTGCTTCCGCAGCTTGGGTACTTTATTATCCAACTGGTCAATTGATGGTATCGAGAGGCGTGTGTATCGGTCCTGCTTCAAACAATATGGCCGAGTATACAGCTGTTATCAATTTATTATCCGAGGCAATCTCTTATGGGATCGACTCGTTGGTAGTATATCTTGATTCTCAATTGATAGTGTCTCAATTAAATAACATTTATCGGGTTAGGGATCCTTTATTATATTGCCAATATTTAAGGGTGAGGTTGTTGCAAAGATCGTTTATTTACATTAATTATTTTCACATTCGAAGATCTCAAAATTGGTTAGCTGATTCTATCGCTAATCAAGCATTAGACTGGCATATCAATCATTCATCATCATAGAATCATACATCAAAAAGTCAAACTGTATATATATATATATATATATATATATATATATATATATATATATATATATATATATATATATATATATATATATATATATCATAAAACGCCTCGAGTGTACATATGTGTGTCCAAAAATATACAAAATTGGGACTCAAATGCCCATAATCATGTCAGGCATATCTAATGCCTCGGCTCAGGATGAGTGTCTAAATATGTCACTATAGCGTTGGCCACGCGCCGAAAGACGCGAACCCAGTCACGTGGCATGCCAACCACATGACTATGCATATCCGGAGGAAGGTCCTCTATCTCGGCCATCAGTACTCGGCAGCTCAATCTCGCCAAGTGTCGTTGGACGTTTTTCAGGGTCCGTTCCGCATCTGCAACAGCCTCTTCGGCTCCTCGGCCATGCCGTCCATGCCGCGGGAATCCATCTGGTCGTACAGGCCCAATGTCTGGAACATGATCATCATATTAGTCATTTGAATCTCATCAAAAAATATTTTTCAAAAATCATCATTATATTTGAAAAAATCCAAAAAAATCATAAAATAATAAAAAATTATTGCCAATCTCGCCCCATGCTGCATCCGGTGGTAACACCAGATCAGGATCTCCTCGGAAATCCAGCCCAACATAGGGGTAGTCATCCACGGCGATGATCTGTTGCTCCCACCAAGCAAAGAAGTCATCGTCAAATGCATTCCTTGGGACTTCCCCACCCCCCAGACATTTCATCAAGTCAGCCCACCGGCCCATGCGTGGATCACGTGGACTACTGATGGCAACTGCTACCCTAGGGCGGAGTGCGGGAACCTTCTCGAAGAAGAAAGTGCACAAGATGGTTCTAAACCCAAAGTTCTTGGTCTGTCCCCTCCTGATAGAAGTGAGTTGTTCCTTCATGTTCGAAAGAAGGGGGGTACACTAGTCAAACACAGTAGTGAGACAGTCCACTGCCACGCTCATGGTTACCCGTGACGCCTGATGTAGTGAGGATGATCCGTTCACTTGTGCTATGGTTAACAAGATTATCCTGAGTGACAAACTCTCCACATGTGGGATAGAGATCTGGCTCCCGACCTTCCGATGACCCGGGCAGTAAAGCTGTACATAGTCATCTACACTGAGGCTATTCCGTGTTCTGCCCCGGGAATGTACTACCTCTCCCCTTCGAGAAAGGCCCGTGATAAAATATATGTCTTCCACTTCTATCCTGAGTGGCATCTGGTCAATCACAAATGCTTCCTCATCGACATCCCAATAATCAATGAGCCTCTCGAGCAGACGCGTGTTTGCTTTCATATTTGGTAATTTGAAGAATTTTAGCAACCCGCATCTCCGTAGGGCATCTAATGCCTCATCATTGTTCATAACTTCATTATCCACGGCTGAGTACTCTCTTTCATGCCATGTGATAGTCATCCTGGAAGAAAAAATCATTTTCATCCGTTAGTTTTGTTTATAAAATTAGTTCGCTGCGCACACGCAGGTTCCTATATACACAGTCGCGTGTAGGGCCATCGTATATGTGAGTTCAATATTGCCAACCCGCGTGTACGCCGCGAAATAATTTTTTGCAAAAATCCAACGGTAAAACATCAAATAAAATTCCTAAAAACTATCACAATTAATTGCAAGACAAGTTTGAGGCTTACCTGGAAGTTTTCGGCAAGTTTGAACGGTTGAATTGATCGCAGGGAAGTTTGCTCCTTTTGCTCCACAATTTTTGCTCTCCAAGTCAAATGGTGAAAATGGTGAGTCAAAAATGCCTTTTATAAGTTTTGAAAATGCAAATTTTTTTTCAAAATTTTATTTTATTTTGCCTCATGTGACTTTTAACTTGGGAGCTTGGAATGCCGAGTTTGGTTTGTTTTCAGGACATTTTGGACATTTTTCGACAGTTCGAGACGGTTCCATGACCGCTGACCCATCATGGCAGGTATCGTGTTTTCACTGGCATATAGGTTAGGGACACCATTTTTCCATTGCATTATGCATACTAGCCTCCATCTGACCGATACATTTGCCGTAGGGTCCACCCCATCGTGTTATGGTTCGTAAGCTATTTTCACTCGCCGATTCTTTAAATCATGACACGATGGTAGAATCCATTCCTTTACATGGGCATCATAGTTAGCACCTCACTGACATTTGTTGCCCATGCTGCTTCGTTTTGAGTAGGCTCGGGAGTCCTCTGTAGTCCCGCCATGACTTATGCGTTGAAGACTCATTCCTCTTTGCTTCTTCGCTTCGTTCTGGCCTTATACCCTAGAGGCTCCTATGTGTGTTGAGTTGTACTTCTGCATTGCATGTTGACGATTTGCACCTTTTGGCCTAGAGCCGGCTTCACTTGGACTCGTGTTTAAGCCAACTTTTTACCATGACGTCTGCAAAAATCAACCTTGCATAACTTTGACTTCTGCAACTTGACATACCCAGATCCGTGGAAAGAACATACCTCTGAGTGTCACTGACCAGTTTTCACCTCCCTGCATTGAGCATAGGAACGTTCCTTTCCCAGGAACTAGATCATCTGTTTCACCGACACTCGTTCTTTCCACTGTACCATAGCATTCTTTTATTCTTTTTCTGGCTTAACAGAAAAAGACAAAAAAAATTAAATATTCCAAAAAGAGTGGGAACAGGGACATTATTTCCATTTATTGTTGGCAGCTAGAGTCAGTCGTGTCGCCCTTGAACAAAGCACTCAAAACAAAGTCTCCTCCACACGGGTGGGATTTAGTTTGACTTAGGTATGCCATAACCTTGTTATTGAGTCAGTTCTCCCCCGATTGGTTATCTCTTCCAATCATATGGAGGGTTCGTTCGTGCCTCCTGCATGGCGAACTTAAACAGAATCATCATATGCTGCCACATAGTCACATTGGGTCGTGCTTTTGTTCAAGGGAAGTTAGCCTGAGTCGCCCTTTCTGCGGTGTCTCTTGACTCATTTTTCAGTCGGCCATCCCTGGTTTTCACTATCATGTCTATCATCACATCAATTATATTGGTCCTTTACTCGTGCCGGTTTAAGAAGGTCCCCATTGACTTCTTGCTGGCGGGTCTTGTCCTTATCGATGACGACACCTTGCTCTGAGGACAGGCCTAGAGCCGCACCCTGGCCCTATTTTCATTATTGATAGGTCACCTTGTGCTCAGCATTGATCAGTATCATGGGTCTTTGACTGAGTGGTTTCCCTTGTGTTCGACATCAGCATACATTATCACACATTGGGATTTGTGCAGTACCTTGGTTTCCATTTGACCCTATTGGTGGATACCTCGCCTCTGTGTCAGCTTTCATTATTGGTTGGTTCAGAGGGTTTCTGCCGTGCGCTAGCCACATCTTGTGTATGCCGGAAGCGTACTTCGGTTGGGTTACTACATCTTTTTTGTCCAATTCCTTCCACATTATTGGCCTACGGGTTACACTCGCGCTAGATTGATGGAGGATGCTTTAATGCCTTCCTTCTAGCGGATCTTTCCCTATCAACTCCGACTCATTGCTCTGGGGCAAAGATCTAGAGTCCATTTGGTAGTACCTTGGGGTTTGCAGTCATTAGTGGCAGATTCCTCACTATCGAAAGTGGGAAACCATCATTGTCTCCTGATCGATAGATTCTTACAGGTGTTCGACTTCAGCTCATCTATTCACACTAGTTTGATTGTACTGGGTACCTTGACACTCATTATCATTATCGGTGAGTAGTCTCGCGTTTGTTAACGGTATACATCAATGATCGGTAATCAAACGATTTCTCACATGGTCGACTTCAGATCATTTATTCCCATGGTGTAGAAATGTACCACGACAGTCAGTGAAGACCTCAGGTTGTATCAGCATTCATTGGTTCACTTGACAGTTGCTCCTGTTGCTGCTAGTTGATACCAGTCCACCTTATATGTTGCAGTCAGTCACGCCGACATTCTATATGTTGGCACCTGAGTTTGTAGTGTAGTACCATCCTATTCCATCATGTTCAGTTGGTACCTTTTGGGATCAGTCTTTGATATCAGTGTTCCGTTGCATCTTTCAGCATCATTGACAGTCTTATGTGTGATATTCAGACATGTACTTGCTCCTTATGATCAGATGATCCATTATGTATCTTCCGTCATTTATACTTGTATACTTAGTGGATCCGCTTGTACTTGATATGCGGACATGCTTTACTTTTTCTGAGCATGGGTATGCCCGCCTCGGACAATGCTTCTTTCTGATCTCCTTTTGGTGGCTTGGCAGGCTGAATTCTGGTGAAGTCCTCCTCAGTTTTTCGACAAGACTTCCTTTCCATGTTCTTACATAATATATTTCGGCCATCATGTTCCCCTTCTGACCTCATACATTAGGGGGCATCTGTTATAGCTCCAAATCTCACTCTTATGGTCTGTGATGCTGCAATCATGGCCTAGGGCAACCCCTCCTTCCAGACCTGGTCCTAAAATTTAAAAAACAGTGTTTTATCCCCTATACGCGACATTGCCCTGAGTTAAATGCGTGTACACGCGGGTCTGTGTATACCCAACCCGCGTGTATGTATTAAAACACTTAAGAAAATAAATAATTCCTTATTTTCGGGTGGAGATCGCGAGTTTTACCTACTGATCACCTGTTAGTGCCCATGGCCCAACTGTTCCCAACCAACTCCTAACTAAAAAACTACTTTGGAGATGGTATAAAAAGACATAAAAGGGAAGGCCTAAGGGGGAGAAAAGAAGAGCAAGATTATTATGCTGAGATTTTCCCCTTAGACCAGGTCTGAAGTCCTTGGTGCCTTCTGCACTTCCCCCATTTTGCATAGGAAACCCTTATTTCCATGTGTATTGGTGATCATTCATCCTTTATATCACCATTGAGTAAGACTTGGAAGGAGCTCTTGTGGGAGGCTTGAGGCTGGAACGAATCCGGGAGGAAGCTTTGCTTGGAGCCTGCTAAAGGTGTTTCAGGTGAAATCTTTCCGTTATATGTACTTTACTTGCCTTTATATAAAGAAACACGTCTTGGTTCCTGAAACAATCTTTCTTTATGCTTATGAGAATCTTGTTTTGAATTCTTATGCAAGTAGTTACTCAAAGATATTTATAACTAATTTTATATGATGAAGATGGTTTTCATATAAGTATTTTTCCATGTACTGTTGTGTTCTTTGATTTGTTTGTTTTACAGGTCAAAGGAGAAGAAGGGAACTCCAAGAAGGGTTTGGACCCTAAAGGCCTTCTCGAACGTAGGACCTTAAGTACGTACCCTAAACATTAGAATTTGCTTATAGTAAGATAATGGTTGTGTGTGTGTTTCTTTGAATAAGCAATTTTCGGTCTGGTAGAGTCTTAACCCAAAGGACCCTAGGGGTACTTTCCCTTCAACCAGGAATGATGAAGTTAGGTTTCTTTGTCGAAAAGTTTTTTCGAGAATGGTTGAGTGTGGGATCGATGATGAACAGTGATGAAATTTGATTGTGATCATACAATTAGAATAATTTGACGACACGACAACATAGATCATTTGAACATACGAAAAAATAATTTCCCTCTATGCGACAACTTTATGACAATGTATGACAAGTGTGACACTTAAGATATACTTTGGGATGACCATGATGACACTTGTGCGACAAAGCTCAAAATTTTGTGCATGAGTGCGACAAATGTTTACATAGTTAGAACAAATCATATACACAAAGAAAGATCTTTGAAACCATCATAATAGACTTGTAAACATTGCGCGAGAGCCAAACATGCCAAATGATGATAATTAACCCAACATGCAAAAGGGAACAAAAAACTACAAGAAATCTCATGAAATAAGATCTAATGTTTTCGAAAACAATATACAAGACTAAGGAAGGCTTTGAAATTGAGTGTAAGCCAAAATTTAGGAGGGCGTTGTAGTAGCTACAACACTTGGTGACACATTGGTTGAACTCTAGCTTCTCTATCACAGTTAAATTATTTTTTGCAGGGCCTCGGTTCTTTATGGAGTATTAATTCATCGTGAAGATTACTTTGGCCTTCCCATTTACTCCATGAATAGACAAAATCCCCTTTATACCTTCTCGGTTGAATACAGCATAAGATTCAACAATATCACAATGTTTTGAGTTGGGAAGGGTAGTGTAGCTCACAAGCTTAGTATTTTCAAAGTATAATTTTTTATCTCTGGTGTTGTACTGCTGCCAACAGGCCCAGATAGTACCCTAACGAAGTCACGTAGGAACACAAACATTATTACGTCACCAGTGAGCCTAGATAGTACCCTGACAAAATTTCTTGCTTCACCTCTCTGCACATGAAGCCTTTCTCTTCTTTTGCCTTTATTTATTTATTTTAAAGAGGACTATGCATTGAAACTTATTTATTTTGGGGTTGAAGAAGGATCCTAAATTATTGAGAGTAGAAGAGGTTGTTCCTTAAAAGAAGCATATAGAGACCTTTCATTTAGGTTTACTTGTTTAGATATTCCCTTTCTCCACTTCTAATAATTGGATATTCTTGAAGACACCAAAGCATAAAGACTGAGTGTAGGCAGGAAATTTTCTAGAATAGACATGGGTTATGGTTGGAACAAATCTCTCCTTAAGGGTGGATTGTATTTTCCATTGGAACTTCATCGGCCAAAAGATATAACCAACACAAGGAAGATGGATAGAAGACTAGAAAAATGTTGAAGTGTCATAAGACTCTTTAGAGTTCGGCCACACACATACTTAGAAGCCACAACATGTGCATGTACAAAACTTATTCACATGACGAAAACCAAAAATAAAACTCAAGAAAACAAACAAGAAGAAAAGACTTTGTACACAGTGTACTTCACAACCCCTAGATTTTCATTGAAAATAGTCTTTTAAGTCTTGTTGTGCACTGTCAATGGACAAATACATAGGAATTGAAAATTAGTGTGCTTGCCTTTGTCCTCATGGGATTTATCCCACTTTAAGACAAACTCACCCACACCAAATATTTTCTTCCATGTAGATTGCTTGTCATACCATCTCTTGATACTATTCTAGTGCAGTGAAAACATTTCTTTTTCTTTCAACCTTTCTCCTTGTAGCTTGTGAAGGGTATCCATACTATGTTGCACAAATAGACATGTCTTTCCTTGGGATTCTTGTGAGAGTTAGCGCTAAGGCAAGTAGATGTTGGGCGGGAGGATGGCTTCTTTTTCGTACACCAGGAAGTAAGGGGAGGTGTTTAAGGAATGTTTCAGCATGACTCAGTTAGCCCATAAGGATTTTACCAAAGCAGAGTGCAAGTTTTGTTGCTAAGATAATATGGTCTTTCTAATAATGTGGATTAGGTTCTTATTTGTGGATTCAACAAGATCATTCCCCTGCAGATAATAATTAGCTGAATGTTTCAATACAATTCTATTTTCCAATGAAAAATTGTAATGTCTTAGCGATGAGAAGGACATTTCATTTTCGAAAACAAGTGAAGTAGGAATGTTAAACCTAGAAATGATGTTTTTTTCATAAAGCTAATGAATTCCTAATCATTCACCTATTTGAGCGGAATTGCTTCTGTCCACTATGTGAAGTAATTTTTGGGAGTGAGGATGTAGTGGTGCTTCTTTGATGAATGTGGGAAAATTTACCTAGTAACATTCAAGCCCCACTATTGAAAAGGTTCTTCCATTGCAATGGGTTGCAATGGGGTGACTGAATTCTGATTTATATCAGCACACCTTTAACAAACCAAACACTTGTGAGTGTAAGCATGACCACATATGAATAATGTAGGCCAGTAAAATTTAGCTTGCATGACCTTGTGCATTGTTGTGTTACCTGCAAAGTGACCCCTGGCTGGTCCATCGTGGAGATCACGTAATACCTTTTCTGAATCATGTGCTTCCAAACACATTAGAAGTAATCCATTGTGGTTCTTTATGAAAATCACCCCATGCACCAACTTATAGGATAGTTCTATAAGTCTATGTGCCCTCTTTTTTCATGTAGAAAAGTGGGAGGGAATAGTTCCATGCTCAAGGTATTGGTGCACATCATCTTATCAAGCATTTGTGCTAGTAGCGGGGGAGCCTTGCTTGACATCGTACATATCAGTTTCTTACTCCCATCTTGAAATATCTTCTTCTTCTTCCTTTGTGTTCACTGCTTTTGCTTCTAGTCAACAAAGACCATGGCCCTTGATTGTGTGAACTTGCTTGATTTCTAGATTATATTCCTGCAACCCGATCATCCAGTTCATTCTCCTTTCACGCAACTCTTGTTGAACAAGAAATGGTTTAACTATTGGGTGCGAGACAAAGATAATACAATTTTTTTTTAACAAATAGGGCTAAAAGTGCTTTATCATCTTGTATACCACATAAAAATGTTTTTCCATGGTGAGGTAGTTAAGTTTTGGTCCTTTCAAACTCGCGCTCACGAAAGAGATATTACACTCATTGTTTAGTTCATCCTTTTGGGTGAGCACAATGACGAGATAAGTGTCAAAAGAAAAAGTATAGAGCAAGAAATGTTCATCAAAGTTTGGGTTGTACAATGTGGGTGCTTCTGCAATAGCCTACTTAATACAAGAAAATGCATTATTTTCTCTTTTATCCCATTTATAAGATGGCTCCTTCTTCACCATCTCATGTATTGGCTTAACAATCTGGGTGTATCCAAAGATCAACTTGCAGAGGAAATTGATTTTCCCCAAGAAGGACTGCATGGCCTTCTTATTCAATGGGAAGGGAATATGCATGATTATTTTGACCCTGCCTAGGTCTACTTTAACCCCACTCTTTTCAATAATGTCGCCCAAGAGATTACCCTCAGACACCATGAAGATATTTTTCTTGGGTTCAAGGATATGCCGTACTTGCAACATCGCTCAAATTTTTTTTAAGTGGTGTATGTGGTTTGACCTTTGTTTGGAAAACACTTTTACATCCTCGAGATAGACCACATCGATTTGTCGAATCAATCCACAGAATGTGATGTTGATAGCATGTTGAAATGTTGCACTAGTGTTGATTAACCCAAACGACATTCACCTGAATGTGAACGTTCCCCACTTTGTGGGGAAGGTAGTCTTAAGCCTGTCAGGCTCTACAACCAAAACCTGGATGTATCCAGAATAACCATATAACAAAGAAAACATTTATGACCCTGATATTGTTTGCAATATTTGTTCAATGGATGACACAAGGTAGTTTCTTTATTTGAGGCAAGATTAAGAATTTAGAAATCTACACACAAGAAGATTTCCCGGATTTATTTCTCACTAGGACCAAATTTGACACCTAATTTGAGTGTCACACTCTGTATATGATCTGGGCATCCAACAGTTTCCTCAACTCTTTCTGAATAATAGGCTCAAGCATTGGATGTACTTTTCTCAACTTATGTTGGAATGGCTTGGCCTCTTCTTTTATTGGTATTACATGTTGGATGATTTGCATGTCATATGTTTTAAGATCATCATAAGCCCACACGAACACATGCTAGTATTAATGGAATAAGCAAATAAAGGCTTTCCGCTCTTGTGGTGTACAACAAGTACCGAGAATGGAACACTTCAGATCATTTTTTCCCAAGTTAATCTTCTTGTGTGATAGTGTTGAACTATCTGTGTTAGCATTAACAAATCCCCAGAAGTGATTCTATAGGCCATACAAATTCTCCAGTGATACCACATGCTTTAGGATGAGATTTCCTTTACTTACACTAATTGCATCCTAGAATTCATTTTCATGCACATCCTTATCGATCGCCATGTATTTGAACACATCAACATTTTCCATGAAGCATAGTATCTTTTTTTCATCATAAAAAATAGGTCAATTAGTGTTATTATTGGGGACAGAAGGCTTACAAAGAATTTCAATGGAAAAATCATCCCCCAATCATGAGAACCTAGTAGTGGCATTTTCTAATGCATCCGTAGTTATGTTACTCGTTCTTGGAATATAAATGATATTAAAATCTTGGAAATTTGAAATTAGATGCCACAGATTTTGTTGATAACTTCTAAGATGAGGTTACACACAATGTATGTTATTGTGTACCTGTCGCACCATAGTTTTTGAGTCACCTACTTCTTTGAGGATGGCAACATTGAAGTCAATGGCTCTTTGCAAGCCCAATATGAGTGCTTCACATTCTGCGGTGTTGTTTGTGCAATCAAATTCCAAGTGGCTAGAGATCAAATGCTTTCTCTGTAATAGGTCTATTAAAAGGAAACTAGCTTCAGATCCCTCCTTCTTTTTAGAACCATCGAAGTACAAAGTCCACATATCATATGTATAGGGACTAGGAACTACAATAGTATTGTTACTACTATTGCTAACTGTACAAAGGTCATTTTCACCAGTTGTGCTAGGAGGAGCTCCAACTATGTATCTGGTGGGTACTAAGGATTGGTACGCAAGATAGCACCCCAATTCGGTTTCTAGGAAGCAATTTCCAAAAATTAGTTCTGCGAAAGCCATCAGTTCATTATGTTTGTTCAAGGGAGTGAAAATGTGTTTCATGTATCTGTCTGAATCCTCCTAGATTTGATTATTTATTCCCTTATAGAGAAGCCATAAATGTGACCAGTCCATAACAAAGTACCCTTGTAGCTTGTGGTACTAGTCTCTACTAAAAAACACTCTGTATGCTTCCAAAATATCCACAATCACTATGTTTATACATTGGTGGATTCTCCCATCAAATTACAAGAGGATGATAACATCCCTGAGTTCACCAATTGCATGGACATGATTTTTGTCCAACTGAATAATCTATGCATCTATTTTTTCCCATTTTGCATTGATTTTCTTGGTAACAGATAATGACATTATGTTCACTGATGCACTAGAATCAACCAAGAAATTGTGTACATTGAAATTAAAGATTTCAAAAGTTAATAGAAAAAAGGGGGATGAGTGCATTTTCCTCTGTTGTTAAAGAGATAACTATATATTTGAAAGAACCAAAAGACACACCACATCCCTTGTTAGAAGAGGCAACATTACCTATGGAGGACTACCCAAGTGCTCGTAAGAGGATGTCCTGCTAACTCATGATCTTTGTTAACTCAAACATAAAAATGTTCACAAGAACCTTCTTCATGTCATAAACTATGTTGTATTCCAAACTGGGAAGAATGGCTAAAGTGTCTGATGATGTAACTTGGTTTCTAAATTTTGAAGTGATGGTTTTGTCCTTATTTCTTGTAGAAGCAATTTTCATTGACACTTCTTTCCCAAACTCACTTTGAGTGTTCAACGCTGAGTTGACGGGTGCAATGATTTTCATCAACAAATTTTCTTTAAGTTTCTTCTTTAGCAACTCAACTATAGTGGTTGGCCCTTGACTTCTCAGGTTGTATTGGTTGGTCTAATTTTGGTCCAGGCCATCAGTCGGAGGCTTCCTATCTATAGTACTCTTTTGGGCTATGAGTATGCAATTAAACATGTTTACTGCATGTCCGACACTTAGAGTTTCATCAGTTGTAACAACTTACTCCTTTTCTTCTATAGGCTTAGTCTGAACGTCAACCATTACTGCATCAAGAAGACGCGTAGCAAGCATGGTGATGGCTTAATTCCACTATGGGCATGTTTACTTAGAATGATGTTCTTTATGATATGAGCAATATTGATATGTGCCCAAGTGTTCAATATTCAATACAACATTGGAGCTCTTCACGTTCTTTTCCGGTTATTTGTTGCTACTTCCAAAATTTGCAGTCCTTTTGAATAGGTTGAATTTAGGAGGCTTGTTACTCACGGTGGTCTCACTTGACCTCTGTTTAAGCACTTCCATCTCATTTGATAGAGTCTTGACAAGATGGGTGAAGATTTCAAGATCATATAGTTCTTTCTCTTTTGCCTTTCTCATGGAGTCTTGAGAACTTTTACCAATGTCTTTGGAGTCTTTTGTTGCTTCATCATCCAAGATGATTCTAATTGCATGAAATTCCTTCTCAATAATGATACCATCTTCATAATTTTCCATTAATGTTTGTTCTGCAGTTCGCTTCAAAAACTGTGTAATGCTTACTGGAAACATAGAAGTGTAGTAATATATTGTGATGGAGTCATGAGGTTTTATGTTTTGGGGAAATTTATTGAAGATGTAGTTAAACCTCTGATTGGAATCCTTCACTTTTTCCCTTTTCTCCATCTAAAGAATACCCATCTCTTTCAATAACCTAGCGGGGGTCTTGTCGTCAGCAAATATTTCAAGGAATATTTTGTTAAACCCCCTCCAATTATGGATGGAGTTCAGAGGAAGGTTGTGATACAATACAACTACTCTACCATCCAAGGTACATGGGAAAATTATACATGCAAAATCATCATGACATACCTCAAGTGTTTGTAGATGTAAGTAAAAGTTTTCTAGATGGTCTTTAGCCTTCACTGTTTTAGGGTCATACTTCATTAAGAGCTTCTCTGAATGCTTTTGCATCTTTTGTAGAACACTTGGAAGTGCAAGTGGGCCCTAAGTCATCTAGTCTAGATCTTTTTCTTACATGTCTTATTGTTCACTCTACTCCTCTTCTTTGTCAAAATATGATGGCTCTTCTTCCTCTTCCTCTTCTTCGCCTGACCAGTAGAAAATTGTGCATAAGAGTAAAATGTTATTTTCATCACCACCGTGAAAAAGTGGAGGATCTTTTGCATTCCCCACAAAGTCTACTAATTATTTAAGGATGGAAAGAACCAAATATTCGAGAGTAGAAACCATTATCCCTATTGGGGTGGTTTTGTTCTTATTTTGAGAATATGGAAGACTAAGTAATCCTGCGATCAATCCAAGAACTTTTGCAAACTGACAAGTTATCAGATGGATGGCCTAAATCTGATCATATGGGATTTCACAAGTCCATTCACGATTGGGCTGAGAACAGTCACCAACTTTAGAAACATGAGTAGGGAAGGTGCAATGAATGCTATTGCCTTGACCAGAAAATAAGAGATTGGGCTCAGTGGGGTTATCAACAGTACAACGTTGGCTTCCCTCCTTCTAGCACTAGAAATTTTGATGGTGCTGGACCCACAAACATTCACGGGATCTCCTCGATGTGAATTCCCTATTAGACCTCACGCTATTTGGTGTAGGATTTCCATCCAATATAAAGGCCCATTTTCTGAATTCTTAAATATTTTCCTTGGCTCTAACTGTTAGCAAGAGAGCGATGCAATGGTATCTTCGAAAAGCAATAAGGATTTCCTAGTGAGTGTTCAATTGCAACTGTGCCAAGGTTTTTCTACTTCAGAGAGGGGTTAAAGTTGATCCTTTAACTGAGAGGTAATAATACCGCCCAAGAAGAGAAACACATGAACCGAAAGGGTTCACCTTACATCTAGTAGAATAGTCCATAACAGATGCAATGGTCATTACAACCAACAAATGAATAAACATATGTCCAATATCCTGTGAAATAGTCCACAAGGATGGGACAACAATAACAACCATTACAATGCATTATCAATAATATAAGTACTAAAATAACCAAAATAGTTCAACTAGATAAGCACATGTGAAAGCAAACATGAAATACAAACATCTGTAGAATAGTCTTACAAACATTCATTGTCCATGCATGAAGAACGTGTTGGCCTTGAAGGCTTTTGTTGTTAAGTAAAAGTTCCAAGACACATGTTTACAATGTACATCACTAACCCCAATAGTGGATCATTGGAGCCACTCCTTTCTCCTCAAATAACTAGCTTATCTCTCTAATGCCTTGTGGGAATAACCAAGGTGAAAAGTCCTTCGCTCATACAATGAGGGAGTATATACAACCATGGGTGACTCTTTGACTACCCTCATGATTATTTGACTTCTCATGACTTTTAAACTTACATGACTCTTTACATTCCATGTGTTTTCTTTGGACTTCCAGTTTACAATATATTTTGAATACAATATACATGATCGATAATAGTGATGCGCATATGCTCACTCATGACATGACATGACATGAAATTGCTGACATGGACTACTTAATGATGTGGAAATGTCAAGTCATTGTTTTCGCTAAGTATTGGATTTCTTCTTGAGGATGATTTCTCTTCACCACTACATGGCTTAGGGATGCAGACTCTTCAATGATCTCTAGACTTGGATAGTGGTCGCAAATTAGTGTCCCTTCAATTTCTCTTGATTGGTCAACTTGTAAGTTCAACTACAAGAGGGCATTTAAGCATGATTCCCTCCTTCTTTCATCTTGCCATGACATGATAGGGTACATGTTCCTCCAATTCAATCATGACGAGATGAAATCAATCCCAAAACACCCCAGTCTAAGATGATACATTGTGATCCACCAAAGGAGCCCATAACAAGTGATAAGCTAGGAAGAGGGACCTAGTGACTATGTAGTACATAGTTCCAATGTCTAGGGGAAAATATTGAACTTTGAGACTTCACAATGCACAAATCAGGTAGGCCAGAAGGACAAGACTTCATAGTTTGTAGAGCCAATAGGAATAGGCCGAGGGAATGGACGTTGAGAGATCCAACTACATAGTTCTGGGAGTCAAGGGAGGTTGGGATACTACACATCTATGTATCTCAAGGGCTCAAGTGATGATCTTGAGGCTTGAGGATGTGAAGTGTGTAGTTAAAGTCAGGATGGAGGACATTACTATGTAATTCTATAGGCTAAGGTCGGGGCCTGGGAATAAAAACTACGCAGTGCAACAATCCTGGGAGACAAGAAATTTGCATTGTGATGTTTCAAGCCATAAGGTCATAGCTAGAGGGTTGAGACTGCGTAGTGCATAACTCAAAAGGGGCCTGATGAAGTTAGGTTGCTTGGTCAAGTATTGTTTCTAGAAATGGCTAAGTGTGGGATCAATGATGACCAATGATGAACTTTGACTGTGATCACACACTTAGAATACTTTGATGACCCAAAAACATATATCATACAAAAATATGACGAATAATTCCCCTTTGTGTGATAGCTTTACGACAAGGTATGACATGTGTGAAACTTAATATATACTTTGGGGTGAATGTGACGAAACTTGTGTGACATGCTTAGAACTTTGTGCATAAGTGCGAAATATGTTTACATAGTTAGAAAAACTCATATACACAAAGATAGACCTTTGAGACCATAAAAATAGGCTTGTAAACATTTCATGATAGCCAAACATGCCAAATGACGACAGTTAACCCACCATGCGAAAGGGAACAAAACACTACAAGAAAGCTCATGAAATAAGCTCTAATGTTTGTGACAACAATGTGCAAGACCAAGAAAGGCCCTAAAATTGAGTGCAAGCCAAAATTTCGGAGGGTATTGCAGTAGCTACAGCTCTAGGTTACTAATGCAATGTACCTATAAGTCATGCTATGTTGTTTTCTTGACACAAAATTACTCTCTTTATTAACATTAATTATTATTATAAAAGATATTTATATAATTAACATTAAATGTAATTAATAAAATGGTTTAACATATTCAAATGATTAAATTAAATACTAATGTGAATAATACCCTTTTAGTCATGCCTTCCTTCTATGGCCATTTGTTGCTCCTAACCAACCTTTATAATATGTTTTAATATCATTTATGCACAATTTATGAATCTTAGGGTCTTGTAATGGACATATAAACAATTGGTCCCCCCTCTTAAAGAGGTAGTGTCCTTGAAGCAAGGTTTAGCAAATAACCATGAATGCATGTTGTATTTTTATCCATCAATTGACATCGTAAATCAATACCAAGTGACCATTTCAAATTAACCTACGATAACTCAGAAGCCCTTTCAATTCTCAGTCATTCCTAATGATGATAATATAAAAGAATATAGTCTAAGTTATAGATGAAATGGTCTTTTTCATGACATTTTTTCTAGTTATTTCTAATCAAAATGTGGTAGAGATTTTTAAAATACTTGACTTTAATGTTTTTAATCTAAAGAATTCAAGTGCCCCAAGGGGTTTTTCTTGGGGCTTAATCCATTTATACATTCAAAAATCCATTTTAAACAACAAAAATTCACATTGTTTCTTGAAATTATTTTACAAGATTCCAACGAAAAAGTCTATTTCATCTATAAGTTAGACAACACCAAAGAACACACATTCACATTGTTTTTTGAAATTATTTTACAAGATTCCGATGAAAAAGTCTATTTCATCTATAAGTTAGACAATGCCAAAACACACACACACACACACAAACACACATCTTTCTCTAGATGATAGAAACATTTTTATGTATATTGCAATATTCATTTCACAAATGATCTTCATATATCATCATAATTTAATATGAATTAGCAAAAAAATAATATGTTTATTATCTCTTATGTTTTTTTTATAACATCTATATTTTTATGTTAAAACCCTTAAATAATAGTTTCTTCCTTAATATACACATTCTAAAAGAAAACTCAACTAAGATTAAATTATTATGTGTAATTCAAACCTAAATGATCTTCACAAATGATCTTCACATATCATCATAATTTAATATGGATTAGCAAAAACATAATATGTTTATTATCTCTTATGTTTTTTTTTATAACATCTATATTTTTATGTTAAAACCCTCAAATCATGGTTTCTTCCTTAATATACACATTCTAAAAGAAAACTCAACTAAGATTAAAATACTATGTGTAATTCAAACCTAAATGAATATGCTTTGACTTTAATATTCTATTTTTTCAAAGTGAATATATATACACAATTGATTTAAATCTCTAAATGTATACTCTAAATGTATATGTATCTTTCAATTAAATATATCTAGTTCACTATAAATAAAAAAGTTATATAACCGAGGTCTTATAATAATAAAAAGAATATTACAATTATTAAATCCATATCACATATATTAGCAAATCATAAAAGTAATAAATGGATAATATGTAAATTCTTTTTCCAAGAACAAATTTTTATAATATATAAAAATAATTCAAAATTAAAAGCATGAAATATTAAAGGGTAAGCTGATATAAACATGTTATATTGTAAAACGTTAGTATTTATTTATTTATTTATTGAGCTTCGTAAATAAATTACCAAATTTATTTTAGAATTTAACGACCTATATACATTAGTTTGCACAATAACTATCACCTCAAAATCAACTAAAAAATTTCAAGCATATTGTTCAAATGATATGGCCCATGAATGCCATGGGTTTTCATAAACATAGAACTCAAAACTCACCATATACATTAATTTGCACAATAACATTTACTCTTATCACCTCAAAACCAACCATAAAATTTCAAGCATATTGTTCAACTGATATGACCCATGAATACCATGGGTTCTCATAAACATAGAGCTCAAAAACAACGAGTAACTTCACCAAGTCAAGTTTACCTTATTATTTTAGTCAAAAGTTATTTTTTTGTTTTAACACAGAGTAAGCTTTAATTTATTTTATATGCCAAGCATCTCTATTTCTAAATAAGGAAACAACTTTTTTTTTTCAGGGGGAATTCATCAAATTTTCTTGGAATTTATTTGAAGTTGTATTAGGGGGTTAAAAAAATTAAAAATAAGAAACAACAATTACATAAATATATTTTGGCATTCAGCCCATATTAAAATGATGTGGGATTCCAAGTATGGGTCGTGCCTAAGTATGGGTCATGCCTATAATTCTCCTCAAAATTGACAAAGAAAGAATTGGCCACAAGAAATGAATTAAATGTTTATTGAGCACACATGCATAGAAAGTTGGCAGAGGGAAAAAATTTCTCATGGAGTTAACATGGTTTTCATGACACATTAAGAGAATTATACAAAGTTACAAACAATCAAGTCACAAGAATTATTGGTGGATGCTCTAATCATTTGCAGACTACAATATATATCTGCAAGTCCACTACCTACATCCCTCACAGTTGCTGCAACATTGGTTTGAAGGTCCAAATCAATTCATAATACTGCCAAAACTCTGCAACCCTGTCAAATTGCCATTACAATGACTTAAGACACAAATCTTCAGGCATGTTTTGTGATTGTAATTTTCTAACAGACTCTCCAATTTTAATATTTACATCACAAACTATAAGAACCCCAGATTTCAACATTGAAAGTTTGGAACATCCTATCCCTTAAAATTATTATGCATTACCAAGTGGTCTTGATACCACTATCGAGTCTCCATACGAAACTCATTTAATTTGAATGAATTTTATCTGCATATTGTACATACACATGAAGCCCTTCCCAATATGTTTCATGTGCACTTCAATATTTGGCTAGATAATCACCATACTTGAAAAATTCATCTTCTGAAACTACCTTACTACATACCCATCAATCCCATATGTAGGATTCTCCCTTCTCCAAGACCCTAAACCTTAGTGTCTTAAGTCCCAAGTTTTTTGTAACTCCTATGAACACTTGCAAAGCTAGGTGTTTCCATATTCTGAGTTGATAATAACATATCTACTAATCCATGCTATTCATTTTGAGTCATATGTATAAAACACCAACAAAAACATGACAACTATGGACGATTTCTTTTCCCTCTTTTCCTCCACCCCCCATGTTACCCACATAGATGGGAAAAATATTTGAATCATTATTATCGATTTTGATACAACATATGATTTCATATACTTTACAGCCTCGAATTCCTACAATGGCTTGAAATCCTTGTTAGTTCATTTCCAATTTACAAATAGATTCACCAAGCTTGCTTTGACTATTTAAGCTTGGGATGCATGTTTTCCAGAAAATATAATTGTTTTTTTTTTCACCTGTAAATCAAACCAGTGGAGTCAATTTTAAGGCTGAACTTTAATAACATATACACAGACTATGTTGGCATTATCATATCGGTGTTGTTCTTGATGACAAGTCACTCAGATGACAGTTCATGGTGTAGCAGGTTAACAGCAAAATATTATATATCAGACTCCAAAGAATGAAGAAAGAGAGGTATACGAAGGTTCACTTTATCCAAGGAGTGTATACAGATGGGTTAATAGAAAAAAAAGAGTGTATAATGTACACACACACTTTCATAGGAGGAAAAGTGCGTACTTGTTGGAAACTAAGTTTTTTGTCCGAGGTATTTGGTCCAAGGTATTTTTTATCCAAGGTATTTGGTCCGAGGTATTGGTCCAAGGTATTGACCCTAGGTATTTGGTCCAAGGTATTGGTCCTAAATGGTTTTGGTCCAAGGTATTCATAAAGGGCTAAGAGTATATAAGGAAGAGAAGTTCATTAGGCCATGAGTGCAAGCAATAAGATTCTAAGGAATACTTCTATCTAAAGTATATTTTATGTTGCAGGGTTATGTTTGGGACTAGATCTGAAATATTCATGTGCACCTTGAGTTCAATATTGGATCAGGAATCATGACACCTGAAATGAATTATTCTTGAATTATTTGATATTGGGTGAGACTAGATCCGATGTTTTGTGCCTGTTCTATTAGTTACCTATCATGATTTGGGTTTGTCTAAACTCTGGAATTGTAGCAAAATTCTGAGTCAATATTTGCAAATCAGTATGTAGGTTCGTCGCAACCAAAGAGCGTATACATGTAGGTTCAGTTCCTTCAAGTAGCGTATACTAAAGAAAAGTTTCTTTACAGATCTATCTGATAAAATTATGTTATTTTACTGCTTTCTGTCAATGAAGTCTTCTTAGATCTGAATCTAAAATTGCATAAGGAGGTTGGCATTTGATTGATTGATTGTATACGTGAGAAGAAGTGATCTTTGTCCCCGCCTGTGTAAAGCTTTCAAAGCTGACAGTAGATATTCAGAATATTGATAGTTGGTGTTAGTGACGGTCTTGAAAGCCCTCCATCATCAATCAAAGCTCTTTGCATTTGCATTAGTAGGTGTCTCAGTGTCAAATTTTGCATCCCGTTAGGCATGCCATAACCTTAATGGAGGAGCTAGTCTATTTATACCCCTCTTGGCATTGCTGGATTAGGTCATATCAGTCATTAAGTTTTTCAAGCTTGTCTTGATTTGTCTTGAGGTCAAAGTCCTAGGTCTAGGGTTTTGGTCATTTATTTCTGCAAGGTCATGTCTCTGAAAATCCATGAATGCTCAGCAAGTCAGAGGGAGGATTGTAAACATGTTTCTTCGATATTTTTTATCTTGTACAGTGAACTTTCACCTTGGATTTAAAAACTCTGTTTTTAAAGCGAAGGTCATTTTCTCAGTTTTTGTAAATAAGTGATGAAATTTCAAAAAATCTTCAGCGGACAAAATGCAACCCTGGTCCCCTTGCCAACGTCCCTCAGATGATCTACCTGCAAAAAGAACCAAGTCAAAGCACTCAATGAGTCAAATTCAGGATAAAGGAAACCAAAAATCAGTGTTATAAAAGTGTCAAAAATAAACTTTAGAAGTGGGTTTATGAATGAAATTTTTTCAAATGGAGTTTATAAAAGTTCAAATTCCATCCTTTCACTCTCATTGTGCATCCTAACGCTTGCAAAAGAGGTTTGAGAGAGTGATTGAGAGAAAGGAGCAAAGGCACAGTGATTTTGGGCAGCAGAGAGGGGCGCGACCCGTCGAAAGACGTGCGCGACCCGTTGGGTGGTGCGTGACCCGTCAGAAGCTCTTCCGAAGTTCAGAAAAACAACGTGCGCGACCCGTTGGGAGGGGCGCGACCCGTTGGGCGGCCTGTGCGACCCGTCGAACCGGCTTGCTGCAAACTTCAAAGAAATTTCCCAATCTCCCTCCAAATCATCTAATTTGTTCGAGGTAGGCTCTTTACACATTATTTTTGTGGTTGGTGATGAATGTAAGCCCTCATGCTTGTATTATAACCTCAAATCATGTAAGTGAAAGGACATTATATGGCTGCAATGTTAATGAGCAAACTGTGCTAGGGTTTGTGTTGTTTCAAGCTATTTTTCCCTTTGGTTTGTTTCCCTCCTTTCCCTTTCACTCACACTTATATGTTCATCTCTTTTCTCATATTATTTTGTAAATCAAATGCAAATCTTTCCCCATCCCTAGTCACTAAAAATGAAAACCCTACCCCTCTCCCAAAGCATCAAAAAACAAAATTCAAAACCCTAATCCCCCTCTACCATATGCATGTGTAAATAAAAATGTTGGTAAATATGTCAGCATGTTTTGTGCATGGTTTCCCTTTTTCCCCTATTAAACATGTATACATATTCCCATGTTCACTTTCATACATGTTTTTCCCATATGCAATAATCTTTGCAAATGATTTCCCAATTACAAATATGTGTTCCTATATGCATAATGATTTGCAAAAATTTCCCTTAAAAATTCCCCGTTATATTCATATATTCCCATTCCTTGTTAAAAGATCCCTCCCCTAACATTTCCCTCATGTCTTTTTCCCCTTGAAACAGCATAGAGTTCAGCAATTTTTGCAGGCAGAGACAGCAGTTCAGTTTGTCCACTTTGCTCCTAAACCATGTCAGAAACCGAAACTTATGAGCAAAGTGATGACCATTCATCATCTACAGAGGTTGAGGTACAGAGGAGGCCTCGAAAAGGGGGTAAGGGTGGACATCATAAGCGAGAGGAGCCCACCTCTTTGGCAGAATTACAGGCCTGTCCTATGGCAGTCACTTGTTTTCAGTACATGTATTGTTATCAGTTTTGTTAGAGGATCTCTCGGATTCAACATCACAGAGAGTTGGCTCGCCTCTTTGTTTTACATTTGCATGATGGACATGTCAACCTAGCAGGGGTAGATTTTACATTGACACCCGAGGTGATCTCACATGCTACAGGGATATCGAATGTGGGTGAGGTGTGGCCTAAGCGCAGGTTGCTAGATTTTGTTCACTTTGAGCCTTATGTCTGGCCACCATTCATGAGACATTTGGTGGGTGTTTTTACATTCAGATTTCTCCGGAGCCAGTATGCTCCCATCATGAGGCTTATTATGCACTATTTTACCTGTGAGGGAAGATTTTCACAGGTGTACTCATATCACATTCGCCTTTTGATGCATTTCACCCGAGTGAGGATGATGAACATCCCGGTCTTCTTCTTTCATAACATTCAGAGGATGGTGCCCATGTTGCAGAAGAAGACCCCGGCCCAGCAGTACAGGAGCTTATGTCATTATGGTTTGATTCAGCTCATAGTCTTGCATCAGTTAACTCAGCAGGGCATCTCATGGGAGGAGTTCATTTCCAGTGAGTTTTTCACAGCACCACCCCAGCCACATCCAGAGGTCATTCAGGAGGAGGGAGGACCATCTCAGCAGCCTGATATTCCGGTCACTCGACATGTTAGTTCTTCACCTCAGCCCACTTATCAAAGAGGCCAGAGGGCCTTATTTGCAGCAGCCAGGTAAGTACTATCTCCACAGCAGGTGGAAGGGGTCTCGCCTTCATCATCAGCACAGCGAGTGTTATCTCCACATCAGGTGGAAGGGGCCTCGCTTTCTTCACCATCACAGGTACCACAGAGGGGCAAACAGCCCATGATTCATGAGGGTCCATCAGGAGTTCCAGACACTGAGGTG
Organism: Pinus tabuliformis; assembly: GCA_031772625.1. Classification (NCBI taxonomy): domain Eukaryota; kingdom Viridiplantae; phylum Streptophyta; class Pinopsida; order Pinales; family Pinaceae; genus Pinus; species Pinus tabuliformis. The sequence continues at coordinate 727,012,482 of CM062807.1, forward strand.
ATTGATCTTGAGGCCAGTTCTCCTAGCCGAGAGGCAAAGGAGATCATTCAACATCTCAGGGCTGAAAATGATGCTTTGCAGAGGAGACTTGAGGGTGCCCAATGGACTATCACTTACCTGGAGCAGCGGAACAAACAGCTGGAGGAGGAGAAAGCACTTGATGAGCTATGGAGGATTCGTAGTGACCGAGTCTTGAACCGAAGAAGACCCGGTGATCCATTGCCTGCAGACCGAGAGTCAATGCTCACCCAGGTGAATGCACACTTAGAGAGGCTGTTGGCTAAGGCCAACCAAGAGAAAAAGTTGTTGAGGAATATGAAAAATCATTATTGGGCAAGGATGCATGTATGCGAAGCCAAAATGAAGATGTTTCAAAAGAGGTTGACCGAGGCTCAAAAACGGAGAAAGAAGCCAAATCCCCTCCATATCTTGGCTGAGGCTTCACTCAAGGATCATGGCACTCATTAGCCTAGCCACAGCTCAAATCCAAAAAAATTCTGAAAATTTTGGGTAATTTTGGCAATTTTTGGAAATTTACAGGTTTTGGCTCCTCAACGGGTCTCACCCCCGGCGAGACCCTTTGTCATGGCAGCTCCTTTTTGCAAAAACTCAACATTTCTAGATTTTTCATGCAAAGTTTCATATGCCTATGGATGGAATTGAGTTTTTATGGAGTTTTGGGCCTCCAAAAGGTCAAAATACATGCAAAATTTGACTTTCTGCCCCTTTTTTGAGTTGCAGAAACCAGTCTTGGGAGAATTAATTTTTGACAGATCAAATGACCACCAAATCCACAATTTCCAGTTGGGTTGGAAAGTAGACTCATAGACCTTTCTGACAAGCTATCCTGCACCCAATTCTGGCACCTGCAAGTGCCTCAAACAGAGCTCCAAAGGGGCGCAACCCGTTGAGTAGGCGGGCGCGACCCGTTGAGCAGATTTTGCCAGAATTGACTTGTTCAGCCCAGAAAACGCAGATTTGACTCTTTTTGACTTTTTGAGGTTAATTATGGTCCTCTTGGATGTAATTGTGACACTTTTTAGATACTTTTACTATTTTTTAACACTTCTAGAAGATTCATTTATGTAAAGGGTAAAAATTGAATGTATGAACTGGTTTCCAAGTTTATAGAGGCAAGTTGTTTTGACTGCCTATTTTCTAGTGTCTAGTTTAGAAGTTGTTGAAACAGCTCCTGGGATAGTGAGCTCGACCCATGGAGGCAGGGAAAGAGGTTAGATCATCTATATTATGTACTTTCTTGCTCATTTTCATGGTTGGACTCTTGAGGGAGAAGCTATCATTGTATTATTTCACTTGTATCTCTGCAATTTTTGGCTAAGGAAGACCAGGGTTTTGCAGTCCTCTTTGGGATTCTTGTGGATTCATGTGTTGATGGTGTGTTTCTCAATGTTCTTGTAAGCTTGTTATGTGATTCATTTCCTTTCTTTTACTTCTGCACATTAAACAAATGAAGTGTTAAAGTAAGAATTCATGCTTGCCATGCTCTGCTTTTAAGTTTGTTTAATTTCAATGTTTTCTTCTGTCTAAAGAGAATTCAAAGTGATTGTTTGCTCTCTTTAGCTCCTCATCTTTCATTCCTGACCATTCACTTCAGTTAAAGGCATCAACGCTGTCTCCTACCTCGCCCCAAGGAACCCCCTGCAGAAACTGTGTCAAATCCCCGCACCCAAAATTGCAATTCCTCAATTTGCCACCAAAAACCCAAAAAACCCCAAATCAACCTTTTCAATTAGTTTACTAGCCTAATATCAGTGTTACCTTGTTGGTCATCTCATCCCATTGAAGATCTGCCGAGATTGACCGGAGAGAGCCTTCTCCTGCCCCGTAGGGCTAGCTACGAGGCTAAATGGTTTGATGTAGCCTTGAGGTTTACCTTTCTCAGCCTGAGGTGAATTTCAAGCGCTAACATACTGGCGACCATACTGGGGAGAACAAACTTGTCTGTGGATTGATGTGTTTGTTTCATAAGTCTTAGACGGAGCCTGAAGTTACGCCAGGTAGCCTTCGAAAACGCTCTTGTTTTACATCAGCGTTAGTAGATAAACGCTGCTTCAGTCCATCTCCGTGAGCTTGTGAATATAGCACTTCATTTGCATTTTACCCCAGTACATGTATCAGGTTCAGATCTGATTGTTCATAGTGGACAACGATCAGACACTGACCAGGCTGAAATCATTCACTAGCGACTCCTTCACTGAAAACTCCAGAGATCAATGCTTCATGGTGGCTTCACTGCAGAGAGATCAGTAGCTTTTAGCTTTTCAAGATGGATCAGATTGCAAGAAGATATGCTCCCTTGAGCCGAGATCACATTCCAGGTTTTCCGAATAAAATTCCAAAGGTAGATTGGTCAAGGAATCTGCCTACATTTAATGATGATGGTAAGAAGGATGTTGCTCTACATCTGGTTAGATTTCACATGCATATTCGCAAATTCAAGGTCGATTTTCCTGAAGATTTCTTGATGAAGATATTCTTGGCCACTCTGGAAGGTGAATCCCAATCATGGTATGAAGGTTTGCCGCCTGCTTGTATTTATTGTTTAAAGGATTTTCATGTTGTGTTCATTGAAAGATATAAGGACTCTTATCCATCATTAAATTTGGTTCATGACTGTTGCAAGCATGCCTATAGTTTTATTGAAAGCCTTGAGAAGTTTTATGAAGATGATAATTTCATGGATGAAGAGATCATGGAAGCCCTGTATGAAAAGCCATTTCAGCAGGACATAGAAATCTTAGAGGATACTTGTCCAGATGATCAGGATATTTTGCATCATAATCAAGATTAGCAGGTTGAAGATGGTCATATGGCTATAATTGATGAAAGAGAAGAGCTTGTTTCATATCTGCCCAGAGACGAAAACCAGATTGCAGAATGTGATAATGTTAGGACAGCTACTTCAGTTCTAGATTCAGATTGTGATGACCAAGCATACCTTGTGCTGAATCCTGAAAAGGAGAGCTTTGTTGTTGAGATCATAGACAAAGTTTTTGATCCAAATGTTCTTATGCCATCAGAACAGAGCCTGCATGAGGAAGTAATTCAGCCATCTCATGAACAACAAGACGAGATCTATGTTCAAGTAAGTGAAAAATCTTCTTTCAATCATAATTTGGATAGTTTGATTGCCATGTCATATGAAGATGATCAAAAATGTTTCCAAGTTTCAGAAGATCAGGACTGTCATTCAGATTTTTCATGTTTTGAAGTGTTATTTCAAGAAGACAAGACTTGTTTGAGCAAAGGGAAACAGAATGTCTTATCTCCTTTGTCTGAAGATGAGATAGATCAACTCTTGAAAGGTCATGCTACAACCCAAGCTAAAGCAAATCGGTAGTGTGCACATGGTCACGAAAGTGTTGGTGAAACTTCTTCCTCTTTTGAAAATGATGACAGCCTTGTAATTAGTTTTATAGATCAGCAAATAGATAATATTTTCTTTCATGAAGATGATGAGGCTGTCATGTTTGATGATCTTGAGGATTGTTTTCTGTTTAAAAATGACCTAGACCATGAAATTGAGGAATATAAGCTTGAGAGAGACAATATGTCAAAATTTCTCACGGTCAAGGAATTTACAGCCAACACTCATATGGTAGAAGCTTATACCTCTCTATGCCTTCCTATCAATCAGCAACCCACTGTTCTTTCAGATCAGAATGAAGCGAGTACTTATATTTTTGCAGCTAGATCTCCAAACAAGGTAGTGCTTCAGGATTATCAAGATCCCTTTGGCATTTTTCTGCAAGCATTAGAAAAGATAAATGTTGCCTGGTTCATTATCATAAGCTTTGGTTTCAGTGGTTATTTTGAGTTGCCTACAGGTTCATTGTTTCGCCTGCTCGAGATAAGCGAGTGCAGAAGCCATCTGCTGGATTGGTTACATTGGAAAGCTCATTATACATGATTGTACATATTTCATTAGTATGCAGGTGGTTGTCATCATGATTTCAAATCTTGATGGACTGCTGCCCTTCCAAAAGCTTTGTAAAGTCTTCTTTTAAGTCGGTCATGAGTCATTTGTGTTTGGTCTGTTGAGTGAGTTTTTTCAAGTTATTTCAGTTTGCCATTGAGTTAGTTTGTGTCAAAGTCAATTCGATTTTCAGTCAATTGTCAAAGTCAATAAAAGTTGTCCAAATTTGGGTCACATGTGTAAATAATGACTCCATTTCCCAATGGGTAAGGCACTGGTCTGCTCTCCCAGAGGTCTACGGTTCTTGGCACCTCCAAGGAGCTACCATCCCCATTGGAGCCAATGTTAGTGTCGGTCTTGAAAGCCCTCCATCAGTGATCAAAGCTCTTTACATTTGCATTAGTAGGTGTCTCAGTGTCAAATTTTGCATCCCCTTAGGCATGCCATAACCCTGATGGAGGAGCTAGTCTATTTATACCCCTCTTGGCTTTGTTGGATCAGGTCATATCAGTCATTAAGTTTTTCAAGCTTGTCTTGATTTGTCTTGAGGTCAAAGTCCTAGGTCTAGGGTTTTGGTCATTTATTTCTGCAAGGTCATGTCTCTGAAAATCCATGAGTGCTCAGCAAGTCAGAGGGAGGATTGTAAACATGTTTCTTCGATATTTTTTATCTTGTACAATGAACTTTCACCTTGGATTTAAAAACTCTATTTTTAAAGCCAAGGTCATTTTCTCAGTTTTTGTAAATAAGTGATGAAATTTAAAAAAATCTTCAGCGGACAAAATGCAACCCTGGTCCCCTTGCCAAGGTCCCTCAGATGATCTACCTACAAAAAGAACCAAGTCAAAGCACTCAATGAGTCAAATTCAGGATAAAGGAAACCAAAAATCAGTGTTATAAAAGTGTCAAAAATAAACTTTAGAAAGTGGGTTTATGAATGAATTTTTTTCAAATGGAGTTTATAAAAGTTCAAATTCCCTCCTTTCACTCTCATTGTGCATCCTAACGCTTGCAAGAGAGGTTTGAGAGAGTGATTGAGAGAAAGGAGCAAAGGCACAGTGATTTTGGGCAGCAGAGAGGGGCGCGACCCGTCGAAAGACGTACGCGACCCGTTGGGTGGCGCACGACCCGTCAAAAGCTCTTCCGCAGTTCAGAAAAACAACCTGCGCGACCCGTTGGGAGGGGCGCGACCCAACCGGCTTGCTGCAAACTTCAATGAAATTTCCCAATCTCCCTCCAAATCATCTAATTTGTTCGAGGTAGGCTCTTTACACATTATTTTTGTGGTTGGTGATGAATGTAAGCCCTCATGCTTGTATTATAACCTCAAATCATGTAAGTGAAAGGACATTATATGGCTGCAATGTTAATGAGCAAACTGTGCTAGGGTTTGTGTTGTTTTAAGCTATTTTTCCCTTTGGTTTGTTTCCCTCCTTTCCCTTTCACTCACACTTATATGTTCATCTCTTTTCCCATATTATTTTGTAAATGAAATGCAAATCTTTCCCCATCCCTAGTCACTAAAAATGAAAACCCTACCCCTCTCCCAAAGCATCAAAAAACAAACTTCAAAACCCTAATCCCCCTCTACCATATGCATGTGTAAATAAAAAAGTTGGTAAATATGTCATCATGTTTTGTGCATGGTTTCCCTTTTTCCCCTATTAAACATGTATACATATTCCCATGTTCACTTTCATACATGTTTTTCCCATATGCAATAATCTTTGCAAATGATTTCCCAATTACAAATATGTGTTCCTATATGCATAATGATTTGCAAAAATTTCCCTTAAAAATTCCCTGTTATATTCATATATTCCCATTCCTTGTTAAAAGATCCCTCCCCTAACATTTCCCTCATGTCTTTTTCCCCTTGGAACAGCATAGAGTTAAGCACTTTTTGCAGGCAGAGACAGCAGTTCAGTTTGTCCACTTTGCTCCTAAACCATGTCAGAAAACGAAACTTATGAGCAAAGTGATGACCATTCATCATCTACAGAGGTTGAGGTACAGAGGAGGCCTCGAAAAGGGGGTAAGGGTGGACATCATAAGCGAGAGGAGCCCACCTCTTTGGCAAAATTACAGGTTTGTCCTATGGCAGTCACTTGTTTTCAGTACATGTCTTGTTATCAGTTTTGTGAGAGGATCTCTCGGATTCAACATCACAGAGAGTTGGCTCGCCTCTTTGTTTTACATTTGCATGATGGACATGTCAACCTAGCAGGGGTAGATTTTACATTGACACCCGAGGTGATCTCACATGCTACAGGGATACCGAATGTGGGTGAGGTGTGGCCTAAGCGCAGGTTGCTAGATTTTGTTCACTTTGAGCCTTATGTCCGGCCACCATTCATGAGACATTTGGCGGGTGTTTTTCCATTTAGATTTCTCTGGAGCGAGTATGCTCCCATCATGAGACTTATTATGCACTATTTTACCTGTGAGGGCAGATTTTCACAGGTGTACTCATATCACATTCGCCTTTTGATGCATTTCACCCGAGTGAGGATGATGAACATCCCGGTCTTCTTCTTTCATAACATTCAGAGGATGGTGCCCATGTTGCAGAAGAAGACCCCGACCCAGCAGTACAGGAGCTTATGTCATTATGGTTTGATTCAGCTCATAGTCTTGCATCAGTTGACTCAGCAGGGCATCTCATGGGAGGAGTTCATTTCCCGTGATTTTTTCACAGCACCACCCCAGCCACATCCAGAGGTCATTCAGGAGGAGGAAGGACCATCTCAGCAGCCTGATATTCCGGTCACTCGACATGTTAGTTCTTCACCTCATCTCACTTATCAGAGAGGCCAGAGGGCCTTATTTGCAGCAGCCAGGCGAGCACTATCTCCAGAGCAGGTGGAAGGGGTCTCGCCTTCATCATCAGCACAGCGAGTGTTATCTCCACATCAGGTGGAAGGGGCCTCGCTTTCTTCACCAGCACAGGTACCACAGAGGGGCAAACAGCCCATGATTCATGAGGGTCCATCAGGAGTTCCAGACGCTGAGGTGATTGATCTTGAGGCCAGTTCTCCTAGCCGAGAGGCAAAGGAGATCATTCAGCATCTCAGGGCTGAAAATGATGCTTTGCAGAGGAGACTTGAGGGTGCCCAATGGACTATCACTTACCTGGAGCAGCGGAACAAACAGTTGGAGGAGGAGAAAGCACTTGATGAGCTATGGAGGATTCGTAGTGACCGAGTCTTGAACCGAAGAAGACCTGGTGATCCATTGCCTGCAGACCGAGAGTCAATGCTCATCCATGTGAATGCACACTTAGAGAGGCTATTGGCTAAGGCCAACCAAGAGAAAAAGCTGCTGAGGAATATGAAAAATCATTATTGGGCAAGGATGCATGTATGCAAAGCCAAAATGAAGATGTTTCAAAAGAGGTTGACCGAGGCTCAAAAACGGAGAAAGAAGCCAAATCCCCTCCGTATCTTGGCTGAGGCTTCACTCAAGGATCATGGCACTCATTAGCCTAACCACATCTCAAATCCCAAAAAATTCTGAAAATTTTGGGTAATTTTGGCAATTTTTCGAAATTTACAGGTTTTGGCTCCTCAACGGGTCTCACCCCCGGTGAGACCCTTTGTCATGGCAACTCCTTTTTGCAAAAACTCAGCATTTCTAGATTTTTCATGCAAAGTTACATATGCGTATGGATGGACTTGAGTTTTTATGGAGTTTTGGGCCTCCAAAAGGTCAAAATACATGCAAAATTTGACTTTCTGCCCCTTTTTTGAGTTGCAGAAACCAGTCTTGGGAGAATTAAGGTTTGATAGGGCAAATGACCTCCAAATCTAAAAATTCTAGTTCGGTTCGAAGGTAGACTCACAGACCTTTGCAACGAGCTATCCTGCACCTAATTTTGGCACCTGCAAGTGCCTCAAACAGAGCTCCAAAGGGGCGCGACCCGTTGAGCAGGGGGGCGCGACCCGTTGAGCATATTTTGCCAGAATTGACTTGTTCAGCCCAAAAAACGCAGATTTGACTCTTTTTGACTTTTTGAGGTTAATGATGGTCCTCTTGGATGTAATTGTGACACTTTTTAGATACTTTTACTCTTGTTTAACACTTCTAGAAGATTCATTTATGTAAAGGGTAAAAATTGAATGTATGAACTGGTTTCCAAGTTTATAGAGGCAAGTTGTTTTGACTGCCTATTTTCTAGTGTCTAGTTTAGAAGTTGTTGAAACAGCTCCTAGAATAGTGAGCTTGACCCATGGAGGCAGGGAAAGAGGTTAGATCATCTATATTATGTACTTTCTTGCTCATTTTCATGGTTGGACTCTTGAGGGAGAAGCTATCATTATATTATTTCACTTGTATCTCTGCAATTTTTGGCTAAGGAAGACTAGGGTTTTGCAGTCCTCTTTGGGATTCTTGTGGATTCATGTGTTGATGGTGTGTTTCTCAATGTTCTTGTAAGCTTGTTATGTGATTCATTTCCTTTCTTTTACTTCTGCACATTAAACAAATGAAGTATTAAAGTAAGAATTCATGCTTGCCATGCTCTGCTTTTAAGTTTGTTTAATTTCAATGTTTTCTTCTGTCTAAAGAGAATTCAAAGTGATTGTTCGCTCTCTTTAGCTCCTCATATTTCATTCCTGACCATTCACTTCAGTTAAAGGCATCAACGATGTCTCCTACCTCGCCCCAAGGAACCCCCTGCAGAAACTGTGTCAAATCCCCGCACCCAAAATTGCAATTCCTCAATTTGCCACCAAAAACCCAAAAAACCCCAAATCAACCTTTTCAATCAGTTTACTAGCCTAATATCAGTGTTACCTTGTTGGTCATCTCATCCCATTGAAGATCTGCCGAGATTGACCGGAGAGAGCCTTCTCCTGCCCCGTAGGGCTAGCTACGAGGCTAAATGGTTTGATGTAGCCTTGAGGTTTACCTTTCTCAGCCTGAGGTGAAATTTCAAGCGCTAACAGTTGGTACAGACTTGATTCAAAAGTTTGTGTTTGAAGTAGTTTTAAAGGTATACACAGGTTCAATTAACGGAAGTAGCATACATAAGCAGTTTGGGTGCAGCCAAGTAATGTATAAATTATAATGCATGATTTTTGAGGTTACAGCTGATTCTGAATTATGATGTAGGGTTCTGGGTTTAGTACAATTTTCTCTTGTCAGTGATCTGATTATTCAGATTAACTGAATATTGGTTGATGCAGTTTAAGTTTAAAAGCATTGATGGGTCTAGTATGAAAATTTGATGAAACGTGGCCTTTAGTTTGTGGTCTTGTGATCCAGGAGTATCCAGTCTGAAAATTCATGAAACGTGGTCCCTGGTGGAAGAGTGGAGTTTTCTGTACGCTGGTACCTATGTACTAGTAAACATATTGGCTAGTACAAGAGCTAGGGGATTCTAGCTCCCTTCTAGTAGAATCTAGAGAATGAGAGAAGGTTGTAACCTTCTTGAAGAAGAAACATGCGTACTGGTATGAGTCTACACCAGTGCAAGATTGTAAACAAATTTTCTTATTATTAAAATAAGACAGAGATGACAACAGCAGGTGGTTTTTACCCACATTGGGTTTCCACCTTAAATCTTGGTGTTCATGTGTGTTGCTTATGTGTGATGCTTTATTATGCTTTTACTACACTATCTAATAAATATTTGATATACTGGTTTAAGTTCAACACATGATAGATTGTCTAAATCACAAGTTCTCTGCATATACACTTGTTTCCTTAAGCACAACTGCGTGTACATGCTTGTTCAGTCCACTGAAGTAGCGTATATAAATCTGTTTGGGAAACAAAATTATTGATCTGATAGTACTGATTCACCCCCCTCTTAGTATTATTTCCAACAATTGGTATCAGAGCAGGTCCTTCATAAGAATCTTGATCACTTGAAGGAAGATCCATCAACATGAATAATCAAGAAAGCATGGGATCAATCAGATTGCCATTCGTCGATGGGAGAAACTTTTTTTATTGGAAAGTAAGAACCATGACCTATCTATAATTGCTTGGAATGGATGTCTAATAAATTGTGGAAGGAGGATATACATTTCCAACAACAATTCCTACAGATGCGGGAGGTAAAAAGCAATATGAAACTAATGCCAAAGCTGCCAATACTTTATTGGGAAGTCTCTCATAATCAGAGCTTTTCAAAGTCATGCAGCTCAAATCAGCCAAAGAAATATGGGACAAAATCGTTATGAGCTACAAAGGGGACTCTCAGGTAAAATGTGCTAAGCATCAAACTCTCAGAATTTAGTATGAAACTCTTAAGATGCATAGTTATGAAAGTATATCTAGTTACTTCTTACGTATAGATGAGGTAGTTAATTGTATGAATAATCTGGGTGAAGAAATAAAGGAAGTTACCGTAGTTGAGAAAGTTTTGAGATCCTTATCTACTAAATTTAAATCAAAAGTGTCTGCCATAGAAGAAAAATAGGATCTGCAAAATATCACTATGACACAGCTTCATGAAATCATAACTACCTTCGATATGAGAAAAGGAGCACCATCAGATATGAGAGAAGCTGCATTTAAAGCTTCAGCAAAAGGAAAGGAAGAACACAATGAATCATGACATATTTCAGAAGAAGAATATGAGGCAAACTTTGTCAAGAAGCTTCAACAAGGTTTTGGAAGGTTTAGAGGTAAGCTACCCTTCAAATTCTTTGCTCATGACAGAGTCGGTCATTATGCTGCTAGATGTCCTCATAAAGATAAATATGAAAAAGGAAAGGAATATGAAAAGTAAATAGAAAACAAGTTGTGAATAAAAGAAGTTACTATACTCATGAAGATAGTGATGGTTTATCTAATAGTGTTGAAGATGAAACTGGACAAGATTACAGACTTCTCATGGCCTATGATAGTAATGATTTTTTGGGTAGTTTAGAAGAGGATAGTGATGGTTTATCTAATAGTGATGATTATAGACTTCTCATGGCTTATGAAGATGATAATTTTTGGGATTCTTTAAAGAGGAAGAACTTCATGAAAAAATCTCAAACTCAAAATCTGTTTAGAAGTAAAGAATATGATTATAGATACCTTAACATAACAACTTGTTGAAAAGGAAAAACACAATGAAAGATTAGAATGTGAAATTGTGGGTCTAAGAAAGGATCTTGAGAAAATGAAATCTCTCAATCTTAGATTTTCTAAAGGATCAGAAAATTTAAATGAAATTATCAAAGTTCAGCATTCTCCACTGATAAAGACAGGTCTTGGATATACTAAAGAAGCATCTCAATCACAGAAGTCATCAACCTTCACCAAAAGCTATCTTGATGCAACAAAGACCAGTGAACAGTATGACAATCGTCAGCAAAGGTATAAAGTCGATCACCAGGTAAATCACACTCAATTTACTCCAAGGATGAATAGAAGCCACAACCAACCTCAGAAAAATCATACTTAATTTGCTCCAAAGATGAATATCAACAAAAATTACAATCACCAGGTTAATAGTCATAGGAACTTTAATGGGCAATGTTTTTCATGTCATAATTTTTGGCACAAAGTTGTTCAATGTTTTTCTTAAAAAACCTTCATGACTAGAGAAGCATGAAATCAAAGGAATGTAACAGGGATCAAGAGAAGTTCCTATAACAACTTTTCTCCTCTTGAAAATGAAATAGAATGTTCAATCTTAACAACTTTGGTCATTAGGAATCTCAATGCAGGAGAAAATTTCGACAAACATCTCAAAAGGAGAAAACACCATTAAATCCCAAGATATGGATAAGGAAGAATCTCAAATAGAAAAATGTGGTATAGCCTTGTATGCAGAAGGACAAGAAAATTAGTGGTACATCGACAGTGGATGCTCCAAACACATGACAAGTGACAAAGAAAAACTTCACTCATATAATGCCTTGGAAAAAGAAAAGAATGTCTCATTTTGAAATGAAACTCCTACTATCATAAATGGTAGAGGTTCTGTTTTCTTAAAAGAAAAGGTTAAAGCTAGAAATGTTATGTTTGTAGATGGTTTAAAGCATAACTTGTTGAGTGTCAGTCAAATGTGTGATCAAGGAAATGAAGTGGTGTTTTGATCAAACAGATGTGTTGTTCGAGAGCTCGATAAAAGAGAGATCGTGATCAAAGGTACAAGAACTCCAAACAACTTATACATACTCAAGGGAGGACAACAACAGTGCTATCTAAGAAAAAATGATGAAAACTGGTTGTGGCATAGAAGATTGGGATATCTAAGCTTTTCTCAAATAACAAAAGTATGCAGACTCAAGGATTTTTGTGAACTTCCAGATATTAGCATCCCAAAAAATACAATATGCAAACCAAGTCAAATCAGTAATCAAACCATAGTTCACTTCATGGAAAAAGAAGGGTCAGCTAGTAAGCTTATTGAACTTATCCATACTAATTTATGTGGACCATCAAGGAAAAATTCACCTCGAGGAGGAGAATACTTTATTTTGTTCATTGATGATTTTTCAAGAATGTGTTGGATAGGTCTTCTAAAGCATAAAGATGAAGCATTTCAAAAGTTCCAAGCCTTCAAAGCTTTGGTTGAAAATGAATCAAATTGAAAATTCAAATGCCTTAGATCTGATCGAGGAGGGGAATTTACATCGGATGAATTCTTTAACTTTTGTGAACAACATGGAATAAAAAGGAAATTCGCCACCGCAAGGACTCCTCAACAAAATGGTGTGGTAGAAAGAATGAACAGAACAATTCAACAAATGGCTCGAGCTATGCTATATGAGTCTGGAACTCTTGCAACCTTCTCGGGTGAAGCTACGTTCGCTGCCATGACTATTCTCAACAAAGCAAATGTTTGGGTAATTAGCACTCAAACTCCACATGAACTTTGGTATGGTAAGACTCCTACTATAAAATACTTTAAAGTTTTTGGAAGCAAATGTTTTATCAAAAGGACTGATGAAAAACTTGGTAAGTTTTAACCCATAGCAGATGAAGATATTCTTCTTGGTTATTCTTCCAGAAGTAAAGGATATAAATGTTATAATAAAATACGTGGGAAAATTATTGAAAGAATTGATGTTGTAGTTGATGAAGCATGCAAAAATCCAAAATATATAAAAACAAAATATTATGACAATGAAGAAGATGGGGACTATTTTCCCACATCAAAACAAAGTGATATTGAAGAAGAAACCAATGAAGCACCAAAAGAAGAGATAATGGTAGAAGAAAAGACTCCATCCAGGTATGTTCAGAAAAAACATCTAGAAACTCAAATTTTAGGGGAAAAAGGGGCAGGTGTATAGACAAGAAGAACCATTACAGGGACCTCCAGTGAACCTCAAAATATAAATGAAGCATGCAAATATGAATGTTGGGTCAAGGCCATGGATGAAGAACTTGAGAAAATTGAAAAGAATGATACTTGGGAATTAGTTCCTGGACCTCATGATAAAAATATTATAGGAACTAAATGGATATTCAAAAACAAGCTAAATGAAAATGGAGAAGTCATTAGAAACAAGGCCAGACTCGTTTGTAAAGGGTATGCTCAACAAGAAGGTATATATTTTGAAGAAACTTATGCACCTGTTGCTAGATTTGAAGCCATAAGGATGTTTCTTGCTCTTTCTAGCTTTCAGAAATTCAAAGTATACCAAATGGATGTAAAATCAACTTTCCTTAATGGAGATTTAGAAGAAGAAGTTTATATTGAACATCCAGAAGGATTCATTCTTGGAAATGATGCAAAACTTGTATTCAGACTCAAAAAGGGTCTCTATGGTCTGAAACAGGCTCCAAGGGCTTGGTATTACCACCTTGACAAATATCTACAGCAACAAGGTTTTACAAAAGGTTCAGCAAATAGCAATATATATACAAAGATTGAAACTGATAAATTGCTAATTTTTTTTGTTTATGTTGATGATATCATTTTCAATAGAAATGAAGAATCCATGAGTCAGAATTTTGCTTCAGTAATGTAGCAAGAATTTGAAATTCCCTTGCTTGGTGAACTTACCTATTTTCTTGGTCTATAAGTTCAACAAAATGAAGATGGTATTTTTCTTTCGCAAACCAAATATCTCAAACAGACCTTGAAAAGGTATGGAATGGAAGATTCTAAACCTGTATGTACCCCAATGGTAATAGGATGCAGTCTCAGCTCAAATGAAGAATCAACAGTAGTACATCAACCAACTTACAAATCCATGATTGGCAGTCTACTTTATCTAACAGGTACCCGACCTGACATCATGAATGCAGTAGCAATAGTTGGAAGATTCCATGTAAATCAAAAGGAATCACACCTTCATGTTAACACTCAGGTTTTCCTTAGAAGTTATTAAAATAAGGAAAGGATCCAAGGTAACTACAAACCAACTTTTAGACTCAGGTGCTAGCCCACCTAAGTCCAGAGGGGGTTCTCTCTTTATGATTTAGCTATGTTTGAAAATATTTTAGGCTAGTATTAATGTTCAGTGAAGTTGTTTGTTTAAGAGTGGTGGATTTCTGAAACAAATGGGAAAACTAGGCTTTTAGGCCATTGGGATATGGAGTGAATTAGGGATAATTCACTGGATTAAGTCAAATTGCTAAGGTATGAGTTCAACAGGCAGGATAGCAGAGTAAAAATAAACTTTGGGGCTTGAATGGGTGATAGTTCTGCTAAAAACTAGAGGGAAATCAAGAATTCTTAAGTTAGGATTAGAAATAGGAAAGGAATATAGGTCAACTAGTAGAGGGAAATTAAGAATCCAATACCAGGGACTTATTAGAGAAAACTATAGGGATAGAAGAACAATTAATAATTCCTTTATCGAAATAGTTTAGAAGAAAACACAAAAATGGTAAATTGTTGATAACAAAGAGAAATAAACCTAATTCTGATACAATTTGACTATTTTACCATTTAGATTTAAGATGCATGAACATTGAAACATATATAAAAATAGATAAAATCACAAGGATAGAATACTTTTTTGTAATTATACTGCACGATAATTTGATGAAAAGTCCTCAACTATCATTCCTTTTCCAACAAAAAATCTAGATTTGAATACAAAAGCTTTCTCAGCTTAATAGCATAGATTTATAGAGATGTCATAGAATCCACCCACAATACTTCGAATGAAGAAGTATTTATACAAAAATTACATCAAAAATATCTCATAACTATATGAGATTTATTCTAGGAAATACAAAATATCTTTTACAAAAATATAGAGACAGATGTAAAACTGATTGTTGTTGTCCCTTTATTTATGCATGAGCTGGAGGTTGAAACTCGGATTTGCCTCTTATTGTTGCTGTGGTGATTATGTGTTGGATTTTTGTTTACTTTTCCCTATTGATACTCTTTATCTGTTCCTGATACTCTTTACCTGTTTACCAACCTTTACCTTAGTAAATATTTCTATTTACCTCTGAATTACCATAGTAAATTATAGGATATCGAGCATATTGGTCCACCATTCTTCATTTGGTATCTTCATCCTGATCATTTTCCTGTATACTTCATCAGCCTCTGTGTGCTTTGAAAAATTGGGTTGGGTTGTGAACAAGTGTTTTACTTCATGCTCAATATAGAAGAGATTTTCTAAACCATCATACACCACTTTTCCATTTGGTAGTGCTTTCATTGTGGATGAGCTAGCTTGACTTTTCACTTGCTGGTGCAATTTATCAATATAGTCTACCTGAGTCATCAACTTATTATTTATGACCAGTGGGTTTGGAAGCCCTTTGTTCCTTAGAATGTCAAATTTTTCCATGAAATAATCTATGTCCTCCTGGATACTCTGACATCTTCTTTCCAGGTTAAGCATCAAGTTCTTTTTAGTAAGGACTTTCTTCACTTCAAGGATAGTAACAGTTCAATCCTCGATCTCCCATTTTTCCAGCTATTCCCTGTTTTTTCTATTCAAAAAGTTGATCAAGTGAGTTTCCTGTTCAGGCTTGTCTCCCAATTCTTCCTTGGTTTTTTGTATGGCCTAAGTAGCTAGTTTAACTAACTCAATCTGTTCAAAGATGATCTGAATAGAAGACCAGATATCATTGATGGAATCAATGATATTAGTCGATAAAATCTCTCTGATATCCCTTATGGACTTTTCAAATGTTAAGTACTTCTCCAATGTTTTTATCCTATCAGTCATCCTTATGTTCTTTCTTTCTTCTTCAGTGTAGTTAATCTGTGATATCTCATAATTATGCTCCAAGCTAGTAACCATTTGTTTTAATTTTTGTATCTCAATTGCTTGGATTTTCATTTCCCCCGTGGACTTGATTAAGTCCTCTATTTGCTTCCTTGAAGTTGTTGTTGTTTCAGAAGCACCTATTGTTGCTGTTACTAGAAGAGCTATCACTAGAGGAATGTTGGGTGCCAAAGATGTTGCAATGGTAGATGGCATTACTGTAGAAACCATAGGTATTACATTCTAAGGCATGGTGGTCGACTCACCTTGTTTAGACTGCAAAGGTTTTTCCAACTCTTGTTATGTTTCTTTTAGCTGTTCATTTAACTTAAGGAACAAGTCCATAAGTTCCTCCTCATTTTGTTTCTCAATGATTTCTGTAGTTTGTGGATGTATGAGGGGAGGGAGCTTCAGTTGTCTTCTGAGTGCAGCAATGTCTTCATTTTTTTTTTGATTAAAATCTCAGCTACCTTAACATCTTTGGGATTATGACCCAACTCAATCACTAGTTCTTCTAATGACTTTATTCTAGTGTCCTTAGCCTAATAAGAGGCTTTTTCTAACTGTAATTGTGTTGTAGTATTACTCAAAGAATTTTTCAACTAATGTGCAATGATAGCTTTACTAGTTAAAGTGGAGTAGACCATCTCACCCATTTTCTTGTGGAGCTCAATTTTGTCAATTGGTTGGATATCTTTAGCAAAAACTTCAAAAAAAAAATTCAAATAATCAGCCATGGACTTTGGTTGTTGTATTGTTACTTTTAAGAAGCTCATCTGCATTTTTCCCTCTTTGATGTCAAAAGTTGACATCAACCTCATTTGATTTGTAGGAGCCATTTTCAGATATTTGGAATAGGTTTGAGCCTTAAGCTGCTCATTCCTATCCTTAATCTCTTTATACTTTTCTTTTAAATCTTGGCTTGGCTCTGAAGCTATCTTTAGTGATGACACTTTTGTACTTTGCTATCTGCTTAGTGCCTATGTTTGAGAGGTAGTAGGTGTCTCCCCTACTAATGTCGAATACACTATGTCACTTCTTGTTTCTTCGTGTTCCTGCTCAGACAAAGGATTTAATCTCTGTCTTTTTACATACACTTCGTCTAAGGGAACTGAAGAAGGGCTAGCCTCATTCCTACTTCTTTTTTGAATTCTCTCCTCATTAAGAGGGGTTTCCAATACTAGAGGTTTGCCCATGTTTGTATCAGTTTGGGTCAACTCCTCATAAATTCTCTATGATCCTAAATATTTCCCTTGTCCTGAAGTCTCTGGTTGGTCTGATGTCTCTAGATGTCCTGATGTCTGTGCACTATCCTCCTATGTTGGTCTCCATGAAGATTCTACAGGCACTTGTTAAAAGGAATCTAGATCAAGTCTTTTTTCTAAATCCTTCATAACATTCTCTACTTCAACTTTCTCACTATCGTGTTCTATAAGTGTTCCCTCCACTCATTCATTTTGATTTGCATAGTGTTCTATCTCTGGGATTCTATGATGAATGTAGGGGGATAGGTTATTTTGTCTTCTGTCACTGATGAAGCTATGAGGATCATAAGGCCAGATGAAACTCTTTTTCAGTTTCATTCTTTCAAGGATTTCCTATGCTATTTTCCCTGCTTTTCTGTTGTTACAAACAAATGGTCCTATGTGGTCCTTTATTCTCAACTGAGCTTTCTTCTTAGCTCTCATAAAATGGATTTCATCATAGTTTATCATTTGATTGTAGTACTCCAAGGCAAATAATCTCATGGGGACATATTTGGGCAATTTGTAGGGAGGAAATTCACACCAATAAACTCTGATCTCGGTATGATTCTAGTATAAGTACCAGTCACCAATCTTGTATTGCTTGGATAATTGAAGAATTCTTTTGATATCATCACTAATTCTAAGAGGGGGACTTCCTATCAACATGGTAGTTACCGGATGGGCAAACTGAATGATCAAATCTGTAGAAGGTGAAGAAATTGAATAGTGAAAAATTGAAGCCTAGAAGACAACAGACCTGGGGTTCCCTCTGGTGTCAAGATTTTGTACAGGGAAAGGGAATTTATCAGTTTTGTAGTAAAGGAAAAGATGATATAGGACTAAAAAATATTTAAATACCATTTCATTCTCTAATCTCATGAATTGGTCATGTATCTTGTCTACAATGAATGTGGCATAGTCACAATTAGCTGCAGGAGGTTGACCAGGGGTGAAAATAGTCATGAAGGTTAAGGTCAATTCATCTACATGCTCACTGGTGGTAAAACCCAAAATGAAAGCAATCATGGTAATAATATCTTTGCCCAAATCAGTGAAAAAACATGACATGTAGGTAGGAGGGTCTTTTGGCATGTGTTTCTCATCAATGAAAGTATGACAAATTTTGCTAATTTTAGAACTAGGCATTTTGGTAGATGTCTCAAGTAATTCTGCAACGGAAAGGGGAGTGAGTTTCTAGTAAGGCTTTAACTGCAAAATCTCATTAATAGACTTGGTTATAATGGTGAAAAGGATTCTTTGGTCCAAGGACATTACAGCTCTTAAATTGGGGTTGTAATTTGCATGGCATTGGTGGACAATATTTGGGAAAATGTGAACGGATGGGAATTGGTAATTTGGTAGATTTGATTCCCAAAGACCTATGCTATTAGAGTGGTTCAGGTAATTGGCTCGGTACCTACAGTAGAATTTCAAGGGGCTATCATCAAAAGTAAGGTCTTTTATTTGAAAAACTTTATCGGCCAAGGGGAGGTAGTCCAAATCCATGTGGGGAGTAGTGATTGAAGCAACGTTTAGGGCAACAGGAGCTTCCATCCTTGGTTCTTGTGTTTTCAAGGAGGAAAGTTGGGAGTTTTCAAGGAATTTCAAGAAAAACAGGTGTTTGGGGAAGCTGGTGACTGAGAAAATAGATTAATTATGATGAATAATTTGGATTTATATCAATTTAGTGGAAGTTCAATACAAAACAGGGTTTCTGAGAGGTAAATGTGGTAAATACTTGTTTTTGGTCGACTCTCTAGACAAATGATTATAGTGAAGAGTTTTCAGGGTACGCACAGTAGTCTGCAGTGGTCTATAGTTTAGCAAATGATGGCAGTTGATGGTTGGAAGTTAGTTGCTAGACTAGACGTACTCTGTGTGTGCATGGAAGGCAGAAGTCGCTTTCTTGGGAAAAAAGGGAAAACAATGAACATTTTTGTTTTTATGCACAAAGTCAATGATTTTTGGGGGGTGAATGAAAATGACAGTTGGCAGCAACTGATTGATGGGACACTTCATTGTTTAGTTGAGGCAGTAAACAGGGGTGGTAATGGTTTTCATCACACTGCCTTTGGGAGGTTGGTGGTTTTAGTGGAGGGTCGCGCGATGCCATAGATCGAGTGACACGTAGCACCAACAAAAATTCAAAACCACTCGTATCACACGGTTAACATTCGGCCCAAAGGTCTATGTGATATGGGTGAGAGCCGTTGGATGTGGGGAGGTTGATCGAATAGTAGTCAGCACCGAGAAGTGGTGGGGATATAATGGAGGGGCCTGCTGATAGTTAGAATGACTTTAATTACATTGGGGGTGATACGATTGATGAAGAGGTTATTAATTAATCCAAGTGATTAATTAATACCTTTTTAATTCGTCAGGGATTTTGCTCTTAATTAATCACCATTAAATTAATTAATCCAACTGAGCTAATGTTATTATGGTTTATTTTTCAAACCAAGGGGTGGGATATTTATTTATTATAGGGTTTTATTAATAATACGAGAAAGGGTAAAAATTGTTTTAGGAGTTAAATAATAATAAGAATTAGGAATTAATATGATTTATGGAAAAGGAAAATGCGCTAAGTAAATGTCTTCGAAATTATATTCATCATCCGACATTATGACTTAGGCTAAAATGTGTTTGGGGGTTTTTTATAAAGAACCTTTACTTTTCCTAAGTAAAATAGTGATTTTACTTAGGAAAATCATTTGAAGGAGATGAGTGATTTATGGAAGGAGTGAATTTTGATGAAGGGGCTTTATCACTTAGGCCTTGCGAGTTATTGGGCTGAGGGTCCGATCCCTCCAGAAGTATGAGAAATGCTCTGAGCCCATTTAACTTTTAGGTTGTTGGTGCCTTTATTACTTAGGGGGAAATTAGTAAAATTTGGGGAAAAATGAGTGAGGAAGTTAATTAGTGTGATTTTTGTCCATGATGTAAATGTCTTCATTGTTATCCATTTCTTTTCCAAAGTAATGTAATGATGAAAGGAAATGATTTGAGCTTTTAACTTAACCATCCATCATACATAATTCTGCAACCATTCATCTACTTACCCTACCTACTTATCCTACCATTTTTTCTGCTCTTTATTAGGGTGCACTTAAACTGGCAAACCCTTATCAAAACTTTTTCTTTTCTTTTACAATGGAAATATGTCTAAGTCTAACCTTATTACATCCAAGGGCTTAGATTAAATTGCTGAGCTCCTTTTTTCACTCTACCTATCCACTCATCTGCCAAGATTAAACAGTTTGGTCAGATTTTATGCTCTATATCTATAAACATGAAATTCAAAACATGGAATAACCAAGATTTAAACTATTTGGTTACCATGGATTATGGCATAAGTAACAAGTTGCACACAATATTTATTATACGAAAAATAAAATAGTAGTGGGATTTGGACTCGCACACTTTCATGGTCTTTTTATTTTTCTTGGGGTTCATTTTTTATTTTTTCCGAACTTTTCATTCTTTTTGTCCTTTCATTTTTTTTCTAGGACATACCCTCTTTACATTTTTTAAATTTTTCTTTGATTTTTTACAAATATGGAAAACATTTGCAGCAAACAAAGGTATGTACATATTTCAGAACTTAAACAAAGTCAATCATGATATATGACACCAATTGGTCTAGGAACATAACAGTGGCTCCACTTGGGGATGGCTTTCCCTGGTGGAAATTCAAGAACTGTAGATCAATGGCCTTTGAAAGACTTTGATTGTGCTCTGCAAATATCCTTTACCTTGATGCCTTGTTGATATTTACTGATAGTAAAAATTCTAAAGCTTAGGGCCTTCTCTTCAGGCTTCAACTCCAAAATTACCATCCAATCAATATTGAACATTATGAAGGATATAGTATGTACAACTGAACTGGTAAAATTAGTAAATTGGATCATTGTAGTGCTTTAACATTTGACCATTGATGGGTCCTCCTTCAATCTCTGCACCATCCAATTCTTTAGGAAAATATGAATTATTTCCTCTAAAGGCATGTATTTTGTACGGTCCTCTCCACAGGAAGTCAAACTTCCCATGTTTCCCTTTGTCCTCTCTCCTTGAATCCATTTTAGCACTTTGTCTCCCAGATAGAAGTCTTCTGCTTTGGTCCTTTTTTGAAATAAATTCTTAAGTTTTTCTTGCAATGCTTGGGTTCTATTGTATACTTCCTCCCCAGTTTGCTGCAAATGGATAGTTTGGTTAATTCTTATCTGTATATCATTTGGTTCCACTTGGACTTCTTGAAGTAATTTCATGAATGGAACTCCGAAAGATGAGGGGAAAACTACCTCCATTCAATACACCAGCTCATAGGGACTGGTTTCAATTGATTTCTTAGTTGTAAGCCTATCTTCTCACAAAGCATTGGTTAATTTCTTATTCAAAGTTTTCTTATTGTCCTCCAATAGTTTTTTGATAATATTTATTAGACTTTTATTGGAGGATTTTGCATGTCCATTCCCCTGAGGATAGTAAGCTGTGGAATGACCAAGTGTTATATGATATTTGTGACAAAAATCAATCATTTTCTTTGACTTGAAGGCAACAACATTATCTATGATAATTTTGTCAGGACAACCAAACCTAGACAAAATATTAGCCTCTAGAAAACCTATTATTATAGTATCAGTGGCCTGTCTAGAGGGAATAACTTCTATCCATATGGTAAAGTAATCAATTGCAGTAAGTATCCATTTGTGCTAAGCAAAAGAGGGTGGATGGATTTCTCCAATGAAGTCAAGACCCCATTGTTGAAAAGGTTTTTCTGTGGAAATAGGTTTCAAAGGCAAGGGTAAGAGTTTTCTGTTTCCTTCAAAGATCTAACACTTGTGGCAGGAAGTTACAATTTTTTTCACGTCTGAAAACAAGGTTGACCTGTAAAATCCAGCTCTTCGAATTTTGTTAGCAGTTGACTTCCAGTAGAGATGCCCACCACAATCCCCTGCATGAAATTCTTGGATTACTTTGTCAGATTCTTCTTTTAATAAACAGTTTAACAAAATGCCTTCATGATTTTTCCAAAATAAAGTATTATCCCTAATGCAAAATTTTGAAGCTTTCATTTTGAAAAACATACTTTTAGTTATGGATAACCATGGAGGAGCTTGCAGGTTTTGTAGAACATATATAATATCAGTGTACCAAGGGGAATCTAGAAAAGGTTGGCTGATCTGTGGAGTCGCCATCTCCTGTTCGTTATCTAGTTCTACAATCAGATTTATGTCAAGGGCTTGGAAATTTGCTTCTGCCATAGGTTTGGCCAACCCCTGACCTTTAATTAACTTAGTAGGTTTTATCTCTATATCATATTCTAAAATAGTAGCTATCCATTTTCACCTCTTTCCATCAACTCCATCATGTGTCAGGATATCTTTGACTACAGCATTGGGCGCATAAGCTATTACATGAGAATATAATATATAGATTCTGAAATCCTTAATAGATTTTACCAAAGCAAAAGCTTCTTTCTCCATTATTTTATACTTTAATGAGGCATCTGTAAGAGCTTTACTAAAAAAGGATATTGGTTTTTCACATCCTTGATCATCCTTTTGTAGTAAGACTGCAGCTATGGTGTGTTCTGATGCAAAGGAAAAGATAATGAAGTCTCTATCAAATTTTGGGCTTGTGAGGACTGGTGTTTGAGTTAAGGCTAATTTTATTTCTTCAAATGATTGTTTAGCCTCTACTGTCCACTTAATAGTCGAATCTCTTTTCAACATGTTATTCAATAATCTAATTAGTTCAACTAAGTTAGAGATGGATCTCCTTAAAAACTTTATTTTTCCTAAAAATGCTTGAAGTTCTTTAATGTTTCTTGGGTGAGGTATTTGCAAAATAGCTTCAATCCTGGTTGGGTCAATCCAAATTCCATCTTTGGAGATAATGTGGCCTAACAGTTTTCCTTCTTCCAAACCAAATAAAGACTTCTTTGGGTTCAGTGAGATGCCAAATTTTCTGCACTTAAGGAAAACTTGCCTGAGATGATCCAGGTGTTGTTGATCTGACTTAGAAAAGATTGTTATATCATCAAGGTATATAACCAAGAAATCATGGATTTCTTTTGCAAAGGAAATATCCATTTCCCTTTGAAAGGTGGCCCCTGCATTTTTCAATCCAAAGGGCATTTTGACATACATGAAGGTACCCCATGGTGTTGTGAATGCGGTTTTTTCTTGGTCATCAGGATGGACTAAAATTTGGTTGTAACCTAAGAATCCATCTAAAAGTGAAATCCTTGTAGAGCCCACTACCCTTTGTAGTATGTGATCCATTTTAGGTAAGGGATAGTTGTCTTTGAGTGAGACTTTGTTCAAGTTTCTAAGGTCAACACACAGTCTGATTTCTCCTGTTTTCTTTCTTGTAGGGACAAGATTAGATACCCAATCTGAAAACCTAATGGGGGCAATGATCCCTACCTCATACATTCGTTTGATTTCTTTTTCAATGGAAGGTAATAAAACATGATTAATTCTTCTTAGATTTTGCCTAAAAGGTTTCTGATCTTGTTTCAAAGGGATAGTGTGTTGTATAATACTGGTATCATAGGATTTTAAGTCTTCGTAACTCCAAGAAAAAACATCCTGGAATTCTTTCAACAGTTCAATATATTTCAGCTTTTCATCAGGGGGTAATGATTTGGACAATTTTATCAGTTTAGGATTCTCTTGAGTTCCTATGTTGCATTCTTCAATGTCTGCTTTCAAGGGCTCCATCTTAGGCTTTTTAGGAATATCATTAGAGTCAAATAAGTCCTCCAAAGGAGTTAATCCCTTGGGTAATTGATTATCTTTGAGATTTATGACTTCAGTTTCATCATCAATTATTTCATCAATATCCATTTGCTTTAAGTCCTGAATATCTGTTTTCGTGAATTTAGTAGGGTGAAGCATGTTTATTGAGTTTTCTTCCAATTTGTTAATGTCTAACTCATTAGTGTGATCAAAATCTGAAACTATGTCTACATCTATATTAATGCTAGCAAATTCTTCATCTAATGTCAGAAAGTGATTAATCTGCTTATCATTTTCAAAAACTTGCCAGTTCTTAAGATTATCAGGTATAGCTGGCTTGTTCCTGACCTTAGAAGTATACTGGTGATTGGGCTGAAGAGGAAATTTGCAAGTGCTGGCAAACATAGCCAGGCTATGAGCTTGCATGTTATGTTTTCTTGGGATGGTTGCAAGCTTGGTTTCTAAAAAAGTGTTAAGGATTTCTATAACTGTACCTCTGTAAAGTCCTAATCTAGGGTCTCTAGTTATGTAAACTCCTTTGATCTATTTAACTATCAGTTCAGAATCTCCCATGATTGATACCCTAATAGCACCTAATATTTTGACTAGCTTGAGGCCTAACAGGAGTGCTTCATATTCTGTCATATTGTTCGTACATTTTAAATTTAATCTATAGGCATGTCCCTCTACATGATAATTTTCTAGGTTATGTATACATACTCCTGCTCCTTCACCTAATTTGTTTACTGAACCATCAAACTCTAAATGCCATAATATTTCATGTTCATAGTTTTCATCCGGGGTAGTGAAATCTTTCTTAGCTAAGGCATCTAGGTTTTCTTTGTCATCTGATATCTCTTGAATTTGGACAATTGATTTTTCTTTTATAATTTCTTTTGATTCTGCTGCTATATCATTTGGAGTATCTTCTAGATTAGTTTCTACATTATAGAGAATGAAGGAATCCATATTAGAATGCACTGAGTAAATAGGAAAGTTTTGAGGTCTCTCTTGACTACTCACTACATACTTCCTTAAATTTTCTCTAAATAGCTTCTTTGGTTGTCCAAAAACAGATATGGTAGCATATCACATGTCTAATTGTAGAAACCCCTGAAGTTTGGCACCCCAAGATTTGGACAATAGCATACCATACTTGGGTGGAATGTTTTCTACCATTATATCCATAAGTATAGCTTTGGCAGGGTACTGAACCAAAGAGACACACAAATCCTTTATAAGTCCTAGACACCTCACTTGACTCGAATCAAAGGGAAATAAATCCCGATAGGGTCTAGTAATTTCTAAGTTAAGTTTTTCCATAACAGACTTGGGCATGAGATTATGCGAGGCACCAGCGTTAAACATGGTATTATAAAAAAAATTGTCATGGACATTGAGACTGACATAGAAGGGTGGTATCCCACCTTCCAATGGTTTTCCATTTACTTCAGGGCCAAAAATTAACTCAGGTTGGTCATCAAAAATATTTACAGAGTCTTCATTTTCAGTGATTTTTAATGATTTGTTTATCTGAGATCTGTAAGAATCATGTTTTACTAGTTCTGTCAAAGGAACTGAAATTTTAAGCTTGCTAACCTCTGCTCCAAGATTAAAGGGTAGGGTTTCTTCCTCTTTTTGAACCTTTGGATTTCGAGCGGTAGTGTTTTCTATGTTTTCTCCTTTTTCAGGATTTGGGATACTCTTTGCTGATTTTTCTAACATGATCCTTGAAGATTCTTTTGTTGTTTCCTTAAAGGGAAGAGAAGTTGGAGGTTGTTCATTATTGGGTTGATTATCAGACACATCTTCTATGGTGGGGTTGGGAGGATTTTGATTTGTTCTAGAAAGGATCTGAAGTGTTTTTGTTACTAGAACTATTTTACTCTTTTTAGGTTGATTAGGACCTATTTTTTGGTTTGGTTCTGGAGCATCAGTACTTTTTTTACTTCTCAAATTATACTTCTTGTGTACCTCAAAAATAGCAGAGTCATATCCCTGTTTAAAATCAAATGACTCTCCTGTTTGGGTTTGGAATTGTTGCAATACGTATGACTCCTGGTCATCCTGAGTTAGGAAGACCTCTTCCTCACCATCTAGACCCATTAAATTTATCTGAGTGTCTTGTTCAGGGTCTTCTGAGTGGGAGGCCTCTGCATAGTTTTCTTGGAAAGGTGGTCTAATATTCTGGTCAGGAATATTTTTTCCAGCATTTTGGTTCTGATTTTTCCTAAAGTTAGGATTTCTCCCTGAATTAGCCTGTTGGCCATCCCAAGGAGATTTCCTTTCTATATTTTCAACTCTATCCATCAATTTTTCCATTCCTTTGACAATAGCATCAAGGTTTTGTTCAAAGGGTGTACTTTCATCTTTATAGGTATTCTTCTTTCATTTCTAGCTTTGGCTCTTTTGGAAAGTAGGTTAGCCTCAACACTCACTGCTACACTTTGAGTTTCTTCCAAAGTGGGGGGGTTCTTTTATCTTAACTGGAAGGCCATATCTGAATCAAATCCATCAGGAAATTTGATTAGGGCCAAACCAGGTGGGGGTCTAAGGTCGAGTGGAATGGCACTATAAACACTATTGAACCTAGTGCAATAGTCCTGAATGGTTTCATGAGGTCCCCTTTTAAGGTTCTCATATTCAGATAAAATCTGCAGGGGTCCTTCCTTTTCTCCCACCTATTCAAGAATTGTTGGTAGAGAACTCTTAAGATATCTATACTTTGGGCAGCTAAAGATCTGAACCAAGTCCTAACTTCCCTAGTCAGACTCTGAACAAAAATTCTCATTTGAACATCAGCTGCATCAATTTCATATATCTCAAAATAGTTGGTCATTTTCTTAGTATGCTGCTAAGATATGTAGGTTCCAGTGCCATCAAAAGTAGAAATTTTACTCTGATAGTCCTGAGGCATGGCACCCAGGGGAGAAGTAATCACAAGGGGAGCATATCTATTAGCCATGTTTGTAGGTTGGGTAGTGGTATGAATGGGAGTTGGGGTAACAGGAGGTGTCTGGGTTATGGAGAAAGAACTAGAGGTAGTGGTAGGATGTTGAGTGATGATAGATTGAAGAGGAGGGATGAAAGAAGGAGTTTGATGGATTCCAGAAGAGTGAGGGAATAATGATGAACTAGCAGAAAGAGTAGTCTTAGAAATTTCAGGTGTTCTATCGGCAGTAAGAGATGACTGAGTGGAATCTTGCAGATATCGATTAATTAACGAATTGGCTATTTGGATTTCAAGTTCTCTAAGGAATTCTGGATCTTGGACTAGGTCTAATAATTCACTATCAGATGAGGTTCTAAATAGAGAGAGTTCAAAGTGTTCATCAAAAGGAAGATCTTCTAGGGAAATCCGCTTAACAGGACATGAATGTGATCTGAACAAAGGTCTAGGACTTACTGAACTTTCTTGCCTTCTAAGGATCCTAGGAATCAGGTTAGGATTTTCAAACATAGGGGGAGGATTTGAATAAGATTTAGTCATAGTGTAATGAGTCCTTTCTGAAGCTAGATTTCAAATTTTATATGATTTCTTATATGAATGTTTAAAAACTTATAAAAATCCTTTAAGATACTTTGAATCAAACTTTGAATTTCTTAAAGGTTTATTTCAACTGAGGAATTGTTCATTCCCCAGTATGGTTGCCATTATGATATCACTTAGATTTTCCTTAGAAGTTATTAAAAGAAGGAAAGGATCCAAGGTAACTACAAACCAACCTTTAGGCTCAGTTGCTAGCCCACCTAAGTCCAGAGAGGGTTCTCTCTTTATGATTTAGCTATGTTTGAAAAGATTTTAGGCTACTATTAATGTTTAGTGAAGTTGTTCGTCTGAGAGTGGTGGAGTTCTAAAACAAATGGGAAAACTAGGATTTTAGGCCATTGGGCTATGGAGTCAATTAGGGATAATTCACTGGATTAAGTCAAATTGCTGAGGTATGAGTTCAACAGGTAGGATAGTAAAGTAAAAACAAACTTTGGGGCTTGAATGGGTGATAGTTCTGCTCAAAACTAGAGGGAAATCAAGAATCCTCAAGTTAGGATTAGAAAGAGGAAAAGAAGATATGTCAACTAGCAGAGGGAAATTAAGAATCCAATACCAAGGACTTATTAGAGAAAACTATAGGGATAGAGGAGTAGTTAAGTTTTATTTTATCGAAATAGTTTAGAAGAAAACACAGAAATGGTAAACTGTTGATAGCAGAGAGCAATAAAGCTAATTCTGATACACTTTGACTATTTCACCATTTAGATTTAAGATACATGAACATTGAAACATATAAAAAACACATAAAATCACAAGGATAGAATACTATTTTGTAATTATACTGCACAAGAATCTAATGAAATGTCCTCAACTTTCATTCCTTTTCTAGCAAAAAATCCATATTTGAGTACAAAAGCTTTCTCAACTTGATAGCACAGATTTATAGAGATGTCATAGAATCCACCCACAATACTTCAAATGAAGAATTATTTATACAAACATTATATCAAAAATATCTCATAACTATATAACACATATTTCATTAAATTTGGAAGTATTCTATTACAAGGCCTCCAACAACATTCATTTTTTTTGTAAATTTCCATATTAAATTGATTCAACATTAAAATAATTTGCAAGTAATTTCTAACCAATTAGAGATCATGAATAGGTCAAACATGGGGTTGTTATGTATAATAGTATCAATACGCAATAGGAGTGTGAAATCAAACTCTTAGAAGAAATTGATTTAAGTTAAATCATATTCGTATGTCAAACATCCAATCAAGATATTATAGTTATGGATAACATGCTAGATTTATCGATGTTTAAATTTTATGTCTCGCAACTCTAACCCCCTTTCCCCCAACCTACAAGGGATTTGTTGATTGAATCATGGTGATGTGAGGATCTTCCTGTAAATGACAAGGATAGGTGTCACTTGCATTGCATTGAAACTAGTCTATTAAAACCTTAGTAAAATGTTCTTGTGCTCAATTTCCTACGGCCCCTTTGTGCATTTATGAAGCACTAATGAGGGGGTCATCATTCATCTTCATAAAATGCAAGCATATACTATAAAGGTTATGCTTTGTTGATCTACGTATTTCAAGAAGGTTAGGCACCATTGGTCTATCTCCACTCAAATCCAAGTACATCAAATGAGAGTTCTTAAATTGGTATTCAGGTCATTCCATTATGATGGACAGTGTCACAAAATGAAGTAAACAAGAAACTTTAGTGGTGAATTCTTGTAAGTAGTGGAGGCAGGCGCTTTCAAATATTAGCACAATTGATGGTCATGTGGATATTGATCTCTCCTTGTAAACATTGTCAAAACCAATAATAGTCTCGATGTAAATTTAGTGTCAACCAATAGTATGGAAAACCATGATTGACCATTACTTTCACTAAGAAGAGAAAATGATAAGCATTTTTAATGGGGAAGAAACAAATGTGAAACGTAACTCATGTATATTAGTTGAAATTTATATAAGTCCCCGTGTTCTTTAATTATTAAATACTTAATGTAAATACTTCTAAATTGTCATTAAGATATTGATTTTGAAGATTAAATGTTTATTAAAATGCATTCATCTATGACATTGGATTTTTCATGTAGCATGAATAAACCACTTAAAGCTAATTATCAATTAATCTTAAATAGTTTTGTATCAGATATATATTTACTTGCATTAACAGATTTATTTCAAAAATAAATTACATTTTTAAACTTGTATGAATACATATAACTAAATAAAATTCAATAAATAACTTCCGAGTCTTGTTGGATTCTATGAGATTATTTTAAGTACAAATAGTTTATTTAAGATTTGAAATTTACAAAATGTTAATATTGATGGTCAAAGCATGTCATATGGTGTAAAAAGTTTAAAGGCATCCATTTATGGCCCATCTCTTGAATGAGCTTAAATGGTCTACTTAATGCTCATGGTGAATTCATTAATCCATGTTTTATTAGAAAATTCATTTTCTTTACATGGTTTTTTATTCTAGAAATAACAATTTCACATTTGTACATTCATATTAAACCACATGATAGTTAAATAGAAATTTATTAATGCTTTCTTGACTTATTGACTTATATGACATGATTACATATAAGAATAACTGATTTAATAATGCATAGTTAGTCAAACATTCAATTCAAAATAGAATAAACTCGTTAGAACTCATAAATAATTGGTTTTAAATTATTAATTTTCTAAAAATATATATTTTTTACTTACATTGACATCTTTATTTCAAAAATAAATTCCATTTATACATACATACATTCTAAATATAATTTAATACATACTTGTCTTGTTGGTTTCTATGAGATTATTTCAATTACAAATAATTTATTTAAGAATTGAAATTTACCAAATGTTAATAAAGGTGGGAAAATCAAATTCCATATGTTGCATAAAGTTTAAATACATTTATTTATGACCTGTACCTTGAAATAACTTTAACAATCTACTTAACATTCATTACCAATTAATTATTCCATGTGTTGTTAGGAAACATATTTCATATTACATGGAGTTTTATTTTAAAAAAAAACTGTCACATTGTCACACGGAATCTGTCAAGGGTGCGGACACGACTGACCTTCCTAGAAGTCTAAGACATTCTAATGACAAACAAGACAAAATGGAGTGATCTTTCTCTAAATACACCTTTTACAACATGAAAACTACAAGTGTTTAGGCTTACCTTATTCCAAAACGCTGTTGTTGAAGTCCGTTCTTGACGATCCGGATGAGCTCCTCCTTCAAGTCAATTCCTGCAACCACAAACAATCAAACAATTACCAAGCACTTGCATTTCATATAATAAAACATATATTCAACATGCAGACCAAGGAACACATGAAATAACTCATTAACACAAGCTATTGAGAAAAATAAACCAGTTTGTATTAATAACGAAACAAAGAAACTCTTACAACCTGGCCTTGGTGTTGTGCAAGTTCCTCCCAGGGTCCATCAAGGGTTTTCCTCTACTTTGACAAAGCTCACCCTCTCCCAAGTAGAATCAAGTGAAGACAATCTCTCCTCACAAAGGCTCTAATGGAAGACCTAAATCCTGCAGCATTTACCCAAAGAAAATGTATAGCTCCAACCTGTTCTCCTTTTGGCTCAATGCCTTTATTTATAGTACTATAAAGAGGTTATTCAGGTCCACTATCAATGGGATCATCCCCCTCTATGGGTGGGATAGCTCCCTTATTGATGGGATAAGTTCCCCCTTAATAGAGATACATGAACCAACTGGAGGCGCATCCATTTCATCAAACCGACCTCTAGAATGTTCTAGAAGTAACCACAAGTAACTTTTTTAAGATGAAACTCGCGCATTTTTCCTTTTACAGAGGGACGCACCTGTCCCTTAACATACAGAGCGTCCATGGACGCAGATTTTGTGAACAAGGTCAGCGTCCCCGCAGGTAAGGCTAGAGAGAACCTGCGACCCCAGAGATAAACATAGTTTTTACAAGACTTTCTCTCTTCTTTGAGTTTGAGATGGATAACAGAGGCATAAGACTTGCCTAAGAGGGTAGCATGACTGTTGATTTGAGCCATACTAACTGTAAGTAGTCAAGGTGACATTTTTTAGTGTAACAGATTGCCCCCTAAAGTGCGAAGCCTGGAATAGAGTAGGGTTTTGTAATTCTAGGAAGGGTGAAGCGCTTTATCATTTCAAGGATTGTCTTGTGGATGGCCTGGTTGGAACCTGCAATTTTCAACACAAAATACATGGATAAGATTATATCATCACTGAGGTAGGCATTCCCATACTCAGATTCAAAACTTTAACTAATGGACTAACTATTCTGATACAGGAATGATCTTGCAGTACATCATTTTTATAGACTTTTGTAGACACAGTATGGACGCAACCATCTGTTTATGATTAGTCTACATAGATAATGAATACAAAACTCCTCGCAGCCTGGATGGTAGAAACTAGATCCAGGGTCTTCACTTCTACTTCCCGAATTGGTACGATTCTAGCCATGTGATTAAATGATTCGATGTCGAACATGTTAGAAACCACTTGATTACCAGTCGATGATGTAAACTGTTAACAAGCATGAGAGAGACCACCAGTAATGTCAATGGTTCTCAAAGTACCAAGCACAACCCGTGAAATGTGAATAGATGTTTTGATGTCGAACACTTCACGGAATCCTTTGATCGAAAGTCAATGATGTAAACTGACGTCAAAGGCGAGAAACCTGCCATTGATGCATGCAGATTTCAAGGTACTGTCGATTCCTAAGTCATCTTTCTAGATAATGTGTCGATGTCGATAGAAAGCGACCCGTTGCAGGCAAGCCCACAACACGAAATCATTGTTCAAGTTGAAGAAATGTTGCTGTGAGGACTGACTCAGGGATGGTCAAATGGATGACAAGTATTTTGCAGATGAAAGTTTTGCTTGCAGACCTCTTGAACACATAACGACACAACAGATGGCTTGGTGACGAATAACTCAAAGTTAATCCCCGAAACCCGGTTAAAGACTTTCAAAGTGATTTGGTCAACTGTGAGGTAAAAGATTTCCCAACCCAGGTGAATGAAAAGTGTCGTGTTCAAGAGTGGTAATAAAGTTTCTTCTGAGACAAAAGGTGACAAACAGGTTCATTCTTCTCTCTTTTCCCCCACCATTTCTGGCGAGTACCTCTTTATTTTTAACAAGCTTGAGGAGGATAACATATGCTTGATTATAAGCTCATCCTTCGGACGAGTCCAACCTAGTTTAAATTCGAACCCTAGGAAGGAGTGGTTCGTTCCTGTTTGTAATTGAACAGGTCCTCTACTGTAAAATTTTAACGAGTCCAGTATAGGAGAAACTCGGCGTTTTTCAATTTTAGAGAGTCTGAAAAAACTAAAGGAGACTCCACGTTGAACTTTTTCGTATATTTGTGTCCCTCAAGCCCGAAAAAAGTATAAAATAATACCTGGGGGAACCGCTTGATCTTGCGACCAAGGAGTACTTTCATAATAGTGTCGTGGACCTGAAAAGTAAAAAGCGATCAAGGACACGTCGTTTTATTTCCTTATCGAGTTCGAAACGACAAAAACCCGGCAATCTTTTCCTGATTTTGCGGTCAGAAAAGAGCTAAAAAGGGGACCGTCTTTTAATTCCGTTTTAACGAGTGTAAAAGAAACGCTCGACAATCTTTTCATGTTTTGAGAGTCTGAAAAGGGCTTAAAAGAGAACTCCAAGGTTTCACTTTTTCGTAAGTTTTAACGAGTTCGAAAAAAATGATAAAAATGTACTCATGGTTTTCACTTTTTCATAAGCTTTAATGAGTTCGAAAAAATGATAAAAATGTACTCATATGGCCGACTTTCAATTTAATTTACGAGCAGGAAATGATGGAAAGAACTCGGCATTTTCATTTGTTTTACGAGAATGAAAAATAGCAAAATAATCTCGAGATTTTCATGAGTTTAACGAGTCTTGAAAATAACTGAAATTGACTCGAGATAGGTTTCATTTTTACAAAAGCTTGAAACAGATAAAAACTATGCTTCAAAGTAGTTTCATTTTTACACAAGCTTGAAACAGAGAGAAAACTGTGCTTGATGCCCCCTAAGCATGATTGCTAGAGCGCATGCCCCCCAGCTTCATTTCATTCAACCAGTTGGATGAAATGAAGGTTCATGAACGAGATCATTTGAAAGACTCGACCTAAAACTGTAAGAAAATTATGCAAAACACCGAAACAACTAACCTAAATATACAACTTAACATTTACGAGATCTAGTTAATCTCTCGACTCAAGTAGAGGAGGATTTGTTTCATTTTTTAACGAGCTTGACACAGGAAAAGAACTATGCTCGGATTCGGTTTCATGTTTACACAAGCTTGAAACGAAAAACTATGCTTGTTACAAGTTCACATGCCCCCGGCATAATGATGCAAATCAAGGTACATGCCCCCCAAGCTTCATTGCATTCAATGAGGTGGATGGAATGAAGCTTTACTTTCAAAATCTTGGAAAGACTCGTGGGAGTTGTTTCATTTTTTAGTGAGCTTGACACAAGACAAGGAACTATGCTCATAACTACTTTCTACAATCTACCTAACAAAAAACTATACTCTAAAAAACCTTGATTCATTTTTAACGAGCTTGACACAAGACAAGGAACTGTGCTCTAAAAAACCTTGATTCATTTTTTAACGAGCTTGACACAAGACAAGGAACTATGCTCTAAAATCCTTGTTTCATTTTTTAACGAGCTTGACACAAGACAAAGAACTATGCTCATGACTACTCTCTACAATCTACCTACTTAACCTACCCGTGTTTCATTTTTTAACGAGCTTGACACAAGACAAGGAACTATGCTCAAAAAGTTCGCATGCCCCCAGCATAATGATGCGAAATGAGGTACATGCCCCCCAGGCTTCATGGCATTCAACCGGCTGGATGAAATGAAGGTTTACTTTCAATATTTAACTTGAAAAGGGAGTTGTTTCATTTTTAAAGAGGTTGACACAAGAAAAGAACTATCCTCATACCTGATTCATTTTTTAACGAGGTTGACTCAGTAACAGGAACTATCCTCAAACCCGATTCATTTTTTAATGAGGTTGACTCAGTAACAGGAACTGTCCTCAAAACTGTACTTTCTAACTATCTATATGACCTAAAAACTAGCTGATTCATTTTTTAATGAGGTTGACTCAGTAAAAGAACTGTCCTCATGACAGCCTGTTTCATTTTTTAACGAGGTTGATACAAGAAAAAACTATCCTCGTAACATTGATCATGGCTTCCAATTGGAGGAAAGACATGTCAATGGACACACCTTGATCATGGCTTCCAAGAGGTCTTCATCCGAAGGAAGAATACTTCTTGGGAAGGAACACATGTCAAGGGACTCAAAAGGGATAAGAACATCGTGTTCAAGTAATCCCATGTCAATTACCGGATCTAAATCAACAGTGAGAGGCTCACTTACATCGATAACTGAAAACATGGGACCGGTTGCCACATAATTAACCCGTGGCAGGGTAGATACCACTTTAGAATCAGGAACATTTAGGGGTGTCATATTATTGGTAGTTGAAAAAAGACTAGGGAACGAAAGCTGGTCTACAGTCACAATACTGCCATTGTGAGGGAAAGACATCACGCGAAAGAGTGTCGATACGACAGCTTTCATTGCATAAACATAGTCTCGCCCAAGGAGTAAATTGAAATCCAAGGGACCTCGAACTACCATAAGATCAATACAGACAGTTTTACCTTCCAAGGTAATAGGAAATTTAGGAAGGATCCCTAAAGGTTCACTAATGGTTCTGTTAAAAGCTTTCAGATTCTGCGTAATAGGCGCAAGCTGAGGGGAACCCAAAGCTTTCCAAACAGTTGAGGATAAAATACTAACAGAAGCACCTTCATCTACCTGAGTACGATGTATGTCCCTACCACCAGCCTTAACAATGATTTGGAAAGGGATGGAGGAAGGAAGACGAGGTTCTGTCAGTCTATTCCAATCAAAGGAAAAGACCTCAGTGCTTGGAGGGGGTTCTATAGAAACAGGTGAAATCCCCGGCATAGAAGAATCTGATGTAACTAGAAGAACCTGAGCGGTATGAAGTTCACTCTCTAAAGGGAAAGTGGGATCGACTGAATGTGAAATTGAATCGACCACTTGATCAACTAATTGATCATCAACCTGAGTGACATGAGTTTCACTCTCCAATGGAAAAGTGTGATCGACTGTACTTGAATTTAGATCAATCACTCCGTCAGTTGATGGTAGGTTGGGAGAAAGTTTACGGTAACCAGTTGGAAATTCTTGCTGTGGAACAGTAAGGTTTTCCAACAATGTTGAGGCTTCATCCATGTGAGGGCAAATGTGAGTTTGATGACTCCCTTTGCATAACTTACAAGGAAACCTAACTTTACCCTTTTTCTCAGGAACCTGACTATCACTGGTTGATGGATCAATGGAAAGTTGATGGGATTTTTCTGACCATACTTCCAAGACCTTTGGAATACCAGGACAATTGACAAGGAAGTGGTCACCCTTACAAAGCCTGCAAGGGTATTTGGGTTTACGATGCATGTCGGAATTTTCCTCAACACAACTAACACTTACAGCCATGGTTGGTTGGTTGACTTCTTTCTTATCTTGCTTCTTTTTCTTCTTCTTCTTCTTCCCTTTCTTCTTCTTCTTAGCCTCCTGGTTACTAGCATCAAGGCTTTTACCAGGCGAAGAGGAAGAAATGGAGGAAGAAAAATTAGGCGAAGAAGGTAAAGGGTCAACAGAAGGTTGGTGATGTTGAGATGGTGAACTCTGTTGAGGTGAAGCATCCGGTTGAGATGGAACAATTGGAGTACTTTGGGCCAACGAAGTTGAAAATAACCATATCGGTAAACCTATTGTAAATCCAGGTAATGACAAAGTAGCCATATAAGGAGGACCAACATTTCCAAAGTAAGGAAAAGTACTAGGATTCTCATTAGGAGGGGTTCCTAGGTTGATAAATTCCGGAACATTTGCCATTATATTCAACTTCAGTGAATTTTATTAACAATTTAAAACTAAAATTAACAATTCACACTTAACAACTAAAATTCACAATTCACACCTATGGTCTCTAAAGGTAAAAACAAACAAATTAACACGCGCTATCAAATCTAGGAGTCAAACCATACACAAACAGTAGCCTTCCGGACCGAAAACACTAGTTGGTGATGAAGCCCAACATCGCCGAATTCAGTACAGAAGTGGTGGGTGGAACAGTTACCCCGGCAACCTGCTTAATGAATAGACCGGCACAAGTTACTCCACTTTAACTGTCTCGAAGTGAAGCGAACCCCCCGGAAAATCCAAGTGAGTATAACCGACGTCTGCTCCAGGTACAGTGGGATCTTCCCTCCACCGTCACCTTGGGTAGAATCCTAGAGATTATGGTCACTAAGGTTACCAACGGCCACAAGTACACCTGGGGGAACAGTCTAAACTCCGACAGCACGCAAGGGCAGAGTAACAAGCTCAATCCCCTTACTGGCTCCTTGACAATAATCCAAGGTTTACCGATAAGTGACCCCTGGCTCCTCGACAATGGTTAATCCGAGGTTTACCGTTTGGAATACATACTGTCTGGCGTCGTTCCCAACGAGGGAGGATGGATCCCCTCACTGGTTCGGACACGAGCTCGTGCTTCTCCTTTAAGAGGAGCTTTCCCAGAGTGTAAATGTAACAATTGGATTTGATTCTAACTCAAGATCAGCTACTTGTTTGGTTTTACTGTCTTGGAGAGTTAAGTACTCACCTACTCCAAGACACTAGCCTAAGCTATATTGGTGTATCAGAGCCCTAGAAATGTAAAAATTACTAGATGAATTTTAATTAAGCGCTGTGTTATTAAGGCTGTTATTACTCAAAGGGGTAAATGGATATGAAACCAATGGTGTTATGACCCGACTCAACTGAATGCAATCGAATATGATAATGCAATCCTTTCAATTCGATGAATCCTAACTAGAGTAAGGAGAGAGTTTCCATTCACTTCCAACAATGCAAAAAATTGATCATTAAGAGAAAATTTAACAAATTCTCTAATGCACTAATTTCATCAAGAAAAACTAATGCAAATCAATTCCAAACCAATTTTTATTTTTATTTTTGTGTAAATTCAAATCAAAGAAAGCTGATCTAAATCGACGATTGATTTTTCAGAATGTAAACTATGCAAT
Organism: Pinus tabuliformis; assembly: GCA_031772625.1. Taxonomy (NCBI): domain Eukaryota; kingdom Viridiplantae; phylum Streptophyta; class Pinopsida; order Pinales; family Pinaceae; genus Pinus; species Pinus tabuliformis. The sequence continues at coordinate 727,050,276 of CM062807.1, forward strand.
TGTAATCTATGCACAATTCACATGAAAAGTATGCAAATGTAATCTATGCACATTTTTCATTCATATTCTGAAACTGAGAACTGTAATTATGCAAATGTGATCTATGCAAGAGAATTCTCAAACACAAGATGATTCTAATGTAATCTAAGAACCAATCAAGTGCAAGTCGAGAAAATTGGGTGAGAGTTCCAAAGACCAAAACATAAAAACACTCAAAGGCGATTAACACTCATACACAATTTAGCCCCCCCCGGCGAATGAGGGGGAAATTTTTTTTGCAAAAACAAAAGCAAAAAGATGCAAAATTGTGAAAAGACTGAGACAAACCTCCAAGTAATGATCAAAGGAAATCAAATCAAGAATTTCTCAAGAAAGAGACTCAAAACACCCAATTGATGAAAGCTAAGAGCAGGAACAAGCTTAGGTGAAGATTCTGGACAAGGGACTAATGAATCTGGGCAGAAAAAACTAAGAAAAAACAAAATTTAAGAGCAAAAAAGGCAAAAAAGGAGTTTTCCTAAATTTTTACAGGAAGACGCA